>CM051459.1:33796698-34996698 GCA_028095005.1 Rhynchospora pubera | reverse complement strand
CAGTGGGAGGATCAATAGAGACACCATTGAAGCTATCAGTGTCTTTATTCCACTTCTTGGTAATCCCAAATACGTCCAGATAAGGCTGGCGAAGATAACAGAAGTGAGTCTCCCAATTGTCGAGTTTCTTGACCTTCCCGAACAAAACCATGTTCACTTTGTTCCGAACAGTACAAAGATCCCCAGCTTTTGAAAACCCAAAGTAATGCCCGAACATTCGTAAGGAAGCTGTCATTCCTTCAAAGCCCATAGCCAGAGAGAATAAAGTTACCACAGTCTCGAAGGACCTAATGATGCACCAGGCATTGGGGTGGAGTTGTCCAGGGGCGATCTCGAGAAGCGAGAGAATGTCGGTCACAAATTGTGTAAGAGGGACCTTGAAGCCACACCTTGACAAGGGTTTGAAGAGAACTGCCCCCTTTTCTTCATCGTAAGGTCGATCATCTGGGGCGGCAGCTTCTAAGGCATCCTTCTCAGTGAGACCAATCTGACAAGAGAAGTCATACAAAGACTTCTCACTCCAGGGTTGAGATTGAAAGGTAGGCGTCTTCTTGAATACTTCATCAAGAGGGCGAGAGGAGCGACGAAAAACCTCCTTTCTGGGAGCCACTCGACCTTTTCCCTTTTCAGGATCCCGAACAGGTGAAGAATTATCGACTTCCAAGTTTCCCCCAGTTGATGGGTGAACAACCATCTGTTGTTCTGAATTGGCAGATTTCTCTGGGGCATCCGAAGACGGAACTCGTGGTTTTGAACTACTAGAAGACATAGAAACTGGAAAATAAAGCACATAAGTATAAGACCTACAGATAAATCGGGGCGTCAACGAAAAGAGTTCAGATACGAATAGAATAGGGACTGGTAATAATGAATGGGATCACCACAGAATAAATACCAATAGTATAGTGGGAGTAACCAATCTCTTATATTTTTTGTACCTTTTATACCAATCGGTACTAAGATATATACACCATACCTAAGACAAAACAAGAAACAGTATAGAACTGTTTCCTAACTATAGGAAGGGTATAAACAAGAACATGGAGTAAATATTCTTTATACTAAGATCACAATGGGCATCAACAGTACCAGTTCTAAACATATATATATTCATGCTGAACAGATAGAAAGGTCTGATTCCATGGTGTTTCTAAGAAAAAAAAAAGAAGGGAAAAAGGAGGATAGAGAGGATACCTGAAATGAAAGGGGTTCGCCGGAGAGCTCGCTGGATAAGAAGAGGAAGGTTCGTCGGAAGACGAGGAGAGGAGTTCACCGGAGAGTAGGGGGGAGGACAAACGATCGTTCAGAAAAGCAGCAAAGAGGGAATAGCTCGACAGAGAAGAAAGAAGAGAAGATGAGAAGGCTGAAATGATAAATGACAAAGGAAGAGAGAGAAAAGGGAGTATAAAGGCAAGGAGTTGAAAGGACAGCAGTAAAGGCGGTCATAACTTTCACAGATCACGAGGCGAAGATGAAAGGGTTGGCGTTGGGATCAAGATGCATACCAAGCGACAGCCAGGTAACCTGACCGCCTGACCGTTTTATATGTTCGGGACTCAAGGGCTCCACCCAAGAGTCGTGTGTTCGGGACTCAAGGGCTTCACCCAAGAGTCACGTGTTCGGGACTCAAGGGCTTCTCCACCTCGTGCTTCACCCAAGAGTCGTGTGTTCGGGACTCAAGGGCTCCACCCAAGAGTCATGTGTTCGGGACTCAAGGGCTTCACCCAAGAGTCACATGTTCGGGACTCAAGGGCTTCACCACTTCGTGCTTCACCCAAGAGTCGTGTGTTCGGGACTCAAGGGCTCCACCCAAGAGTCATGTGTTCGGGACTCAAAGGCTTCACCCAAGAGTCAAATGTTCGGGACTCAAGGGCTTCACCACTTCGTGCTTCACCCAAGAGTCATGTGTTCGGGACTCAAAGGCTTCACCACTTCGTGCTTCACCCAAGAGTCATGCGTTCGGGATTCAAAGGCTTCACCACTTCGTGCCCCACTTAAGTCTTGAATTTCGCGATTTGATTTTCAACTTACGATGAATACTCATCCCAAGTTCAAGGGCTTATGATAGGGCCGGCCTGATAAAGCTCGGCCCAAATAGAAGGATATGGAACCCAACCCAAAAGAGGCCTGCAATGGGGGTAAAGAAGCGGGAAAAGATAAATTAAATGGCGCGCCCCAAATGAAGTCGGGGGGGACAGGCCATAACGAACTCATATGGAGCACCTCACCGAATATAAGTCGGGAGAATCTAGAGGCATCAAGTAGGCTAACGGCTGTCGGGTGACGTCAGCGTTCTGTTATGGAAAATAGGCCTATAAATAGAAGGGGTAGATCATTGTAAAAGGGGTTGGCGTTTTTGTAGAAAGAAGCGCCTGTATTAGACAGATTGTAAATGGATTGTAATCCCCAAAATAATCAATAAAGTTCATTTTCCACTCATTCTCATCTCTAAACTCTCTCACGTTGTTAATCTCTACCAAAACTGAGCTTATCAGATCCCAAACTCGTCCTCTCTCACAAGTTCGCTGAGGTTCTCTCTCTCTCTCTCTCTCGCTCTCTGTTATCCTGAAAATCAACCTAATTAGACCCACTGATCCTTTATTTCTTTTTTCTTTTTATGTATATTTCCACAGGATGAAGTCACCTATTCTGAAAGGTTAGTCCTTCTCTCTAGCTTCAAACTATATTTGTTCATTTTATGCCAATTTTGTATTTTGTAATTAGGATGATCAGCTAGCTTCTCTTTGTATATTTATTAGATAGGGATATGTTGACACTCTTAACTTTTTTCACACCCCATATATGGTTATCAAATTAAGGGCTATGCTTACTACCAATTAACCAATTAAGGCCCAAGTTCCTTCCAAGTAAAAATCAGCTTGTGTTTGAAAAATTTGGATCTATTAAGTTGTCATTCTGGTTCAGCCCGTCGGGGATTTACTGCTAATATGTATTTTGGGTTTCAACTTAAAAGCACCATCAATATTGAACCAAACATGAATGATAATTAACTTTCCAAAGGATTTACTTGTGTGGTACATACAAAGCATTTCTTGCTGTACCTAATACTGTCGTAACAGTTCAGTTTGATGTACTGGAACATACAGCGTAGTGCATTGCAAGAGCCCCATGCTGGTTCCCAGTCTGGTCCCTTTTTTCATATTTTGTTTGTCCTGGTTAAATCAACTTGATTTCATATATTTGGTATGTACTGATAATCTGATATGAATTCTTACCAGAGAGATACCTAGATCTTAAGCTGTACTGGTTGTTTATAACAAAAGGAGATGTTAAATTTTTTTGTGGGAACAATTTTGTAGAGACGTTGCAATATATGCTCTTGGTGTAGGAGCATGCGGTGCTGATGCGGTAGACACAAAGGAGCTCCACTATGTCTACCATAGGGATGGCCAGCCTTTCATCAAGGTTTTCTTTCTTCTTGTTCTGCTTTGTGATACCAAAAATGAACATAAGACAGTATACGATAAAACACAAAGGAAATATTCACAAGGAAATGGTGAGAATTATAGTTCCAACAAGGTACAAGTAGTTGAAGACTTGAAGTTATATTGTTTCAATGTTTATTGTATAAATGCAGGTCTTGCCAACTTTTGTGTGTCTTTATCCATTTAAGAAGAGTAATGGCCTTGGACTTGTTGATGTCCCTGGATTACAGTAAGTAATTGTTATTCACTGTTATATATCCAATAAAAATGTTTATCTCATTTCATTTCTTTTACATGGCAATTACAAAGGCCTCTTTCTATAAAGGACTTGTTGAAAACCTCTCTTCTCTCATTCTCTTAAGGAGTTGCTAGTTTGTTCGAATATACCTGAATTCCATGACGCATAGCGGCTAGATTTCTACTTTTGAATATATTTACCTCTTTTTCACTTCAACATAACTATAAGAAAATTAGAAGTCTAGCCGCTATGTGTGAAGTAGTTAATAGTTATGTGTGGACTTGCATTTTCATTTTCATAATGTGTCATGGAATCAAGCACCCAAATGCAAATTCATGTGTGGACTTGCGAGCCTTCACTATAAATTAGAAATAAAAAAAAATAATGAAAAAAAAACTATTCAAGGAAGGTGTAATTGTTATTTCTCGTCAGTCATCACATTGAACCTTTTTAATGAATTTGTTGTTTCCGATGGTAAATGGATCAATTTATGCTTGAATTTGAACCCAATGATGAACCCAATGAATTAGGTAATATGCTGCAAACAATAGAAGAAAACAGCATTGTTTTGTTATTTAGTAAGAACTTTCCAATTTTTCATATTTCGCATAATGCAGTTATGATACAAAACTTTTACTTCGGGTGTGTTTGGCAAAAAGTAGAATAAGCCTTATTCCGAATAAGCCTTATTCGGGATGTTGCCAAACGCATCCGGAATAAGCCTTATTCCGAATAAGGGCTTATTCAATCCCCTATTCTAATTCCACCAATATGATGGAATTAGAATAGGAGATTGAATAAGCCCTTATTCGGAATAAGGCTTATTCAACATCCATACCAAACACACCCTTCATGGTCAGCAGTACATCGAAGTCTACAGATCTATTCCCTCCAGTGGCACTGTAAGTCTTTAATTTTCTTATTCTCGGAAAAGTTGGATTGTATTTCTATAAGTTAAGAACTTAAGATGATGAATTTTTGTAAATTAATATTCTTGTTCAGGTAGTAAACAAAGCTTCTATTGCAGGTTTGCATGATAAAGGTCTGTTCATTTTTCATCTTTACAGTTTTTTTTTTTTTTTTTTGAGGTAACATTTTAGGTCAAATCAAAATGTATGGTTCTTTCATTAAAATCATCCATCCAAGTCATAATTTCCTAGTGTAGTTGAAAATCTTGCATAGCATTCTTCGATCCCGTTCTTTTCAAAGATGAGAGTGATGTTATAGAACTTCTGTGAAATAGTTCTCTAGTTCAATAGTGCAAATTCACATATTGCAGGCAAGGCGGCTATTGTTGAGCTGGAAACTACGAGCTATTTGAAAGAAACTGGTGAAATATTGTGCATGAACCGGTAACGATATTTCTGTATATTAGAAACCAGCTAACTAAGCCTATAAAATAAGGCTTAAACCTCAGTTACACTCACACTAATTAGTAATTAATCACAAAGCACAGTTAAATTAATACAAAGTAAGAGGTCTAAAGGAGGAAACACAGCTCAATTTAAGAGGTACCATCTTCGGTATGACAGACCCTCAATACCAGTTTGGCCTATTTTATTTTTTATTTTGTATCCAACAAATCTGAAGATTCGAAAAACTTTTTCCCCTGTAATATGGCATTTGATTAAAATAGTGTAGGACACCCAGAATTGCCAAGGATTGCATCTGATATCTGATAGTTATTGAAATATTTGCTTTTAACACTGATATTCTGAATAAAAGGTTTAAATTAAGCAAAATGTACTCAAGTGTCCCAATTGATATTTTTCTTGTTTTCTCAACTTTGTTGCAACTAGTTAAAAAATATTGGGTGTTGTCAGAAAAAATCATAAACTTTAGGTTTTGTTTTCAAGGAAAACTTCTAGGTAGAATTTGCCAAAAGAAAAAATAAAAAAAACATCTGATGGTCTTCTCTCTTGACTAACTTTGGCAGGAGTACTGTGTTCTTGCGTGGTGCTGGAGGCTTTTCTGATTCATCAAAGCCATATTCATATACAGCTTACCCAGCCAATCAAATCTTTCGATTCTCCATTCCAAAATCTGAACCGACAGTAGTATATGAAGATCGCACACAAAATTCCCAGGTACCTCTTTTTCTCCTCTGACGCAATACAAGTAACTTATGGTTATTATCTCACTACCAAGAATGCACTGGCAGAGTAGTAGCATATACTGTCCCAGTATCATACCCTTGGAATGTATGGATTGTTCATCTTGCCATTTGATTGAATGCATAATTCTTTTATTGGTGATTTACGCTGTTCTATGCCAATTGAGGTGCTTATTTTTTAAAATTGTAATGTAGGCACTTCTATATCGATTGTCAGGCGATTACAATCCTTTACATTCGGATCCATCAATTGCACAAATTGCTGGGTTTGCATCTCTCTCCCTTTCCTTTACATGTGCAAGCTATGTATACTAATATCACACTTTTTGATAGGTTCACTCGCCCAATACAGCATGGACTATGCACCCTTGGGTTTGCTGCTCGAGCTGTGGTTAAATCTTTCTGCAATGGTGACCCAACAGCTGTAAAAAACATTTTCGGTCGGTTCCTATTACACGTCTATCCAGGAGAAACTTTGGTCACTGAGATGTGGCTTCAAGCCCCACGGTACATTCTCCCACTCTTTTGCTGCTTTGTACTAGCCTGAGTTGTGTACTGACCCAATTAGCCTATTTGGTTGAACTCCACCTGAGACATGATTTTTAGTGTTTTATGGATAAGATGCATTATTTAAATATCTAACCAATCTTCTGAGATCCTATGACATAAAATTTTTCAAAATATAAGGGCCAATTATATGTATCTTTTTTCCCAAATAAGTTATATTATTAAGAACAGTGATTGTGTCTGCGTATCATTATAAAAATGCAAATTTTAAATCAAATAATTTCATTGTCATCTGAGCTGTAATTCACTCACCAAAGACTATTAGATTTGTTACATGTTTTCTCTTAAAAGAAACAATTTATCTCATCAGTCTGAATTTAAAGTTCACTTATGCATCAGCAAATCATATGCAAATTGTATAGGTTTATATTTAAGAACTCAGTTCTGAACATATTTTTCTGGTGTTGCAGCTTGCTTCTACTTTGTTATAAAAATTTTCAAGATAGTCATCTATTGTGGAGTCATCATATCCCTAGAAATAAAGACTAAAATGTTGATTAATTTTATGTTAGAGAAATGCTATAACTTTGCCTTACAGTTCTGTAAGGTGCACACCACAAATTTCATTTGTCGTGCTGCAACTTTGAGCTGATCAGAACAATCCTTGATCTTACTCTGATTTCTACTCTTTATTTTGTTCCTCACCACTCGTGCCTCTAAAGTTCTGTTCCTGAATTCTTTACTTGTCACACGATGGGTAAAAGGATGGCATGTTCTTTGTGAAGTTTATCACAGATTCACAGGGAAAATTTTGTCTAAGAAAAAGTGCTCGAAGTGGCTAGTGGAACTTATTATGGAATGTTACTTTTCCAGCTAGATGGGTTTTTATTGGAAACACATTTTTGATTGTCCTCTACAATGTAAAACAAACATAAAGATGCTTTTGCGAATTAAGTATGCGACTGTTAAGATGAAAATTAAATTATCACTTCACTAGAGATAGGTCACAGCTTTCTTGTTGGAGTTGCATTTTTTTATTTTCCTGTAATGATTTTATTATCTTTTAATTCTAATTTTAGACAGCTAACCAAAAATTATTTATGTAGAGTCATCTATCAGACAAAGGTGAAGGAAAGAAATCAGGCGGTTCTTTCTGGTTATGTGGAAATCAAACAAATCCCTTCCTCTTTATGACCTAGAAAAAGAAGTAAAGAAGAGAAGCAGATGGGCACTGGAGACCTCCATTTTCTTTCAACAATCAGCAGCTGAGCTATGTAGGTAGTTGGGAGATCAAATCAAATAATGAAGTAGACTAATAGAGTAAAATAAAAGTTTGAAAATGCTGTGGGAACTTTTCACAATAATATGTGTGCCTGGATTATAACTGTCAATAGTAAAATATTCATAGATTCTTTGTCTCATGATTTTTTCCAGTGATGTTGTTCACAGTAAATTCAATAATTGAGATGCTTCTTTCGTACCATCTAGTTGAAATCAGAATGGTACAGTATCAGAATACAGCACTGATCTCAGCTAAAGTTAAAATCTGAATGTCTGAGAAAAGAAACATGTTTTGGGTTATATCATGTAAATGAAATTTTCTCTTTTCACAATGCAATACTTTTAATTTTGTTTAAAGAAATTTGTTGGTTTTGCAATTGCCAATCAACCTTCAAAAAAGAAATTTGCTCTCAAATAATGTTGCGCTCTTCCAGTTAGCGTAAAGTAGTTTTGATTGTTATTAAATAGAAAAGTAACACAAAAGGCTTCCTAACTATCATTAGGGGCAATCTATGTCCTTGACTGCTCGTCTCAATTTGACAAGAGACATGACGTTAAATATGTAGGATTAGATAGAAAACTATTTCTGCATACCTGCCCCCACATAAATAAAAAGAAAGAATAAAAAAATGGCATCAATAATAATGAGATAAGGAAAAACATCAATATGTCTGGTGCAAAAGATTTTATTAAAAATGTAAGCTTGGACCATTGGTCACATGCAAACGCAATTGGGATTTACCCAAATTGGCAGTTGTACTGTTCCAAATTTCAGAACCAGAATTCTGAACATAATCTCGTGAAAGTTTCAAACCATATACATCAATATATTTCTTTGCCAGAGATTGGTCAAATGTCTCAAGCACTGGCAGAAATCTTGAACAATTGAAACTCGAAAAAGAAGGCTTAAGAGATTTGTCTGGCAGGAATCTTACAATATCCCCATGTCAGTTCTTTTTGGTTAAAGATTTGTGTGGATGACAGTTTGTTATTCTCATGTGCCTTTGCTTGCATATTCAAGGAAAGATAGCCAGACTTTGCACATGTTTTGGTAGCTAATTTTATGTCAAACTAGTACCAGGTACCATATACGGTAGTCAAGTCAAATACCAAACTAAAGGACTTGCTTTACTTTTGGTTTTGGTTTTCCTGGGGTCAAGGAGCCTTATTGAGTATTGACCAATGTCACTCTAGTTTCATCATCTTGTTAACTACATGGCAGATTGAGAAGTGAGGAATGCTTAGTGTCCAGCAGTTCAACAGTATTTATCATAAGATTTGTGCTAAGATATTTAAGTTTTCTAAAACAGTAAATGTAGAATAGTTGGGTTATCACTTGAAAACTGGAGATGTTAGTAGGAAAGGTGTTATGGTGATTATGTAAATAAATAACAACAAACAATGATGATAATAATGATACAAATCATAACAAAAATATTATAAGGCTCGATATAATAAATATTAATAAGCCTTTACAGATAAATTTATATTGATAATAATTTGATGATGATCGTGATGACATTAAATTAATCTTTTTTAGCTAAAATAGCTTGCTTTGCTATCATGTTCCCCAAATAAATAAAATCACAGTAAAAGCAAAACCTCCAGTCCACAGCCGTGCTTTGCCATGAACTTCAATTATCTTTTGTTAATTGTTAATAGTTTCACACTTCACTAAGGTACCGAAAATGGTACATGTAGGCTATATTTGCAAATTGTTGGAATCTGACATTTTTATATCATCTGTCTTTTCTAAATATATATTTCATGTCCTGTTTGCAAATTGTGTCTTTCAAATGTTATTAAACTCATAAACTTTGTCGATTTCTAAGCAAAATTAGCTTTACCACGCCAGATACCTCCAATCTTCTTTTTATATCCCATGCAATTATTCCAAATCTTACCATTTCTATTGGAACATTATTACCCTACATAACAAAATAAGTAGGATTAATTTCAACAAAGGGGAAAAAAACTGATTGTGTGTGAATTGAGTCATCCCATCTCTAATGCAAGAGACATTTAGCATTAAAACTAAAAAAAAGAAAAAAGTAGGAGAAACAGCTCATGGCAACCTAATGAGAATTCACATCACCAAAATAAACTGCAATTCTCTAAAGATGCTAGTAAAATATGCCAAAACAGGATAAAATAGATATAGATAAACAAAAAAAAAACCCACTACAAACCAGATGACGGCTTCTTGGCTTCATCAGCCTCGACCAATTTCTTTAACCGCTCCTGGAGAGCACGCACCCTGTCCTCGGTGCGGCGCAGCTTGCGCCACCTCCAAGTGAGGTATGCCCCAAGTCCACTATACACCAGAATGTATGAACCCCAAACATAGGGGTATGTCTCAGCATGCTCCTTGGTTTTGCGCCATTGCTCCTGCAATCTATCTACTAATCCAACGACGGCTGGTTCAGCAGGGGCCACCTTAACTTCTTCTGCCCCTTTGTCAGTCATTGAATGTGCTCTCTTCTTTCTACAATTTCTATGAACGGTACCAAGAAAACAATGAGTTCTTAGAAAAAAAGAAAATCAAACAATTGTTGTAAAGGATGATCAAGTAAAAGAGGTTTTAAAATGCGATTTATGTGGTTTAGCGATTCGGTATTGAATTATCGATGCGGAGTTTTATCGGTGATAAAACGGTGATAATGCGTTGTGTAAAGCGGTGTGTGAGAAACCAATACGTCATATATAGTTATATACTCTTTTGAGAATCGAACCTATCGTCCATATATCAAAATGACATTTTAAACTACATGTATGGTTTCGAAAATACAAATAACCACATTTAAAGGAAACATCATATAAATACAACAATTGATATGACATTTATCTACTGCAATGGTACCACAAATACAATCATCTTTAATTTTTTTCAATTCTTCTACAAACTATTCTAAGAGTTAAATAACTAATGGTACCATTGTACTAGCAAATTAAACTAAGAAGCACTTCATTGGTGTAACATTTGAAGGCAACAACAAAAATAACAGTATCAATTACCAATTACCAATTACCAAAATAAGTTCAACAGATAACAAACATTCAAGCGTTGTCTACAAGACTTGAGTATTGAAAACAACAGCTACTAATATAACTCTATGTCTCTATAATTCTTTCTCTGAATGCCGCAAGATTTGAGTATTGAAGTGAAATTTCATTCCTAAATTTAAAAAGAAAACAAGAAAATTACAATTTTTAATTACCACCACCAGTAAGTCTCTCACGCCGCTTATGGAACAAAGAGGTTGATGCATAAATAACGGAATCAGTGAAAAAAAAAATATCAACACACAGTGCAGAAATAACAGTAAAATACCAAAATTTGAATCAGCCCCATCGTGAGTTCAACTACTATGATGTTCTTCACTCCAGGGAAGGTAATTTTAGCACCTTAAATTATTTCACCAAGATGGAATTGGTTGACCAACCATCTAATTGAGAAGAGGCGACTAGCAGATGCAGTGAATACAAGAGTATTGGGAGCAATTCCAGTGAATACAAATATTAGAAGTTTAGAACTTAAAAACTAAAAAGCATATGGGAACTTACAGTAAAGAGAGAGGCGGAAGAGACTAGTAGTGAATACAAGATCGGAGGGAGACTAGCTGGTCAGCGTCGGAGGAGAAGAGAAGAGCGGAGCAAACGGCGGAGAAATGCGAAAGGACAACTAGCAAGATCGGTGGAGAGGTTGCTGAGGGGCGGTGGGCGGGGGAGAAGACCGGTGGTGTGGGAGCAGAACAGTGGCGATAGGAGGAAGAGAAACGGTGATAGATCAGATCAGATCAGTTGTAGGCGGGAGAGAGAGGAGAAAGAAAATTGGAAAGGAGTACTGAGTAGAGAGAAAATGAAAGGTAGGCGTACCAGTGAGCCGCGGAACGAAATCCTCTGCAGGGAAAAACAGTGAGCCGCCGCAACTGAGAGGAAGGAAAAACAAAAAACAAAAAGAAAGAGAATGAAGCGAAACTCAGACGGGGAATGCTTTCCTGCTCGGGCTGACAGTGGGTCAATCTGTCAGTCTTGCGATCAGATCATATGCGGCAGCGTATGATGTGATATTATGTGTTTCAGCCGAAACATGGAAATAGTGGAACAGAAACAAGATAAACCGAGAGGCGATTTCGCTAACAAATCAAGAAAAATCAAAAGAAATAGGGTTGCAAAAAAGTTACCAACAGAAGGGAAAAAGAAAAACTAGAGTTTGCTTCTACGATTTGCTTCCGTCGACGAAGAAAAGGACTACAAATTGAACCAGTAAGAATACAAGCGAAGGCAATTTCGGATTTTCTTCTCTCCACTCCTACGATTTGCTTCGATCGCCTCCTTTCTCTCCCTCTCTCTCTCTCTCTTTCTCTTTCAAACTCACGAACGAGAGAGAAGTTTGCCTTTTTTTTAATCAGGGAACACTCGTTTAATTTGGATCTGTTCCGAATAAAACCCGATAAGTTAGATAACGCGTAGGGGAACCGAATCCTCTACGGAACTCTTTATTTCCGCACCGTGCAGAACTTTTCATATCAACCGTTGGATTTCATCAAATGGATTAGATTGACTAGGTTTGTTAAATCGCTCCAAAACATAAAAAAAAATGAAAAGCACTACCTAGACGCTAGAACTCAGTCTCTTTTCGTCGAATTTCGTCCCTTTCTCCTCCTCTTCGTCTCTTCCTGTTACCTCCCCCATAGCACAATCGTGGCATTCCCAAATCTGTCACAACTCTCTCTTCACCTTACTAGATCCGTCGTCACTGCCTTGGCAACTCTCTCTCCGCCTCATCACGTAAAACCTAGTTGATCCTTAGTTTCGTGTATGGTCCAGAACCATATTTCTAACAGGTACATTTGTTGATTTTCTATTCATGAGTTGCAAACTTTGTAGTGGTATTTGATTTGAGAATGTAACACTTACACAAGAAATTCAAAAAATTACGGGTATATGCTGATAAATGAGATCGTGGGTCTATTCTGAGAAGGATTTGCTATCAAAAGGCCACTGCCATAAGTAGTACCTTGAGCAGTCATGTGCATTAGATAATAATAACAAAATTTTTAAAATTTTGTTTGGTAGTATTAAAATTGTGGGTCTTGTTTATTGGGGTTTACTTAACAAACAAAAATGGTTTCTGTGTTGATCATTGGGGAATTACACTTATTGGGGACAAAAAAATTGTCAACTTTCAATATCAATCGATCTGCTTAATCTACACTCATTGTCTGTTCTTATACAGGTTTTTGTGTTGATCATTAGAGAATTCTACACCAGAAATCAGTTCCCAGGATTTCTTCGGCCTTATGTGTGTTGTGCAGAAATTCTTTTGAAGTTAATTTTTTTTTTTGCTTCCAATGTACTTCACGCAGAGGATTTAATGGATGGTGCGATTCCAATGTACTTCCAGATCGCCTCGCCTCACGTACATACGCACGAACAAGAGGAGTTTGGAGGCGAGGCGAAGAGAGAGAGTCAGAGACGATGAATCGAGGGAGGCGGAGAAATAACCGAATAGGGTTACTCGCTAGGGTTCATGAGTTGATTCGGATCCGAGTCCGACCCTACCTTGAGTTGAATTGGAATGGATTATTCGTAGAACTAGTTACTATAATAGTTTGTGTTTCAGCTAACAAGTAGAGGTTGGTTGTAAAATTAGAAATCAATGCATATATTAATTCGGGCGATTGGATCCGCATCCGATATCATTCATAAGGTATTATTGTGGAATAGTGTGATTCATAAATGGAGTTCGCTTGATTGATTCGATTTTTTAAGGGTGTATTTGGTTCGCTCAAGAACATGGGACGAACAGTGGAGAAACAGCGGCCCACGTACATGCCCACGAACTGTTAGGAAAGTGCTAATTTTAATTTTTGTGCTAATTACCCTTAATTAAGCGATTAAAATAACACATAATCAATCTAGTACTCAAGTTTAATAGACACAAAGAGAATAAGGTGGAAGATTGTAACTCTCTTGGTATAGCAACCAAGAGGCTCGTTCCAACGGCTTAGATGTCGATGGCGAGCTCTCCAAGCACCTCCAAGTCGAACGCCTCGAGTCCACTAAGGAATTAACCACGTTCTCAACTAATTATGCTAGTAATTATGAGAAACGAGACTAATTCCTAAGCTTTCCCTCTTCTAGTTAATTCTTCAAATTAATTTATGTGGAAAGCTTGCTCAACACATGAGCTAGATGGTGGATAGAAGAGAGAAAAAGGGGAGAAAAATTCTGAAAATTTTTCTCTTCCTTTGTGTGTGGTTCGGCCAAGGAAAGAGGAGAGAGAGAGGTTCACAAGGTGGTTAGGGTTTTCTCCCATAGAACACCCCTTTATATAGACCACATAACCTAGCTCTCATTCAAATTTTGATGGACAAAATTGCCCCTCTATGTGCCGCACCTACCAACCCCATTTGTGGGTTGGGCCTCAACTCTAGTTGAGCCCATTACTCTTCCATTTAATTGCACCTTCAATTGGACATTAAATTAATTTAAAGGCCCAATTAGCTCAGATAATTAATGTGTTGATTATAATTAATTATTAACTATTTAATAATTAATATGAAATTAGTCAATGCATTAAATTATTTCGATATGATCTATTTGACTTAATCTATGTTACTTGGGTGAGGGTACGGGTATCGCGTCGGAATAATATATATGTTATTAACATGCCAACTATAACATTTTTATGTGATTTAAAAAATTATAAAAATTATTTTTTTGAAAATTTTACATTTCCAAATTCTTCATATTTTTATGAGAATGCATGTAAAATTTTATGCCAAGTTGAGTTTAAGAAGACTTTCAAATAATTAAAACACTAAAACATAATTTTCTATAATCGGAAATGGATTTGTCCATTTCAGGGCCAAATGGTGATAGTAATGGAACAGGGGCAGCTTTGTTTGTCCGGTTTTGAGTTCTACCTTAGTCCCACCATGAAATATCAACTAATTTGAGGCAAATATATATAAGAGTAGGTTGAATGGAGCATTGCTTAGCAATGTACGTGGGTCTGTGCGCGTCTATACATAAGGCGAGCACTGCAGGCCAGTGAGACATGGCACTACACGAATGGTGGATACGCGTGTTGGGTCGAATTGTTGACCGTATCCGGTAGTCAAAGAAATTAAAATATTCAGATTCGCCACGTGGCGAATCCAGTGCGTATCGCACACGAATTGCACGCGTGTTCGCGTCGGATACGCGTCCGACACGGGATACGCTATAAAATTACCGTATCTGGGTAACATAGGACTTAATTAATCATAACGGTCCATAACGGTATGTGATTAATTAATCAATTTATCATATTTTGCAAAACCAATTGTTGCAAATAAACAATTAATGCACGTGTGGTTAAACACCTTATTATGTGTGACCTTTTAAGGATTTATGCTACGTTGGACATGGAATTAAATCACTATTTAATTTCAATAACCATAAGCGGTATCTAGTAACACGTTATGATTCTCAATTCGCATAAATAGTGTACTGCTACAATATTTCAATCCTGCATAAGAGAATAATTAGCTTCTTTATTTTGATTCTTATGTCACACGATATCATCGTATAATCCAAGATAGGAACATGTCATTCTTGCAGATTATATGTTTCTTGATCTAGAGATAATTGTATCAGTTACTAGCAAACAATCTATCTCCATCAAGGGGCCCAAACAGATATCGCCACTCACTAAGTGAATTAATGAGGGACATACGGTTTTCTTGATAATTAGCTTTTTCCCGCACAATTCAAGAGAACTTAAATCAAGTCCGTATAACAGCCTTTATCAGGAATCAGCGGTAGACATGATTTATAAAACCTATCCTCATGTGGAAAAGATAATCATCTCAAACTTAGAACCAAAATCATAACGAAATAAATAATGACACGTAACACAATCCATATATTTATTTCATGGGGTCCAGTCCTGTACTATATTCTATAACATACACATATGCAATTAAGTTGGTTACTCTTAACCTATGATTTATAGAACTTAATTATCACTTAATTTGTATACTAATCTTATTGATAATTAATGTCCTTTGTTAATTATCAAGATTATGGACTTTTAGATTTATCGTTGTCATTTACTATTAAATGAATAACAGTGATCTATATTTCAGATCCTCAACATGAATGAACTGTCAACGAATAAATCAAAGAACAAATGATCTGAAATCATCAATAACATAAAACTATAGAAGTAGCCTAATAAGATTGGTTTCTAGGACATATCTCTAACACGAACAACTTCTAGTTCGTGAGAATGGGGGAATTAGAAATAAGGGAGAAGTTTACGAACTACGGCTGTTCGTGGATTGTTTGGATCTCGCGAATTAGCCTTGTATTGATAAAAAAATAGTGAATCCGTCCATTGTACAGCCCTACTTAAATCATTGGTGTGACAATCAATCAATTTATTGTCTTTTATCCTCGGGTAGCTGAGATAACTTGGACGTATTTCAGCACTACCTTTTCTCCGATACATCGAACAATTCTTTTTCTAGAAGAAGGTAAAAGCAGGGAGAAGAAAACTAGTAATATTCGCGATTTGTGCATGTCTCATCGCAATTCCAACCAAATGGTCAACTTTTTCTCTGAATTGCCGATTCTTGTTGATTGTAAATTGATGTGCCTCTATTGTTTTTGTTGCAGAATTTTCATTGGAAATAGTATTTGGGATTCTTGCCTACGCGGGGCTTTCCCTTTTCTTGTAACCTTTTGCTCTCAAATTTAAAAAACTCACGATCGCTTGCACACATTTGGTGGGATTAGCTGTTTAATTGGGATAAGCACTAGCACTCGTTCACTGTTTACTTAATTATCTTTAATTATTTAAATGAGATTTGGATTTGACTCGTATTTTTAGAAGAGAAGTCTCAAATTAGACTCTAGAAAGAAGATGATTTGCTACATTTATGTTAAATAGGTCATTCTTTTTAAGTACTTTATATTGATCTAAATCATTTTATTGTAACTCTGTTGACGCACGCACGCACTCCTACAAAAAGTACCAAATTCATATTGTATAATTAATTAAGATCTTATTATGGAAGATAATATCATCACTACCATCTACTAGGACTCTCTCGCTCAAGGTCCAATTTGAAGTTATAATATATAATATTAAGGTCCTAATTAATATGAATTTTGTATAATGAGATTCGAGTGCGTTTCATATGATTTGCTTCTTTTAGCTTACGTTAGGTTTTGGCTCATTTAAAAGATAAGTTTTTTTTTAATTTTGATAAATATCAAGTTTTTAAAATGCGTTTTTTTCGGTACGACGGTCCGAAGTTGATTTAACAATGCAGCGTTACCGAAAAAGGGCGAAAAAACGGTGCCATTTGTTTGATGGGTTTTTCCTCCCATGTGTAAAGTTGTACAATAGGAGATATGTTATGTATAATTTTTGTGGATCAAATACCATACTTGTTACATTTGCAGCTTTTGTTTTTTGTTTTTATTGGCTGCGAATTAACACTGTAGTAAAATATGATTATATGATGTATTGTGCTTATATGATCCTAATTATTTATACTATAATATATTATTAAATTATATTGTAAAAAGTCTCTCATGTCTCCGTTTTTTCTCTGCAAAAATGAAATTCGGAAATGACGCGTTATGCATTTTTCTGATTTGAAACTGTAACATTAGTGCGTTTTTTATCTGAAAAACCGAAATTTCGGAAATAACGCCGTTATTTTGGTGAAATTTAAAAGCTTGATAAATATAAATATTTCTTTCAAGACACTTACCCTTTTTTTTAGTCTTTCTTTTTCTGCGCAGGTTTTAGGTTTTTTTTTTCTTTTTAGATTTTTGTTTTACCTTTCCTTTTCTTTTTCTTTTACAGCTTCTCACTATGTAAATACTTTTGTTTATTTATTAATAAAATATATCAGTGTGGTACTTGCCAACTGGCCCTAAAATAGAATAATTACAAAAATAAGCCACTTACCTATAATAAGCACAAGTTATCGTACTTTAGTTAGATTTACAGAGTTGTTCATTTCGAAAAAAAATTCTTGCCGAGCTAGTTTCTGTTATATTTAAAATACAAATTAGTATAATAAAAATAATAGAAAATATTTATTTAGTCCCTTCATAATTTAATTAGCTGAATTCTTTTGCGCTAATACAACCTAAACTTCACTATTATACTATGGATCAACTCATCAAGATAAGTTTGCAAAATGCAAATACAAGTATTACGGGACATGAAACGATAACAAATTTGCAACCCAAAACTTATCCAAAGATAAATTTGCAACCCAAGCATTACTCTAAGTTTTGCAACCCAAACTATGCAAACATGTTCCGGACCTAATTGGAGATGAGACAAATTTTGTATAGTCCTTAACCATCTGACGTTTCACCAACCATGTAACGTTTCACCAACCATGTAATTCAATCTGAGGCCATTCCAAAACACAAAATCAAACAAATAAGATTCCGCCAAGATAAAAAAAAAAATCCGAGTTCCACAAAATTACTAAATTAGTTAGGTTTTAGCATCTAACCAAAGAGGATACTTGGCCAAGTATTTGTACGATGTAATTTCACAATATACTCACGTGATAGCTTGTGGGTCTCTCTGACACGCCGATTATTTTTAGAATAAAATACTAGGCCTTCCTGTTACTGTATTATATTACCCTTTATAGGCTGATAAATGTCGCCAATTGAGTACCAAAATAACACAAATCTAGGATCTAATCCGAACTTTAAGTTCGATGATTATATTATTTACTAGTGGTGGATCTAGCAAGTCAAAAGAGGAAAGACACATATTATAAGACATAATTATCATGCTAATTATCTTTAGTTTAATGGATATGATAGGCTACAGAAACTTAAAATTAGTAAGCTAAACCATTTAGGATTATAATTAAGCGGTAAATGTATTCAACTGCTTTCAAATTTAAGTTCAAAGCCGTACGTAGTCTTGCCTATGCATAAATGGACCCCCATTATTTACTTTGGTATTTCTGTTATGTGGCTTAATTAACTAGAGTCAATTATGAAACATGTGATTGAAATATAAAATTTTTATATCACAATTAGCGAAGAAAATGATATTCTCTTCGAGGTACTCGTTTTTTTCTTTTTTACTCCAAATACGTCCTTATGCTGTTCAACCTAAGTATATTAGCAAAGAAAGATGTGAGCATCAATAAGAAAACTATTTATTTGAGAGAGTTTTGTTATGGTGAGATACATCACAAAAAGTTCTCCGTGAGTTGCAATTAAAATTTTTGAATCTAGTTTAAAATGATCGATTCAATCCATCTAATATGATCTCTCTATTGAAATCTCCATGCAAACTAAATTTTATATATATTTTTTAGAAATTTGCAAGTATTTTTTTTCATATTTTTAAAAACGACTGTTTTTGAGCAGTTTAGAACTAATTAGATACGGGCAATTCTTACATGATTCGAGTTAATAAAAACAAATTCCAAATTTAATGGTATAAACTGAATATAATAAATGTAACAATCAAATTGGGCACATATTTTACTTAGGAGCATATTTAGTCACCTCCGAGTAAATTTACCTTGAGTTTTGCTATGGTGAGTGTTTGACCCTAAAATTTCGCGATTGGAGACACAAACCGATTTATGAGAAGTTTGAAAAAATTCATGAAAAATATCAAACGGACCCCAAAAATCATGGAAAAATACCCAAAAATCCGGTGAAGCATGAGAAAAATTATGGTGCTTTCAGAATGATCAAAGGAGCTAGAGAATATCCATGTTATGCAAAGAGGCCCATGATTTTGGAGAAATTAAATAAAATAGGCGGAGGGGTCTTTTCAGAAAAATTTTGGCATCAATGGATTCTAAACATTTTTATGAGGCTGTGTATAAAATTTCATGAAGAAATTCTCATGGAAAGACCACCAAAGAATTTATTTTCTTTCGGCAGCCTATGAAAATTCAGCAAAATAGAAAAATGGACAAATCCATTATCATGGTAAACGGAGGGGTGCTGGGTTTGTTTTAAACTTTCCTCCGTACAGGAAATGGGTGCCTAGACTCGTTCTTCCATCCTCCATAGCCGACAGTCTGCGACATCATGCGCGACCTACGAAGAACCGAGCGCACGGAGATTGAAGGGAAGAAGGGCGCTGGCGACGCGTCTCAGTTCGATTTCGACCCCTTCACAAAGAATGTCTCAGTGCACATGGAGCATGAAGACTTAAAGGCAGAAGAATTCACGAGCCTCATTGACAGCGAGACGGTTCAGTGTGTACTGAGTACAGCCAAGGCAAAGAAAAGAGAAGGGGATGAATGAACTCAACAGAATCCGTTGAGGAGGAGAGAGCGCATAACCGCCGGGTCCAAGAGCTGATTCACTGAATCTAGACGGAAAGAGAGGTAGAGGCTTTGCCTATATAAGGAGGCCGAAGGAGCGGTTCCAAAAAAAAAAGCGAAGGCAATCCAAAAATTCCCCATTTTCAACACCTATAGATTAGGTTAGGATAGAAAGAAGAGTAAGGCATTTTGTCGAATAGTTGGTAGGCATAGTTAGAAGAGAAGAATTAGGAGCAGTTGAAGCTTGCTGAAGCTATTGTAATCAAGGCAGGGGAGAAAGGTAAGTGTAAAAGGTAAATTGTACCTCGAATTTGAGGTTCTTGATTGATAATTGAGGTATTTTGATGAAATTGGATGAGATTTGTGCTTTCCTCTTCTTTGCATTCTTGATTTGATAATAAGCTCGTTTCTTCTCTGACTTGTGTTAGGAATAGATAAGAAATAGTGTTGCTTGCTTGATACTTTTAATTCTTGATCTGCACCTTTTAATCTCTTGTTAACGATTTGAATATAGTGTCCCTAATTGATCTGCTTAGACTTGTTCTATTTCTCCCCGTTTCTTTGGTCAGATCCGATTGCGCACAGCGCATGAGGAGATAGATCAAATAGGCTAGTTTGTAGGTAATCCTTGATTGCGCATGGCGCATGAGAGATTAGGTATCCTGGGTACTTATTTCTGAAAATTTACTGGATTGTGACTTTAATTGCGCATGGCGCATGAGAAGTGCAATTGTGCCTTTGAAAATCTGACATTATTCAAAATTGGCCTGATTATATTATGTTCTTGCACAAGGTAAATGTTGAAAAGAAACAATCTTGAAACTGTATTTGTCAGATTCAGGGGTCGCCTTCCTTTCTGGATTGAAATGTTATCTCTTTGTGAGGTAAAGTGTTAAGACTGCAGTTGAGTTTCGATTGCGCCTAGCGCATGAGAAATCTCAACTGAATTGTCAGGATCAGTGGTAATTGGGGTTCATTGATGCCTTAATTGTACTCAGACTGCGCACAGCGCATAAAGAGTTCAATTGAGATGGACTTGCCTAAGATCACTCCTTAGCACTGGCTTTGGAGCTCTTATGCGAGTGGTGTTGCTTTGATTGAGCACATGATGAGCATTGTCAGTCATGCTTGTGATGTGCTTGGTCTAGTACACACCAAATTGCTTCCTATTCTTTCCAAGACAGAATATGAGGTATGTATAGGTGATAATAGCAGAAATAAAGGACCTGCTTGTGAATGTAAGACCTGAATTTGAGAAGATGATGGCAGATCGACAGTTGGTTAAATGATAAGGATGCCACTTTACATGATTGTTAAAAATTGTCAAAATGAGGGACTTAAGTGAAGTTTCTGGTCATTACTGACTGACATTGGATTTTATTACTTTTGTAATTGTTGACTTTATTTTAATCTTACTAGTACTGTCTTTGCTAGAGAATGAGAATTGTGATCATAAAAAGATAAAGATAGGTGCTATAGTCCTTGATACTAATCTACTGATTGTAACTAGCCTTCTATAATTTGATAGGACTTGTGAGTGTATCTGTGAAATGAACTAAATGATGTGACCATCTGTTGGCAGGAATCATAGTGTGAAGTGAGTCTAGGAAGTACAATTGAAATACAGAACCTTGTGTTATTTCCTGTTTTAGCTTGTTCTTTCTATATCTAATTAGAGGTTAAGTTGTATGAAGTAGCACACAAAGATGGCATATTCTCGTAAGACCTGAATTCATGAAGTTCAGTAGATAAGGAGTAATTTGTGGTGTATTACTGACTGACAAAACAAGACCCCAGTATTGTACATGTAGAAGGAGTGTGTTGTGAGATTCAGGTATGAAGGATATAAGTATAAAGCTTTTTTCTTTAGCTCAATTGTTGCTTTAGCACCAGAAATGTCATCCTCGTATTTTAGAGATAGCATCAAATTAAATTTACGTGTGGTTAATTGGCCCTTGTATTACCCTCTTCACCCTATTCTTCATACTATTTCGGTGCTCAATTGAGCTTCTCTGGCATAAATTCCTCCTTCATTCGACAATCGATACCAACACCAGACGACATCGCATCTGTCCTTCGTCTTCCCACCAAGTGGGACCAACACAATTCTAACGGAGTTCACCGATGCACTCATCTCGGCCTAACGATGCTCCCAAGCTTCTTCCTCGACACTGCAATGGCCGAAACTGTAACGGATCTAAATCCGATAATTTATCGGACCCGTTAGTCAAGAAACGAAATCCATCTTCTTTGTTCGCGTTTCAGCGCCGGGATCCCTTTGATCGTTTGTGGCGAAATAGTAGTAAAACCCATGTACTCAATTCCTGTCAATCCAAGGTGCAAAGTGAAAAAGTAAAAGGAGAGAAGAGAAAGTTTCGGCCTATCCACTATCAAGGCCTAAGAGAAATAAGCTGAAAAGAGCCCAATCAGGAATTTAATTCGCCCCTGCCAACTCAGCCCAACATGATGACGTGGCCCAATAAAAAAAAAAGACATATAGACAGAACCTTAGAAAATTATTAAAAATAATAGGCAACCCAGAAAAATATAAATGACATATCCATAAAATTCTAAAAATCAAAATAAATCGACCTCACTGATACTTTGGTATGAAAATATATCAAAGTAGTGGCCTTTTGTATTTTTGAAGTATTTTCGCTTTAAAAATGAATTTTAGAAAATGAAGTAAATCCTTTTATAAAATGCTAAGTATTTTCAAAACTAAGATTTCAAATATACTACCTTCAATTGCTAAATATAATATACTCGAGTAAAAAGAAAAGGGTATTTTCAAAAGTCTAAAAGATTTCAAGTATACTATTTTCAAGATTTAAATATGCCCAATTATGGATATTTTCCAAAGTCTAAATAATTTCGAAAATGATATTTTCCGAAGTCAAATATCTTTCAAGATTAAGTATTTTGAAATAGAAAAGTTCTTTTTAAAGGTCAAAAGTGCAAAAGGCCAAAGTGAATAAAATCACCAATATCTCAAGTGAAATCTCAGAAATTAAAAGTCCAAACACGAAACCCAAAGTCAAAACCGAAACCTCTCCGTTTGAGGAAAAGTCCCTCACTAGGGTTGATATCGACCTTAGATGACTTAGCAATAGAATTCTTACGGGCCCCCTCGTCCAAAGAATTCCATTTTGTTCTCACAAGAAGACCGATCAAGATGGTCCCGAGAACCGACTCTTATTAAGAAGACCGACTAAGATGGTCCCTAAGGTCGTTAAAGAACCAACTCTTATTAAGAAGACCGATGAAGATGGTCCCTAGGGTTGTAAAAGAACCAACTTTCGTTGAGTAGCCATCAAAGAGGACCCGAAGGTTGCAAAACTTCCTTTCGTTCTCACAAGAAGACCGACGAAGATGGTCCCGAGAACCGACTCTTATTAAGAAGACCGATGAAGATGGTCCCTAGGGTCGTTAAAGAACCAACTCTTATTAAGAAGACCGATGAAGATGGTCCCTAGGGTTGTAAAAGAACAAACTTTAGCTCAAAGGCGCCATATGCCCCTAAGGTTGTAAAACTCCTCTTTTGTTCTCACAAGAAGACCGACTAAGATGGTCCCGAGAACCGACTCTTATTAAGAAGACCGATGAAGATGGTCCCTAGGGTCGTTAAAGAACCAACTCTTATTAAGAAGACCGATTAAGATGGTCCCTAGGGTTGTAAAAGAACCAACTTTTGTCGTGGCCGCCCAAGAGACCCCGAAGGTTGCAAAACTCCTTTTCACTCTCACAAGAAGGCCAGTCATAGCCCCGAGAGTTCACCATGAATAACCTCAAGAGAAGCCTTCCCTTTCATCGATCAAAAACCTCTTCTAAACCAAAAATCCATTCCCTTCTTTTGGTCAAGTCAGAAATCTTTTGTCGTTCTTTAATTGGGTCCCGTCCATTGAGTTTGGTACCATCAATTAAGTCCTCCGCGATAGCACTCCATAAGCCTCTTTCCTTAGCCCATTACGTCGATACCCTTTATGTCCCTTAATCAGAGGTTCTCGTAGGCAACTACGAGGTAATTAACAGTAGGGGCTTGCGCCTACTGGAAAGAAAGGACCCGCTAAATCAAGAAACTTCTTTAAGTAGCGACTCTGTATAGGGTTCTCTTGTGTTGAGAGATACCCGCCATAGAGATCGAAACCTTAAGGGAGGTGAATCTAAGGCTATGTTTCCATTGTTCTTCGAGAAATTCCTTCGAGGAGAATAATGACGAAAAAGCCGCGACAGTGAGTTGCAACTCACGAAAGCGTCCGTGAGTCGCGCTCCAAATTCCGAAATTTAGTTAAAAATGACCGATCCAAACCGTCTAATACGATCTCCCTATTGAAATCTCCATGCAGAAAAAATTTTATATATTTTTTAAATTTTCGGATTTTTAAAAACTACTGTTTTTGAATGGTTCAGAACTAATTAGATTAATGATTTTCTAAAATTTCAAAAAAATACTTAAAAATTTTGAAAAAATATAAAATTTGGTCTGTATGGAGATTTTAATAGGGAGATCGTATTAGACGATTTAGATCGGTCATTTTTAACTAAATTTCAGAATTTTGAACGCGACTCACATTTGCTTCGGTGAGTTGCATACCTTAACCAAAAAGTGAGACGCTAGTACTGATTACTGGAAGGACAATAGGTAGGGCCGAAATTAATTAATATAAAAATTTATACACAAAAAATTTTAATATACAGAATTATTATTATTTTTTTTTAATAAGAAGAAAGTTCCAACGCGTTTCAGAAGCGAGTATTCGAATTCCCCTCCGTACGCGTTTATAAAACGCGCTCCAGCCCTCCGAACGCGTTTTATAAACGCGTACGAAGGAGAGATGCTGTCTCCTTTGTCAGAGCTTTTTACGCGTTTATAAAACGCGTTGAAAGCCCTGGAGCGCACTTTATAAACGCGTTCGGAGGTGTATTATTTAATTTTTTAAAAAAAAAGTACAAGCATGCTCTGATAAAAGACTGCAAAAGACATGACAAGATTTGATTTTACAATGTCATCTTTCAAGTACTAAATTATTTATAAAAGCAGCCATTGTTGAATTAGAATGCACAAACACCCACTACCTCCTTCTTGCTTGTTAAAACCTTCAGTACCATGGACAAAGGAAATAGCTCTAACTCAAATAATGATGTTCCAAACTATCGAAAAGCAACCCGCATTGAGTATTGGCCAACTTTCTACCATTACCCTGCCAATAGAAATCAACCAGAAAACGGAGAATACGAGGCAATTTGTCGCTCTTGTTATCGCACTTTGAAATACAACATCCATGAAGACACGACTGAAGAGGGAGACGTGCTCGAGTTAAAAATACACTACCAATGGCACATTAATGGTGGGCCGGAAAGGGAACAGAAGGAGTACCAGGAGCGGCGATGGCGGGAACACGAAAAGAATCTGAACCGAGAAAGGCGATATGACTGGTACAAAAAATATTACACAGAACCTCAATCCATCCCCCAAGAACAACCGAAACCATACCTCTCGTCTGAACCAACTCACTGGACCGTTTACGAGAAAATATACAACTTTAATGGAGACCACACAGTGACCTGTACAAGGTGTGCTCAAGTTTTCAATTACAAAGAAAATATATTGCGTGACCACTACCATGAGCACAAACGTCACGACGAGAATGAACAAAGAGCTCGGGACATAGAGACGCAGAGGATTATTAAAGAAAGAAATGAAGAAATGGATCGTAAACAAAAAATTAGGGAAGAAGAGGCAAGGAAAAAAAGGCTCAAAAAATCAGAGCAAAAATTGAGAGAAATGAATAAGAGGGATGAACTTCGACAAATTGCGGCAAGCCGAATGGCAGAGATAGAAAAAGAAGAAATCGAAGCGGCTTTTTGGAACGAAGCCGCTCAATTCGTTGACAACACTGTTCCGAGTAATCAACAAGAAGATGATGCTGCTTTTTGGAACGAAGTCGCTCAGTTCGCTGACAACACTGGTGCGAGTGATCAATAACAACCGAATGATGAAGATGAGCAACCATGGTAGGATGAAATTCTACAACATGTAGATAGTCAAAATCTCTAAATATTTATATCATTGTAATATTTATGTGTTTTATTATTATGGTTGTTAATGTAATTTAGTTGGAATTGTTAATGCAATGTTTTATTTTTATGGTCCTCCTGCTGGTCCTGCTGAGCCTCCTGCTGTATGGGCCCAAACTCAACAGGCTGTCCAGCCTCCTGAGGAGTCGCTATAGGGACATAATCACCCTCCTCATCTCCGGCCGTCCGCAGTAATGTGCTGAACGAGTCTGTCCCTCCCATACTACCCAACGGAGTGCCAAATGATGGAATAGAAGAAGGCATAGGCACCGACGGGACAGTAAATGGAGGAACAGTAAATACAGGAAAAGAGGAAGGCATACCAAATGGTGCAAAGGAGTACGGTGGAGGATCCTGAGGCTGGAAAATGCCAGTGGGATCCTGAGAAATGCCAGCAAACTGCGAGGTCGATGCTGATGCACTATGCATGGATGGAGTAGGACCTGAGGCTGGAAACTGAGTAGGAAAGAACGTGCGTGGTCCTAAAATATCATCTAGTCGTCCGGTATTCAGTCGACCATCCTATAATATTAAAAAAAAACAATGTCAATATAAATAAATTAGTATCTAAAATTGAAACTTGCATATGAACGAATACTAACCGCATGCATCAGATCCTCCGCCTGAAGGTCTGTGGGTACAGTCGGACGTGCAGAAGAAGACTCGTCCCCAGAATCTGGTATGTCGTCAATATTTGTTGGAAGTCCTCGCTGCTCCAACAAATCCTCCAACCTGTAATTTATAAATTATTCAATTTAAAATGCAAAAAACGCAATCAAAAAATTAAATTATTTAAAATTACCTCAGAGGGATGGAAGCATCATGCAACTGCGAATGACAGTTGGCGAGAATTGCCTTTCCCACCCTTCTGCACCCCTTCTTCACAACCAGTCCCAATGCATGAAGTGCATTCTTCAGCGCAGAGTTGCCCTGCAATTTACGAGAATAATGACATATTGCACAATTCCATTTACCAATCATACATTCCATATTTAAAAAATTAATATGTACCGTATTGCGAAGTCTAGACCCCATGTTTATGTACTGCCTCTGAGCAAGAGGCAGCTGCTGAGTGCGCTGGAGACGTGCCTCGGCATCCTCTCGTGGCGTGGGTCTCTCGGAGGCACCGTATCGCCAAAACCATCGGAAGTACCGCAGCGTATCAGTAGCACTCCAGGATCGAGTCTCCAGCTGGCGTGCCTGTAATGCCTCGTCCGTCCACTCAGCATGTGCACTCGCAAAAATGGTAGCAAAATCTGGGCGATCTCGATAGGTACCGTGCTGGAAGCCCAGCAGGTTCTGTGTCACGTCCCAACTCTGTTAAAATAAACACGTTAGTTCTTTACTGTAATTAAATTGAAGTTGATCGTATGATAAATCGGAAAAATATAACAAACGTACCACAGGTAGTGGAGGAGGAGTAAACTGGTACAGTCCAAACTGATGCCTACAACGGTCGGGGTAGTAGTAGGCAACAATGTGGTAAAAAATCAGCGGCAACCGAACATGCTCCGCTATGGAACCCTCCTGTGCTACCCGTGGCATGACAGCCCTGTCGAGTACGTACGGAAACCAGTTGACGTCTTCAACGTTCAACACGGCTAGGTAGTCCCGTGCGTTCTCCACTGCCCCGCGGTGCTGGCTCCGTGAGAAAGACCGAGCTTCGCCCCATTTCCTGAAAATTTTGAAGGTTAGGATTGATGTGTTGTAAATTGCATAAAATTATTGAAAAATTATTATAAATTATTACCTGCCAAACGGCACATATGAATCTAGGTTAGGCTGTCCTAATCCACCGATAGGAGCAACCTCTGGGCGACAAACAGGGAGGTATGACCATGCCCAAAACAATAGTAGCATCCAAGGTCCCGTCACAACCTTGAAACGCATGGAGGCACGGTCCAGAGCACGATATAGGCAAGCAAGCGTGGCACCTCCCCAATTGAAGTCCGGAACTTCATTCAAATTGCCCTGCATTTAAATTAAACAACGCATTGAAAAAAAAATAATTTCAACATTGAAAATAACAAAATTAAATTGCAACATTGAATAATAATTTCAACATTTGAACATTTTTTTTTCTTTTTTCTTTATCTTCGATACTAACTGATGTATTAATATGTTTAAACAAAAGTATCTTTGCTTAAAAATTAGACTGTTAACGAAATTATAAAAATAAAAAATATTATGTGTCAGCTTCATTATGAAAATATTGAATTTGTAACATTGAATTGTACTATTTTCGTAAACAAATAAAAATATTATTTAAGTTAAGAAAATTATACCGATACGAGCTCTAAAAAGTATGCTGGGACGGAATTCTGAGAAATATCGGGAAACATCAACGTCCCAAATAGCTCTAGGGCCACTGCACGCGTGTATCGGTCTAACTCCTCACCAGGAGCATCTGCCTGTGGCGCCATCCCGCAATTTTGCCGCAACCATTTCAACTTGATGTTGTTGCCCACAACAACATTGCCCCTGCATTGTACAAATTTAAAATAATCAATACAAGTAAGCAATGCATATATTGAATATGCAAAATCAATATTGCATTCTTATTTTTTTTACTTACTCCCTGCTACTCCTTTCTCGGTGCCACTCTCCCAAATCTTCATGAGGATAAAGATTTGCACGAATCTTTTCCTCCCAGGGCCCTCTCGTATTCGATCTAACTGGAATGCCCGTCGAGCGCAAACCATATAAGAAGGCAACATCCTGGTAACAATTACAAAATACGTTAAATTTATGTCATGTAAATATTGCAAATTTGAATTTTAAATATAAACTTTAAATTAATTTTATAATTAATTGTGAAAATTAATACGAAAATTATATGTTAGAATTAATTGTGAAAATGTTAATATTACGAAAATTATAAAGTTTAAATTAATGTTACAATTAATTGTGAAAATTAATACGAAAATTATATGTTAGAATTAATTGTGAAAATTAATACGAAAATTATATTAAAAAAAATTAATATCAAGTTTAAATAAATTACCTGTAGAGTAACAGTCATCTCTCCAACGGGAAAATGGAAAGTATGCGTCTCTGGACGCCAAAACTCGACCATTGCCTTCAGTAATGGCATGTCGATGTTGACATGCTTCACCTTCATAATGTGACTGAGCCCCAGTTTGATCAGCCTTCCCTCAATCCGTTCGTCCACCTTAATTGTTCGCTTGTGCGATCTCAACTCCAAATGTTTTTCACGCTGCAATTTTTAATACAATTTTTAAGCATTTACAAGCATTTAAAATAAATACAATTTATTACATTGAACATAAAAATATTATAAGCAAGCATTTACAATAAATACAATTTATAATACAATTTATAATAAGCATTTTCGATTAAAATTTTACTACAAATTATAATAAACATTTAATACAATTTATAAGTCTATTAAGAAATCTAAATTATTAAATCAAAAAAATATAAATTAACATAAAACAATCTATTACCTCCTCAAAAGACAAACCAACGAGATGCTCGGTATCCGTAACAAACAGAACCTGTTGGTTTTCTGCGTTGGCCGGTTGCACAGGTGGAATGACATTTTGCGCGCTCGGACGGGCTGCGCGACGCCTACGTCTTTTTGGCCGAGGCTGGGTGGAGGCTGCTTCGGTGGGGGGTGCTTCGGTGGGAGGTGGTGAAGCACCAGAAGGACCAGCCTCATCTTCTGCTGAACTCATCTGATTCAAATAATATAAGAACAACAATTTAAAACAAAAATTAATTTAATAATTTTTTAGCTAATTGGACAAAAAACGAACAAAACCAAAATTTTTTTTCTATGTAATTGACATTTTTACAATAATTACTTTTGCATACAATTTCCACTAATTCCATACAATTTACTAAAATTTCGACTAATTTCCATTCAATTTGCATACGAATTACAGTAATTTGACAATAAATTCCTACACAATTTCCATACAAATTCCACTAAATTCCGTAAAAATTCCATGAACATTTTACTAAAATGTCCAATAATATTTCCAATAATTCCATACAATTTATGTTACTAAAATTGTGTACTCACTTTATTAAAATGTCCAATTTCCATACAAATTCCATACAAATTTCCATACAAATTTCCACAATTTCCACAATTTCCATAATAATCCATACAAATAGGTAAATGCACAATTTCCATAATCATCCATACAATTTCAATAATTTCCATAACAAATTTCCACAATTTCCACAATTTCTATAATCATCCATACAATTTCCACAATTTCCATACAAATTTCAATAATAATCCACAATAATAATCCACCAATTTCCACAATTTCAATAATATCCATAATTTTCAGTAAATGCAAAATCAAAACCTCGATATCGGCGTACGTTGTCTTTCGAACTCCTCTTCTCTTCGCACGGCAACCACCTTCGCACGGCAACCTCTTTTCTCCCTTCTCTTCTCTCTTTCTCCGGCCGCAACTTTCTTTCTCTTCTTTTCTTCTTCCTTCTCTTCTCTCTTCTCCCTTCTCTTCTCTCTTCTTCCTTCTCTTCTCCCTTCTCTTCTCTTCTCCCTTCTCTTCTCTTCTCTCTTTTTTTCTTTTTCTCTTTCTCTGGACTGACTGAAGCGACGAAGAAAGAAAAAAAAATGGTCAGAACTGGTTTTCGAAAAATTACCACCTTCCTACGCGTTTATAAAACGCGCTCCAGGGCTCCGAACGCGTTTTATAAACGCGTACGAAGGTGTCAGCTCCTCAAAAGGCGTAACTGAAGGGGCGAACTTATCTCTCCCTCGTACGCGTTTATAAAACGCGTTCGGAGCCCTGGAGCGCGTTTTATAAACGCGTACGGAGGGAAATTGCTACACGCTGTTCTAAAACGCGTTCGAACTTTCTTCTTATTAAAAAAAAAATTAATAATTCTGTATATTAAAATTTTTTCAGTACAAATTTTTATATTAATTAATTTCGGTAGGTAGGGACTAGGGATACAACCTCCATTCCTAAAACCCTGGAGAAGTAACTTATTCTATCGTGAGGGAAGTGGCAAGTAATCTCCAGTAGTGAGAAATGGAGATAAGCATCAATTCTTTATTGCCAACTTGCCACGGCTTGATCGTCAGCGCGACTGCGAGCATGCGACAACTCATGGCGCCATGATTCCCGCCTTGTATTTTTAACTATTATTTTCCCAAAATAGCCTTGTAATGGAACGTACCTTCAGTTTCGACGCAAGGGGAGCGGACTTACGAGGGTATAATCGTCAATTTAGTGCGCTGTACCTTTTAATTAGTTGATTAGCTCTCACTTCTCTCTTTCTATTCTAAGCCAATTATAAATTTATAATGCACGCTAAAAAATTCAATGAAAAGGAACATCACGCTTCCAGGCTTAACAATGAAACTAGCAGAGTCTACCACAGTAGGTTTTGTACTTCCAGCAGGGAGTGGTGGCTTTGGTGGAATTCAGAGAAAAAAAAAAGACAGACAATGCCCCCAAAAGAAGGGGAGAAAATCTATATCTAGGAGAAGGAACAAAAAAAATGTATTTCAATAAGAAAACTTTTAATTTGAAATAATGTTATTTTATATAAATAATAGTTCTATATAATAAATATGCTACAGCCTTTTGTACGATATTTTTGAGAAATTTTCTTTGATGCGTGGTTTCAAATTTGAATTTCACGAAAATTTTGAATGATAAACATAATTTACAGATATTATTATTATTATTATTAATATATTTTCTGATATATTTTTAAAATTATTTTTTAATTTATCTATAGACCTTTTATATTATTTTATATATTTAAAAAATTAATTATTTCAATTTGTCTATTTGACAACAGAAACTATCAGAAAATAAAAGTTGCCTTAATCCTGTCAGAGCTTGTGTAAAAAATCTGAATCTGCCGGTACAACTAATCAACTATATTTTGTTTCGAGTAATTGGTCCTATTTTTTACTTTTTATCTTACACTGTTTTGGCACGATTATCAAAGCAATTATATCTCTTCATTTATTCAAATGTTCCCTTCCTAAATATAATTTTATATTTAAAAACTATGACATCACGTTGTCAGAGTAACAGAGATTTTGGTTCAAGTGTCCAGGACACTAATTTCACCAAATTGAGATCGGCTGCCGCGCGACACAGCGTGTCGCGCGGTCTGCTGTCCGTTTGATTAAGATCCAATGGACAAGGGAGCCCCGTGCATGTAACCTAGATTGGTAGGCCCGTAAAAAGTGAACCGTCCGATCAAGATCAGATGGCTCGTAGTGCGCGACACACGGTGTAGCGCAACAGCGAATCCGGATTGAATTTCACCAGGCATTTCATTTCATTTCACCATTCACACCAACCTATGACCAAAACAAGGTTTGTAAACCAATCGGCGAGCCCAACTTTTTCACCGCACGGCACTGCAATCTGCACCGAACCGAACCGAACCGAATTACTTTACACCAACTGGACCCAAATTTCATCATTTCCATGTGCATCGGGTCGGGGCCTTTTTAATCACCATCATTCATCATTGTCCCTCTCCCGTGTAACCCCATCTCTAGGTGACAATAAGCATTACCGAATTATAGTGTTTTGCATCTCCCAATTTGTGTTACTAATAAGTATGATAAGATTTTTGAGATGAAATAAAGTATATAATCAATTTAGGAAGTTAACAATGTATTTATTAACTTTTTTTTTTACTTTTGAAATTGATTTTACCTAATTTAAAGAAAATGTATTGTGAAGATTGTTCAGGCAAGACGTTTCCAATTGATCATAACTCCATTACAAATGTAAGTTCAATTTAATACAAACTCCACAACAACAGATAAATTTTCATATAGATAGAACCGTGTCGAAAATATAAATTGATTTAATCAATTCTTTATTTTTTTTTACAACTTAAACACTTGTAGACATGAATTTTTTCCTTGTGCATTTGTTGTGATACGAAATTTATTTACTTTTCTTTGTTTTATTTTTATTTTATTTGAAGTAACGTAAATCATTTTATTAGTAAACTTTGTTGATCTGACAATCGCAATCAATTTTCAGAAATATAAGAACCTAAACACCAACAAATAATATTGGTATAATATTATAACATACATTATCATAAAAAAAAATGGTAAAATCAAATTTTAACTCGATTCCCTATCACGCATTTCGGAAAAAAAAAAACTATTGCCAAACCATCCAAGCTAATACGAGGAGCTCAGACTGGAGCTGTTTAACCACACTCCAATACAAAATCCAGATTAGTAGATAAACTAAGAGCACATACTACTGTGTCATTTTAAAACCCGGACACCACTCCGCAAGTCACAGTCATTCACATTCGGCTACATCCCAGGTTAATTTCCTTCTAACTCCACGACACAACTGCCCCACCCAACACGCAAGTAAATACACGTAGAAAACCAGAAGTAAATGTAGTAATTTCTTCGGTGATAGTAGAGAAAAAGAACAGAGGTGTATGTGCCCACTGTAGAAGCGATTCGGAAAAAGAAACTGCTTCTCTTTTGCTTTTCCCACTTCGTCAGCGACAAAAAAAATTAAAGAGAGAAAGAAACAAAGAAAGAAAGAAAGGAAAGAGATTACAGAGAGAGAGAAATAGAATCATCAAAGACACAACCCAAAACCAAAACCAAAAGCATTTCTCTCTCTCTCTCTCTCTCTCAAACCTTCGCCATCACCACATTCACCTTCTCTTTTAGATACGATTAACTTGAGCTACAGTGAGATCGGCTCAGTCTGCTTGTAAATCTTTCTCCATTTCAAATTTGGAGCTTTTTCGAGGGTTTTTTGAGGTAATAGTGGTTTGAGGTAGCAATGGCGAGTGTATCGTCGGAGGAGGAAGGATCCGACGAGAGATGCGGGAGTTATAGTCCGAGTGCTGACGTTAGTGGGTCAGAAACCTCCAGTGAGTGCTCTGGTCGCCGGAGGTACGGCGCCGCCTCCGCCACTTTCTCCGCCGCTGGTGCTTCCAGCTCATTTGCTTCCTCGCCACTTCCGCCGACCAATGGAGTTATTTTCTGGGACGGGAAGTTGGAGAAGCGAGACGATGTGTCTGGTCCGCATTTTCTTAATTTTTGAGAAGTTTTTTTTCCTTATAAGAACCTTGCATTTTTTTTATTTTTAAAAGGAGCTTCGTTTTAGGTTAATTGTAGAAGAAGAAGATTTGCTTTAACACCTTGCACTTTTCACTTGGAACCTTGATTTTCATAATATATCAGGAAAAAACTTGCAAGCAATTTGTATTTGTGTAGAATTGTTGGAAACAACTCAATGTTAACGATATATTTTAAAAACTTTATTATAGCAATTGATACTTTTCATAGTGGCATAAATTACCTGTTGAGTGAAAATGTGATTTTGTGATGTATAATTTGCTTAACCCCATATCTGTCTACACTTAGATCTAGTGGAGCATCTATTATGGTGCTTCATGTGTGAATTCTTTTCTTCCTTTTAGCAACTATAAAGCCACTAATGTGCAATGTTAATTTATCAGAAGTAGAAATGATGAAGGAGAGATTTGCAAAGCTACTACTAGGAGAAGATATGTCTGGTAGTGGCAAGGGGGTGTGCACAGCTCTTGCCATATCCAATGCGATCACTAATCTCTCTGGTTAGTTAATTACTTATTAAGAGGTTAAATAGAAGATACATCATCTAGCTTCCACTTTCTAATTACGCCGACAGAACATTATTAGCTCGAAAGAATTGTTATTGTTGTCATTTAAAGCATTTTTTTGTTTTACCATAAGAGCTAGTATATTCTTGTTAATAAGTTTTTCTGAATCTGTTACTATCCTCAGAAGATGATAATTATCATGCATGACCTAAAGCAAAATCCCAAAAACCCTGATAAATACCATCATCTCTTTTTTTTCTAAAAAAAAAAATGGCATTCGTCATTCCTTATTGCTTCTTCCCATGAATAATGAACGGGACTGTGTCTTGATTTCAGTTGACATGACATTATGAACTTTTTTTCTGTGCTTACACTTAATTATGTCCTTTATGTCAACAAAATTATCTTGCTAATTTGTTTTTATATTCATATAGCGACGGTGTTTGGTGAATTATGGAGGCTAGAGCCCCTAGCCCTGCAAAAGAAGGCAATGTGGAAAAGAGAAATGGAATGGCTCCTTTCTGTCAGTGACTCAATCGTAGAACTCGTGCCCTCCCTGCAGGAGTTCCCTGGGGGAAGTGGTGTCACCTTTGAGGTGATGGTCCCGCGACCCCGCTCTGACCTCTGCATGAATTTACCTGCTTTGAAAAAGTTAGATGCTATGTTAATTTCAATTTTAGAGGGGTTCAAGGAAACTGAGTTTTGGTATGTCGATAGAGGGATCTGTGTGGCTGATGCTGATGAGGATGGATCAGGTGCATATCTGTGTAAAATATTTCAAAAGAATAGTTTTGTACTGTTTATGCTAGGAAATAGGTAGTTGCTTTGCTTACTTTATCAATAAACTCAATTTAGGATAGAAGTCCTACGGGCTGTGGAATTGTTAGTTTGAGTCCATATTTTAATGCCAACTTAGATTAATTATAAATAAATTAGTGCACTCTCTTTCACTTTTGGCAAAACAAAAGAATGTAAATATTAAATATTCAAAATTGGCAAATTCTGTTGTGGACATAATTTTATAACTAGACATCAATCCAGATCATTCATTTAAATTGTAAACAGAAATGAATGTTCAAAATTCAAAGCTAATTTTAAATTTCTGTCCACCTAAGAATTATCCTTCAAAATTTAGTTTGAAGAGGTTTCCAAAACTAAGTTCAATATCAATGAAATTGTAATTTACTTTGTTGGGAAAAGCAAGGGATTGATTTGATTTGAATACTGAAGGAGCTTAATTTGAAGATTTTATTATAAATCTGTGATTGCGAAGCTGATGAGTACTATTTTGTTAACTTAGGTGGCGGGGCTTATTCTTCGAGTGGATTGCGTGGTCGCCCATCAGTCAGACAGGAGGAAAAGTGGTGGTTGCCTTACCCGAGGGTCCCGCAAAAGGGCTTATCAGAAGATTCTCGAAAGAAGCTCCAAAAATGTCGGGACTGTGCAAATCAGATATTAAAGGCAGCAATGGCAATTAATAGTGGTGTACTTGCTGAGATGGAAATTCCTGATATTTATTTGGAAACTTTGCCTAAGGTGTGAGATCATTTGTGAGGTCATTTTAATCTGGAAATTAGATAATGGAAATCACATAAAACTGCTTTTAAGGTTGCAAAAGTTAGATTAATTGAACACTAATAGACATAAAAATCTCTTGACTGAAACCATTGATTGGTTGATTAATGCAGAGTGGAAAGTTATGCTTAGGTGAGATAATCTACAGGTACATAACAGCTGACCAGTTCTCACCTGAGTGTCTTCTCGACTGTCTTGACCTCTCATCAGAACATCACACGTTGGAGATAGCCAATAGGATTGAAGCAGCCGTCCATGTGTGGCGTCTGAAGGGCAACAAAAAACAAAGCCCCTCAAAGCCTAAACCCAAACCCAAAAAGCAGTCTTCATCTTGGGGCGGCAAAGTCAAAGGCCTTGTTGGAGACACAGATCGGAGCTCGCTTTTGTCACAACGTGCTGAGGGTCTGCTACTTAGCCTCAGATTGCGGTACCCTCGTCTTCCTCAGACTATTTTGGATATGAACAAGATACAGTATAACAAGGTACTTATCTGAATATTGAATTTTCTTAAGATAATATGTTAGTTGGCAAGCTAGTTCTGCTTTCATTTCTTAGTAATTGCAAATGAAACCTTTATGTTAATCATTTACAAAAAATGTCTTTTAGATTAGAAACTCAAAATCAGTTTTTTATGAGTTGTTTGTGGAAACTGCTTGTAGTGAAATTTGATAGTGGCTAGTTTGTTATTTTACTCCTTCCTAGGTACCTCTTTGAATACAAAATTGTAAAATATAAAGGTTGTAAAACAAGTTATGACCAGGACCTAATTAAACTTTGCACTGATTTAGTATTCTTGTGCTATCAACAAATAGGAACTTATTCTAAAGTTTCCTTGTTTTAATTACTAATTCCTTGGAATTGTCTTGTATCCCATTTAGGACTTGACAGCATTTGACGATGTATAATTTTATTACAATTTCCTTGTTTTTTCTAATATTGAGATAAACTGCATCTTTTGTAAAAATTGACAGGATGTAGGCCACTCAATTTTAGAGAGCTATTCGCGAGTCATGGAGAGCCTTGCGTTTAATATCATCGCCAGAATAGATGATGTTCTCTATGTAGATGACGCGACTAAACAATCAGCAGCTGCTGAATCGGTTCCAATGTTTAACCGAGGACTTGGTGGGATGCCTGTACAGAAGCGCATCTCCCCTAGCCCATTTTCAATTCAGAACACCCCTTACGCATCTCCATTCGCAACACCGGCTTTTTGTTCCACCCCTGCTGCTGGTAGTCCTGCAAGAAATCAAGCTTTGTTAAAAGGGGAAAAACTTTTTCCTGGAGATTTAGGGAAGGGTTGGTCTTATGCTGGAAATGTAAGTGCGAGAAAGGACGGAGATGCCCCTGAGAGGGATTAGTTAGATTTAGACGGGTCAGTTGAGATTCAAAGTGGCTAATTAGCAGTAAATTCTGCATTTTTTTACCCATGTATAGAGGCAAAAGGTATTTTAGTCTGTTTTTCTTTTCTTTTCTCTGGTGTAGCGAGATATTTTATTGTTGGATGCAGTCCTGTTGTTAATGAGTTTAATCCTGTTCAAATTCTAGCTAGCTTATAGTGCTTTTCAACCATGCCTCGTAGCACAGTGCGTGTTAATATTTGTTTCAAACCAAGCGTAAATGTAGATATTACTATTGGCGTGTCAACAATCATTCAAAGTATTGTTTAGGCTTGTTTTGCTGTGAACCTAATGCAACTATTAGAGGTCAAAAAAAGGTTTAATGCGTACATTATTAAAATATGACCTTTTAACACGTTGTATATCGTAATAATGGATTTTTTTAATTTTAAAAGAAAACACATTGCATATCGTAATAATGGAACAGAAAAAACAAATTAATTCAACCACGCACAAAAATTATTGGGGTTGTGGATTGGGGGGTGGGGGGGGGGTATTACATTAAAAAAAATATAGGACAGACATGTTCCAAACTTTATTTTTTGTCTTTGTATAAAAATGAGAATCAAACTAATTCGAAGGAACAAATCAAAGTGAATTCACTTTAGGCGACATTATCAATGGCTCGTTTGGATGCAAGAAGAAGAAGAAAGAAGAAGGAAGTGGGAAGAAAAAAAATTATAAACAATTTAAACTTTTCACAAAGTTACGCACTTCCCAATACTTCTTCCCACTTCTTCCCTTCTTCCCTTCTTCCCACACCTATCCAAACGGAGCCATAATAGTAATACCTGCACAAAAATCACATGAAGTAACAATTCTCCTCAAATTATTAATAACTAAAGGCTCCGTTTGGATGCAAGAAGAAGAAAAGGAAGAAGAAGGAAAGAAAAAAAATTATAAACAATCCAAACTCTTCACAAAGTTACACACTTCCCAATATTTCTTCCCACTTCTTCCCTTCTTCCCTTCTTCCCACACCTATCCAAACGGAGCCAAAACGCAGAACTCATTGTAATTCGAATAATGCAGAACTACTTGGAGCATTTTGTGATCAAACTACCTTTTAGAAAGAATGTCTCCCAATTGGAGAGGTGCACCGTTAGGGGTGAAAACCGCCACCATTTTAACTATTTTTTCGTTTCATTTCGTCCAAAACGTTTAACAAAAATTTGAAAAGGTTGTCCATGTGTATTTTCGTGATTTCGATCGTTTCGTTCAAAACGAAATGGTTAACGTAATTGATAGTTAATTTCGTGTTCAAAACGAAACGGTTAACGCAACTGACTATTTTCGTGGTCGTTTTAGACCCCTATGCACAGTGCTGCAGTGCACATTTCTACCCGACTAGTTGGGCTCCAAGTTTTTTATGCCATAAATTTGTCTGCTCAAAAAGACCATGAAATTCGGGCTTGTTGTCCGAAAAATAAATAGTTAATACAAGCCTGGTTTCTCGACCCTGAAGACAAATATATACATATTAGGGCCAGAGTGAAAATATATATCCGAAATCAATGTAACCAGAGTGCAGTCCACATGACCACATCAGACAATGCACATGATATATTTTTTTTTTTTTTTTTTGTTCGTATGACTCGATCGATATATCATATATGATATATTATCACGATACATTGTCCTAATTAGGACATACCTTACTATCATCACAACAATGTATTTTTAATGAACTATATTTATTAGTTTCAAAATTAAAGAGTTCAAAAACCTTAAAGAACTATTGAAAATTCAATGGTACAAGATTCAAATTACAACTTCATCAGCAAACACTAAGCCACATAACAGCCGACAAAATATAAGTAAGATCATATTCGCCGCCTTCAATTCTTTTAAAAAATAAAGCAAATTAACAAATATAAACTCACAGAAATCCTTAAATTTAATAAAAATTGAGAAATGCATATATACTGAAAGTCACGTCCGATCACATTAAAATGCAGTATTTAGTCCTCACATGACTCTGTGCTGGCTTTCCTCTTCAGTAATCCTTCTCAGATGACCAAAATAAGTAAATTAAAATGCAGCAAATAGTTAAATGAAAATATTACAATAAAATATAGCTTTGACGGAAGACCTCATATAGTTTTGACTTTAACATGTGCCACCAGCCCTATTTTCATCTTACCAGTAATTCCAAATATGGCCTGTTGTCGCACGGAAGACCTGATTTATAGTCGAATGCTTAATTTAACAGTGAGACAGATAATGTCTCTCTCTCAAAAGAGGTAACATCATGTATGTTTCGTTTATTATTTTTGTGTACATTCATTCTTACTTTCACGTTTTTTTTTTAATCTATTTCCATAGAAAAGATTCCGAAGCAGATCCATGATTTAGTTCAAAATAAACTTTGTTGGATATACAAAGACAATCTCCCCTAGCCTATTTTCAATTAGAACACACCTTATGCATCTCCATTCGCAACACCGGCTTTCTGTTCAACCCCTGCTGCTGGCAGTCCTGCTAGAAATCAAGCTTTGTTGAAAGGGGAAAACTTTTTCCTGGTGATTTAGGGAAGGGTTGGTCGAAATGTAAGATCGAGAAAAGACGGAGATGCCCCTGAGAGGGACTAGTTAGATTTAATTAGGCAGGTCAGTTGAGATTAAAAGTGGCTAATTGGCAGTAAATTCTGCTTTTTTTACCCATGTATAGAGGCAAAAGGTATCTTAGTGTATTTTTTTTCTTCTTTTCTCTCTGGTTTAGCGAGATATTTTATTGTTGGATACAGTCCTGTTGTTAATGTTAGTTTTTGTATTTGCAACAGAGATATTATGAAGGCTATTACTTATTTCTGATTTCTTGTATCTATTTTACAAGATGAATACAAGATATTTATAGAGATACAAGAGTGTACCGTTATACCTCCTATTCTACCGTTATAGTCTAACGGTCAAGTGAACGTTATGCTCTCCTGACAAATTACATTTTTACCCCTATCTATTTTGTTTATTTTCAACACTCCCCCTCAAGCTAGGATTATAGATGTCTATTAATCCTAGCTTGCCAACTATATCTTCAAACACTTTTGGAATGAGTCCCTTTGTAAAGATATCGGCCAATTGGTCTTCACTCTTCACGTATGGAGTCTCTATTTCCTTTGCTTGAACTTTTTCTCTTATGTAGTGACAATCAACTTCAATGTGTTTCGTTCTTTCATGAAACACCGGATTTGAAGCGATATGTCTTGCCGCGTTGTTGTCACAAAACATCTTCATTGTTTCATGTATTGAGATATGTAAGTCTTTGATTACTTGTTCAATCCAAGTGAGCTCGCTTGCGGTGGATGCCATGGCTCGATACTCCGCTTCCGCACTTGATCGCGCCACAACATTTTGTTTCTTGCTTTTCCATGTGACTAAATTTCCACCTACAAACGTGCAATAGCCGGTCGTCGACTTTCTATCAAAACTCCCGGCCCAGTCTGCGTCGGAATAGCCACACAAATCATTAGAATTATTATTTTTCATCCATAAACCCTTTCCGGGTGATTTTTTTAGATATCTCAAAATTCTATCAACGGCATCCAAATGTGGTGTTCTTGGTGCGTGCATAAACCTACTAATTTGGCTTACGGCAAAGGCAATGTCCGACCTAGTTACCGTTAGGTAAATTAATTTTCCTACAAGGCGTTGGAATTGGTTAATATTTTCCAATAAGTCACCATCTTCGGAATTTAATTTGGTATTGCTATCAATTGGGGTTGAGGCCGGCTTGCAACCTAATTTACCGGTTTCTTTTAAAAGGTCTAAAGTATATTTTCTTTGACAAATAAATAAACTTTTGGTGGAATGAGCTATCTCAATGCCTAAAAAGTATTTAAGTACACCAAGATCTTTTATTTCAAATTTTTCTCTCAATTGTTTTTTTACACCATTGATTTTTTCTAAATTATTTCCAGTAATAATTATGTCATCTACATACGCAAGAACAACGGTAGTATCACCATTTTCATATTTTGAAAAAAGAGAAGTATCAGAATAGCTTACTTTAAAACCACAAGAAATTAAATAATGAGACAATTTTCCATACCATGCCCTTGGAGATTGTTTAAGTCCGTAAATAGATTTCTTTAACCTACAAACAAGATTAGTACTTTTCTCTTTTACATGACCCGGTGGGAGAGTCATATAAACTTCTTCTTCAAGGGTTCCTTGAAGAAAGGCATTTTTTACATCCATTTGATATAATTTCCAACCATTATTAACCGCTATTGAGAGTAAAATTCTAACGGTATTCATTTTCGCTACGGGTGCAAAAGTCTCTTGGTAATCAATGCCATAGGTTTGGGTATAACCTTTGGCAACCAATCTAGCCTAATACCGTTCTATGGTACCATCACTATTGTATTTAATTTTATAAATCCATTTGCATCCAACGGGTTTTTTATTTTTGGGTAATGGTACTATTGTCCAAGTGTTATTTTTTTCTAAGGCATGAAGTTCTTCTTTCATAGCCTTGCACCATACCGATTGGCTTATGGCTTGTTCATAAGTTTTTGGTTCTTCATTTTGAGATATTGCACTTAAAAAAACACGATGGTTATTGGTTATTTTATCATATGAAACATAATTTTGGATTGGATATTGAACCTCATAGGTTACAAAATCTCGCAACCTAGCCGGTGGTTGTGTAGGCCGACTTGATCTTCTCAAGATCGTCTCATCTTGTGAACTAGCATTCTCCTCTTCACCCTCGGCGATATTGTCGGCTCCTTGTTCCTCATTTATTTATTCTTCTTCTCCTTCACTTTGTGTGTCATTGTCGATATTGTCATGTCTCTCTTCTTGTTCATATCCTACAAAAACTTTCTCACTACCTTGATTAGATATTATGGGAAGAACAAAATCATTTGTGGAAATACGATTATCAAGCTCTTTATTATTATTTTGAAAATAAGGTTCATTTTCAAAAAAAGTAACATCCCTTGAAATATAAAATTTATGGTTTTTTGGATCATAGCATTTATAACCCTTTTTTCGAGAGGAGTATCCTAGAAAAATAGTTTTAATAGAAGTATGGTCTAATTTATTTAATTTATTTATATGAACATAACAAGTACACCCAAAAATTCTTAAATGGCTAATATTAATTTTTCTTTGATAAAGAACTTCTAAAGGGCTTTTATAATTTAAAACAACACTAGGTAATCTATTTATTAGATAAGCGGCGGTAAGAACGGCATCCGACCAATAAATTTTAGGAACATTATTTTGAAAAAGAAGAGCTCTAGTTATTTCAAGTAAATGACGATTTTTTCTTTTGGAAACTCCATTTTGTTGGGGTGTATAAACACAAGTAGTTTGATGTAAAATTCCTTTTTGTTTTAAAAAGTAAGAAAAATTTTGATTTATATATTCCGATCCATTATCGGTTCTAAAAGTTTTAATTCTAGTTTATATTGATTTTCAATTAAATTTGAAAATTCTTGAAATTTAGAAAAAACCTCACTTTTGTTTTTTAAAAGATATATCCAAGTCACTCGTGAAAAATCATCTATAAAAGTAACAAAATATCTAAAGCCATTGAAAGAGTCAATGGGAGCGGGTCCCCAAACATCGGAGTGAATTAAATCAAATAATTTATCACTTTTATTATTTGAAGAATAAAAAGGAAGTTTTTTGTGTTTAGAAAATTGACACACTTCGCAATTACTACAATCTAAATTTTTAAAATCAAAGAGATAATTTAAAACTTTATCGGATGGATGCCCAATTCTTTTATGCCAAAGATTGCCTAAATCATCTTTCTTAATATGAAAATTAGTTTTTTGATAATTTAAAACATAAAGACCATTTTCTAACAAACCTTCACCAATAATATTCTAATTTTTCAAATCTCGAAATAAAACATTTTGAGAAGAAAATTTAATTTCACAATCTATTTCCTTTAAAAGTTTTCCTATAGATAATAAATTCGAAGTGCAATTTTTTACATGTAAAACATGTTTAATTTCTTTAGAAAAGAGCTCAATAGATCCATATCCACAAATTTTCATTTTTTCACCATTTGCAACAATTACATAGTCCTTGTTCTTACTAGGTTGGTAATCATATAAAATTTTTTTATTTCCGGTCATATGGTCGGTTGCACCCGAATCTAAAATCCACCTAGTATTATCATATTTTTTGGTAAAATTTACGAGGCCTAAATTGGTGTATTTGTCAGAATTGTTATTGTTACTTTCTTTATTTCCAACCGTCATTTGACTTTGATTTGGACAATCATGGAAATGGTTATCATCAACAACCCTTTTTACGTCTCTGGGCCTAAACCCATTTTGATCTTTAGGCTTAAGCATGGTAGGTTCATCATAATTTTCTGTTAAAGGAGTAGGAAATAGAAATTTGGGCTCATGGGTTGTACCAAGCCCATGTGAAATAAATTCTGAACCTTTCACGTGCAGAAGCTCAAAAATTGCAGCGACTTGTGATTCTAGTTGGTTGAGTCGCGTTTGCATCGAGTCCGAACTTGAATTATTTGTGCTGGTTGAACCATCGGCTGATCTAGTCGAACCAATTCGTCTCTTATTCTCCCCCTTTCGCAAACCTTTATTCTCCTCTGCCGTACGGCCATTGTTGCAACCTCTGTTTCTTCCTTCTCCCTTGACTGGACGGAGATGCGGATACAGGAACCAGCAACAGTCTCTCGTGTGGCTATTTTCTTGCAATTATTGCACCAATCCGTACTGTTGGCTCCCTGCTTTCCTCCTTCTAGGCTGAGATTAGAGATCTGCGAGACTTTTTGTATTGGCAACCACCGCTTGATTTTCAAGTTTCTCTTCGTGAGATTGGATGGCTCGATGCCTCCTAGCCTCAATTTTCGAGAGAGAAGGCACTAAAGAGTTTTGAAGGTTTTGGGGGTGGTTTGAATCTAGCATGTTATCCAAGCTGGCTACGGACTGGATTTTTTCGCCTTGTACGGCACTCAGGTCAGTCAGATTTGTTGTATTTGATTGTATTGGTTTGTCACCGATGGACAAGGGTCCTATTTGAACCCATGAAAGTTGGTTTCTCTCAACAGATTTTTTTACGGAACTCAATTCCTGAGGTTTTGTCTGTTGATTTTCTGGTTTTTTTGCCATGCCAATAGAACTGATCTGCTTGATTTTGTTTCAAGCTTGGATTTCCAATCACCGCTCTGATACCATGTTAGTTTTTGTATTTGCAACAGAGATATTATGAAGGCTATTACTTATTTCTGATTTCTTGTATCTATTTTACAAGATGAATACAAGATATTTATAGAGATACAAGAGTGTACCGTTATACCTCCTATTCTACCGTTATAGTCTAACGGTCAAGTGAACGTTATGCTCTCCTGACAAATTACATTTTTACCCCTATTTATTTTGTTTATTTTCAACAGTTAATGAATTTATAATCCTGTTCAAATTCTAGCTAGCTTATAGTGCTTATCAACTGTGCCTCGTACCACAGTGCGTTTTAATATTTGTTTCAAACCAAGCGTAAATGTAAATATTATTATTGGCGTGTTAACAATCATTAAAAGTATTGTTTAGGCTTGTTTTGCTGTGAACCTAATACAACTATTAGAGGTCAAAAAAAGGTTTAATGCGTTTATTATTAAAATATAACTTTTAACACATTGTATATCGTAATATTGGATTTTTTTAATCACTTGTATGTACCAGTATCTGATCTCACTAATTCAAACAAATTGCATTAGTTTTGCAATTCCAATACTGTTGAGGTGCCTCTACATGATTTTATTTATTTATGTTTTTGCACTGTGTATTGCTAACAATTCAGAAACGGCACAGACTACTTAAATCATTCCTAACAATATGCACAAAGTAAGATTTAGGCTAACTCAGACTGATTAGATGAAATTTTAATGCATGGATCACAATATATACATCTCTTACTCAATTATTCGGGTTGGGGTGGGGGATATTTGACTAAAAATGATATAGGACAGACCGACAGACATGCTCCATACATTATTTTTTGTCTTTGTATAAAAATGAGGATCAAACTAATTCGTAAGAACAAATCAAATTGAATTCACTTTAGACAACATTATCAATAGTAATACCTGCACAAAACTCACATGAAGTAACAATTCTCCTCAAATTATTATTAACTAAAACGCAGAACTCAATTGTAATTCGAATAATTCAGAACTAATTGGAGCATTTTGTGATCAAACCAAACTGCATTTATAAAGAATGTCTCATAATTGTCATTTACCTATTGAATTTTACAACAAAATCTACAAGAGCCATGTTCTGAAGTGTAGCATCAGTCATGGTAAATGAATTTACAACAAAATCTACAAAGACTTAAATTTTACAAGAGCCATGTTCTGAAGCGTAGCATCAGTCATGGTCCTAGGATGGTTCTAGGATGTCTCACGAGGGTCTGGAGCATAGCTCCTAGCTTCATGGGATGTCATCTTGTTCAATAAAGAAACACACCATGGCTGCCATGTAGAGGTCTTTAGCCCAGCTTTAGTCTCTCATGGCAGTATCAACTTGACTTGGCATAGGTCCAGAGCACTGGCTCTGGCTTGGCCATGTTCAAGACGTTACCAATCCAAAATGGTATAAAAAAAATAATGGAGGTCATGTTAAACCCCAACCAGTCCCCTTTGTCTGCAATTTGATCAAAATGAAGGACTAAAGTGCATAAAAAGAAACATAGGTCCTGTCTATTACAAGCATGCCTTATGAAATAAAATGTATATGGATATGTGTCTAAGTCTGGTAAAAAATGAAATAAATGAAAGAATAGAGTTTTATTTGCATAAAATATAAAAATATACATGGACGTCAGAAACAAGACGTTATGGACAGCAGGGGACAACTTTTTTCCATTTTTGGAATTTTATGTAATTTTACGTGTGTTAATGAAGGCATCAAGGGCATTTTATGAAATAAACTTGTTATTCTTCAAATTATAGGTCCTTCTAGAAAAGTGCTTAAATCAAAACATCTCATCTTAAATACATAAAAGTATTCACTGCGAATTTTCATAATGTTCTGAATAAAAGTATAGAGGTGGCTTTCAAGGATTTCCTTAAATAACTGAAATATGAAGAGTAATTGATTGATTTAGTTTACCACCAATGAACATCTGTAACTTGAGAATGCACATTATCATAGTGAAATTTGACTATTGCAGTACAAAATGGAAGTACAATTTGAGGTCCAGCAAATTGAATATGCCAAAGTCATGTGTAGCATAAAGGAAAGAGGTACAGTGCTTTATGGTCACTGATAATGCAATTAGGTTAATTGGTAAGCGATCTACATGAGCATAGGTAATATAAGACAGACATGTAAAATGCATTTCTGAACACAACATCAATTTGTTAGCACAATCAGGGCATAATCACCATGAGCACTGACTCAAGTTGTCAAAGCAAAAGTGTGCTTTGTTGTTGCATAGAGTACAGCCATAAACCAAATTAATTCAGTGTGTTCCCCATTCAGTTGACACCAAATAACGCACCTCTGGTACAATTCTAATTTCCAGTACCAATTGGTACCAACTCACTTCAGAGCCGTACCAAACTTGGGTGGTCCCACCAAAATGGAGCGATGCAACATGAACCTATTATACCCCCGCCTTCTCCTCAATGCCACGGTTCTCCAGAGCCTAACTTCCTTAACTATGGTGGCCTAGATCGCCGGAAAGAAGAATTGCAAAAGTACAGGGACCAAATTGAATACCAATTAAACACAGTCACATTAAATTCTTGATTCTGTACGAGAGTGACGCAACAGAAACAGAGGCAATAACGGTATTCTAATCAGTACCACGAGCACAACGAGCCAAATCTCATCGTCAATGGCGGCCTGGAATGTCAAAACTCCGACGAAAGGGACTCGGTCAGAAATAAAAAGAAAGGATGGGTTCATCTGTAAAATTTCCATTCCTTTAAAAGAAATCTGGCGCCAGCCTCTTTCCCACATCAGCAGGCCCCATTAGCGCCAAATCAGACACATGCCAAATCAGAGCCATGTCAAGCCTCTCTGCACACGTGGACGAATCAGAAAATGCCAAATATGCAAAAATTTCAAAAGTCATTATAAATAGTAGAAAACTCAGAAAAATACAAATAAAATATCTAAAAATTCCTAAAAATCCAAATAAATCAAATTCACTCATATTTTGATATAAAAATATGTCAAATTATTAGACTTTTCTATTTTTGAAATATTTTCAATATTAAATAGATTTTATAAAATTTAAAAATGATATTAAATAGATTTTGTAAAATTTCAAAATGACCTTTAAACTCTCTTAACAAATTTTCAAAAATAAACATTGAGATTTTAAAAGAAATATATTAAATATCAAGCATTTTTGAAAATAAACATAATTAAAAATATAAAAAGATATTCCAAAAGTCTAAAGTTAAAAATAAAAAATAAAATAAAATTGTGAAAATGGTAAAACCCAAAGAGAAACTTAAGAAATAAAAGTCAAAACACGAAACTCGAAATCAAGACCGAAACCTCTTCAACAGATCCAAGTGTCCTTAATCGGGTCCCGTCAATTAGGTCTGGTACACCAATCGAGTCTGGTTTAAGCCGAAGAAATAAACTCAAAATAAACTTGAAACAAACGATTTTCCTAGCCTTTACGTATAATTCTTTAGATCCCTTAATCAGAGGTTCTCGTGAGCGATCACGGGGTAATTAACAGTAGGGGTTGCGCCTATTGGAAAGAAAGGACCCGCGAAATCAACAAACCTCTTTAAGAAGCGACTCATGTTTTGGTTCTCTTGTCGCTAAGAGATACTCGAACTGAGATCGAACCTTAAGGGGGGTGAATCTAAGGCATTTTCCTTTTCTCGAGGAAACCCAATTCCATTCTTCGAGGAATGACGAAAAAGCCGTGACATTATGAAATAAAGACTCCTTACTATATGCGTAACAACCTGTAAAAAGTTTCATCAAGGAATTACAATCCTGCAGGGAGAACAAAATTAGACAAAGTCTGATCAGCCAAGACATAAAATGCCGTTAGAGACTTTTCTGATTTTCTCTTAATCTTTTAGGCCTTATGATCAACCTTTCGAGCAATTTGGTGTAAGCAATTTATATCACAATATACTATAATAGTTGGCTAACAAGTTATGAAAATAAAATTCATTAGGTCTATGCAATTTTATCAAGTTTAAGCCTTTAACACAAAGTCCCTAATTCTAAAACAAATAATGATAAAAAGTTTTGAACCACTTCGAGTATCAAACCTTAATGAAAATATGTAAATTTTTTTTTCAAATTCCCTACAAGCAATAGAAAAAAATTATTTAAACACTTTTCTCTAAAAGTATTCCAATAAATGCCAAGTTTATAAACAATCAAGTTGTTCCAAGATGTCGATTTGATAACAACTTCTCTTTTCATACTTTAAACACTTTTTTAACTTTTTAAACACATAATCAAATTTTCATGACAGAAATACCATGAAGTCTAGATGTTATTTTAGCCAAAAATATATGTATGTACTATACAAAAATTATTTGTTTTAAGCTAGAACGACCGGAACGGTACCAGCAGAATCAGATCTTCACACCGTTACCAAAAAAATCACCAAAATTCATTTTAGCTTGGATCGACATTTTTCTAGTCTTGAAACAACTAAAAATCATAGTAATATCTATTCCAATCAAAGAATTAATTTATCTGAATGCTTTACACAAAGAAAATCACGAATTTAATATACAAAATCAGATTTCTAAAGAGACAAGCAAGTGCATCAACTAAATAACTTTCTAATAGCCATTTCCATCACTAATTATGCACAGAATAATCTTAAAATCATAGCCTAAACTCTGATACCAATTAAAAAGCATGTTAGATATTTCTCAGTGCTTCCACTTTGTGGGTTCCAGGTTTTGAGGAGGGGTCAGAGGCGGTTTTTGGTGAGGAGTAGGCCTAGTCTCGAGTTATTATCACCACTATTAGTCCATTGGCCTTTTGGTTGGTATTTATGCCATATGACTTGCATTATTTTTATTTAGGCTATGTAGGTTAGTTTACTTGATTGTCATTTTGTGTGTACCGTGTGGTGTGGTACCATGGTTATATTTTGATGTATGGTTATGTGTTCTTGATTTGGTACCATCACTTGGTACTAATATATATGATGTATGAATTGTTGTAGTAGACTTATATTTGGTGGCATGGCTTATTGTTACATATGTTATGTTGATGTTAAGTTCAAATGCTATGCTTTGTATTAACTTTCTTATTCACGTATTATCTAATCGTCTCAAATTCTTCATGTACTATTGAATGTTGAGACAAAGTATTGGATTTGAACCCTAAAAATTCATGTAGTTGGCTTAATTCATGTTAAAATTGTGGTAATATAAATTGTTGTTTGGTTAATTGAATAACTTGTTATGCCTTGCGTCTACCGTGTGGTAGTCGCGGCGGGGATTGTCACGTGCTTGTTGTTTACGGAGTGTGACAGTTCTTTTTAGTATCCATAATAGCTCGACCTAACCGCTAAGGCAAACACAATGGAATTGTAATATCCTCCCAATTGCCTTTTGAACTATAAAGAGGAGATAAAATAGAAATGTAAAAAAAATGAGAGAACCATCTAAAATGGAGGTCCAACAAAAGGTTGCTTTCCATTTTTAAAGTTCTTCATTCCTCTTGCCTTTTCTAAATTTTAATTTTTTCTTTATCAATTTAATTTAGTTTTAAAATTTTTAGTTTTAATTATTTTACTTTTTTTTTCTTAACAAGTTACTAAAATCTAATACTTTTATTATTTTTTTACTTCACAATTAAATAAGTGAAAAGCTAAGGGATATATGTTGTCTTTTCATAAAAAACAATTGAGATCATAAGTTCAACCTATATTTTGGGTTTAAAAGTTTTAATTATAATTTGCATTACTTATCCATTAAAAATTGCCAAATATAATTAAAACCTAATAATTATAATATAAATTGATTTTCACTGGTTTCTTAAAGTATATAGGTGGCACATACACTAGCTATACTAAAGGCATAAATTTTTAAGAAATTGTAGAGAAGTTTTTACTTGATATTCTTACTTGTTGTGTAGTGCATAAGATAGTTGTTTATATCAATGATTAGAACGATAACTTCATGACTAAAATTATCAAGTTAGCATGAGTAACATATGAACTACCATAGTCACCATGCTTTTACTGATCAGGTTCTGAATTTAAAAAAAATCATAATAATGCTATTATTAGTTAATTGTATTAAACACTTTTTTGGACTTGTATTGCACGTGGAAGAACCAAACAAAAATTCGGGTGTGATAACAGTCATCCAAAAAAAATCATCTACGTCATCCACAGTTAATTAGCGGTAATTTTTTACGCCTTCATTCCTCTCCCTTCTCTCAATCTCCGCTCCCCTATTTTTCTTTCCCGGGTGCACCATCTCCTCTCCCTCTCTGTTTTTTTTCTCCTTCCCGCGCCTCTTCTCTTTTCTAATTTCCTTCCCCTACATCTATTTTTTTAAGATAAACGCTCACAACAAACGAATTGAACACTTACAACAACAAAATGAAGAGACCAAAATATTGGTTAAATAAAGAAACAAAATAAACAAATACAACAAATAATTTGAACAGATATAACAACTAATTGAACAAATATAACAAATAATTTGAACTCAAACAAGATAAAAATGAACATATACATACACAAAGTGAATATATAACAAAATAAATTGGCAGATATAATAAATAATGTATACTCAAGCAAAAAGATAAAAGTGAACATATATAAAACGTATATAACAAATAAATTGAACATATAAAACAAATAAATTAAACATGTATAACAATAAATTGAACATATATAACAAACACTGCGAACTCATAAAAAAAGTGAACATAAATAAATTGAACATATATAGCAAATAAATTAAACTGATATTATAAATTATTTGAACTTATTAAAAAAAATAAAAGTGAACATATATAAAACACTTATGTATATTAAATAAATTGAACACTTATGTATATTAAATAACATCTTAATATCACTAACTGTATAGGAACATAGGATTATTAAAAAGGAAGAGAGACGAAAAAGAATAAAGAGAGATGAGAGAAGACCGTTGGAAAGAAGAGAAGAGGCGCTGAAATCGGAGGGGAAGAGTGGGAGCATATAGCGCTACGGATGGAAGGAGAGGGAGGGAAGGGAAGGGAAGGGAAGAGAGATAAGAGTCGCTTTGAATGAAAGGGGAGCACTTCTTTGAATGGATGACGCTGGATGGGAACGAGATCTTCTGGGTGGTCGACCAGACGATTCTTTGGACGTCTTCTGATCTGAGCTATCCGATTTAACCTCAATGGTTAATGGATGCCCATGAATAATACCAGATTGATAGGTCAGAAAAAAAATTAACCATTGATAGGATCAGGGTCCGTGCTGTAGAGTGGATGGTAATAACTAGGGCTGCATAACGTTAGAAACGGTGGCGAAACAAGGGTGTTTCAGTAACCGTTTTGATTCGGTGATGAAATTGACTTTTGTTTTGTTAATCGTTTCACAGGGTTGAAACGGTCAAGATTTACGTAAAAATTTCACGATTTACACCGACGAAACCATTTCTCTATTTCGTTGATCATTTCACCAAACTAGACGAAACTAATTTTTATTTCGTTAACCGTTTCGCAAGAGCGAAACGAAACGGTTTCACGTGCTCCTTCTATTTGCAGCCCTAGATTAATAGTAATAACTAATACGGAGCTGATAAGTGCAATCAAACTTTCAGGCAATCACAATCCAAAAATAGAAAAATATGTATTCCGCTCCCTGCCAAATACGGAAACCACGTCTCCTTTCCACCTCCCCGCGTCTCCCTTCCCCCTCACTCCGCTTCACCCCTCTATTCCGTCTCTCCTCTCTCTTACCGCACGTTGGCGCGCCGCCCCGCCGTCGTGCAGCTTCGCCGAGCAGTCTCGTCGTGCAGCTCCGTCTATTCGAGCAGCCCCACCGTCGCCGTCGAGCAGCTCTGCCGTCGTCGTCGCGCAACCCAGCCCTACCGTCACGCAGTCCAGTCCAACCCAGTCCTGTCGCCGCCGTCGTGCAGCCCAACCATGCCGTCGTCGTCGCGCAGCCCAACCCTGCCGTCGCCGTCACCTATAGTTATTTAGATACTCCCAAATAACAGTAGAATCAATTCTGAATGTTATTTACTCCCTCATACATATTAGATACTCCTTTTATACTAGTTATTTACTCCCTTATAGTTATTTAGTTACTCCCAAACAACAGCAGAATCAGATATGAATATTATTTACTTTGTTGTATATATTATTTACTCCCTTATACTGATCAATTTTCTCCCTTATAGTAATTTAGTTACTCTCAAAAGACAGCAGAATCAGGTATGAATGTTATTTACTCCCTTATAAATATTAGATACTTCCTTATATTGATTAATGTCATCCCTTATAGTAATTTAGTTACTCCCAAGTTGCAATGAAACTAGATCTAAACTTCTTTTCTCTTCTTATCCTTCTCGATTTCTACTTCTTTCTTCCTCAACCAGATCTGATTGGTATAGGAGAGGGAGCAGTGAGGGGAGGCGGAGGAGACAAGAGGTGGAAGAGAAGAGAGGCTGAGGTGAGGCGGAGGCGGAGGCGGATGCGAGACAGAGGAGAGGTGAGGCGAAACAGAAGAGAGGCTGAGGCAGAGGAGAGGTTGAGGCGGAGGAGAGGAGAGGCGGAGGAGAAGATAGGCTGAGGTGAGGCGGAGGCGGAGGCGGATGCGAGGCGGAGGAGAGGAGAGGCGAAGGAGAGGCTGAGATGAGACGGAGGCGGAGGTGAGACGGAGGAGAGGAGAGCGAAGGAGGTGGTGGCGATCTGAATCGGAGATTACGTTTGTGATTGTGAGTTGATCGAATAGAGGGACAGAGGAGACGGAGAGGATAAAAGGAGGGGAAGGTGAGACGAGGGGAGCGTGCACGTTTGATCGTTTGATTGTGTGAAAATATGATTGATGTAAGTAATTCCCATAACTGATAAGCAATTTCCGCACATTTCTCCCCAAGCCCGATTACTCGTTGGGCTCCAAGTTTTTTATACCATAAAGTTGTCTGCTCAAAAAGATCTTGAAATTCGGGCTTGTTGTCCGAAAATATTTTTGAGTTAATATAAGCCTGGTTTCTCGACCCAGAAGAGAAATATATACATATTAGGAGTTTAGGACCAGAGTGAAAAATATATCCGAAATCAATATGACCAGTGTGCAGTCCACATAACCGCATCAAACAATATACTTTATTTTTTATTTTTATTTTTTTGTTCGTAGGACTCGATCGATATGTTAATATGTTATCACAATATATTCTCCTTAATTGGGACATATCTTACTATCATCACAATAATGTATTTTTTAAAGAACCATTGTTATTAGTTCTTAGAGCCGAATATATAGTCTGTTTCAAAATTTAAGAGTTAAAAAACTTTAAAGAACTATTGAAAATTCAATGGTACTAATACTAAAAGATTCAATTGCATCTTCATCAGTCAAACACTCAACCACATAACAGCCGACAAAATATAATATCATATTCGCCGCCTTTAACAAATATAAACTCACAGAATTCTTTAAATTTAATAAAAATTGAGAAATACATACTGAAAGTCACGGCCAATCACATTCCCTGATTCGCAGTATTTGGTCCTCACATGACTCTGTGCCGGCTTTCCTCTTCAGTAATCCTCCTCCGATGACCAAAATAAGTAAATTAAAATGCAGCAAATAGTTAAAGGACAAATCACAATAAAATTATTGGTATGTCATATCCAACGTCTTTCATAGCGACCATTATCTCAGAGGGAGCACATGTTGTGGCCAGCATTGCTCATGATAATTGTATTTGGCTATTTGCGGACATCAGTGATGAATTCAGTTGTAACTGCAACTCTAGCAGAGCATTCCTCTGATCATTAGTACTCTGTATGGCACCATAAGGTTGGGGCGGCCGTGATGTTGACGGTGCCATCAGACCAGGCGACCACACTTCCAGTCTCTGGGGAGATAAGCAAGCGACGTGACCACCAAAATTGCAGCTATTACAGCGATAAAACAATTTTGAGACATCGACATTGCCTCTACAAATTTCACAATATGCATATATTGCACCGTTATGGTTTCCAGGGTTAGCGTTCTCAGATACAAGAAAGACAGGGTGGTGGTGAGATGGATGATTGACTTTATGAGGGATAGCAGCACAGTGGAGGTGTAAATCATAGCTGCACTCTCTGCATCTAAGGCAGAAGGAGGTTCCGGCAACCCCACAGGCGTCGCACCTGAATGTTCCATCTGGGTAAGGTGGAGTTAGCTCAAATTTCAATGTGTGAGCCGGGTGCGTGGGGTGGTCCATGCTACGTCCGATGGTGGCGCATGTAACATGTAGAAAGTACCAGCAATAAGTGCAGCCGTACGACTGATCGGCGCATGCCATCTTGCATGCATGGCATATTGGTCTCGGTTCAGGAGAAGCGACGAGTTTTAGGGGATGGAGATGACTGATGTGAATCAAAGTTCTGTCTACATTGTTCATGCTCTCCATGTTTTCTTTGATTCAGCTCTTTATTTGTAATTCAATTTCTTATCTTAGTTGCCATGATCTAGGATTGCTATTTATAGAGAGGTCAATTGCATAATGTAGAAAGGAGACGTGTTAAAGTCAAAGCTATATTAATGGAGAGTTCCGTCAAATCTAACCTTATTTCAAATTTAGAAGTTCAAATAACTGAACTATTCAATGTGATCTTCACATTGGCTCCGTTTGGATGCGTTGAGAATAAGGTAGGAAGAAGGAAGAAGGGAAGAAATTTATTGGGAAGGGGTAAATTTATTGGGAAGTGTGTAACTTTTGTGAAGAGTTTGGATGGTTAGAAATAAATTTATTGGTAAAAAATGATTATTCCTTATTCCTTATTCCAGAAAGAAGCCATCCAAACGGAGCCAGAGAATTAAAATGTCAATATTTAATGTGATCTTCACATTAAAATGTCATTGACGATCAAATTTGTACCATTCTTTTTGGTATTTTAGAAAATTTTCGAGCCAATTAATTAGTTTTCAAGCTGTCAATAACAATCGTTTCTAAAAATCCGAAAAACAGATATAAAAAAAAATATTTATTTGAAAAAAATTAAATTTGGTCCACAAGAAGATTTTAATTTGAAAAAACACATTAAATGATTTGGATCAGTTCTTTGAACTTTTGAATTTGAGATATGATTGGATTTAATAGAGCGATCATAAATCATGTTGACCATAGGCAACCTCAGCTAGAATATGTAACATCTTTGGTTCATATATATATATATGAGAATGGATTCAATCAAAGCGTTTTGACCGGAGTCTCAGTTAAACCCCATCGGTTCTCAATTTTGAAAGTTCAAACGACCGATCCGAACCGTGAAATATGATCTCCATATTGAAATCTCCTTGCCGACCAAAATTTTCATTTTTTTGAATTTTTAAGTATTTTTTTCGGATTTTCAAAAATCGTTAATCTAATTTGTTCTGAACCCTACAAAAATTGCTGTTTTTGAAAATCCGAAAAAATACTTAAAAAATTCAAAAAAATGAAAATTTTGGTTGGCAAGGAGATTTCAATATGGAGATCATATTTGACGGTTCGGATCGGTCGTTTGAACTTTCAAAATTGAGATCTGACGGGGTTTAACTGGGACTCCGGTCAAAGCGCTTTGATTGAAGGCTTTCTATATATATATATATATAAAAGAATTCCTGTTTTTCACTTGATTAACGGGTATTATTTAAATTTGAAGAATAAATCTAAACCAGGCATACCATTGAATTTTTTTACGTTATCCATTCTGTCCGAAATAAATCTGTAAAAATTTAGTTTTATAAAATATATCCTATTTATGACGATCATTAAAAAATTGTCAACAAATGTATTTTCAACAACGACCTATATATATACGTACATTGATGTCTGTATCCATTTTTGAGAAAGTTCATGAATAGCTGACTCTTATGATAATGTTCGTACAATACGATCTGAGTTCTGAACGGAGTTTGTACAATTATTGTGCAGTATAAAAATAATGGCTGTTGACATGACTTTGTGAATTGCGGAATATAAAACACATCATGGTGCCCCCTCAATGTGAACGTGCAAATGTGCTTTCGAGCTTCTATCCAGGGAAAATACATTCTGGTTAGAGCTGTCAGCGTGATTTTTTGGTTCGTGATTCCGTTTTGGTTAAGCGAAATGGAACGAATTACATAACTGATTTCATTCCGTTTCAATAATAAAATGGTAAATGAAACGTGAAATTATAATGTTTCGACTATTTCAGCTACATTTCAAACCGTTTCATGTGTTATTTATGAAGTGGAACGGTTAACAGAATAGAATTTTGTGCCGTTTCAGAAACGAAACAGTTAACGAAATGGAATGGTGTTCCGTTTCCTTATGCGAAACAAAATAAATTGGGCCCATTCTGTGGTATTGGGCCACGTTTGACAGCCCTAATTATGGTGCACCTAATGGGAACCGAAGAATTTAAAAATAATATTAAATTAATATAAATATATTAAAAATAATATTAATATAATAATATTTTTTTAAATAGTATCACAAGATTGGAATTTGGGATTCGACCGCGATTCAGAATTCGGGATTTCGATCTTAGCTAAAAATAATATTTAAATATTAGAAATAATATTTAATTTATTTATTTAATTAAATATAAATAATTAGTTTATTTAATTAAAAAATGAATAATTAAGATATAAATTTTTAATTAATTTACATTAAAATTATAAATTTTGGAATAACCATTTGATATGCGTCTCAGGTGTCGTCCTCTGTATAGCCAATAAAAGACTCGGTAGTTTGTTGTACGAATCTTCCCACGATCCGAAAAGATGTTCGATTGCTCTCTATCTCGCCCATGCCAAATCTAGTTATAAGTGGGCACCACATTCGGATATTCTTTCTCCAATAGAGATTTCATGCCCGGTAAGGAAATATCGACATCTCTCTTTATTGCATTTCTGATACAGTTGGCAATAACTTCAGCCGTTATATTATCATGCGTGAAGTCTCCGGCCCTTCTCACGCATGTATGCTCTTGTTCATTCGTTATTATCTTCCAAAATTTATAATTTTTATGTAAATTAATTAAAAATTTATAACTTTTTTAATTAAAGAAAATAATTATTTATATTTTAATTAAATATATATATTTAATTAAATAAATAAATTAAATATTATTTCTAATATTTAAATATTATTTTTAGCTAAGATCGGAATCCGAGATTCCGTAATTGCGGTCGGAATACCAGATTACGATCTTATGATACTATTTAAAAATTATTATTATATTAATATTATTTTTATTATATTAATTTAATATTATTTTTAAATTTTTCGGTAATGGGAAGGTGCAGATGTGATCCAACAATTATTGAGAGAAAGGAACCAATTATAGTCCTTGACACAGTCCAAGTCAGCTGTACTTGCCAATTCAAACAAATACACCCATTAATGTCATTTATATTGTTATTAGTGTTTTATTCTATCTTAGCCAAATATGTTGATTGTTAAGCTGCTTATTTATATCTTTTCGCACTGGACTAGTTGTCAATATTCATTATAATTATCAAGGTATAACTGCTTCAAATATAATTATTATTGATGTTACAGAAGCGTTCAGATTTTGCGCAACAGATCACTAAATACAAACATTTAATCATAATATTTTATAAAAAATCATAAATAGTTAAATAATTTTAAGCGTTATATTTTTTATTATTTCTAAAAAAAATGCATTGACTCGGTTAAATACGACCATAATAGATTTGACTTCTTCTTTTTTTGTGATGGTTGAAAGCTTGTAGGCAAGATCTTGCTATATTGATGTTTATGCAATTAATAAGCGGGGTATATTTTTTATTTATTATTTTTCTCGACATTTGATTAGCGCGACATTGCTAATAGTGTTCTAAATACGTGACGTGTCGTGTCGTGTAGTGTCAAACACGTCCGTGTCCGATCATTTGTCGTGCCGTGTCGTGTCTAAATATTTCAAGTGCCGTGTCTAAATTCTAAGAGATGGACACGACACGCCTAAGGACACGACATGCCTCGTGTCCTCGTGTCGTGCCTTCTTTAAACGTGTTGTACCGTATCGTGTTTGAACACAATTGAATTTCATAAAATATAATTATATACTTATGTTTATGGGTGAACTAGACATTCAAACTATAAAATTATCATTAAAAAATAGATAATATAAGAATTTTTCTTATTATTCGTAATATTTACTATTTTTTATTTTGATTATAACTTGTTATGTCTCTTAGGTTATGTTGTGCCATATCTCGTGCCGTGTCGTGCCGTGTTTCGTGCCGTGTCGTGTTGTGTCTAGACAATTCGCGCGTCGTGTCTATTCCATCAAAGTTGGACACGGCACACTTAAATTCTCGTGCCGTGTTCGTGTTTTACCGTGTCGTACCACCTCCGTACCGTGTCGTGTCGTGCCGTGTTCAGACACGCCGTGTTTTTTTTAGAACACTAATTGCTAACTTTCGCACCCTATAATGCTATCTTCACAAAAAAAAAGAATAAATAAATACTATCTTCAAATTAAGTTCACAGCTGGTGGAGTTGTGTATTTGATGTCTCATAGTTACATTGCTATTTTGATCAGATTTTACATCGAATATCGTGACAAAAACTTTGATTTATTGCTATTTTTGTCTTTCTTTGCCAGATTTGACACTGCATTTTGCACTTTTGTTCTCATTTGTAGGAATCCAAGAAAATCAGCAAGAAAAGCAGCAATTCAGATGCTAGATGACTCATGCCTTTCCTAGATCAAGTCCCGACTCAACCTAATGAAGCAACCCCGCTCGAATCAAGACGTTTCTCAACCAGACCCTTCAATTCGGTCCGAATTCAGGGGAATTCGGACCGAATTCCTGCACAGACCACTCTTCTGAAATTCCAGTGACACTAATTCGGTCCGAATTCCTCTAAATTCGATCTGAATTGCTATACAAAGAAGGCGTTCTGGAGGCGTTTTCTCCATCTGGAAGCCTCCATTTTCGCCTAAAATCAAGGAAAACGTGTCTGACAGCCAGGGGAGAGTATATAGGCGCCTTCCATCTTGGGAGGAGGCCATCTTTCATTCCATATTCCACCTTCCTCTCTTCAGGAGATCTAGATCTGGTTCTTGGGTGATTTGTTTGGATTTTGGCGACTTGGGCAAGGGAAAAAGTTGATAGTGTGCTGTGGCTTGCTGCTCCGACGGATTTCCTACTCTCTCTTGAGCATTTGGCAGTGATTTGTCCCAAAAACTCGATTTATTTGTGTATCTCTAGTACTATTTTTCTATTTTCTGGATTTATGGATTGTTTAGGTTTATCAACTCTTATTTGCATAATTTCTGTTAGTATGTTAGGCTAAAAATTTGTTGCTTTAGGAATAAATGTAGCTTAAATTTTGGTTTTGCTTGGTTTGCTTATTTTGTTGATGGACGAAACTAATTACCCTTGGGGTTTTTATTGAAATTACTTGTGTTTGGACTGTTTACTACTTGTATTGCTCGACTTTTGTACGCGCGCATTTGTTGGGAACTTCTATACATTATATTAATCGAGTCCTGTACAAGTATTTCGAGGTAGGTCAAAGGCGAAAGTCGACCAATTAATATCCAAAAGTGTGCGTTTCTAGTTAGGCGAAAATCTAACTAGATACCTCGTAGAAAACCATTGGTAAACTCGAGTAAGTGCACCGAACAACGAAAGTTGGGGGTGCAATACACTCGATGAAGGTTGTTTAACACTAGATCCCATTCCAAATACCGTACCCAATAGGCGAAAGCGGAGGGTTAGGGAGTTATGTTTGGCTAGATGGATTTTTGGCTTGAATAAATCAACAAAAGAGTAAACCACAGCACTTACACAGTGGAATTCGGTCCGGAATTCTGACCGAATTAGTAAGGCTGAATACGACAGTGCTAAGCCTTGTGGTCAGATCTAGGAGAAATCGAACCCTAAGGCACATTTATTATCATATTTTAATCCGTTAGAAAATCTCAAAAATATTTGTTTCAATTGTTTTGCATAATCTTTATTACTTGCAATTGCATTCTTTCATTTTCTCTTTAATTTGTTCTATTCGGGACACCGATTCCTTCCTCAATTTTTATTGTTTAGATTTAACGAAATAATAAGAATAATATTCATATCTATCTCATGCGCTTCATTCTCATGCGCTTCCACCGGCTCACTCTCATCCTCATTATCATGACCACTTGCTTTAGGATCCGCTAGCATTTTAGGTGCAACACTAGCATCAACATGCTCCTCCACATGTCTTTCTTCACTTTGCTCTTTCTCATGATTTTCCATGAACATCACATCTTCACGAAATATGACATCTCGGCTTCTAATTGTCTTCTTATCAATAGGATCCCACACCCTATAACCCAAATCATCACCGCCATAGCCAACAAATGCACACCTCCGTGACTTGACATCGAGCTTATTCCTTTTGACATTAGAAATTTTTACATAAGCCTCACATCCAAAAGTTCGTAAATGGCCATAAGAGATCTTCTTGCCACTCCATACGACTTCCGGTATGCCACCGTCCAATGCCACACTAGGTGATCGGTTTATGAGATAAACCGCCGTGTTAGCCGCTTCGGTCCAAAATGATTTTGGAAGACCCGAGTGAGACAACAACCTTCTAATCCTCTCCACAATGGTCCGGTTCATCCTCTCAATGACCCTATTTTCTTGTGGAGTGTATGGAACCGTGTTCACTCTCCGAATGCCATTTCTCACACAAAAATTGTCAAAATCATTAGAGCAAAATTCACCACCATTATCGGTTTGTAAACACTTAATGAATTTTTCACTCTCTTTTTCAACACGAGATTTAAAGTTCTTAAAGGTTTCAAGAACTTGATCTTTTGAGGACAAGGGATAAATCCAACACTTCCTAGAGAAGTCATCTAAGAAAGTAACAAAATAACTAGCACCACCAAGAGATTTGACATTAAATGGACCACACACATCGGAATAAACCAATTCCAATGGTTTCACCTTTCTATGTGACTCATTCCTCTTAAAATTCACTCTCTTTTGTTTTCCCATTACACAATGAACACAAAATTCAAGAGATGAACAATCAAAAGAAGGAATGTAATTTTCATTTTGCAACACTTTCATACCTCTTTCACTAAGATGACAAAGGCGGTTGTGCCACATGTGCATATCAGCATGCTCACTTGCCATAGCAACAACACCCTTTCGAGGCGCTCCATGAAGAGTGTACAAACTCCCATCTTTGTGTCCCTTCATTAATGTCATGCAACCCTTTGACACTTTCCATAATCCCTCACCAAAAGATACAACAAATCCGCCATCATCAAGTTGACCCACCGAAATTTACATTGCTCAATTTACATTGCCTTCCATTGGCTTGCTCAAGCTCAACATCACCAATTCCAAGAATCTTGCATGGCCGACTATCACCAAGATAGACATTCCCACCATCTACATCCTTGTAGTTGACAAAATGAGAACGATCCGAGCATATGTGGAATGATGCACCCGAATCCAATACCCAAACATCCATGTTCTCCTTCTCGGAACTTGTCACACTTAGAGTCACCGCATCTCCAATCTCATCGGAAAATATACTTGCTTCACCATCTTGTTTCTTCTCCTTTTGCTTGCCTTTCAAGAGAGGACAATCTCTCTTCAAGTGACTTTCATTCTTGCAATGCCAACAAGAAAATTTTCGGCTTTTAGACTTTGATCTTTCTTTGCCTTGAGAACCACCCTTCTTGCCCGAGGAATTGCCCCTAGTCACCGGCCGTCCCCTATCAACCGTCAATGCCTCACTAGGCCCGGTTTCCAATTGGATTGTGGCCATTCTAGTTTTCTCATTCATCAATGAAGCAATAACATCACTCAATTTGAATTGGTTGCCCATTGTGTTTGCAACGGTAGTCACAAGAGTATCCCAACTTGTAGGCAAAGAGTTCAAAAGTAACAAGCATAAAACCTCCTCATCAAGGTTTACCTTCAAGGACTTCAATTGAGCCGCAATTGAGTTGAACTCACTTACATGCGTTCTCATTGAAATGCCATCCTTCATTTTCAAGAAAAATAACCGCTTCATAGCATGCATCTTGTTTACACCCGAAGGTTGCTCATATGATCGCTCTAATGTGGTCCAAAGCTCATGAGCGGTCTTATATTGGTAGACATCAAACAAGATAGATGGTGAAATACACGGCCTTATAGCCGCCAAACACTTCCGTTCTAGTAACTCTCATTCATGATCCTCCATATGAATAGGTTGTGCACCCGGTCCCATCAATGGTAAATCCAAATCCCTTACCACAAAAAAATCTTGCATTAGCATTTTCCAAATTGGCCAATTGCTATCATTCAATCTCAAATTCCATAACTTTTTCCATTCTATCACTACTACACGTGTAACTACCGAAATACTCAAGAACTTAGACCTACACCAATCCAAGCCTCAAACTCCTATTCTTGACACCAACGAGCCAACACGCTCTGATACCAGTTGTTGGGACACACTCTCAGGTGTCTAGGCACAGCAGAAGCCAAGTAAACAAGGAGGTAGAAATTTCGACAAACACGTGACGGGCATAAAACAAACTCGCAAGAACAAAACTATGATGGTACCACTTGAGAACCAAACAACAATAGCACAATCAAGCACAAGAAAATTAAGTAGAGACATAAGATTTTACGTGAAAACCCGAAAGGGAAAAACCGCGGGAGCGATCGGTGCAAATTCACTAAATCAAGAGTTTCTTACAAACACATGGAGATCATCAAGCTATCAACCTTCCTCTCTCTCTCACTCACACTCTCTCACTATTTAGAAGTGGAATTAACAAGAAATACAAGAAAAATTAGCAAACCCTAGATAACTTTGGAGAAGAACCAGAGTGATGCTCCAAGCAATGCTTTTAAAACCCTACCGGGTACCGGAAATTTCCGGTAAAATCAGGTTTCGGGTCTGCATTCGGTAGGAAAAGGCTCTCAAAACCCGTTGGTCAAGAACCGAGAAAAATCGATCAAAAACCGAAAAATTCGTAAATACCGGTCGATATTGTTTGCCTTCTTCATTTTTCGGCTTTAGTTTAGAACTCTAGTGAAGAGGGGATTTAGTAGGAGAAGGGATGGAGAGATGAGTTTTGTCATTTTGTGTCCTGGACAGTTCCCAAAAAATGGTGGATTTTAATAATTTTATTTGTTGAAGTGGGATGGGAATGGGATTCATAGATCACATGCGTGTATTAAAATGGATCGGATTGAAAACACTTTCATCCCCCTTTAAGGTAGGTTTCTTCTTTTGTATTTCGGGTAGGTATAGCCGTATAGGATCTAGAATATTATTTTGGTAGGTATAGGTTTCTTTAAACTTTCATCCACTGGGCCGAGAGGCCATATTGTAATTGAAACCACTGTTAACCGGTATTGTATATGGTAAACCGATAATATCGATAAAACCGGATACCGCCACTGTTGCCGGTACGAGGGCCGGTAGAGTTTTAAAAACATTGGCTCCAAGAGATGCGTACGAATGAGAGAAATTTACCTCTCTGTTCCTTCGCACCCCCCTTTTTCTCTCATTTCCGTATGGGCCAGCATGGGCCACGGCCCATTTTGCAATTGGCTTCATACATTAACAAGATTGAGCTGCAATTAAGGTACGAGTCCGACAGAGGCCGTGGTCTACGTCATCGTGTTCTCTTCTCCACCGGCTTTTCTGGGATGCTAAGAACTCCGGTAGCGGTTGAGTATATCGCTGGAGCGGCTTGTGTTAGAGACGAGCTTCGTCTCTTCTAATTTTTTTATCTCATCGATTTACCTTTTTCTTTTGATTAATTTGGTTAGGTGCGGGGCCCAGGAGCAGAGCCTATCATGGGCTGCCATATCTCATATGTGTGGTGACTCTCTCACTGACTGGTGGGATCGAGCAAGGTCGACCAATCGGAATTGCAGAGAGCGAAGGAGGGGATTCTGACACGGCTCCCTTTTTTTCTTTTTTCTTTTTTTTCTTTGCATATTGGATCCGAAGAGGATCCTTTTTTTTCTTAAGTGGGCTCACACTGGGTTTTATTCGGGAGGCTATAATGGGCCGTAGAAGCTGATTTATTTATTTTTTTTAAAAAATATTGGAATTGTTATTGTGCTTCCGTTTATTAATCCCTTTCCCAAATTCATTTGTGCATGAAATCATGTAGATCGTAATGATATAAATATTTTCATTAATTGATCTCTAGACACATTTTATATCATCTTCCAAATTCCATAATTGGATGATGTTCTCATGATTTATGAATCATTTTTCACATCGATGCCCTTTGAATAATTCTTGAGAGTTGTAATGGCCGTTTCGAATCCATGCGTTCTCCGAGATACTTCCTAATATCTCATGCTATTTTGACCACGTATTTTTAGGATTCAACACATATATATATAAAATATTGTATTGGCATGTTGCTACATGAATAAAAAAAGCAATGGATTCTGAAATTTTGTATTTTTTTTGTAATGATTTTACATATTCTGCATATATACATATACAGAGGATTGTTAAAATGCTATACATAGCACAGATGATCTTCGTGCTACGAATTCTTTCTTAAATTTCATGCTTCAAACAATCGATCTAAACCGTTCATTATTTTCTCCACATTGAAATCTCATTAAAAAGCAATTTTCAAAATTTATTATTATTTTTTTTTTATTTTTAAAAAATTCTTAATCTAATTAATTTTGGACCCTTCAATAATAGCAGTTTTAAAAAATATGAGAAAAATAGTAAGAAGATAAAAAATATTAAATTTGATTTCTAATGAGATTTCAATATGAAAAAATAATAGTTAACACGTTGCTAAAGAAAATAAATGACTTTGCGTTTAATAATAATATTCAAAATCATAAACAATATATAAATTATCATTAATTAAGATAACTTTCAAACATCCATCCTTCATACACACCATTGTAACACACTATTGAACATCCATCCTTCATAAATTATCCTTTTTTTTGCGTTTATCTCTATCTAGACGTAGACGCATCATGGAGTAAGTCCAACCGTGCATCTTCTTTCTTATTGAACTAGTCCTCGACCCGGACCCCGTGAAATTACTTTTAAAAATATCCTTTTCAACCTGTTCTCGCTGAACATCTCGATCAGCAGCGACCTTTTGCTGTCCGCCGGATGGGCTGGCATTTAGTTTCCGATATACCGCTTCCAATTCATCGAAATATGGAATATACTGACGTCCTTGTAAAAATTGCAGTTCAGGGTGTTTCTGTAGATTTATAATGGCCATTAGTATCCATAATTTTTTTTTTGTGTACGAACAACCTCATTTTTTCCATTTTAATTTATTCAATCAAACTTTATTTTGTTAAACTTGAAAGTTGAAGCGACCCCATTTTTAACATTAAAAGAAATAGGAAGATTTCTTGGTAGGAAAACCTATACCAAGCTAATCTGTTAGTTAATTCGAATTGTATAAAAAAAAAATTCAAACTGAAAGTAAAATTGTTAAATCTATGTATTATCATATATAGAGTGGGAAGTAATATACCGCCACCAAGTCCGCCCATGAGCCCACACCTCTTGCGAAGAAAACCTCTGTTTCACGAACCCAATTGATAACCGGGGAACGTTTCTCTTCAAGTAACGAGTACAATTGCATGTATTTGCAGAAGCGATCTTGTAAAAATTCAATTTCAACATTGCTCTCTTTTTCATCACTAAGCTCGCGCTTGATGATTCCCCATGCCTCTGTCAAATTGCCTCCTGTCATGTTGCCATCTTCACATAAACAGAGCGCCAAACACAGTAAAGTTCCGTCATCGCCATATCCCCATTTGAGTTCCGATGTGTCACCAAAAAGGGGGTCATTTTGCTCAGATCTTCGCGGTTGCCTTTCAATTCTTCACGCGGGCATGTATTGCAAGTATATAGTCAGATAATTAATGAAAGAAATAACATATATCAAGAAGAGAAATACAGAATATTATATTTGAGAGAACTTCATGGCTTCAAATTTATTTTAGTTTTGGGGAATTTTAATTTCTTTTATATCTGAAGCCTTTTCCCATTACAATAATATGTTGCAATAATTGTGATCAAATGCTGCAAATATATAAACTTTGAGTTGCATGTATGGATCTAATTGATCCTGAATAAATGAATGACTTACTCCGCGGCTGAAGCAGCACACAAAATATCACGCCATTGTCATAGAAGGAAATGTGTTCAACGAATGGGAGGATGGTTCCTTCATTATGCGGGTGTGCTTTATGATATATTTGATCAATGGTGTCTGTGGGATCACAGTCCAAAGTTATAAATTCATCGGTTTCAGTCTGCACAGTAATCTTAATTGAACTCCGCACTCCGCCAGATGGGCTGGTATTTAGTTTCAGATATACCGCTTTCAAAGTGTCGAAATAGGGAATATACCGACGTCCCTCTAAAACTTTCAGTTCAGGTTGTATCTGTAGATTTATAATGATCATTAGTATCCATAATTTTTTTCTTTTGTGTGTACGAACAACCTCAATTTTTTCATTTTAATTTATTCGATCAAACTTTTTGTTGGACTTGAAACTACCCCATTTTAACATAAAAAGCAATAGAAAGATATCTTTGTAGGAAAACCTATCCCAAGCTAATTAATCTGTTAGTTAATTCATATTGTTTAAGAGATTCAAACTGAAAGTAAAAATGTTAAATCTATATATATCATCATGTATGGAGTGGGAAGCAATATACCTCCACCAAGTCCGCCCATGACATGTGCACTTGAGAAAATCCACAAAATGATACGACCAAAATAGTATGAAAATCTACTGTTCCTATGGTGCACCTCTATATTTCTAATATTCTCTTTTGTGGAAATAGTATGAAAATCTACTTGCTGTTTCTTTTTTCTCTTTACTTTTTTTACATTACATCTCTCTTATTTATTCTTAATTTACTGTGAAAATAGTATGAAAATCTACTTGCTGTTTCTTTTTTCTCTTTACTATTTTTACATTACATCTCTCTTATTTATTCTTAATTTACTGTTTCAGGCCAACATAAACAAGCAGGAGGCTTTTCAGATTATAAAACCAGATTCTGATGCAATTGCATCAAGTTCTCATTTTGGCTAATATCATATACCCCTTTTTTCTGTTGTATATGATGAAATGCATGTTTATTGTAGTTTACGTTAATATTAATTACTTGTATCACCTAAAACCAAGTGCTATGATGGTCTATTCGCTACTCATTTGTAAACTATCTATCTCGACTTACACAATCCTGTCGTGTTAATAGTGTGAAATTGTGCCATAAACTTTTCTGATAAATGAAAAAAATTGGTAAATGAAATTTTATGATATTTTCCGTGCATAATAATATTTGGCGAATAAATCGACATGTACATGCTAAATTTTGTTAAAATATGCAGTTCTCAAATTATCCACATCATTTATCCATGGACATGATCCATGACACAAGAAACCAACCAGTTAGGAAATGCCACGTGTGATCAAGAAATTATCAAGTTTAAAATGCTGTTAAATTGCGCTAAAAAGGGAAAGGCGCTTAAAAAAAGGTGTCCACTAAAAATAACCACCAAGTAGCATGATTGGCCAATTAAAAATTCGCACCAGATTATTTTTTTTGTCAACGCTAACTAAATATATCCACTTAAAATAACATTGCATACGACTGCAATAGAAATTACATGACATGCTTTGTATAATTGCATATAAATTATTCACGTAAATAATAAATAGGCTATATGTATGTACCTAACAATTCATGTGAATTTTATTATAATCAGATATTCATATTAGAAATTCTCCAATTTATTGAAACTTGAGTCTTGTATTTTAATTGCAGAATGAAAGAAATAAGATTGCCAAAAAAAAAAAAATGATGGCTGATGATGCAATTTGTAAGATGGTAAACCATCATGTCTATAATCACATGTAGTTTTGGATTGGCTATTTGAAAAAATATCTATATAAAATTTTGAAAAAAAAATTAATTTGATGGGTAGGGAGATTTCAATATAAATAACACATTTAGTGTTTTGGATTGGTTATTTAAAATCTATTGATTTATTGAATCAATTTATTTGTCCATTAAATCATTGAAACAATTAAAAAAAATGTCATCTAGGACAAAATATCAGGTTTACAAATTAAATATTTCATTTAGGACAAAAATATTTCTAATTTGAAAAATTGGAAAATGAAATTTTATGATATTTTTCATGCACATTAATATTCGGCGAGTAATGTTTTAGGCATAATTATATTTCTATGGCTTATCATTGTATAGATATGAATTGAAACGAAATTGCTTTTCATCATTCCTCCTCAGCACCATCCCCATCATTCACTCGAAAACACATTTTTTCTTTTCTATTTTTGGAAATCTTGCCACTTTTGGTTCCCAACTCTGGTCCTCATTTATGTCTTTGGTGCCCATCAACATTTATGCTCATTCTCTTAAATTTATGTCTCTGGTCCCCATCTCTTATCTGATTCATTACTTTTTTTGTTCATTGTCCCAACAAATGAACTAATTGTTCCCGAAAAAATATTAATTGTCCTAATTAATGTTACTAATTAACTGTTCTAGAAAACATATAAATCCAGAGGATGAGGACAAAAATAGAAGGTAGTTAGCGTGGGATGATGGGAATTGAGAGAGGAGCTTCATTAATGACATTCTGAGAAAAAAAAAAGAAAACACGTGGGATGATGAGATGATCCTTATCACCCTCTAAGTAACATGAACAGTTTTATAAGCAAATCATGTAGATAGTTTAGTATTTTTGTCTTATAAGTGTTCAATTAGGGTGATTGACTAACATTAAAAATTAGGCTTTTAAATACCTTTATTTTATCAAATTAAATAAGTACAAAAGATATAAAAGGAAATTTTAAAAAATAAAATGTTACTGCAATTTTATTTTGGAAAGAATAATAATGGATGGGAAGAGATAAAATAAAAAAGTAATTAATACCATAGACGATAGAAATAGATATGTTCAACAATAAACACAAATACATCAAATTGTACATACGTTAATTGATGATTTGACATGTTTGTTTACATATTTGAATGTAGACACGTTTTTTTTTCTGAAAATAATTTATTTATCCACAAAACAAGTAGCTCCCATGAAGCTCAAGCTTCGTCAACTTTTAAATTTGTTTTAGTGTTCCATTTTATATATCTTTTTCGCCATATCAGATTTTGATAAACGTTAGTATAAGTGGATAACACCACAAGTAGGAGCAAATGCATTTGCACCACAAGTTGACCTTTCATCGAAATTTCCACTTTTTATAATTTAATTATTTTATGTTAACTTCACATGAAAGGAAATAAAAATTAATCATAAATAATAGAAATATAATTTTAATGTTCATATTGTCACACCCCAGGACCGGGGGTGCCGACATTCGCCGCATATGCACGCTTACCTTCGCACACATGCAAGGCGTACCTTAATTCCCACAAAAAAAAAATTAATATATAAGTCACATAAATGAACTATGAGAACTTGACACACTGCATGCAACCAATAATATAAACTACATAAAAAGAATAAATACTTGACTGTGCATAGTTTAAATGAAAGTTACTTGTATATAACTATACAAGGGTAGAAAATCAAGACTATCAATTTCAAACATGCACTTCAGATATAAAGACACATGCTATTATATATATATAAGCACTCTAAAAAAAATGCAATTATGCAAGTTTACTTTGACACACGGGTTTCTGATTAAATCAAATAAAACTGATAAGACAAGTGTAAAAATACTTAGTTTGAATTTACAAGAGCAAAAACTAACGAGACTCTTAGAAAAAAAAATTCATGTCATTTTATCTGTACAAGTGTACACAATCACATACATATATTCACTGTCAAATAATTCCAACGTGCTTACATTTCAAACACATGATTTATGTATATTAAAAGAAATAAAATGCAGGTAGTAACCTAATTTATACATGGATCTTGCCAAAAGTAACTGCTACTGAAAAGTCAGATTTATATAAAAATGAGCTAACTGTACATTCATCACCAAAATGAAATTATCTCCTCGTTAACATAAGTTAACAAATAATATATATTACTACATGCTAACTAGACCATCATACCAAAATTATGTAGTCAAATATAATCAATTACTGATATACAAGTATGATCTCAAAATTTAAATGTACAATACTTAAGAGTTCACATAATACTCACCAAGTGACGCTAAAAGGCTTAATCTTTTACGGCTCTGACCCCGCTTGCTAACCCTGAAACCCACAAATGTGGAAGAGTGAGATAAATAAAATTTATCTCAATACGGTATTTAGTTTCAGCCACTTGAAGTTTTAATTACAAGTTTAGGAACTAATTACATACTGAGTTGAAAATACAATTCACAAATCAAGTAGATAAACTTTTACCTTTATTCCAAATTTCAAATAAGCACAACAAGGTTAGATTAAACTAGTTAATGCAATATGACATATGAGCTCGGTACCAATTCAATATCAATTCAGATTCCAAGTATATCAAATACCGGCTCATTTGCTTGCACATTTATCTAATATGCAAGTTTGGTTTCATATATCAATAGCAGAGTCAAATATGTCGCGAGGCCCCTTTTATGAGGACTACCAACGACCAATCAAATATGCCACGAGCCTCCTCTGAGAGCTTCCAATGGCCAATTCAATCCAGATATAATTCAATCAATAAACATCCAAATGTACAAGCAAGCTGGGAACACTCACACTCCGGACCATTCTAGACTGGACCTACTGAGTCCCGGTACATAAGCGCTTATTACACAGTGCTTGGTAGGATGGGTCATGACTCCACCTCCAAACATTATGAGTGTTTATCTCAACCACACAAGCTGTACTCATATCATTCAGAACACAATCAAATCGAATACAGTTTAACATGTCACTTAACAATCATGCATTATCTACACAGTAAGAAATACATCATGAATGCAATCATTTCAGAATACAACATGAATGCTCGTACTTAAAAAGTTTTTTCATGTAATTAAAACTTAAGCGGAATCCGTACCTTAAACAGCAGCAAAAACCAAAGCAAAAACAAGCAACCAAACTAATTCTACATGCCTCCACGCCCATTTGCTCCTAAATTTCCACTCATAACCTCCTGATTCTAAACAATATAAATTTTCTTTTCAGTTTTAAGACTCAATTAAATTCACTTTTAAATTTAGAGCAGTCCTTATTTTAATAAGAATTATAATTAACTTATTATTATCCAATACACAAAGCATGTAACAATAATCCTTGCTTAACATCGGTTTATATTATGTCAAAATATTTTTATCACATGTATTAGTACGAATCAGTTCCCTTAATCAAGTTTCATCATGTATAAACATTTCATGCTTAAAAGAGTTTCAACAAAAATTGCATTTATCCTCTAACAGAAATCAAGTTCTACATTGAAGCTAAATGGTGCTCAAAGTTATAGAAAAACCATTCTATGCAATAATAAGGTTTATAATACTACTCCAAATCTGAACTAGCTCATTTTTTATTATCCTTTACACTTGTTGCTACAATATATTTGTAGAACTCAAGGTTTCATGTTAACTAGGTGGGGAAGCGCGGCTTCGCCGCGCCTTAGCGCATTTTTTATATTTCAATTTTAAGAATCACTAATAATTTGTCATTAAGTCTAAATCCTGTATGACATGCTTATAAGTGCAAATGCAAAGGCAAAATGCCATAATTTTTCTTTTCACATAAGCTGTAAAACATTAAGTGCATAAGCATCATACATAAGTTGCTTTAGCATCCATATACATTGAATTTTTAAAAAAACATATAAGCAATTGAAGAAATTCAAATAGAGCGATTGTGAAAATCCACAAAATTTAAAAATAAAAATTTAACTTCAAAAAATGACTGTTAATTTCTGACAGACTAAAAATCATATAATTTGATGAACAATTTAAAATTTTAAAGAGTTTTCAAAAATCATAATACAAATAGTTGGAAATGAAAATTTAATATTAATATTTTCTTAATCTTGAAGCAAACAAATAAATGAAATGAGCTAAAAATCTAATTTCAAGTTCATAAAAATATCCACAGTTTAAAACTTAATTAAAAATTATAATCTACTGGTCAGATAATTAGCTAATTAATTTTCTGTGTTTTTGAGTCGTCCGATTTGAATTTCAAATATCTGAATTTTCTGAACCGTTGGATCATTGCCATTTTTGATATCCAATCCAGTCCATGGATTTTGTCATGTAGTCTAAATTCCAATTCTTTTTCTTTGGAGTCGGATCCTCTGGTCGGCAACTTAAAAACGACCAGGTGGTCGTTTTGCAAGATGAACCGTCCGATCAAAACGGACGGTTAGATGTCAACCGATCACTTGTTCCGTCCAAAATTAAAAAAAAACACGTATGATACGATTCTCTTCGTATACGCACAGAATCGTCCCTTCTCCAAAAGAGAGAGCGATCGAGAGAGAAAGAAGTAAACCTAGTTCTTGGTCGAAGCAAATCGCAGAAAATCGATCCTCCGTGACTATCTCTCTCTCGATCCTCCACCTCTTCTTTGCGATCGAAGCAAATCGCAGGAAGTAAAAGAAAACCTAGTTCTTCGTCGCCTCTCTCTCTAACTCTCTGCCTCTCCTTCGTGACAGGTACATGTACGTACTTTCAGAAGCAAACCCTCCTTTGATTTCATCATCTTACTAGAAGCAAATTGAAGCATCAATTCTTTTTTCCAGCGTATAAGCTGCTTTCAGCCTTTCCGACAGATTTCTTTATTTTTTTAATTTTTACTAGATAGGAGCAGCAGTACTAGATAGCCTCTATGTTTTCTACTTTATTTTCTTTCGAAGTCTTAGATTTTCCCTATTTTTTCTTTATACAATGACTGTTACAAAGAAATGGTACCTAACCCGTACCATTTTGAGGTTCATACTTAATTTTTAACAAGCACAACTAACACAAGATCACATTAGTGAATTTCACTTAGTTCTGCTATATAGCTCTATGATTAAGCTTCTGATAACACCATGATCTCTTTTATTTCTTTTTTTGCTAATTTAAAATTTCTATTGTATACTGGTACAATAAGGTTCTTTGCGTGTGTAGGAGCTGTTAAACTGGAGGCACTGTTAATATTAACACCATGATCTCTTTTATTTCTTTTTTTCGCTTAATTTTGCATTTTTTTTATTGCAGGAAGAGAAGGGCAAATACCAATCCTGCAACTCAGACTATTTGATGATGATGATTTACCAGAAGTTGGCTATTTTGGATTTGTTACTTATGCTGTAACTTATGATGTTACAATGGGTTTAGATTATTAGGGTCTAATTTGAGAGAAGCAATGTATTTTGATATTGTTTCAATACTGTTTGATGTCGTTTCAATAGGTTGGATTAGATATTAGAGAAATAGAGAATGATATTTTTTTATAGTCTTAATGTATTGTTGTTTCAATAATATTGTTTCAGAAATACTGCTATTTCAATGTATTTCTTACTTAGATACTACTATTTCAACTTTCAATGCAATTTAGATATTTCTATTTTGTGCGGAAGCAATGTATTGCTTATTAGTACAGATATGCGTTTCAGAAAGTAGAATTCATCTACCATTAGATAATGTTATTTAACTTTCAATACTGCTATTATTGTTTTGACACAAGCTCTTGACATGTGTTTCACTGTTATTAGATACCATTGGCACCTGTTTTAGGTATGCGTTTCAAGACATTTAATAAGCTTTTGACATAAATTATTAGGTACCATTAGCACCTGTTTTAGGTATGCGGTATTAATAACAGTTACCAAAGAGAAAATACTTAGGTCTCAGATTTGGAATACAGCTACTCAAGAGAGGTATTCGAAAGCTAATCGAGGTTTTCAATTCAAATTAGTTGTGAGAGCAGAAATGAGCTTTGTTGTAAGATCTATCTGAAGTTGAACTCGATTTCATCAAGCAATTATTTATCTGAACTCTGAAGTTCTAAACTCAGTAATACAGCAATGCCTTTTAACGCAAATCAAGAACTTAAGTACTAATCCAATCACTAATTAGTAATTACATTTGCTAAATATCCCCATTACTTGTACCAGATCCCAATTACTCTAACATTGGTTCAAACTACCATATTATTATTATTTTATTGGTAGTAAAGGCCGGTGGGCAACACTTTCATTTATCAGAGTTCTCATTACAAACCAGTTACATCTTCTGACAGAAAATTAAAAGAAGGATAAATAAAATTCTCACCAGAAATCCTATGTAACCTAGCATAGTTCGCTAACTGATGTGACTCTAGATTGTTCTCTCTAGAAATGTAACAACAATTAAAGCCTGGCTGGATCCTAAAGACATTAAGAAGTTCTGCAGCATCATGAAATTCTTGCCAAGGAACTAAATCTAGGTCGAGGCATCCTTCAAGAATCTGCTGCAACTGGTGGCAATCAATAAAAAAGAGGGCAGTGTCAATTCCCATTTGCAACAATGCACGTACCCCATTTGCCGTCGTGGAGGCCCTTCTCGCGCACCAAATCGCTGATGTTGAAGTGGCGCATTTCGGTGGCGTCGGCCAATGGTCCTCGAGTGAAGGAGAGCTGGAGAGGGGAGAGACGGTGTGGTAGAGAGCGAGAGAAGCAGGCAGGCAGCGAGAGGGAGGCCGGGATGGTGTGCGAGTGAGAGAGAGGAGGAGACGGAAATCCAGAGGATACGGATCCCTACGAACTGAGGCAGGGCCAGGCTGAGCACCTCTCCCTCCTTCCTTCCCTTTTTGCTTGCCACCTCGGTTTGGTAACCAACTTCCTTTCCCTCTCTCTTTTGTTGTGATGTGATTGTTGTTGAGGCATGCATACGAAATTGATCTGTTGTGTTGCTTGCTTGCATTGCCTCTTTGATGAATTGATCTGTCACTTGGTTGATTGAATTGTTGTGAATGCATGCATAGCCTCTGAATTGATCTGTTTTGTTGAAAAGTGTTGAGACATGCTTTTGATATGTGGATCTGTTTGCTTGTTGTGTGGCTCGACTGAGCCTTGCTTGATCTGTTCTGATAATTGTTTGTGGCTCGTGTGAGCTTTGCTTGCTCCATTGTTGAGCCTTGATCTGTTTAGGATTAGATGTGCTTGTGTTTAGCTCAGTTTTACTGAGTTTATGTTGTGAATGCTTGAGATATGCTTTGCTCTGTGTTGAGAGGCGTTAGTTGCCTCCTCTTTGAGTCTGTTATGGCTTGTTTGTGTTGTTGTGTTGCTCTCAGACTGGTACAGGCTTGGTACTAGGTTGGTGCCAGGCTGGTTCAGGTCTGGCGAAGCTCTGTTGGTTTGCTGGCATGCGATGAAGTGCTGACAGGGACCTTTCTGTGAGGTTTCTAGTTATCAGGGATCTAATTGTAAAATTGTTTTAACTGGCTTTAGACTAGTTTATAAATAAAACTGTTATTAAGGACTTAGATGAAACTCTAAAGTAAATAAAAATAATCTGTGGACTTATCTATAAATGTGATGGCTAGCGGGTCGGATCTGTGGAAATTAACGGATCTGGATTTTAATAAATGGGTTCGGATTTGACCACCGACACCCATTAACCCGCTGGGTTATACCCGACAGGTGGGCCCCTTATTCCCACCTGGGTCGTTACTTCTCTGGGCCGTAACTTAAACTCTGGCCTGTTCGGCCTGCTGGGCTGTTCCTTTGAATTGTTGAGTTGGGCTCTGTTTTGGGCCGAACTGAATTGTTAAGTTGGAATTAATTTCTGTTGGACCTTAATTAAAAGTCGGACTGGGTCAGGTCCATAATAGATTTCAGGATTAACATTAAACTAAAGTAAATAAAAGTGATAAACTTAAAATGGGTTTAATAATAAATTAAATTGTAATTAATTGAATCGGACTAATACTTAAACTTAAAGATGGGAGATGATTACCATCAGTACAGACATCCGAATGCGTATAATCCCAAACGCATTAAAACACCAACACGTTAAAACATCAAAACACTTAAGAAATTATCTTTGAATATCTTAAAATATTTAAGTAAGTGAACTTAACAAACTTGATATAAACATTTTTGTATACATAAGTCTAGTAGAGTAGAAATACAAATTTCGTACAAGCATTAATTTTTACAAAGATTATTTGATTAGTACATTATTTAAATGATATATGATCTTATAAACTAATAAATATACATGTCGCACATTATTGTTAATATTACAGTAATTATACAACTATCTTTTATAAATGTGCTTTAGTCAAAATGATACACCCATGTAACTTGAAAATACAAAATAATAAAAGTAAATAAAGATCTGGATAGAAATTAATTTATATTTTGATGAATAATTATAATCTTACTGTTGTTAAACATTAGTAATAATCACAGTTAACAAAATTAGTTAAAATAATATCTGAACTTGTAAATATATCTATATACCTTCTTTAAGATACTTTAAAATTAATAAGAAATGAGAATTGAAACAAGTTAATTATCAATTATATAACTATACTATCATTATAGATATTTTCAATTAATATTTCCAAATGATAGAAACAAACCCGTATATTTTAATCAGATCTTTCCTAAACGTCTATATTAATAATAGAGATAAAAAGTGTCAACACACTTTGTTTACTAAAATCTTTTAAATATAAGTTGTTATAGATTTAGTAAAAGAAATTCATACTTGAGCAAAACACTATTAAAAGTATAACTAAACTAAAATCAAAAGACTCTCCAAATTAATCAAATATAACATGGCTTAAACACGATGAATAAACTGTATGAACACGTTTTCCTTCACACTCACCTTTTTAAAGAAAACTCTCAAAATTTTATAAAATATTTCTCTAATTATAATAATATATTTTAAAACAGAATCCCTTTTCAGAAATCTTTAGTCCAACTTATCTTAAATCCTAATCTGAATTCCTTTGTAAATATCTAGAGTTAAGTATGGTCTTGTACACCGTTAACCAGAAGGGGATAGATCGTTAGAGTAGATTTTAACGCGTGAGTTTCGTTCGCCAGGTGCACCGCAGGACTTCTCTGGACAGATAGACGATTTCTATCCTGAGGACGAGACTGCAAAAGCTGGTCAAGACTTCATCGACCATCCCAAGGAGCAGTCTCTCAGTCTCTGACTTTTCCAGGTGTGCATATCATAAACACTGCAATAATTCTTAAATGCATGGCATTAATTGAAGATTAGCTTAATTACTGCATATAAGTGTTTGGCTGCATATAGATAAGTATTATAGAATATATAGATATAATATAGTACTGAAATGTGCATGTGGTATGATTCAGGATAGTGAGACAGAGTGGCATATTTTATGACCACTCTGCAGGCTGACCTTCAGGTGGCTCTGCGGTCGCATGGTTATTTTATTTTATTTTCAGTTGTTATTACATTTTCGATTGTGTGATTGGATATGTGCCATCCTTTACTAGACTGCCTCTCGATCTCCTCTCTACAGTTACCGGTACCTTGTTTTCTGTCTCACATCTTTTAGCGGGGATGTGAGCTTAGGAGCTATTTTTCGTCGAGCTACTCTCAGGGTTGATCTATCTTAGGCACGGTTCATATTATTATTGGGTTATTGTGAGGACGATTTGATTTAGGAATTTTCCAGCTTTATTTCGGCGATGGGCTCTGGACTTTCCAGCTTATACGGCAATCGCTCTGGAAGTTCCAATTATGACTAATATTTGTGAAACTATAATTCTCTTTGGTTGAGTGATGGGAGTTTTATTCATCTCGTACTATATTGTATTATTACTATGATATCTCCAGATATTCTTCACAGGACACATCACAGAATAGAGAGGCAATAAGAAAAATTGAGCTCTCAAAGAAGGTAAAAAAAATGTTAATTTGTTGTTCATTTCTTTTCTTTTTCTAATTGATTGCATCGAAAAACAATCTGATTAATAGAAAATTTATTGCTTTCAAATATTATTGTTTGCAAATTAACATTCAGCTCTAAATAAGATAGTTGGAAAAAAAATAGTCGTGTGTTTCAATTGGATGACAAGGCAATTTATCTTAGTTTTTAGGCATAGGTATATTATTTTAATTGGTATGTCTCATTACTTGAGACACCACTGTTGTGTGAGTTTAACATGGCTCATTCAACTTTCTTACATTCTGATATGCAATAATTTTAAGGGTACATCCAGTTTCTTATGACAAAAATATGGTCCAACTAACAGATTTAATATGATACCAAAAGAGTTTCTTAAATACAGCTGTATGAAAGTGTTGCGGCTTTTTCGTCATTATTCTCCTCGAAGTAATTTCTTGAAAAACAATGGGAACATAGCCTTAGATTCACCTCCCTTAAGGTTCGATCTCTATAGCGGGTATCTCTCAAAACAAGAGAATCCTAACAAGAGTCGCTTCTTAAAGAAGTTTCTTAATTTAGAAGAGGTCTTCGTTGAAAAGGAATGAATCTTCACTTGGAGTCGTTTTTAAGAGGTTTTACAACCTTCGGGGCATTTGGTGCCACTTGTGAAAGTTGGTTCTTTTACAACCCTCGGGACATTTGGCGTCACTTGTGAGAGTTGGTTCTCGGGCCATTTGGCGGCACTTGTGAGAACAAAGGGGATTTTACAACCTTCGGGGCATTTGGCGCCACTTGTGAAAGTTGGTTCTTTTACAACCCTCGGGACATTTGGCGTCACTTGTGAGAGTTGGTTCTCGGGCCATTTGGCGGCACTTGTGAGAACAAAAGGGATTTTACAACCTTCGGGGCATTTGGCGCCACTTGTGAAAGTTAGTTCTTTTACAACCCTCGGGACATTTGGCGTCACTTGTGAGAGTTGGTTCTCGGGCCATTTGGCGCCACTTGTGAGAACAAAAGGGATTTTACAACCTTCGGGGAATTTGGCGCCACTTGTGAAAGTTGGTTCTTTTACAACCCTCGGGACATTTGGCGTCACTTGTGAGAGTTGGTTCTCGGGCCATTTGGCGGCACTTGTGAGAACAAAAGGGATTTTACAACCTTCGGGGCATTTGGCGCCACTTGTGAAAGTTGATTCTTTTACAACCCTCGGGACATTTGGCGTCACTTGTGAGAGTTGGTTCTCGGGCCATTTGGCGGCACTTGTGAGAACAAAAGGGATTTTACAACCTTCGGGGCATTTGGCGCCACTTGTGAAAGTTGGTTCTTTTACAACCCTCGGGACATTTGGCGTCACTTGTGAGAGTTGGTTCTCGGGTCATTTGGCGGCACTTGTGAGAACAAATTAGAATTCTTTGGACGAGGGGGCCCGTAAGAATTCAATTTCTAAGTCATGTAAGGTCGATCTCAACCTTAAGGAGGGACTTTTCCTCAAACGGAGAGGTTTTGGTTCTTGACCTTGGGTTTCGTGTTTTGGACTTTTAATTTTGATATTTCACTTGGGATATTGGTGATTTCTATTCACCTTGGCCTTTTATACCTTTGACTTTTGAAAATGCTTTTCTATTTCAAAATATTTGTATTTGAAGATATTTGATTTTAGGAAATAACGTGTTCGAAATCCTTTAGACTTTGAAAATATTTCCAATTGAGTATACTTAGCTTTTGAAAATAGTACACTTGAAATCCTTGCTTTGAAAATACCTGACATTTTTCAAATGAGTTTATTAATTTTCCAACATTCATTTTTAAAGCGAAAATATTTCAAAAATACAAAAGGCCGCTACTTTGATATATTTTCATATAAAAATATCAGTGAAGCAGGTTTACTTGAATTTTTAGAATTTTATGGATATTTTATTTGTATTTTTCTGAGTTTCCTACTATTTTTAGTTAATTTTTAAAGTTTTCTGGTGAGCTGGCGTCTTCTGATTGGTCCGTCGGCAAAAGGTACTGACTAGGCGCTGATTGGGTTTGCTGACGTCAAAATGACGTGTATAAGGCGTTGGTCTCCTAGGTATGTTTCGTGTGACGAGTTACTGACGAGATGATTGATCCGTTGGCCACAGAGGATCGAAGAGAGGAAGGTGCTGAAGCTCCTTTGAAGAAGAAGGGTTTAATTTCTTCGCTATCGGGTTCGACAAGACGGATTTAGATCCGTTAATGATTCCGATCACCATAACCGTTGAAAGAAGGTTCGATAGCGTTGTGAGTCTGAGACGCAGACGGTGGTTGCCTTGGTTTCGGGTGCGTCAGTTTTGTTTGGTGGAGGGGCCACTGGTTGATACGCTCCTGACGGAGATTGGTGTCGAGAAGATTTTTAAATGAAATTGCATAACGTTGGGTGGTTACTTGGCAATGACATAGCGCATGAAGAAGATTACATATCTCAATTTAACTTTTACAAGTTCAATTTGGTTAATTTCATTTAGCTTGGGGTTAATTTATCATATTCTATTTAGTGCTTTTCTGAGGATGATGTAATGCCTAAGTATCTAAATACCATTGACTTATTTAGCAATCATATCTATGCCAATCACAGCTACGAAACACAAGTGGTAATTAGCTAAGCTTCTGTTAGTCACAAACAGCTTCTGACTATACTGATGTCATGTCTCTGAAATTACAATTTTACTATTATGTTATCTTATTTTTCTTCTATAGTCTTTACACTTCATCTAAGAATAACCACCTTCAAATACAACGAGCCTAAATACACGTTTCCACAAAGAAGTTTTTCACCACTGGAGTCATCTATCATGTCACATATCATGCATATAGGAGATTACACTTTTTTGCACGATCAACCCTGAACTTTTATGAATTATAAGAATACTCAAGTTGTACCAGAATGAACTCAGGAATGAGAATTCACATCCAGGCACTTCTTTTATCTAAGAATCCATTCCAGAAAACTTATGACTTTATGCACAATAGTCCTTACAAGAATTTTAACTATATTTTCTAAAGTAAAAGGAGGGGAGATCAACACTTAATATCCTCGACGAAATTGGACAGCATCTCCCCTTGATTCCCTCTTGTTTTGAAGTTTAATGGATCAAACTGAGCTCACAACGAACTCAATTCAATCAATTAAACTCAATCTGCTATGGAGGCCAAGCCTCTTAGCAAATTGCAAGAGAGAATCTAGCTATGGAGCCATGCTCCTAGCCAAGATGAATTCCACCATGAAAGCCGTGCTTTCAGGTGAAGAAAGATCAGGTTACAGAAAGAAAGAAAGGTACAATCCACTAGAAAAGAAAGATTAACTAATGGAGCAACTATGCACTTCACTTTTATCCTTTTGAGATGCAAGATTGACCATAGGAGCCGTGCTCCTTGATCAACCCTGTTTCTCGACCTATGAACTAACACTACACGATCAATTCACTTCTGGACAAAGCTCATGAATGAAATCTATATCAAGATTGGAGATCTGCCATGGAAGCCGTGCTTCCTGACTGATTTCCTTTCCTGATCTGATAAGTATACTATTCTATTGGAATTCATCCAATTGTCATCAGAAAACGCCGAATTAAATCAAGAACACTTACACTCGAGAAGAGAAGGAAATCACAATCCATATTCAAGAAAGAAAAAAAGATAACAAACTTCATTCTTTTCAAAGAAAACCAGATCCGAAAAGACTACAATTTGAGAGCTTTTACCATCAATGGATCTTCTCTCTTTCATCCCAACTCTTACCTTTTCCTTACTGATTGACTCTTGACCCCTTCTTTCGATATTTTCTTCTCTATTCCTATGCCTAACAGGTGTTTGTCAGAATGCCTATCTCTAGTGTGTGTGTGTACAGTGTGTATTCTCTCTTGGTTTTGAAAAGAATGAGAAAACTTGGGGCCGATCGGGGGGTGCTTTCTTCCTTCGTCTTCTGGCCTATTTATAGGCTTGGTCTTCAATCGCTTTTCCGTCTAAGTTCCATGGATCTTGGTCTCGAGCCCGGTGGTTAACGCTTCATTCCTCAACGATTTTCTGTTGAGATTATTTCACCTCTTCTCCTTTCTCTATTTTGGGTACAGACGGTGTAGAATGGACCATCTCTTTGATTGTGGGGTTTGCAACTCTTTCTTCCCTTTACACCTTATGCTCCACGTGTACTTACAGATTGTCAGTGAGGGGGTCGAATTTGATTTCCAGCGACATCCCTCATTATTTTGTTTGCATGCGCTCGGTTTTTTTGTGGGCCGAATGCATCTCCTTCATTTGTCAGACCTTCGATGTAGAGAAACATGTGCACCCAAAATGAGTATGCGCACAGAGGGAACTTTGAAATGGTGTGGATTCTGTTTCCCTTCCTCTGTTTCCGTTTCAATGGAGTTGTCCATTCTAATGGAATTTGCTGTATTTTTCATGGCTGTTGAGACTAAAAGAATTGTTTGGGACCCTTTTCTTTGGAAGTTTTGTACCAAATTTCATGTGTAGGCCCAGAAAATTATTCAGAGTCAAATGGTTTTAGCGGTTTTCCAAAATGACTCTCCCATCATTTTTATTAATTTTCTCTAAGATGAGGGATCTTTTCGCATAAACCAAGATTTTTGCAACTCCTTTAATCCTTCTGATTGTACCATAATTTTCTTCACTTCTTCCTGGATTTTTGGATATTTTTCTGTAATTTTTGGGGTCCCTTTGCTATTTTTCATAAATTTCTCCGACTTCTTGCATCATTTATCATCAAATTTGCACCATTATTTTTCATGCATTTAGCCTCATATTTCAGGGTTAAACAAATGCCCCCCACTGAAATTGATTGTGACAATCCTGGATGGGGAACGATTGATTACAGTGGCATCCTTATTCTTCACATCCTTTTCTTTTCATCTTCTTTTCTCCTTCATTTTTCTTATTAATTCTCCTTACAACACAATTGGCCACATCACCATTGACCCAATGGGTCTCCTTTCTAGGCTGATGAAGGGCCTTATGCCAATGTCTACAGGGTTTCTGCCGCAACGAATCGTGGAACTCGCGGACAAAAATCCGTTCGCGCGCTGTCCCTCGTCTGATTTTTTTATTTCTTTTCCATGGGCATGGTTTACATACTCCAACTATCTGACTCTTGCATGGTCCATAGGCGTACGAGTGCACTTCAATCTTTAACAGGGAAATTTGAATCCCTGGTCCCCTCCTCTGTTCTGTTTGGACTCACAGTTTACCAACTCCATACTCCTCTCGTCTTTCCTTCAAGGGTATTACAGTTGTGCCCTCTAGCTGTGGGACCCTCTTGTTAGCGTTACAATGTCTTGGGGAGGGGATAAACATGCTTCTGATTTGTCCTATTACGCATCCCCTTTATAAAACCCCTCCATGCCATCTTCTTCCCCTCATAAACCCTTGACCATCTAGCTTTCTCTTTACCTGAGAGCACGGCTCTCAAGGTGAAGCCTTTTTGTTCAATTTGGAGCTAGGCTCTCGAATTGAATTTCTCTCCTCTAATTTTCAACTTCATCTTTCCACTTGAAGCTTCTCTTTCTCCATTGGCGATCTGACATTGGAAGGTATGCTTTCCTCACTTTTCCATGGTTATCTCAGATCTGCGCTTCTTCTCTCTTTGTTTTGAAATGCTATTTCTTTCTTCTTTTGTTTCGTTCAGGGGGACTTCACCAAAGTTTAAGCTTTACCATCGCTCTTACTCGGTGACAGTTTACTTCATCTTCTCAGGTTATTCTTCTCCTTTTCTGTTTTCCTCTTTTTTCAGATCTGACCTTGTGGTGATCTTTTCACTCTAAAGTCTGAAGCTTCACCAGATATTTAATTGCATCTACCTCCATGTTTATTTTATCTTTCTTCCATCTTTATTTGGATCTTCTTTCATTGTGCCTTTCTGACAGATTTCTGAAGATTGTCTCATTCTCCTTGAAGGCACTCCTTGCTCACCTCCTTGACAAGGTTAGTTTACTTCACCCTTTGTTACATAGTGTGATTCAGTTGAGATATGCATCTGTTGATCTGAATTGTTGAATGGGGCTTTTGATTGGATGTCAGAACTGACAGTTCTGTACATGCCCTGCTGTGAATTTCAATAGTTGACAAATTGTATCTCAAACAAACAAAGTTGCTGTGCCACCAAATGGCCACAGTAAATCAATGAATACCAGCTATGAGGCGCATCAAAAGCTAAAATCATACCAAACATACACTGGAGAAGAACATACCCCTCTAGGTATACCAAAGCCTCAATTGAGACACAACAGCCAACAGCTGAAGCAAGATAGCTTACAGCCAAAGCCCATACAGCCAACAGCTAAGGAGGAGCCACTCAATTGCGACACCTGTCACAACGCACAAGAGCACCATCTCTCCCAGGCGTCAAAGATAAGCAATGTCATGCCACAAAGGAGTAAAAAAATAGCCAATAGGCATGGCGTTCAATCAAATGTTGCCAAATCAGTAGCCACATGGAGCAACCTGCAAAGAAGCAACACCAAATCATCAAAACAAATCCACAGAAGGATAAAAAGGGAAAATGCAAGTCAAATTAAACCATTGGAACAACCCCAAACCATGCAATTCCACGGGAGACACCCAAATAACCCAGAAATCCCTCAATTACCCTTCTGACAAGCCACAGTATGCAGCTGGCACCAAGCAAACCACTTCCCCAAGTTTGATACTAAGTAAAAGAGAGTATAAAGGTCATGCTTATCCTCTCCCAAACCTAGGTGGCACATACCCCACCTATCAAAGGCACAAAGCCAACCCAGTAAAATGAAGTAAACCCCAAACACCCCAAACACATCATTCCAATGCCAATGCCACATGTCAAGAGACTACTGGATAGTGTATGAAGATGGTGAAGCACCCAAGTGAAGATAACAAATGAAGACTGAGGCGGTGGAGACCAGAAGACATCTCAACCCTTCATCAAGCATCATCAAACTTCAAAATTCCCAGAAAATGCCACATGGCACATGAAGTCCTAGAGAAATCCTAGTACCAGCTTATAAAAGGAACTCAAGACGAAGGAATCCAGACCCCCATTCTGTTAATTTTCAAGTATTAGGCTAGATTTCAATTTTCAGAAAAATGTAAAAGAAAGAAGCAAGGTAATGCACATGTAAAACTATATTTTGATGAAATAAAGGGGGCCAAAAACAAGTTTTTCACATATTTTATTTCTTCTCCTCCTCCTCAACTCCTTCTTTTCTTTGTTTTCTTTGAAACAAGTCGGGTATTTGACTTGTATGGTATAAATGCCTGGTATTTGGCATGGTTTAAACCTGGTATTTGGCTTCAAAAAAAAGAAACTCCAGCCTGGTATTTGGATGTGTAAAGGCGCTCTCATGATGAGCTTGTGGTGTGAATAAGGCACATGGATTCCTAGCTTCCATGCAGGGTCTGTGTGCCACCTCTCAAATTTAGGTGTGTAAGTTCCTAGCCACCGTGCAGGACTTGCATACCACAAAACAAATCCAATAAAAGTGCTCAATAGCATGATTTTCAAAACTGCATCTTTATTCCAAAACAAAGCATGCATAGCATCTGTTCATAGTTAAGCATACTGAGTTCAGTTTTAAAACAAAACAAAGCATTTTTCAAGTATTCTTGCATATTGTCTCTTCTGTTGAGTCTAGTGCATACAATGTGTTTTCAAAATAAAGTTCTTATAGTACCTGTTCATGGTCATACATGTAGGAGTCAGTATAAAGTAAAGCATCCATGTCATTCATGCATGTGCATCTCTTTACTGAGTTCAAAATTTCAAAATCAAACACTTACTGCATCTGTTCATGGTCTTGCACAATGAGTCCAGTGTATACATGTCAGGTTAAAGCATATCCAAGTTCAAGCCAACATGAAGAGTCTGTAGGTTGCATGGTCTAGTTCATGGTCAACCACATAAACCAGATAGTCAAAATAAATAAAGGCCAGGGACTAAAATGAAATGTTCTGTCCAGTGCACAAACTGTGCCAAGCCAAACTTGGCACAATCATAAAACAGATCCAGCCATACATATAGGTTAAATTAAGTCATGTCTAAACCTAAACCAGCATGGCAGATTCATGAGTCACATAGGATAAGCCAAAGGTCATGTCTAGTCCTCATAAAAAAGAAATAAATAAACAGAAGTCCAGGGACTAAAATGTGATGTCACAGTATTGTTCCAATATTTGTTGTGTCAGCTCAGAGTCCAGGAAACAAAGAAAGAGAGTCAGGTTACCAAAGTAGGTCTGGTCTCATGTATATCAAATGAAAGTCTGTTTGCACATAGAAACATGCATAACAAAACCTGTCAAGCATGGTGTCACAACAGACCAAATTTCAAAAATGTGTTAATAGGTGATGCTCTCATTTCAGAGATAGCCTATGTACAGAAAGCATCATGTCTTGAACTACTGAGCAATGCTCTCAGTCTAGAGATAGATAAGTGTTTGGTTGCATATAGATAAGTATTATAGAATATATAGATATAATATAGTACTGAAATGTGCATGTGGTATGATTCAGGAGAGTGGGACCGAGTGGCATATTTTATGACCACTCTGCAGGCTGACCTTCAGGTGGCTCTGCGGTCGCATGGTTATTTTATTTTATTTTCAGTTGTTATTACATTTTCGATTGTGTGATTGGATATGTGCCATCCTTTGCTAGACTGCCTCTCGATCTCCTCTCTGCAGTTACCGGTACCGTGTTTTCTGTCTCACATCTTTTAGCGGGGATGTGAGCTTAGGAGCTATTTTTCGTCGAGCTACTCTCAGGGTTGATCTATCTTAGGCACGGTTCATATTATTATTGGGTTATTGTGAGGACGATTTGATTTAGGAATTTTCCAGCTTTATTTCGGCGATGGGCTCTGGACATTCCAGCTTATACGGCAATCGCTCTGGAAGTTCCAATTATGACTAATATTTGTGAAACTATAATTCTCTTTGGTTGAGTGATGGGAGTTTTATTCATCTCGTACTATATTGTATTATTACTATGATATCTCCAGATATTCTTCACAGGACACAACACAGAATAGAGAGGCAATAAGAAAAATTGAGCTCTCAAAGAAGGTAAAAAAATGTTAATTTGTTGTTCATTTCTTTTCTTTTTCTAATTGATTGCATTGAAAAACAATCTAATTAATAGAAAATTTATTGCTTTCAAATATTATTGTTTGCAAATTAACATTCAGCTCTAAATAAGATAGTTGGAAAAAAATAGTCGTGTGTTTCAATTGGATGACAAGGCAATTTATCTTAGGTTTTAGGCATAGGTATATTATTTTAATTGGTACGTCTCATTACTTGAGACACCACTGTTGTGTGAGTTTAACATGGCTCATTCAGCTTTCTTACATTCTGATATGCAATAATTTTAAGGGTACATCCAGTTTCTTATGACAAAAATATAGTCCAACTAACAGATTTAATATGATACCAAAAGAGTTTCTTAAATGCAGCTGTATGAAAGGTGCAAGATTTGTTGAATAACATAGTTCTTCCATGCTCTTTTTTTTATATGGGCCTGATTTTGTTGTATTTTGTTTTCTATTTGACAGGCCCGCTCTCTTAGTTTTTCCTATCTCTATCATTTGCTGCTTCTAGGTTTGCATCTTTCTCTCTCTTCGCCGGTATTGTTGGAATTTTAAGCTCAAATATCTTGCATACCAAGTGGTGATTATTTTGATATATTGCATATTTTAAGTATTGGGATGTGAGTTGCAACTATCCTGTTAATCTTCCTTTTTTTTATTTGTTTGAATCTAAATAATTTTATGTTATGGAACTATTACAAATTGAAACTCATTATGCAAAATTTCATCGCGCGAAGCGCGATGCATTAGCTAGTTCATATTATATTGGTTTCTCTTATGAAGCTCGTTTGGATGGTATGAGAATAAAGAAGGAATAAGGAGGCCGTTTGGATCGCTTAGGAATAGGAGGATTTTTCTATTTTTAGGCATAAAGTATTAGGAAGTGTGTAATTTTATATTCCTAGGCATAAAATATTGGGAAGTGTGTAATTTTGTGAAGAGTTTGAATTGTTTATAATAAATTTATGTCTAGGAATATGAAATTTCTCTTATTCTCGTATGATCCAAACAGCCCCAAATTTTAGGAAAAAAATATTAGAAATAATGTAACTTTTAGAAGAATGGGAAAAATGTTATTTCGAAAAGAAGAAATGTTAGTGGACGGTGAGTTAGGAATAAACAAATTAATATTAATTTAAATAAATCATTAAAAATTATTATTTTAATATTAAATAAAGTACTAATTAAATAGGACACAGAATTTTATTTAGCTATTAGTATTTCGCTAGTTTTGTTGAAATTATGTATATATAATCGTTAAAAGAAACAATTTTTTTTCTAACTCCTAATTTGTTTGGATGTCTAAAAAAAACTATTTTGCTTTATTCCTAAGCAATCCAAACATCCCATAATACAAGATGGAAGCTCGTTCAAGCTCTGCACAGCCGGAGGATCCAGGGATCTAATTTCTTTCCCTGCCTTTCCCTCCTCTTTCTTCTTATTTTTTTTTCCCTTCTTTTCTCTTTTTCTTCGTTTTTCTTCGTTTGGTTTTTCTGGAAAGTTTGATGTATAGTTCTGTATTTGGGAAGAGGGTAGGTGGAGCACCTATTAATTTCGGCTTTAATGTGCGGTAGTTGGGAAGTGTCGGTGGCCTGGAGTACTGGACCTCTCCTTTTATTTCTTTTTCCTTTTTTCCGTTTTTCTTTTTTTCTTTGTAACTCATGTGGACTTTTGGTCGCCTGTTTGGCTCAAGAGCCGCCTCATTAACCAAGAACATCCTTGGATGAAAACAAAAAAACAAAAAGAATTTTCTCCACAACAAACCTCAACCTTATTCTTCACAAAAAATAATACTCGATCAACCTTACGAAGAGGTCTAATTGGAAATGGCTGTCCGTAATGATTCCATAGTCGACATCCAGAATATTTTGGCAGATGAATTCCGACAAAAACTTGGGGAGTTAGCCGCCGGGCAGGAGGAGGGTGAGAATTTCACCATTTTTCGAGTTCCAGATCATATCAGGCAGAAGAACAAGCAGCTGTATGAGCCAAGGATGGTTTCAATCGGCCCATACTACCATGGAAAATTTCAAGCTATGGAGAGGTACAAATTGCGTTATCTCAAAGACTACCTCTCACGAATTAATGGAAAAGACATTGATCACTGCATCAGTGAATTGCGGGTGTTGGAGTCCCAAGCACGCAGATTCTATTTTGAGGAAGTAAATCTTCAGAGTAAGGAATTTCTACAAATGATGCTCCTTGATGGGTGCTTCATAATTGAATTCTTGATGAAATGGAATTCGGGGATTCCAGATGAGATGTTTGCTGTGGGGTGGGTTTTGCCAACCATAAGGAACGACCTTCTCCTTTTGGAGAATCAGATTCCTTTTTTTGTGATTCGCAAACTATTTAGTCTCATTTCCTCTGATCTGACTCCAAGCGAAGAGAACAATCCCAGAAAAACCCTTGTTGCAATGCTTCAAAAATACTTATCAGAAGGGAAGAAGACGGAGCATCCTTTCATATGGGTCGACATTAAACACATTTTACACCTGTATCATCTCTGTCATGTGACTCCACCGAGTGCTAACGAACTTCCAACAAAATCTTTCCACATAAAAGAATGCTTAAACCCCATTCTCAAGCTCAGCTTCAGGAGAAAACAAATTTCAACTGATGAAAGGGCTCCTAAGACGATTCTGTCGGCTACTGAGCTACAAGAGGCTGGCAGAAGAATACCAAATTCAACTAATGAAAGGGCTCCTCGGAAAATTCAATCAGCTACCGAACTACAAGAGGCTGGCATAACTTTTAAGAAAAAGATATCAGAAAATTTTTTGGATATTAAATTTCAAAATGGCATCCTTGAAATCCCTTTTGTGCCAATAGAAGACACACGGCGATCTCGATTGTTGAATCTGGTTTACTTTGAGCAGTGCAACGCCAATCCCTATTCTCAAGAACAAAACGCCAATCTCAGAATGGACCTGACCAGTTATGCATGCTTCATGGGTTCGCTGTTTAAAACAACAAGAGATGTCACCCTGCTTCATAAAATGGGAATCATTGACAATCTGTTAGCAACAGATGAAGAGCTGGTTTCCTTTTTCAACTGGCTAACTGAGGGCTCTTATTTGGACTACGAAGCACACTACCTCAAGGATCTGTTTATCGATGTCAACAGGTACTATAATTCAGATTGGCATAAGTGGAGGGCAAGACTGAAGCGAGATTATTTTGCTAATCCATGGTTGACCATATCATTTATCGCTGCATGCTTTCTTCTGGTCCTAGCTATCCTGCAGACTGTGTATACTGTCCTTTCTTTCTATCAGAAAAAGTAGTTCCTAAGCGAAATTTCTACGAACATTCACATGAACGTGCTTTCTTATTTGGAAGAGGTCGAATAATTTGTTGTATTATGTGTACTTCTGTTTTCGTTTTTCTTTGACGTAGAACCACTGAGTGTATGCTTAATTATGTGTTTGTAAGTCGAATTTGTTGTATTATGTATAATTTCTTGTAAGTTGATGGAATAAATAGCGAAGTCTAGTGGCTATAAGAACATACTGGAAGCAGAAAGCCGGAAACATCACACATGTTTCACACTCCCACTCATCCTGAATATACTAATTAATTCCTGGAGGTCCTAGGATATTTGTGTATGTCAATATTTCATAAGAATAATGAAGCAATGAAGCAATAATACAATATCAATTTTATGTTTTCAAAACCATAAAATATAAGGCAGTAAAAACTAAAAAGCACACAACAGGAAGTAAAAAAACTAAAGCTTTATAATTAGTTTATATAAAAAGTCCAAATTGCTCCCCTAATGCCGATAGCCCTATTAGAAATCATACTTCCGCAAATGGGAAAAACTATTTCCTGGTCGTGGTAGAAATACCAATTAATCTGGAAGCATCAAAACTTTAGTTGGAATCAGGCTAACCGAAAGTATTTATTAATTACAGAAGTTAAAAAATGATGGTACCTTTCTCCGAACAAAAAAAAAGCTCCATATTGTCATTTCATACCAAAAGAAAACACCGAGAAGGTTTACCTAAAAATCTACAAAAAACATCAACTCTGCCCATACGTTTACTCAGCGACCTATAAGTGGTGTGATCAAGTTTTCATTTTTGACCCGATCATATTGTGTGACCGCTACGATAATCATAAACGCCGTGACAAGGAGGAACAAGATTGGGTGCGTAACCTACATTTTCAAGAAAAAAAATAAAGACGCTAAATGAGAAAATAGCTAAAGAAACGGCTAGACGTGAAAGGATAGACGCGTTCAAGGGAAAAAAAAAAGGAAAAAAAATGAAAGGAGGAAGAAGAAAGCAAGAAGATTAGGGGGTATGTTTGGATATTGCGTGAACTAGCAGTTCGAACAAGGGAATAAACAACAGTGGAGGTACGGCAGTTCCCACCCAAGTTCACGCCCAGTTCGCAAAAAATGGGGAACAGAGAACAGAGGTGTTGTTCGTTGTTCACGAATACATGTGTTTGGTTCGCATGAACTGAGCTAGTTCGTGAACTAGCAGTTCGCCTCACTTGCCAAACACACCCTAGAAGAACTAAATATGGAACAAGAGAAGAAGACCAAAGAGGTGGATGTTGATGCAACTTTCTAGAACGATGTGGATGTTGATGCCATTTTCTAGAACGATGCTGCTCAGTTGGCTGACAACGCTTGTTGAAGTCGTCAATAAAAAGAGGATGAGGACGAATCAGGTGATACCAATTTTCTGTATCGTTTGATACATTTTAATTTGGTGATTGGATGTTGATCAGTAAACGAAAGATATTATCATTTAAATTTATATCTATTTAAAAAAGACGACGCATATGAAAAACTTTTATCAACAACAGTGACAACAATAACTATCAGGGCTCAAAAATTTAAAAATTTATCAGTATCACCATTTAGGCTTCATATAAACAGATGAAATGTTTTTTGAGAAAATAAGGGGTTCCATTTTGATCAAATAGATTTTGTGCAAATTTACCATGATAAGCAATTTTTGTAATAAGATACAGATAGAGTCTTTAATTTTGGTTTGATGGCTCTCAATCATGACGAAACTTCTTCCAGTATGCAATAATTTTTGTTCAACTTCGACAAAACTTGATTTATGTATCTTTATCAATTGTGTAAATAAGTCATGGTTGCGTAGTACACCAAAATTGTGAACACTTAAATAAATGGTGAGCACAGAATAGAGGAAACTTTTGAGGTTGTAACTTAAAAGGATAAAAAAAAATAGAATTAAACCAAACTGCTCTTCTGGGCTCAGGGATGCCAATTTATGGTACAATTGACAAAGAGAGCATAGGAAAGTCTGCATATGCAATATTCTTAACCTTCACGAGAAGCACTTGCAATTAGTTATGGTTTGCGGGACCAAAATGGAAACATGGGCATAGCAGTAGTCTTATATATATGTTTCAAATTCATTTTAAACTATTATTATGAAATACATATTTTTATTAGCTCTTTAATAAAAGAAAATTGTATTAATAACAGATTCTTGAAGGAAGTTCCTTCTTGGAGGTCGTTTGGAATTCTACAGGGAAGCATTTTGGAGTTGCCCACCTTGCCACAAATCAAAGTAAGGTATGCTTCAAGGGATGCAATTGTCGGAGCACACCATCTAGCAAATGAGGCACGAAGAAATTAATGGAGGCTTGCATTATTAGATAAACTAGTTATAACATCGCGCTTCGCTCGATGGAAGATTAACCTGAAGCAATTTTATTGTTTTGCTAAGTAAATTGCTTGTATTTAATTAGTTAATTATAATCATGTGCTGTAAAAATTTGTGGCTGGAGACTGTTATAAGAGCAAATCAAAAGAGCACAGTATTTTTACCATAGCTATTATCTCACACATGCATCAGTGGCTGATCATACTAATTAAAAATTAGTGGTTGCAACATTCTGGCTCACATACATCTTTTTCCAAAGCTATTGTCTTTGCATTTACATAACTAATATACTAATGCACTAATCCAATCATCAACGGATCTCAGACATAGAACATTACATGAACATAGGTAAATACACACAGAATATTACATATTAAAGATAGAAACGATCTACGATAAATATAGAAGAACATTATATACACGGGCATAGATAATTACACGTAGAATAACATCCATGGGCATAGATAATTGTGCGTGTTAGACATAGAATATTACGCCAGAGCTTGTTAGTAAGCAATTATAACTTTTAACAATAATGATCCATGATATTCTTATATGCGGAGCATTTGATGGAGCTGAAACTCTATAAACCAACACAGAAGCTATGTTAGGCGGTTCATAAATAGCAAGGCTAAGTAGTTTGTTATCTTTTGAGTTACACTAAAGAACTATCACATGACATAGCATCCAAAATATTCCTTGTTCATCAGCAAGAGGAGGCACACTCCATTGTTCCCAAAATGTGTCCCAAACTGTGCCTGCTTCAAAATAGCATATGCTCTTTCAAGCAAGATCACTGAAATGAATGCATAATATCATTATTGAGATTGGATATAAGCATATATAAATGTGTACATGTCCTGTGCTAAGCAAGTTGTTACCAACATAGTGGGGTAGTTTACTACTCTGTACCTGGATGGAGTCCTGCTTTTGTTGGTGCCATGCTGATTTCTGAAAAGCGGCTTTTTCCTTATTTTTTTTGCTATATCGATTGGTGCAAGGTGCTGATCAATGTCCTGAGCTTTTCCAAGACCACTACGAAAGAAATCCATCATTTGTGTCAAATATTTTTCCAATGCTATATTTTTTGTCAGAACAGATGAGAGTGCAAGTTTGGACGGAATGTCACAGCCGTACCTTTTCTGGTCTGCTTCGCTTGGATCCGTAAATAGTATTTTTTGTTTTGTAGCGCTACTTGCTTGTGAACCTTCTCTAATGTCCTCAATATATTTTTTGCAGCACTGCTCTCTAATGTCCCTCAATATAAGTTAATTGGCAACATTTGAGAGGAATTTATATTATAAATTTTACAGTATAATAAAAAAAAGCATGAGAGATATCTCTCACCCATTAACTACTTCTGATAGCAATTCACAAATTCTTTGTATAAAATTTTGAGAAAAGAACTTGTATAGTACCTTCACGTCTTATTGAAAGGGGCCATCCAATGAGTGCAGACTGTAAGAAAGTCATAAACAAAAATTAAAATGCACTGTCTATGTAAGAATTCAATAATTTTGAAAGAGTAGCAACTTAGCAAGAGAATACCAAACTACAAAGAAACGACATGAAAAGGAGAAGTAATTAGCCAAGAAAGATTTAAGAACTATAAATCTAAGTCCACAATTTTGGATCCACCGTAAAGAAAGGTAAAAAAGAAACAATATCACTCAATCATTTCATCTAATCCAAGTATCCAACCCATACCTTCTGATCAACACCCAGCAACCTAATTTTAAGCAAATTGATTAAAATGTATTCATTCAGCAGCCAAACACTAAATGATCCAATGCAGGAGTAATCTGACCTAAAAACAGGGCAGAGGTATCCTTGAGATTCGTGTGTCCAGAGATGAGGCGAACTCCTACCTTTGTCCGTTGTGTTGCTCAAGCTACACCTGCTAGCATTGCTAGACTGCTCCTGGGAGGGAAAATCGGGCTTTGCGGGGATCTAAGCGAACAGGTCTGATGGATCTGCACCTGGCACAACACCAGCGCGAGAAGAACTGTCGTCGTGTAATGCTGGATCGAGCTCAGTGTTGACATCGCCATGCTAGTGAGAAAAGACAGTACAATCACTGAGCTAATACACTGGTTCAAGCTCAGTGTTGTATCTCAAGCAATTATACTGTCTTGTTTATACCTTAGTGGATCGAGCTCAGTGTTGAAACCACCATGCAAGCCAGAGTTGGTATAGACGGCCCGTGGCATGTGCATGTCAATGCCATCATGGCACCCCCAACATCGCATATGGGCTAAACCGATCTTGTCTGATAGAATAAAAAAATGAATTTTTCATTGAGAAAATAAGATTTTCATGGCAGTATTAGTTTATATATAATGGTCAAATGACATATCATAAAAGTAAATCTATGAAACTAAACCACATGTAAAGGCTGCACTTGCATTTATTGTTGGATTTCAAAATCGCAAAAAAAAAGCAACTGAGAAACTTGATAACTAATTTAAAGATATATCGTATATCCAAAGTAGGGACGAAAACATCAAATCCTATATCCAAACACCTTCTTCAATAGAAACATCAAATCCTATATCCAAAGTAGGGACGAAAACAAATTGTAAAGGAAGAAAAGAGATGTGTGTGCTTCAGTTGTAACAGTTCGGAGTAAAGGTTTTCATATACAGTAATAATTCCATATAGCAATAAAAAAAATTGTAAGTCAACTTATATAAAGTACTCTGTATATTCTACATATATATAGTTCTAAAGGCTCACAGAGTAAAGGTCGAAAGAGCAAACCTTTTTAGTTGAGAGGCACTGTATTTTGTATATAGAGTTGAAGGCTCAATAAAGCTCTAAAAATCAACTTGAATGAAGTCCATTCGTATACCCGAAAATCTAAAATGTTTTACAAATTGCAAGAAATTAATAACAACATAACATGATAAGCTGAAAAAGGTGGTATATGGAATCTAAAATGTTTTACAAATTACAAATCATCTTTAGTCGCATGCAATCTAACTCTATTGTATCATTATCTAAACTGTAAGCTAAATACAATCAGCACAAAAATTAATGAGGTTTAATCTTAACTAATTTATAGCTGGTATGTGCAACAATGCCTCTTAGCATCAAGCTGCCCCATAATCCAACTGTACAAAATTGCTTATTGTTTATTAATTTGGATCTCTTGTAATTGTTTGTTCCATGTTGAGTAATCTACCCAATGATCAAATAGTACCAACAACAATTATCAAAAGAAACACCATTTTACATATCTACCTTGAAACTGTTGAGTTTCCTAGCCTGACAGTTATATTACATTTCTATCCCATATAGAACTGAAATTGTAAGCTGAATGCACACACAGTAACTGAAAAGCAAAAGGAGAAGATAAAGAAACTATTAGGCATACCATTAATAATAAGTAAGACCATGTAATCATTTTAAGCAACACTTCTATTTATCCAAACCTACCGACAAAATTAGAAATGTATATATTTAGTATTTTATTGGCATTTTTCACCCACTCATAACAAATTTAAAGGATATAAATGAAATAAGAATACCACGAAGGGAAATAAAAACACCAGCTGATTCAGACATTTTTGCTTTTTCGCTCATAAGAACACTGATATTAAAGAAGTAAAATCTTACAAATTGATACACCAATTGCCTTGCAACAAAAAGATTCTTGTGATTAACCTTGCTAAGACCAGGATCAATGTGGTTGTTTTCTGCCACAGTGCTTAGGAATCAAATCTAAGGCTTCTTCTCGTCAATTAGACTTCGAACTTATCCTACGAGAACAGATAAAACTATATTAGCATAATAACAAAATTAGGGGAGCAATTCCTAGTATGTAAAGCTAATTGGGGGAGAGGCATGAGCCGACACCAAGGCTGTGTTAGTGGGTATTTATGCTCCAAAGACCCTAATTCTTTACTAAATCTCGGTTCTATCAGAAATCTGAGAATAATAAAGAATCAAAGGAATCACCTCAGTTGACCAATTTCTTATCCCTATCAGAATTCCTCCTCCAGGCTCCATCCCCAACTTCCTCTTTTACCAACCTCACACCTCGTTACACCGCCACTGGATTTGGAGAGAAAAAGGAAAATCATGATTTTAAGTAGAAGTCCTAAAGAACCCAGAAAGAAAAATAAATAAATAAACAATCCAACAGAAAAATGAAAAAAAAAGAAAAAAAAATGGAAATCGGGGATGAAAGTAAAAATATGTGGAAAGCAAAACAGAAAAAGGGGAAGAAGAATTCGAGAAATGAAAAGCAAACGGAGAAGAAAAACTTACCAAAATAAGACAGGAAGAGAGGATCGGAGAAGGTAAAAAAGAGCAAGAGGAGAGGAAGAGCACAGAAGAAAGCAAGATGGAAACCCTCGCAAGGAAATAGTGCCATTGAGACCCATCTGAAGAACACATAAAGCTTAGAACATATAGCCGTACGTAGAATGACCGCAGAACAAAAGGAGCAACCCCTCCGTCTGAAAAGAAGCCGTCCCAAGAGCTGGTGAGCAAAAGAGAGGAGCAGAGAAGAACATAAGCGAAACAGGACAACAGCGTGTCTCTTTCCCTCTCTCACTTCGCAGATCGATACAGCGTGCAGCGAGGAGAAACCCTAGATCCAAGAGAGAGAGGGAATAGTTGGGATGTATCTGTGGACGAAGCTTCGCGAAAGCAAGAAAAAAAGCAGCGACTACGAAGGGCTCAGATTCATTTTAGAACAGTAACGCAACCGTTGCGATTTGAGCTTTACCTACAGTAACTTCAGGGTTTGAAATTGAGATACTTATAATGTTAATTTTATCCTCTAGTTTTATTGTGTCAATGATGTAGTGCTTGAAACCTTTATATTGGTCCCTTTTCTTTGTATATTAACCGCCTATAATATATGCCTAAGAGCCTATTTCATTTCAAAATTTTAAAAAAAATCTAGCAAAATAAAATGCCTTCGCCAAAACAAACCAAACCAAGAATCAATAATCCTTCACATGAAAATTTTATTTTGTATCCTTCATTATTAATAATTTATAGTTTAATACTTTAATATTACAAATAAATTTCAAAAGAAAAAATTGTTGCTGTTTTTAACTATGATTTTGATTAAAATAAAAATTGGATAAAAGCCCCTCAAATCCTGTTCAACCGGAAATAAACCTCTCAACTCTTCATAATCGCATATAAACCCTTTTCAATGATAATTTCTTTATAAAAAATAATTAATATAACTTCGAACAATATTACTCCGGAGAATTCGGTTCAGCATCTTAGGACTTAGGATATCGGCATATAGCGTATCAACCTTTTAAGATACCAGCCATGTGACCATGTCCTTTTTTTTGACCGGTGGCCTGGTGCCATGTCATTGTGTCAGTTCAAGTCCCATATCCATCTTTACAGTGACTACAGCGAAGCTCGTGATGCTTGTACCATTAGGGAAATTGCTTTGTCGCTCCACGTGGTACAATTTATATATGGTCCTATTTGCTTTCCTTTTTCTTTCATATATTTGAGCTATGTCATTCATCTCATTATTGATTCAGACGTTAGCACATGGCTTAGAAATAATTATCATGTTGGGTCATTTCCAGTCTCCTTCCCCATTTTTGACCAATAAATCAATAAAAATTTAATATTCATAACTTATGTGATATATGGTTGTCAAGAAATAAATTGCTTATATAGCTAGAAAGAATTTTATTAGTGTCGGGTTAATTTTATTTGTAATACATTGATCTAAATAATTATCATCTTTTTCTTCATATATTGTATTTAATAATTTTAATGTCAATTAATTTGATAATATTTCTTAATGATTCACGTCGCAGGGACTATTGCTCAATGCTTATTGCTTAGTGACCGGTGGGTTCGATGGAGATGAAAACAATTGACATCCTTGAGCAACTTTATCACGACTTCACGAGAAGAAGCAGGAAAGTGTTGCTGAGTGGGTTCGCTGTTTAAAACAACAATAGATGTCACTCTACTTTATCAAAAGGGAATCATTGACTACGAAGCAAACTACCTCAAGGATTCGTGATCTGGAATCCAAATCTTGTGTCGCGCGCGACAGAAGACGTAGCGCACAAAAAGACAAAAATGATAATCCCTCTCTGGAGAATACTTTGGACACACTTACATTCGCTGGAGATATTATCTTAATTTATTTTTGACATATATACCCTCAACACTCTCCTGACTCTATTTGGAAACCGTCAGATACACGCACAGCAAAATATAATGACCAAATTAATAATAATCTCTAAAGTCTAAATGCATTGCTAAATATGCTAGGTTCTTCATGAATCCTATTCGTACTTTTAGTATTATGTGATGTACAAGTTATATATTTTTAAAACGGCGTATGTTGTATTTTTATTATTGACTTTTATATATTCAATGGTGAATTGACTATGATGTGTACAAATTCTGAAAAATATCATCTGATGTGCAAGTATTTAGTGCACTCAAATATTTTTGTGATTTGAAAAAAAAATTTGGACATCGTCAGACCTTGAAAGGTTTTCTAATATTATAAATAAATGATACAGCAAGCATGGAAGTATTATTCATTTATACACAGGCAAAAGTATAGTAATATTTGTACATGAAAAAAATACAATAATGATAGAGAGTGCCAATTTATACCGCTGAAAAATGTTTGTCATTTTTATTTTCATGGTACATTAGAGAGAACGCCTCATAAGTTGATAAGAAAATACAATAATTTCATATCAACCCTTGAACTATCTGAATTGACAATAAAATTTGAGAACAACATAAAAAAATTAAAAAAAAAATAAAAGTATAGCCTCCAAAATGGTGATTAAGAACGAAGAACTAAATTTGCACCAAAAAAATTTGAGTTAAAATGAGTTTGTTAAGAAAATCGATTTTTCAGTAGCGGTTAAAAATTGACCTAAGAAAATTTTATGTTTAAAAGAGAGTTTAATTAAAGAAGCTTTATATGAGACAGCATAATTGTTGGATGAAACGGAGCAGCTCTTGCCTTACAGGGAATATATGTGTGTCCAAAACACTCGCCCCCTCCTTTTGGGACCCGAATCCGGTGTAGCGCGGGACACCGTGTAGCACGCGTACGAGCCGTATGATCTTGATCGGACGGTTTATTTTTTACGGGCCTATTAATCTAGGTTACATGCACGGGGCTCCCTTGTCCATTGGATCTTGATCAGACGGCTCTGATGCCGCGCTACACGGGGTGCCGCGCGGCACCAGATCTGAATTCCTCCTTTTGAGTAATTCAAACACTATGCGCTACATGATTTGTCTTTTTGTGCGCTACATCCTGAGCCGCGCGGCACAGGATTTGGATTCGTGATCTGTCTATTGATGTGAACAGGTACTATAATTCAGATTGGCATAAGTGGAGCGCAAGACTGAAGCGAGATTATTTTGCTAATCCATGGCCGTCCATATCATTTACTGCTGCATGTGTTCTTCTGGTCCTAGCTATCCTGCAGATTGTGTATACTGTCCTTTTTCTCTAGCATGAACGTGTAGCCTACGGGTTGTTCATGTCTTTTTATGTTGGGTTGTAGCCTACGGGCGGTTCTTAAAAAAAACATATACTGTCCTTTCTTTCTATAAGAAAAAATAGTTCCTAAGTGAAATTTCTAGGAGCGTTCACATGAACATACCTTTCGACACATAACATATCTTTCCACATGATACATTCACCGACAATTAATTGGGCCACCCACTCTAGCCTCGTAAGAAACATGAAGAATCAGATGTTCCATACGGTCAAAAAAATTTGGTGGAAAAAATCTTTCAAGTTTGCACAATATAACAACTGCTTCTTTTTCTAATTGTTTGAGGCGTACAGGGTCCAACTCTCTTGGACAAATCTCCTTACATAAATTGGATAAATCTGTGAAAACCTCCCACATAGAATCTGGTATGTAGCCGCGAAGTGCAACCGGGAGTATGCGCTCAACCAAGATGGCATGTCGTAACTTTTCAACCCATTGAAAGTGCAAGTGGTGAGATTAACACATTTGGACAAATTAGATGCATATCCATCAGGAAACTTTATTTTTTCTTTCAGCCATTTGAGAATCTCTAACTTTACAGAAATTTTTCAAGTCTCTACGAGCATTTGCATTATACTTTGTTTTAGTTTCAATATCAAACACAGTGTGTATGATATTTCCACCGATATTATTCTCCCAATGCATCATAATCGAGGTGGAAACCTAGGTCAAACAAAAAGAACCTTGTTTACTCGATTAGACGTTTGTAGTAAAGCAAAGGTGTTGATCCCACAGAGACGGTGATGAATACTAATTTTATTCGTTTGCTAAATCTAGACAATAAAAATTTCAGAAAAGATTTATTATTACAAACTAAATAATTAAAGTAGATATGCGAAATTGCAATTGTAAATATGAAAATAATGCAAAACAATTGACATAAATATTTTTGGGTTTTCTAACAGTTTAATAAATGATGAGAAAAAATGTCTTAGGGTTCGATTTCACCTAGGTTTGGTCGCATGGTTGTGAAACCTAGCACTGTCGTGTTCAGTTCCACCAATTCAGATCGAATTCACTGGAATTCGGTCCGAATTCCACTACGTGAATGCTATGATCTACTTAATGGTTAATCTGTTCAAGTCAATGATCCATCTAGCCATACCTAAACTCCTTAACCCTGTGCCTTGGGTAGGGTATTTAGGATGGGATCTAGTGTTAACCCTCACCGAATGCATTGCACCTCAACTTTCGTTGTCAGTGGACCTATTCGAGTTTACAATTGATTTTCTGCGAGATATCTAGCTTAGACCGTCGCCACACTAGAAGTGTTTACTTTTGGTTACTAACTGGTCGACTTTCGTCCTTGACCTACCTCGAAATACTTGTGAACGGTTCAGTTATTATAATGAGTTGAAGTCCCAACAATTGCGGTCGTACAAATGCCGAGCAACACAAGTAATAATTAACTCAAAACACAAGCAAATCAATAAATATCCCAATAGTAATTGACTTCGTCCATTAACAAAATGAGTAAACCAAGAAAACCAAATCTTAAACTACATCTATCCCTAAAACAACAAAGATCTAATCTAACATGCTAATAAAACAAAATACAAATTTTATGACAAGAATAAATAAGAGTAAAGAAAGAGATACAACAATATCCAGGCTTACTCTTATTTGAATCGAGTCCGAAGTCGTGGTTGGGTTGAATCTGACGCTATCGCGCTTAGAACCGCTCCCAAGTCGCTGCCATGATCGATTGATGGTGGAGAAGTGGAAATCCCACGCCTTTTGGCGTGAGAACGGAGGTGGGAGGTGGAAGAATGGTGGCTCCTGATAGATAATGGTGGATCAATAGAGGATCCCCCTTCCTCAAGAAAAAACAACCTTAACATAGTCTCCTGTCTGGCTTCTTGACAACTTGGGGGCGTTTTCCCCACATCTAGGCCGAAATTTGGGCTTTTCTATAAGAGAAAACGTCTCAGGAATGCAGCTGGAAACCTTCCTTGTATAGCAATTCGGACCAAATTCCAGACAATTTGGTCCGAATTGGCTCCTTTGTAATTTTCTGTGGTACAATTCGATCCGAATTGATGCTAACTCAATCCGAATTCATGTGCATCCAGTATTGCGCACAAATAGCATTTTGAGCATAATTTCTTCATCCGGGCTCCGATTGAGGTGATTCAAAGATCGTTGGAAAGTTTAGGATGAGTTTTACAATGCTTTTACTTCCATTTAGCCATTTGATTCTCTTAAATCTACCATTTTAGGCAATAATTGTGCGTGATTTACCGAATTCCTACAAGACAAATCAAATTCCACGGCAGTATCCAATATTGCCAAACAAACAGAAAAACAAGATAAAATCACGGTTTTAATCACAATTTCGATGGAAAGTCTGGCCAAAATATTGATATAAATATGGGATATCACATCACATCAATGTTGTGTCTTATCAAATTATCCTACCAATATTCTAATTCCCAGAAGATAGATTTCTTTTGCCAGTTATGATGCACCTGGTGTTAGAGTTACGTCCTAGAAGTCAATAATTTAATGACTTAATTATTAGTTTATGTTATGGATGATATATTATCATCTGTTCATAGGTTTATTATTGACAGATTATTCAGGTTGAGGATCTGAATTGTAGACTCTCTGTGGATCATTCTTTAGAATGACAATAATAAATCTAAACGGTCCATAATCTTGATAATTAAAAAGGAACATTAATTATCATATAAGATTAGTATGCAAGTTAAGTGATGATTAAGTTCTACAAATCATAGGTAAAGAGTTACCAACTTAATTGCATATGTGTATGTTATGGAACATAGTACAGGACTTGACCCAATGAAATAAACATATGGATTGTGTTATGTGTCATTGTTTATTTCGTTATGATTTTGGTTCTAAGTTTGAGATAATTATCTTTTCCACATGAGGATAGGTTCTATAAATCTCGTCTACCGCTGATTTCCGTTAAGGGCTGCTATACGGACTTGATTTACGTTCTCTTGAATTGTGCGGGGAAAAGCTAATCATCAAGAAAACCGTATGTCCCTCATTAATTCACTTAGTGAGTGACGATATCTGTTTGGGCCCCTTGATGGAGTTGGATCGTATGCGCGCAACTAAACGATCAACTCTAGATCAAGAAACGTATAATCTGCAAGAATGACACATTCCTATCTTGGATTATACGATGATATCGTGAGACATAAGAATCAAAATAGAGAAACATATTTATTCTCTTATGCAGGATTTAAATACTGTAGCAGTACACTATTTATGCGAATTGGGGATCATAACGTGTTGCTAGATACCGCTTATGATTATTGGAATTAAATAACGATTTAATTCCATGTCCAACTTAGCATAAATCCTCAAAGGGTCACACAAAATAGAGTTTTGACCAAGACAGTGCATTATTTATTTATTCGCAATAGTTCGTATTGCGGAAATATGATAAAATGATTAATTAATTATATACCGTTATAATTAATTAAGTCAAATGGATCATATTGAAATAAATTAATGTATTAGCTAATCCTAGAATAATTATTAATTAGTTAATAATTATTTTAGCTCGACACAATTTAATATAAATAGTCATATTAATTTATTGGGCCAATATTTATGTATTAAATGTATAGCCCAATTGAAGAGCATTTGGAGTAGGTTCTAATTATATGAATTAGAGGCCTAAACAATTGAGATGAGAGGCCCAAAAGCCCATTATAGGGCCAGCCATATAGGGTGGTAGGTAGGTGGCATTCTTGTAAATAGATGGTAGGAGGTAGGTAGGGTTTGTGCACTATATAAGGAGGTGTATAGTAGCAAAATCCAACCTTCTCTCTTTCCCTTCTCCTAGCCGCCACCCATTACCTCCCCTTTGGCCGGCGTCACTCTCTCATCCTCTCCTCCATATGCTCATGTGTTGAGCTACACCTCTCCACCAAAATCAAATAGGTTGATTCTTGAAGAGGGTTGATCCTTAGGATTAGCTTTGTTCTAATCGAATCGCTAGCACGAATCGAATTAGACCTTGGTTAATCTCTAGGTGGACTCGAGGTGATTTGGAGAAGAAGGAGAAGCACCCCATCGATTCCCATGCCGTAGGATCGAGCCCCGCGAATACGATTTCGCGGGAGGTATAATTTCCACCTATCTCTTGTGTCGAATGGCTATGTACTAGATCCTCTCTTGCTCTTTGTTTAATTGGATTAATTAAGGATAATTAGTCACAAAATTAAAATTGAGCAGTTTCCTAACAGTGGTATCAGAGCACATGGTCGTACTTAAGCTATTTTGACACTTAATTAAGAGAAATTGGCTAATTAACGGATTAGTAGAGATGATGCGTTTGTTTGCTGTCTGGAAATGGTATTTTCTGTGTTGTTTTGCGTTTTTCGCTTTGATAAGTTCTCTGGAAGTTTTTTCTATATACATGAAAGTTGTAGATCTGTGGATTGTGATTCTTTTGGCGTTAGATTCACATTTTTCTGAAATTGTATGGATTTATTGTGAATAAAATGGCGACAGTGCGCAGAACCAGTTTCTGCTCGCACTGTCCTGTTTGAATGGCTTGAAAGATTTATATTTTGAATATAAGTACCAGTGTTCTATGGCTAGAATCAAAGAGGACTTGAAACTCTTTCTGAGCATGTGTAGTTTGTTGCATGACTCGGATTAATTTGTGGGTTTTCAAGTATGAAATTGAAGATCTTGTCAGATCCAGTTTATTGAGCAAATCGATTGTTCTAATAAACTGTACCAACTGAGAACTTCTTTAGAAATTCTGTTTAAATGGAGTTGTTCGATTTTGAGTTAGGATTCCAGAAAAATTAATTTCATAATTTTTCGTGGAAGTTTGGACCTTCAACTAGGTTAAAACATTTCGATCGACAGTCTGTTCCAGTACAGAATTTGTTGATTGTTTAGTATGTAACTCGAACTTTTTGAACTGAACTTAGTGGTTTTCTTTTCATGGATAGCTAGCCTATAGTCTAAACTAGTTTTTCTGTGTATATTGTATATATAAAAACTGGATAGAAGGTGGTCTTACAGACCAAATGGTTGAGAGGATAAGCTGAAAATCTCATAACGGTGTTTCGTGCACTTGTAAGAGATTTGTCATTTTTTATTCTCCCAAATGGTTTAAGATCTCTTCTTGAAATTTTTACTGGTATTCACAACTATGATAAGGAGCTTAAGTAATTTATTTGAGAATTTTTGGAGACCTAAAACCTTTGTTTTTATTGGATTCCATTAGTTACGTTTTTTAATAAATTACTGTTTTTCTAAGTATTCAAATTAGTTGAAAACAATTAGAAAACTCCTTGTTTGATCTCCTATCAGTTATGGGATGTTGAAAGAACTTTCTAAATGAATTTAAACAAGTTTTGTTGTTTAAAATTGAGAATTTGTACACGGAATTTACTTATGGCAAACAAATCGCAAAGATGCTTGAAAATCGTTAATTGGAAACAAAGTGCTTGTATGTGCTAACTTTGTTTTGTAGGTGGATAGTGGGTTTAGTATGGCTCAAAACTCAATGCCTTGTGGTTGTATTTGAATGCATGTGTGAATGTTTGTAATGCGGCCTTTGGTGCCATTAATTAATTAATTTGTTGATTAATTTTTGATGTAACTTGTGAGGCTTGCATGCCCCTAAGGTTAGGATGGCAATATGATGTTTTCACATGTATTTTGTACCTTTATTTTATATAGGATTTAGATCCTTATAGAATTTAGTGGGAGGGACAAGGATTAGATTAGTTTTGTTCCATGGACGATGTGGCGAAATTAATGCAAGCGGGAGCCATACAAACCCACAACTATGAGATGCTTCTATGTGATTGCTTGTGATTGCTATGAATTGTCATAGGCTAGGTATGGGTGTATGCTTACACGACCACCAAACAAGTGTCATATGATTGATAGTCCCAACTAAAACTCGATTAAGTTAAATCGCCCTCCTTCTCTCTATCCCCTTCACGCCGATTGTCACTCATGGCGCGATCCGCCCAAGCGGACGTCATGGTTGCCAATTCGGTAGTCGGGGTGCAAATAGCTAAGATTTGCAAGGAGCAAATAGTGAGAAGTTACTTTTCGATGGACCCAACTAGAGTTTGGACATCGGGGCGAAGTTTGTAAATATACTTAGATATTCACAAACCAAGAATCATATGGAACGATATGATTGGTTGGAGAACCTACCTTGTCTAATTAAGTAGGGTGACGTGCCATAGCAGGCTCTACTTGATGAAAACCGGAATCTTGGAAAGCCAACTACATTTGGGACATTAAATAAATGTAGTGGGAGTTTTATTTGTTATAAATAAAACAATTGCATAAACTAAATGACCTTAAATTGATTTTGTTATAGATGTTTAAATTGTTAATTTTGTTGCGATCAATCTTTGAAAATGAACAAACTCGTTTCTAAAAGTATTTACTTAAAGAAGTAATACCGATTCCTAAGACACGATCTTAGTGAAAAGAAATTTGAGTATGTCAATTCCCAAAAACTTTCCTCAAACTACCCGAACGTAGCAACGCGATGATTGATTGACTTTTAGCGAAAAGTTATTCAATAAAGCGTATGGCTAATATCCTCATTTGAAATTTCTAGACCTTTGAATTAGAGAATTCATATGGACTAGATTTAACTCGTACGCTCTTATCCACTTACTCAAGAAAGTGTTCTTGGAGAAAGTAGATATTAACTCCATCATTTATGATCGAGTATAAAAGAGTATGAGTTGATAAAGAGATTCTTCTTTTATAAAAAGATACATGAACGTTTCATTGGCTTACAAATCGAAAGATTTAAGTAGCTAATTGATAACTAGAGATATTGATCTCCGATATCAAGGATTATTGATATTGTCATACGATCTCTTTCTAGTATTAAAGGATATGACATTACCTTTTACGCACACTTGTTGGTGAAAAAGGTAATTGGTTAAGTATTCAAGAAATACTTCACCAAGGTATGAGTTGAAATTTCGAGACTCTCATTTATGACCATACGTCACATGAAATATTTCTTTTGCCGTTTATGGGAGGCATTTGAAAGGTTGTCCGAAATACCATGATTGTGACGATTAGAAATATTCTAATCCTAAAGTGTATTTGTCGTTCAAATTATCTCACTATCTCTAATTTACACTAGTAACTTGATACTAGTTCATATGCTCGCATTTAACGAAATGTGTTAGCAATGAAGAATAAGAGAAATATTGAGAGATATAAAGTAAACTCCGTATATGAAATGACTTATTCGTTTAAGTCATTACCATTGAATACGTAGAGTTATCTTTATTGAGAGTTTGTTTAGGAATTGAAGGTTGCATACCTTAATCCTAACTTCTCAAAACATCTCCATTTCATATTCGATGAAATGGATGATTATCTCTACTATATTAAAAGCACCAATGCAAGAGTGTAAACCTTGAAACCAAGAGTGTATCCAACTCTTCAATTTGTGATCTGAACCGTTAATAATTTAATTTGTGTACCAGATGTCTCCAAATGAGGGGTTAAATTGTCCGTTGACCGCGGAAAATTTTTAGCGCAGATAGAACGAGCGACGCTTTTCATTGCTACCCTGGTTCAAATCCTCCTTTTCACCATTTTAATTTTTATAAATGAATCTTTTTTTGGCCTCTTTCTTTTTCTACTAGCCTACCCCTCCTTTTTGTAACGCCTCCTCCCACTTTGTTTCTGCCGTCCGATCCTGACCTAAAATGGCACCGAGACACCAATTCTCTTCGCCGTCAAATCCTGACCTAACCTCCACCTCTCATCGCTCTCATACTTTTGATGATCCAAGAAGAAGGTCGCCAGTACAATCCACTGTAATTCTCTCGGTTTGTCAGGTCCGAAAGGATGCCACGTGGGTTGCTTGCTGCTATACAATACATGGTGTGGAGCAGAGTAAGATCCGTCGGATGAAAAGGCGCTAACGCTCTTCCTTCAAGACAACAAATTTTGAAATTTTGTCCACATCGTTTCGATTTAAATTTTGAAATTCGAATCTTCCCAAGTCGCCCCTTCGCTCAGAGAAATTTTTTCTCCTTATTTAAACCAAATATTACAACCTCAACGGAGAAAGTGAAAGAGAAGGCGGGCATGACAGTATCGTTAGAGATTTCCAGAATATTCAGGTATTCCTCTTCATATCCCTCTATATCTTGATTGATAAATTCTGAGGCTTTCTAATTTAATTCAGTGATTTTAATACATAATAATGCTCTCCTCTCTCCAATTTATTGTCTGATAAATTATTTATTTGAAATGGAACTGATATACATATTTTTTTCCACCTTCTTTATTGTTTTTTTAGAAGGCACAAGGAAGTCCACAAATTTTGATGGAAGACTCTCAGTTCATGTATCAGTAAAAAAAATAGAAAAAAATTATTAAATGTTACTTTACAATATGAGGGATAGCAAAAGACAGTATTATGGAAAACAAAATGCATTTTGTATCTCTTACCTGATACTTTATCAATAGCATGTATATGACAGTTCTTACTTTTTTCTTCTGAACTCAGAGTGCTAACATTATTTCATCTGAAGGTAATAACAAACTTGCTACTGTAAATGGTCTGTATTCAAAGTAGCAAAGGGAATTCTGAATTCAAGCAATTGGGAGCATTGAATAATTTTCTTAGTTGCTATTTTAATTCTTTCCCCATAACTTGTGTAGAACTTGTCATATGTACTGAAACCAAAAGAGAAGGTAATAACAAGCTTGTTAACCTGGGAGCATTCAAAGTCGTTTGCTAATTCACAAGAAGAACTTGAGGTGAAAGATTGAGGTCATTAAGCATTCTTCATTTGCTAATTCACAGGTAATAACAAATGTATCTACTTTTTGGTGTTTTAGATATAGGTTCTAGAATAAGACCTGATAGGAAAAGATTCAGATAACTTAGGAGAAATTTTCAAAGTTGTTCAATACTACAATTCAGGTAATTAATCTGGTACATTTGCATTATTTATAAGGTTTAAAAGATGTGCATCATAAATTGAGGCTTTGTATTGCACGTGATGTGTCTATTTTTTTGGTTTTGGTTCTGTAAATAACAATCAGTGTTATACAGTAACACTTGAGAGTGATATGTTTTCAGCCTCATAGTTGTACAAATTAGACCACAAAAGAAAATCATTTCATATTTAGTTATTGCGACAACAGTGAAGATTATCTTGTTACTGTTATTGGCTATTGATATTTAAACTGATGTCAACTTGGGAGTTTTAACAACTTGAAAGGTTTTCAACAAATTTGATGGTATTTTGAGATTGCTTTTATTTTCAAAAAGTTTTAACAACTTGCGACAACAGTGAGATTGCTTTTATTTTGAGATTTAATGGTATTGTGTAATGAGATGCCAATCTAGAAAATTTTCAATTGAATTCAATGCAATTAGGAGCATTGAATAACTTTTTTAGTTTCTATTTTAATCATTATCTCTTATTTTCAGATCAATTGGGAGCATTAAAGGAGAAGAATAATGGATAAGCAACCTCTTATATATAGCTTTGTTGCCAAGGGGACGGTGGTGTTAGCTGAGCGCACACCTGGTTTTTTGGAAATTTCAGAACAGTTGCGATTCAATGTTTGGCCAAGTTGCCTCCAAATAGCAACAAATTCACCTACTCATGTGATGGTCACACCTTCAATTTCCTTGCTGAGAAGGGTTTCGGTATGCTATTTTTGTTCCTTGAGAAGGATGAAAGTGAAGATGAGGAGCCCATGAAAACTCCTAAGAGTATATTTTGCACATGGCCATTATTATTCGTTCCTTTTTTATTTCTCTCTTTCGCTCCTGCCTGGAGCAGGCACGTAGGAGCAACCCGTCTCACTTTAGATAATCAAAGAGAAACGCCCATAGAAGATACTGATTATTTGATTTTTTTTCATATTTTCTTGTTTTTCATTATTGGAAAACTTACATGATAGATTAATGCTTCTAGATCCTAATTTATTTATTTTAACTTTTTATATAGTTCTTGGATTAGTCATGGGGCTTAAGGAGGGCTGAAGAAGTTAAGGTAATTGTTGTGTCTTTATATTTATCCCCACTTTAAATTGCTTTGTGTGACCTTTAGATTAGTTAGAATTTCTAATATGGATTGAGAATAGAACCTGCTGGTTTTATGATGGAAATGTTTTAGCTAATTGCAAAAAAATTGACCAAATTTTCCACTTAAATTAATTTATGGATGAGTTGGACCGATTTGAAATTATGTTAAATTAATATAAGATGTCTGATTGGTACCAATTTATCAATTTAATGGCTTATTTTGTTAGACACTGCCATGTAATTTCAAGGGTTGCTATACTGATGCCAACTTCTTTTCAAGTTGTGCATGGTTGTATTGTTCCGACAAGGTGTCTTGATTCCAACCAGCAATGACTTTGCAGCATGCTTGAATTTCTTTGAAAGGGCCGACGACCAAAGAAGAGTGAATGATCCAATTACTGATAAAAATGTTACTGGTCTAAAAAGTTGTTGGTCTAACCTATTCTTTCTGAAGTCATCATAATTTTCCATCATATATAGATGAGATTCATATTATTTTTTTGCCATTGATATATTGACAGGATTCATATTTTTCCTATCGATATTGACGGATTCATATTTTTCCTTTTATATATTTTGTGTAAATTTCAAGCTGCTTTGCTCAAACATGAACATGTATATGGTTCAAGAAATAGCAAAAGCAATGTTCCAATATTCCATATGTCATTTAACAAGATTCAGTGTGGCAGTTCCAAAAATAAAAACAAGAATCAATGTGATGCCATTATAATTTAATTAAATGTTGGTCGCATATGACATTGAAAAGTTCCAGAACAAAATATTGTAGATCATTTATGCGGCGGTTCCCTTGTAATTCCTTTTTTGAAGCCCAGTATTTAGCTACCCGCTAACGTGCACTAAGGAAAAATTATATTTTTATTCAATGCAATATTGCAAAGAAATTATGTAGGGATGAATATGGTGCTGGTACGGTGGTACCTGGTACCATGCCCGTATATATATAATATCTGATTTCAAGATATTGTATTGGTGAAAGAGAGGTGCAGGGATCGAAAGTTGAGATCAGATAGGATTAAGAGAGGTGGAGCTAGAGTATATAAGAGAGATGAAGGATCGATAGTTGTTTTTCTTAGTTCAATATAGTTGGTGGTGAATTTGGTACAGATGAGGAAGAGAGACGTTTACTCATTCACTCCAACTTTTGCTAAAAAAATGACCTAAACACCCTTATTAAATACCAATAGTCTGGGAAAACCAAGATGAAAGAAGAGAGGGCATTTTGGTAATTTTTTTTTAAAGTTGGAGTGAATGAGTAAAAGGTGCATGGCCTGAGCAATTCCTATTAGGGCTGTCTAACGCTTATAACGGCAACGGAATGGCTCATTCCGTTTCAGTAAACAGTATGCTATTTCATTTTATATTCCGTTCCATTTCAGTAAACGGTATGCCATTTCATTCCGTTATTCGTTTCGTTTGGACGGAATGGGACGGAACAACGTATATTTACACTAAAAACAGATGTATTTGTCGAACCGGAAGCAAAATGATTCGTTCCGTTTACCGTTCCGTTTCAACAACGGTATGCCCTATTATTCTGTTTATCGTTCCGCTTCTGGAAACGAAATGCAAATTCGTACCGTTATCCATTCCGTTGGAACGGAACGGAACGAAAAACGGTGAAACGGTATATCGTTGACAGCCATAATTCCCATTAGATCAGATATGATTCAAACACCAAAGTTTGCATCCAGTTTAATATAATTTAACGGAATTAAAAAGAATACTGACGGGAGGAACTAAAATCAGAATATATCAAAGTTAGCACCAGTTTAATATAGTTTAACGAAATTAGTAAGAACACTTACGGGAGGGACTAAAATCAGACTATATCAAAGTTAGATGGTTTGGAAAATACAATTGAAAGTTAAGTGACTAAAATTTGACACCATATAAACTTACATCCGGAAAAGGGCGCCTCACTGCGCAAAAAGCTCCTTAGGCTGTGCTCCAAAAAATTAAATCGGAGGGAGAGTAGAGGAGAGTAACCGAACGATTAGATGAGATTACTTTGCCCGACTGTTTACTCGCTCCACGCAGAAGAAAAGAGAAGATGATGTAAGAGACACACTGAAATTTCGGAAATTTTAGAATAAACTTTTACATCCCGATTTGGAGGGTAACAAATTCCGGTCAACCCTTACTCTCCTCTCCGTTCCTCTCCTTTAATAATAGAGTTCTGAAACATACCCTTAGGTGCCTCCGAAAAAATTTATCTAATTATTTTATAAGTTTAATCACATGTTTATTTTTATCGATTCTATTTGTTAAATTGATTACTCTTATTTTCAGCGTCAAACATTGATCTTAAATATTGAAAATGAACAATATATTTATGTCAAATAATATTTTTAAATGTTAAAGTCCGCCCACACATTGGGTGGGCACTACTGCTAGTGTTTAGTAAAAGACAAGTTCTTTTATTATGGATTTGTTTATATGATTTCATGCATCTTGATTGAATTTGCTTGAAATAGATAAGCAAGTTTTGAATGACAAATAGGATGCGTAAGACTTGACATAAAGTATTTGACTTTCATGTTATATATAACCGCTTAGTCACATACATAAACGAGAATCGCATTACGAGAGTCTCCGTAACGTAGAGCTCGTAAATTCAATTCGATTTCAAATCGATTGATATGCGAATCATGTTTGTTAAATGACAAAAGCGCCTTTAACCTATGAAGGTTTAAGGACAAGTGAACTAATTAGGACTTATACATATCGATGTATAAAGACCTATAAGTACTTGTGTAATGAAAGGTTGTTGATACTTTACTACTTAACCAACGATCATTGTAGACATTAACATATCTATTTGATAAGGTATAAGTATGAACCTTTTGACTAGTTCAAAGGAGTTCAAGAGTGAAGTTTAAAAGACCGTTCAAGAAAAATGGAAGTCTTACAATTAATCGTGGCAAATAAGTAGTTAAGTCATATGATTTGAAGTATTATCTAAAGAGTATGAAAGTAGTTTCATAACTCGCTCCATGAGGAATAATATGTCCAAGAATGGAGGTATCGAACAATATTTAGTATAGTTCGATCGGTAATAAATCAAATTGACTTATTCGACTCGTATTAGGGAATTATGTTTGAGGACAATATTGTTTACACTGAATGATGTTCCATCGAAGTCTATTGAAGAAGATATCTTACGAGATTTTGATCTCTAAGTATAATACTTCTCGAGATTTGGTGTTGAGAAGCTTATTTCAAGTATTGTTGACTTGTAAGCTTAAACTAAATAAGACACTATATATTTGTAGGATGCTTTATATTAAAAGGCACTACTTCCACGAATATGATAAGAACAAAGTAGTTGTTGCTAATCATAATGTAGTCTTGATGAATTGAAATTCTCAAGAAGAAGTAGTGGGAGTAAAGTGAGCATTAAAATAGCTTATGCGTCATTACAAGAAGTACTCTTATGGGAAACTTGTCACTCCATACATGGTACTTAGTGGGAGTTGAGCGAAACTTCATTCACAAGTTGTTTTGAAAGAAGTTTAATAGTACGCTCCTTCCAATGAGGACTCAACCATCTCACGAGTTGATGATGTTTGAGAAACTCATGGAATATATGAGGAGTCAAGAACTCGTTCAACAAATAGTTGTGGAAGAAGTTCATGAACCTCAAGTACCAATCCTACAAAAGATCAACGAGAGTTGATTTCCTAAGCCGTTTGGTGCATAGGTTGTCACAACATTCTCGTACTAAGCATATGAGAATCCGTTGATAAACAAAGAAACGATGGAACGATCCGATTCCACATATATGGTTTGAATTCATATGATCTTCAAATAAAATCCATGTATAACAACAAGGTATAGACCTTGGTTGATGTTCATGAAGGAGCAATCCATCAAGAACGTTTAGATCTTCAAAAGGAAAGATCGACATGGATAACAAATCGACTATGTACAAAGCGCGGCTTCTCGCTTGTAGCTATGTCTAAGTCGATGGCTAGTTGACTACGTACAAAGCACAACTTCTTGCTTGTGGCTATGTATAAGTCAATAAAGATCATTCTAGCAATAGATGTATTTCATATATGTTGATATATGGAAAAACACATAAAACCGCCTTCTTCGTATGAATGAAGAAAGATTTTGTGCATTTGACACAAATCGAGGCTTTATTTAATTGCTTAAAACATACGCATGCTTCAAGGATCCATTAATGGATTGAAGCAAGTGTTGTGGAGATCGGAATAAAAACTTTTGACAAGGAAGTCAAGGAGTTGAACTTCGTCAAAAGTATCTTGTATAAACAAAATATTCAGTGGGAGCATAATTGTATTACTTGTATTGTTCAAGATAACAATTCATTAATTGGGAATAACATTAAGAAAATGAATATTGTCAAGATCTCTTTGGAGAATGCTTTCTCTAATGAGAACTTGGACGAAATCACCTGATCCTAGGAAACAAAATCTATAAAGATAGATTATGATGGATGTTAGGTTTGAGCAAATGTGTATATATTGACGAAATGTTCTAGAAACACGAAAGTTACACTCCAAGAAAGGATGTCTAACTGTACGTCACATGGCATGACTTGAGTGTATAACTCGGTCTATTGCAACTCAATTCAAGAAAGTGCATGAAATAGCTCAAGCATTCTTTCATTATGAGTTTCATTTTGTACGCCATATTTATGCATATACCCCAATGTGTAGTATCCAAAGGATATGACAAACAGTTGTCAATTGGATACAAGAGAGACACATTTGGACGATAGTCAAGGATATCCTCGAGTACCTTATGAGAAAGAGTGATATAATGTTTCATCTCTTAAGATGAAAGAATTTTCGTGTAAGTAGTTGCACTAATAAAAGTTTTTCAAAAGATTGATATAATCACAATTGAGCTACATATTTTGCTTTAAGGTGGAGTTGTAAATTTAGAAAGTGTTCTAAATAGAATATTACAACCGTTTCCGTCACCAAAACAAAATACATAGCAACTTGTGAAGCAATAAAAGAAGTTTATTTCGGATCGAGTTCTTAGTCGAGTTATTATGGTTCTATGCATCTCGAACCATAACTTACTCCTAAAGAACCCAATGTTACATTGGAGATTCAAATATGATCTATAACGATATCACTTGATATCATATGATGATGATCAAGAACATATATATAGTAGTATATATATATAGGGTCAAACAAAATTGGACAAGTTCGCGAACACAATGAACACTCTAACTTGACCTCTACCTTGAGCAGTATACGAGATGCAGTTATGCATCCATACGTGGTGGACGTATGAGTAACTAGCTTTAAGCGTATTATTTATTTTGAGGTCCGAGACATGTATATATGTAGATATATGACATTGTTCTCAATTCTTCGTTGGCTAGAAATCACTACTGATTGACTCTAGGCCAAGTGGGAGATTGTTAGAGTTATGTCCTAGAAGTCAATAATTTAATGACTTAATTATTAGTTTATGTTATGGATGATATATTATCATCTGTTCCTAGGTTTATTATTGACAGATTATTCAGGTTGAGGATCTGAATTGTAGACTCTCTGTGGATCATTCTTTAGAATGACAATAATAAATCTAAACGGTCCATAATCTTGATAATTAACAAGGAACATTAATTATCATATAAGATTAGTATGCAAGTTAAGTGATGATTAAGTTCTACAAATCATAGGTAAAGAGTTACCAACTTAATTGCATATGTGTATGTTATGGAACATAGTACAGGACTTGACCCAATGAAATAAACATATGGATTGTATTATGTGTCATTGTTTATTTCGTTATGATTTTGGTTCTAAGTTTGAGATGATTATCTTTTTTACATGAGGATAGGTTCTATAAATCTCGTCTACCGCTGATTTCCGTTAAGGGCTGCTATACGGACTTGATTTACGTTCTCTTGAATTGTGCGGGGAAAAGCTAATCATCAAGAAAACCGTATGTCCCTCATTAATTCACTTAGTGAGTGACGATATCTGTTTGGGCCCCTTGATGGAGTTGGATCGTATGCGCGCAACTAAACGATCAACTCTAGATCAAGAAACGTATAATCTGCAAGAATGACACATTCCTATCTTGGATTATACGATGATATCGTGAGACATAAGAATCAAAATAGAGAAACATATTTATTCTCTTATGCAGGATTTAAATACTGTAGCAGTACACTATTTATGCGAATTGGGGATCATAACGTGTTGCTAGATACCGCTTATGATTATTGGAATTAAATAACGATTTAATTCCATGTCCAACTTAGCATAAATCCTCAAAGGGTCACACAAAATAGAGTTTTGACCAAGACAGTGCATTATTTATTTATTCGCAATAGTTCGTATTGCGGAAATATGATAAGATGATTAATTAATTATATACCGTTATAATTAATTAAGTCAAATGGATCATATTGAAATAAATTAATGTATTAGCTAATCCTAGAATAATTATTAATTAGTTAATAATTATTTTAGCTCGACACAATTTAATATAAATAGTTATATTAATTTATTGGGCCAATATTTATGTATTAAATGTATAGCCCAATTGAAGAGCTTTTGTTGTAGGTTCTAATTATATGAATTAGAGGCCTAAACAATTGAGATGAGAGACCCAAAAGCCCATTATAGGGCCAGCCATATAGGGTGGTAGGTAGGTGGCATTCTTGTAAATAGATGGTAGGAGGTAGGTAGGGTTTGTGCACTATATAAGGAGGTGTATAGTAGCAAAATCCAACCTTCTCTCTTTCCCTTCTCCTAGCCGCCACCCATTACCTCCCCTTTGGCCGGCGCCACTCTCTCATCCTCTCCTCCATATGCTCATGTGTTGAGCTACAACTCTCCACCAAAATCAAATAGGTTGATTCTTGAAGAGGGTTGATCCTTAGGATTAGCTTTGTTCTAATCGAATCGCTAGCACGAATCGAATTAGACCTTGGTTAATCTCTAGGTGGACTCGAGGTGATTTGGAGAAGACGGAGAAGCACCCCATCGATTCCCATTCCGTAGGATCGAGCCCCGCGAATACGATTTCGCGGGAGGTATAATTTCCACCTATCACTTGTGTCGAATGGCTATGTACTAGATCCTCTCTTGCTCTTTGTTTAATTGGATTAATTAAGGGTAATTAGTCACAAAATTAAAATTGAGCAGTTTCCAAACACCTGGTACCCTGGAAGTTGGTCTAAGGGCGTATCATTTTCCAATGTGAAATCCGGAAGCATTTCCACAATCCTGCGTACATCCGACCCCTCTAGAAGAAGGGTTGGAATTGGATCTCACACAACTCTACCTTTATAGAAGTGTTTCTTATCAACTCGAAATGGATGGTCTTCGGGCAAAACTTTCTGTGACTGTCGAATCAACAATGTTTATTACCCTTCCGTAGTCAGAATGCCCTAGTATTCTCCATACAACATGGACATGCTAGTGCACCACATGTGCTCCACCCTGACAGCACTGGATACGCTGGAAAATCATTGACCGTCCATGTTAGAGCCGTCTTTATTCTGAAATTCTCCTTCAAGGATACATCGTACGTGTCAATTTCGATTGACCACAAATCTTTAAAATCATCAATCAAGGGATGAAGAAATACATCTATGTCTCGACCCAGGTGATCCAGTCTAGGTATCACAAGGGTTAAGAACATATTCTCTCGCTTCATGACTATATCGGGCGGGAGATTCAAAGGATAACAAACCACCGACCTGCAAGTGTATGAGGGTGCGTCTATGTTGAACGAAGCAAAGCCATCGGTTGCCAGTCCCAAATGAATATTACGGGGCTCCATAGCAAACGCAGGGTGGGCCTCATCAAATTTTAGACCAGCCTCCGCATCTGAAGGGTGGTACATAAGTTCAGGTTTCTTCCGAACACCTTCTTTGTGCCACCGCATCTTCTCTGCAGTTGCACGGGTCTTGTATAACCTTCGCAATCTCGGAGTGATAGGCAGATAATGCAAGACCTTCCGTGCAACTAGCTTGCTGTTCTCCTTTGTTGGTTATGTGTACCGTGGCTCACCACATATATCACACTTGTCCTTCACCTTGTCCGATCTGGTTTGTAGTAGACCATGCAATTTTTTGGACATGCATCATATTTTTTATAATTCATCCCCAGGCCCTTTACCATTCTTTTTGTGCGATAGAAGTTCTCTGGCAATCCATTCTTCGGAGGAACCATACCCTTTACAATAGAGAGAATGCGGTCGAAACCCGCCACACTTAAACTAAAATCTGCTTTTGCAGCTAGCAGCTGGGTAACGGTAGATAGCACAAAATGCTAGTCGCATTTAATGGTATATTCACCTTTAAACTCTACTTCCCATAATGGCGACTCCAATGCATCGAGCATGTTGAAGTAGTCCCTTGCCGTTGCATTAGGACGTTGTTCAGGATCATTCCTTCTTTCCCAATCAAATTCATGGCCCGCAACATTAAATATCATCTCCTCCATTAGAATGTCATTAGAATTATGATAATCATCACTTGCTTCATCATTTGGAGCATCCTCTCCATCATGGTACCATCGCTCATAACCGAGCATAAAACCCTTATTTAACAAGTGATCACTGACAGTGTCGCGGTTGTACATCCAACGATTTTTGTAGTTTATGCAGGGACAAGGTATAGTTACTGTATCATTGCGCTTGGAAGCTACTGAGTCATTGCTGAATGCAATATAAAAAAAAAACTCTTCACTCCATACATGTAATTTATATTGGCCTCGTTGCCATCAAGAACTCTACGGTACATCCAACTGCGATCGTCGGCCATGTTCTGTGAAAAATGAAATCAAAACCTACAAATTCAGTTAGGTGCATTGATAGCTACCTAATCCTAAGCTTATAATCTAACATTCAAGTTCTAACATTAGCACCAACTGAATTTGTAGGTTTTGACCTACACTAATTGGTACTGACCAAAGCACCAACTTCAGCACAAAAACAAAGTGTACGCAGGAATCTATGTAACTCTGCTGTACCTGTTAATTTTTTTATAATTGATTAGTCACCAATATGGAGAGGCACTCAATTGGTGCAAATTACTAGTGTTTGCAAATTTTTTTTTACTCAATTAGAGAGGAGAAAACTCAAACAGATCAATTTTAAAGTCAATTGGTGCTCAATTAGTGTTCGATTGTGCAATGGAGGTTGAATTGGAATTCTAAATGTCACAAAGCAAGAAAAGTCTGGAATTGCGAGTTTCCCACCTAATTGGTTCTGCCTCCTTAATGACAGCCGTCTCTTGGAGAGGAAAGTAAGGATGAAAGAAAGCAGTAAAGGGAAGTAAGGAAGGAAGAAAGGAGAATCGCTTCTATCACATCTGGATCGCTTAATTAAGGCGTTGGTATACCGACATAGTAACCTCTAAATAGAGAAGCGCTTACTATTTGAATAACCAATCGAAGAACAAGGTATGTGTCGTTATCCTGACACATATAGGGACACGTTAAGTAATCCGCGTCCTCACGACACAGATGTTTATTATTAGCGGCTAGAGTATCGGGGTCGCTTAGGTAGGATCTTTAGGTGGACGCAGATAGCTTTTCGTGTCAGAATAGGGACGCCTTTTTGCGAAGCAAATAATTGGTATTCTAGTAGTGTCGTAAACATTATATTTTATGTACCATTATCTGAACTTGTAATTTAAAACAAAATATGCTAATATTGCGGTTCAAATACTGTTGAGGTGCCTTTTAGCATGGTCTGGATCGTCTAATGGAGTTCTACTGATTTATGTATTGTCGTTGCCCTGTGTATTACTAACATTCAAATACCGTACAGACATACTGAATTGCTCAAAGCAATATGCATATAGTCAGTATTATGTTAACTCAAGCTGACAGATCAAGTTTTATTTAAATTTATAATTCTGAATTTTTTTACGACCCATTAGACTATGTAAATATATCTCAGTGAATTATTCTTGGGTCAAAAATAATACTCCAAACACAATATATCATATACATTCATACATTTTTCTCTGTCTGAAAACCAGAATCAAACTATTAGTAAAATCACATCAAATCAACTTCCGTATAATATTACCAATAACGCAGGAAATTCTAACTAAAAAAAGTTCAGAAATAAATATATGTAAACACGCATAACAGAAACATACATAAAGTTTAAGAGCCTTTGGTGATCACAAATTCACAATTCAGAACCTAGCTCTATTTAGAATAGCAGCAAGCCCAACTAATCTTCTTTCTATTTGAAGTCCTCGACCCGGAACCTGAGAAATTACGGTTAGTTTGCTGAACATCTCGATCAGCAACCTGTTGCTCTAACTTCAGAAAAACCTTGGAATTTAGTTTCAGATAAACCTCATTCAAACAGTAGAAATATGGAATAAACTGACGTCCTTGTAAAACTTCCAGTTCAGGATGCTTCTGCAGATTTATAATGGTCGTTACTCGTTAGTATCCATAATTATTTTTTGGTGTACGGACAACCTCAGTTTTTTCCCATTTTAATCTATCAAACTTCATTTTATTGGACTTAAAAGGTTAAAACTACCCCATTTTAACAGAGAAAGAAACAGGAAGATATGTAAACCTATGCAAAGCTAATCTGTTAGTTAATTCATATTGTTTAAAAAAATTCAAACTGAAAGTAAGTAGAAATGTTAAATCGATATATCATCAGGTACAGAGTGGGAAGTAATATACCTCCACCAAATCCGCCCATGAGCCCACGCCTCTTACGAAGAAAACATATCTAATACAATCCCAATTGAGAAATGGGGAACGTCTCTCTTGAAGTAAGGAGTACACTAGCATGAGTTTGCACAAGTGATCTTGTAAAAATTCAATTTCAACATTGCACTTCATTCTATCGTTAAGCTCGTGCTTGATGCGTCCCCATGCCTCCTTTGTCAAATTGCCTCCTGTCATGATTCCATTTTCAAACCTAATTAAACCGTCCACCACATCCAGTAAAGCTTGGTCGTGGTTATCTCCCCATTTGAGTTCGTACCTGTCAACAAAACGAGGGTCATTTTGCTCAGATCTTTGCCGAGGCCTTTAAGTTCTTCAGGCGAGCATGTATTGCAAATATATGTTCAGATAATTAATGAAAGAAATAAATAACATACATCAAGAAATACAGAATATTATATCTGAGAGAACTCATGCTTTAAATCTATTTTAGTTTTATAGGGAATTTTAATTTCCTTTATCTAATGCATTTTCCCAATACAATAATATATTGCAATAATTGTGATCAAATGCTTCATATATATATAATCTTTCATAAGTTGAATGCATGGATCTCATTGATCCTAAATAAAAGCATGAATGCATGGATCTCATTGATCCTAAATAAAAGCATGACTTACTCCCCGGCGGAAGCAGCCCAAAGTATAACGCCATTGTCATTGAAGGAAATGTGTACAGCGTGTGGGAAAGGTCCTTCAACATGCGGGTGTGTTTTGGTATATATTTGATCAAGGGTCTCTGTGTGATCGTGATCCAAAGTTATGAGCTCTCCACTTTGAGTCTGTACAGTAATCTTCATTGAACTCTGCAAGCTTTGAACTCCGTCGGATGGGCTGGTATTTAGTTTCTGATATACCAATTTTAAATTGTCGAAATATGGGATACGCTGACGTCTGTGTAAAACTTGCAGTTCAGGTTGTATCTATAGATTTATATAATGGTCATTAGTAACCATATATTTTTTTTGTGTGTACGTATGAACAACCACAATTTTCCCATTTTTATTTTATCAAACTTTATTTTGTTGGACAATCTACCCATTTTAGCATAGAAAGAAATAAATAGGATGATATTTTGGTAGGAAAACCTATCCCAAGCTAATCTGTTAATTAATTCATATTGTTTAAAAAGTTGACTGTAAGTAGAAATCTTAAATCTATATGTCATCATGTATAGAGAATAGAGAGTGAAGTATACCTCCACCAAGTCCTCCCATGCGCTCACCTGTCTTGGGATGATAACCTTTCCTTCACTATCCCAATTGATAACTGGGGAACATTTCTCTTCTAGTAACGAGTACAATTGCATGTAACCGCTCAAGCGATCTTGTAAAAATTTAATATCAAAATTGCTCCTCATTTTATCATTAATCACGATCTTGATGCGTCCCCATGCCTTTTCTGTCAAATTGCCTTCTGTCATGTTACTACCTTCACAAATTAAGCAGAGCACTAAATTCAGAAAATATTTGTCATCGTCATCTCTCCATTTGTCACCAGATCGAAGGTCATTTCGCTCAGATCTTCGTGGAGGCGTTTCTGATCTTCAGGCGAGCATGTATTGAAAGTATATATATTCAGATAATGAAAGAAATAACTTATATCAAGAAATACAGAATATTATATTGACAGAACTTCATGCCTTAAATCTATTTTAATTTTAGGGAATTTTCATTTCCTTTATCTAAATCATTTTTAATTAGACAATAATATATTGCAATAATTGTGATCAAATGCTCAATATATATAATCTTTAAGTTGCATGCATCGATCTCATTGATACTATATAAATAGAAAGGATGACTTACTCCCCGGCGCTTCTAAGTACCAAGTTATAATCACAATAGAAGGAAATGTGTACGTCACGTGGGAAAGTTCCTTCATCACGCGGGTGTGCCTTACAATATATTTGATCAAGGGTGGCTGTGACATTCCTATCCAAAGTAATATGCTCTCCAGTTACAGTTTGTACAGTAATCTTCCTTGAATCAAAAGTAATGTACTTCCCAGTTACAGTTTGTTGAGTAATCTTCACCATGGCTTCAATACTACAAAAAATTCAACAAGAACATAGATGAATGTTATTTTTTTTCTGATTATATTGGCCACTAACTAACTTTAGTTACAGGGCGAAAGACAGCATGTAGCTAATCTAACAGAAGATACTGCACGAAGTTAATGTATATAAATTAATAAGGCAGAACTTACAATTCTGGTAAGTATGTTAGTTTTACACGGTAGCACCCCTCGGATCTGATATCTCAGAGGCTCAGAGCACCGACTTTATATAGAAGAGTGGAAAGGGTAGCAACTAGCAAGAAACAAAAAAGCACGCGCAAATGATGTCAACAGCATTTTTTTTTTATTACACACCCAAATTTATTAATGACCTCCTAAAAAATGACTCTTGTAATACGATTTTATGCATTTCATATTTTATGTAAGCATATATGCTGCTCATAAATACATATACATAACTGTATACATCTATTATTTTATGTAAGCATATATGCTGCTCATAAATACATATACATATACATAACTAAGTGTGCAATATCAGGTCTTGTGTGAATAAGATACATCAATCCTCCAATTAAGCTTCTGAATCGTGTTGCATCTGTTGGTCATGTTCCATCAACAAGTGTTAACTTTTCATTTGTATTCATCAGTGTCTGCACAGGATTGCATCCCTTCAGTCCGAACTTTGCCACCAAATCAGTTGCATACTGTTTGCCTCTAAATTTTGCTGCACGTAACCATACCAGAAATAAAACCAAAATACCAAAACCTCTACGATCAGCTAAAACCGCCATGACGCATCGTCATGAAATGTGAAAGGAAAACGCAAAGTTTCCTAAATATGGACTGTAATTCAATTATGGGAACGCCGTATGGAGCCTTAGATATCCCTACGATTGATTACACTCACGTCCCACATAACGGAAAATTTATAGCAACTACGTTCCTTACGATTATACGAGGGAACCTGCAAAATTTCATGTTGAAATGGCCTACTGACAGACGCCAAAACCATAGAAATAAAACCATGCAATATACAAACCAAAACCATATCAGCAATCATACAAAATAGCTTTGACAAACAGTCATGAAAGTATGAGAGGAAAAATACAGAAATTCCTAAATAGTGGACGGTAATTTAATTTGGGGAATGCCATATGGAGCCTTAGATATCCCTATAATTAATTACATCAGTGTCCTAGATAACGGAAAATCTGAAGCAGTCATAGTTCTCAAACACATACGGAGAACCCTGCAGAATCTCGTGCCAAACTGACCAATGAATAGGCACCAAAATAATATTACAACACCATGCAGCAAAATTAATCTCAAATTACAAATATCAAATTGGGTTGAGCTTATAACAAAATAAAATAAAATTACAGCCCATTCTCATTTAATTTTCTGGCGGCCCACATGAAATAAAATAAATATAGCGGCCCACAGGAAATAAATAAAACTTCAGCCCAATGCAAAATGGCGGCCCACAAACAAATAAGTGATAACGGGTCCTGACCCAAACCCGCTATCCAAAACCATACCCATTAGTCGGAAATCAACTCATCCGACTGAACCCAACATCAACCAAGTGACTCGACTGAGTCGTGAGAGGGTCTGCACACGTGGCATTGCATGGTTGGCCAGACCCTTTACCGTTAAAGGAAATAAAGAAGGAAAGAAGAAGAGAAGGGGACATCTACCTGCTCGAGTAACAGTGCTTCCGACGGGGACAAACGTTGTGCCACTAACTCCGACCACCTCAGCCCAAACCAATTGCACCGCTACACAGGCGATGCGCTCACGATCTCAGTGACCTCAAACACGCTGGGGATTGGTGAGGGAGCAACTCCAATTGAAAAGAGGAGGAGTTCGCCGCCTGTGAAGAAGATGACGAAATTCAATCACAATAGAGGTGAATTGATGCAACTGGAAGGTAATGTAGCTCATAGGAGGGATGGACCACATACCTGAATAGTTAATTTCTCTGTCGAATGCTTGTGGAGACGAGGTAGCCACAACAGAAATAAGCAACGATGGCGACAATGCTTAAATGAAGAAGGAAGATTTGGTGTATAATATAAACATGACATATACACTTAACCTCGATCAAAGAGCATGCTCAGATGAAACGTGAGCTCACTGATGCAATAGCAGTTGGATTTTTCGGAAACTGGACATCTCCAGTAAAAATAAGGAAAGAGACAGCCAAAATGCAAGCAATGGAGGGGACAAACAGTACCGTGTCTCAGCCTATACCCTGAAAAGAACTTTCTAGCCTGGGCCTGTTGGTACACATGCTTCGATGAGGCAACATAGGTACCATATTCCCTTTGGATTAGAGCCATCCGATGAATAGTGAAATTCAAATCAAAGGCTATGATGGAACAGTGCCTCATGCATGAAAATGTCACATGATCCGACACAAGCAAGAAGCACCAAAACCATACCTAACAGCTACACCCAATCATCTGCACACATCAAAGATCAGATGGAGGGGTGGATGCTTCAAGCAAACCGTGCCATCTTCACAACAGATGCAGCTGGAGTTGCATAGCATCACAAACCACCATAAGTCATCTCAAGGCAACCAAGAAACATGAGAGTGACATGTACCATTCTCATATGACCAGAAGACAAAATAACAAAACGCCTAAATACATCATGGTTGCAAAATTGTGAAAGTATACCAGTCTTACCCCTGGTTTACACAAGAAAAGCATCACAATGTCAGACCATGTACCAAGCAGGGATCCAATGTACCAAGGAACAAACTATTCCTAGTGTTGATACACTGATGTTGTTGAATGTGAGGCCTCGGATTAAATTGACAAAATAGTCAAATTGGTCTCATCACTGGCCAAAGGGACAAATGAAATTGGGATTGAATTGTGAATATAGCACAATTAACATTCTCAAAAGCCATCACTGCAAGCACTTAACAAAGCCAAGTGTGAGCACAAGTGTCAAATTGACAAATGATAACTCAAACGCATGGATTGTGATGCATCAGCCACATTCACTACCATAATGTGACTAATGCTAAAATAAGTTTAAAATAGAATTGCCACCATAATTGATTCCAAGATAGGGTCAAGATAAATCAAATCATACCAACCAGCCATGCAACCTGGGTGTGAGTCCAAAATTTCAATAGTTGACAAATTGTATCTCAAACAAACAAAGTTGCTGTGCCACCAAATGGCCACAGTAAATCAATGAATACCAGCTATGAGGCGCATCAAAAGCTAAAATCATACCAAACATACACTGGAGAAGAACATACCCCTCTAGGTATACCAAAGCCTCAATTGAGACACAACAGCCAACAGCTGAAGCAAGATAGCTTACAGCCAAAGCCCATACAGCCAACAGCTAAGTGTTGCGGCTTTTTCGTCATTATTCTCCTCGAAGGAATTTCTCGAAGAACAATGGGAACATAGCCTTAGATTCACCTCCCTTAAGGTTTCGATCTCTATGGCGGGTATCTCTCAACACAAGAGAATCCTATAAAGAGTCGCTACTTAAAGAAGTTTCTTAATTTTGCGGGTCCTTTCTTTCCAATAGGCGCAAGCCCCTATTGTTAATTACCTCGTGATCACTCACAAGAACCTCTGATTAAGGGACATAATGGGTGTTGACGTAATGGGCTAAGAAAAAGACTTATGGAGTGCTATTATTTGGCTTAAAGAGACCTTAATTGACGGTACCAAACCTAATTGACGGGACCCAATTAAGGATCGCTAAACTACTAAAAGGCTCTGAGGTTTAGAAGAGGTCTTCGTTGAAAAGGAATGAAGTCTTCATTTGGAGTCGTTTTGCAACCTTCGGGGCATTTGGCGCCGCTTATGAAAGTTGGTTCTTTTACAACCCTCGGGACATTTGGCGTCACTTGTGAGAGTTGGTTCTCGGGCCATTTGGCGGCACTTGTGAGAACAAAGGGAAATTTTACAACCTTCGGGGCATTTCGCGCCACTTGTGAAAGTTGGTTCTTTTACAACCCTCGGGACATTTGGCGTCACTTGTGAGAGTTGGTTCTCGGGCCATTTGGCGGCACTTGTGAGAACAAAGGGAAATTTTACAACCTTCGGGGCATTTGGCGCCACTTGTGAAAGTTGGTTCTTTTACAACCCTCGGGACATTTGGCGTCACTTGTGAGAGTTGGTTCTCGGGCCATTTGGCGGCACTTGTGAGAACAAAGGAAAATTTTACAACCTTCGGGGCATTTGGCGCCACTTGTGAAAGTTGGTTCTTTTACAACCCTCGGGACATTTGGCGTCACTTGTGAGAGTTGGTTCTCGGGCCATTTGGCGGCAATTGTGAGAACAAAGGAAAATTTTACAACCTTCGGGGCATTTGGCGCCACTTGTGAAAGTTGGTTCTTTTACAACCCTCGGGACATTTGGCGCCACTTGTGAGAGTTGGTTCTCGGGCCATTTGGCGGCACTTGTGAGAACAAAGGGAAATTTTACAACCTTCGGGGCATTTGGCGCCACTTGTGAAAGTTGGTTCTTTTACAACCCTCGGGACATTTGGCGCCACTTGTGAGAGTTGGTTCTCGGGCCATTTGGCGGCACTTGTGAGAACAAAGGAAAATTTTACAACCTTCGGGGCATTTGGCGCCACTTGTGAAAGTTGGTTCTTTTACAACCCTCGGGACATTTGGCGTCACTTGTGAGAGTTGGTTCTCGGGCCATTTGGCGGCACTTGTGAGAACAAAGGAAAATTTTACAACCTTCGGGGCATTTGGCGCCACTTGTGAAAGTTGGTTCTTTTACAACTCTCGGGACATTTGGCGTCACTTGTGAGAGTTGGTTCTCGGGCCATTTGGCGGCACTTGTGAGAACAAAGGGAAATTTTACAACCTTCGGGGCATTTGGCGCCACTTGTGAAAGTTGGTTCTTTTACAACCCTCGGGACATTTGGCGCCACTTGTGAGAGTTGGTTCTCGGGCCATTTGGCGGCACTTGTGAGAACAAATGAAAATTTTACAACCTTCGGGGCATTTGGCGCCACTTGTGAAAGTTGGTTCTTTTACAACCCTCGGGACATTTGGCGTCACTTGTGAGAGTTGGTTCTCGGGCCATTTGGCGGCACTTGTGAGAACAAATTATAATTCTTTGGACGAGGGGGGCCCGTAAGAATTTAATTTCTAAGTCATCTAAGGTTGATCTCAACCTTAGCGAGGGACTTTTCCTCAAGCGAAGAGGTTTCGGTTTTGACTTTGGGTTTCGTGTTTAGACTTTCAATTTTGATGTTTCACTTGGGGTATTGGTGATTTTATTCACTTCGGCCTTTTGAACTTTTGACTTTTAGAAACTTCTTTTTAGATTCTTAGGCTAATTTGGAAAGTATTTTTTGATATTTGAAAGTACCTTTTTTAAAGTAACTTGGATATCGAAAGTATTTAACTTTTGATTTTATAAATTTCATTTAAAAGATACCATCGATTTACCTTGACTTCTGTAATTTATGAAAATATATTCATGTTTGAAAATATTTGATTTTTGAAGATATTATATTAGGAGTATTTATTTCGAAAATACTTGATTTCAGATTTAGAATTTGATGAATGAGTTTATTATTTTTCCAAGATTTATAAAATCCATTTTTAAAGCGAAAATACTTCAAAAATAAAAAAAGGCCACGACTTTGATATATTTTCATATCAAAGTATCAGTGAATTTGGTTTATTTAGATTTTTGAAAGTTTACGAATATTTTATTTATATTTTTCTGAGCTTCTTACTATTTTAAATTAATTTTTAAATTTTCTGTCCATTTGGAACTTTTCTATTGGTCCACGTCAGCTGGACATTATTGGGGCTCTTGTTGGGGATCCTTTATCCAATCCCGACATGACTCTGCATAGCAGGTCACTGACAGCCTTGTGACCCGCTAGACTGCTTTTCGTCACAGAAGATCGAAGAGGCCTAGGCGCTAGACTTCAAAAGAAGGAGGCGGATTTTATTTCCTTCACTAACGGTTCCGACGAAAACGGGTTTACGCCCATTAACACCTCCGATCATCGCTGCCTTTGAAACGGAGCTCGTCGGCATCGCGGAATGAAGAGGAGGGTGATAGTTACCTTGGTTTCGAATGCGTCGGTTTCGTTTGATAAGGGAACCAATGACTGGTACAACGGTACAAGCTTGGTACCGAATGGGGTTCGTGGGACTTATATAATGCTGAAGATATATAAGGCATAGTACGAATGAGAAGTTATACTATTCAATTTAACTTTTATATGTCCAATTTGATCAACGGCACCTGATTCATCTCACTACATTTGACACTTTATAAAGCAACATAGCCTTTAAAGCATTTAGGCTCAATTATTTCATTGGGATCACACTTATACTCTCTTCTTTTTGGTTTTAACCATAGCTAAGATATGTGAACTTCAACGAGTCAAATTTCATCGGTTACCAAATGTGCATTGCCATACTGATATCAGATATTTAGGTCCTCAGCCTTTAACAAAGTTAAGTGTTCATCAAATACCACTTTATTCTTACTGCACTTCTGAAAATTCATCAACCGTTTCAACAAACCAAGGGAGGATCAAACGTTGGTCAACATAGCAGACATGAGGAGGAAAGAGATAAATAGATGCACATCACAACCACTTAACTTCTATCATTAAGTGAAACTGCAGTTTTAAAGTTTGGTAAACTTAAATACACACTTTGTAAAGAAGTCTTTTACTGTATCTGGTGTCCCACTTAACAGGTCGAATGTCACCAACTCGGCACTATAACATACTGTTGATGTCAACTCTTGTATGGGGTATTTAAGTATAATTGCTACATTCTAGGGACAGTCCTGAAAAGCAAGGTTAAAGCACTTTTGCATAACTACCCCTGGACTCTAACTATCTCTACAAAACTACGATTTAGCAATTTACTTCAGGAATCCAAATCAAGTCCTGTCCAACTATAACACAAAGAAGAAATTATCATCAAACTTGCATAAGAAGGCCTGAAATGACATCAAATTTGGTTCTAATGCACTTGCATCTATCAAATGATTTTAAAAAGTCCTGGAAAGGAAATAGCTCAGAAAATCAATATGCTTTAAAGGAACCTAGCGTAAGGCATATTCTTTAACAAAGGAAACCTTACCAGACAAGAATTTCAAAGGAGGTACAAGGAGGGTCAGGTTACTGTGCTGACAGACTAATGGTACTTTCATGCAGGGGTACTCTCCAAGAACTCAATTTCACTCTTCTTGACGGATTGAGATGGGAATTGAAGTTCTAAAACTCTGGAACGAATTGGACAGCATTTTCCCTTGATCCCCTCCATTTTTGAATGTTCAAACAGCTCAACTGAGACAATTGCTCAATCAAGCATGCCTGAACTCGGTTCACCATGGGAGCAGAGCTCCCTAGCAAACCATGGAGGGGATCCAGCGTAGGAGAATAGCTCCATGTCAAACCTAACATCCACCATGGGAGCAGAGCTCCCTAGCAGACAAGGAACAGATCGTAACCTTCAATTTAAAGAATTCACGTTGAATTGGATAAATTACAAGCACCTTAAGACCTGACACCTCTCACTACAGTTCCAATTTCAAGAAAGGAAGTACAATAAGAAGAGAGCAGATTATCACTTTTGAAATTGACGATCCACTATGGAAGCATAGCTTCCCAGCAGACCTTTAGCTACAAACTCTAATAACCATGAATTCTTGCAGTCAAAGGAGAAGGACACAACTTCTCATCTCGAGATTAGAGATCCACCATGGGAGCATAGCTCCCTAGCAGACCTCATCCTTCAATCTGAGAAGAAGAGACGCTTCTAAACACTCACAACCTATGAATCAGATCGCCAATCGCATACAAAGCATTAATTAATCTCACATTTCAAATCAACCAGCAAGAATTTCAAAAGAAAGAAATCGCAAAGTAACCGATCCAAATTTCAACCTTTTTATCAAAACTGCAACAAATCACACAAATTCCGAGCGCAAATCTCTTCAAGATTGCTTCTTTGCTCTGTGTAAACACCTACCTTTCTTACAAATTTGCTTCGTTTCTTGAAAACCTTCTTCTTCTTTTGCCTACCAACTGTTTGTGCTAATGCCTATCTTCCTCTTCTAACCTAAACTACTCTTGTGTGGATTTCTTGTGTGGAATCAAATCTCCTCTTTACTGCCACTGCTGCTTCTTTTTCTGCCCCCCTTTTTCTCTTGATCTCCCCTCCTTATATAGGTGAAGCTCCTGCTCTATTCTCCATCCAGGTACAGTGAACCTCGTCCAAGCCCGGCAGTTACATCCTCTTCATCTCCAACGGATTCAGTTGGGAATTCATCCATCCCCTTCTTCTTTCTTAGTCTTGACTGCATACGGTTCATGGTGAACCAAATCATCTTCTTCTGGGGTCCCCGACTTCTACTTCCTTCTATTTCATGAGCTCCGCGTGCACCCAGATTGATTTTCGCGAAGGGACCAGATTTACTCCCCATCGACATCTCTTCATGTCCAATTTGCATGTACCTGGTCTATGTGAACCATGCACCCTCTCTTCACCTGTCAGACTTTCGCTGCAGGGAAACTCGTGTATCCAAAACAAGTTGGTGTACGGAGGGAAATTTCGAATGGCTTGGGCTCTGATTTATTTCATCTCCATTTTCCTGTAAATGGAGCTGTCCATTTAATGGGTTTTGCTGTATTTTCATGGCTGCTGGGACTAAGAGAATTATTTGGAGCCCTTCCTTTGGGAATTCTTGTACCAAATTTCATGTGTAGCTTCAGAAAATTATGTAGAATTTGATGATGACAAAGGTTTCCTGAAAAGACCCTCCAAAGTATTTTATTTATTTTGTGCAATTTTGAAGCTTTCCTTGCACATATGATGGGCTTTTGCATTTCCTTTTTGTGTTGCAAAGCCACCACAAATTTCTATTTTTCTTGCTGGATTTTTGGGTATTTTTCCAGGATTTTTGCCTTCCATTTAGTATTTCTTTTCAATTTCCAAAGTTCACGAGCTCCTTTAGCATTTATGGGTTTTATTCAATTTCTATGAATTTATGGCCATATTTTGAGGTTCAACAAATGCCCCCCACCAGGATTATTTGTGACAACCTTGGGGGAACAAGTCATCCTGGTGGTAATTCTTATCCTCCTTTTTTTCTTCTCCCCCTTTTACTTTCCTTTTCTTATTTTCTCCATGTTACACGCCATGCTACAGCCTCCCTTTCACACAAAATCCTTGACTTTCATTTTGGCGCCTATTTTCCCTTTCTGTTCACTGCTTGTTCAGGGAGAGTGTACTCTGTTCCCTCATCAAACTTGCATGCACCCGGTTTTCTTTGTTTTGCGCTTCGGTTCGTGGTACACCAGACATTGGTCCGCACGGCTCACGGAATTCCTTTTTGTCTTTTCTCTCTTCTGGAACTACACGTGCCTTCCCCTCACTGGTCATTTTGAATGTCGTTGGGAGCCTGTCTCCATGTAATTTTATTGTATAGGCTGATATTTTACACAATTTCACTACAGGAAAAGACACTATCTGCATCGCCTTTCTGCATTCGCAAAACTGATGAAGTAAGTGATCTGCATCAGCTTATTGATGCAACAAAGGTGATGCAGAAAGTGGCGATGGTGATGATATCAAATGCATCGACTCACTCAGTTTCATCAGATGACTGATGCTAAAAACAGATCCTCAAATGCATCAATGTTCGGATGAAGAATAAATTATCTATTGCATCATCATGGTAATGCAACTTCTTACCTTCTGCATTGGCAGTCCCGATGAATTTAATTACTGTAGCATCGGCTTACACATGCAGAATTAACAATAAATTGCATCAACAAGTCAATGAAACTTATACTCTTTTGCATGGAAGTTCCTCATGCATTTATTTTTTAGTTTCATCAACTTACACATGCAAGTTAAATAATAAATTGCATCCATATGCCAATGCAACTTATATTCTTCCGCATGGAAATTTCTGATGCATGCGATTGTTAGTTGCATCCATTTACCCATGCACGATAAACAGTAAATGCATCCACAAGCTGATGGATGCGCATAATAAATAGTCAATTGTATCGACAAACCAATCGCATCGACTGGTGGATGCGCAAAAATTATCATTTGAATTCATATATCTGATGTAATTAATTTTCTTCTGCATCCATTTTAGCACCAATATTTTTATGCGAATATAAAAATTAAATTTTAATTCATTGATAAAAAAAATAAAATGCACGATATGAATTTATCACATAATCACATAAATTAATTAAACTAACACTGCAACTTATCAATTACACAAATTCACACATAAAAAACAACATTAATAAATAATAATTATTATTGAATTAATTCATAGTACATAGTACATAGAACAAAATCACCACATTTAAAACATACTAAATAACAAAATCCAAAACATTCAACAATACCAACAAAAATAAAATGCTACCACACATGTGCTACAATCACAACACATTCAACATACTACTATCACAATAACAATAAGAAATAAAAATACGATAACATGCACTTTTTGATGGCTCAAAGCTATGCCAAGTTATCTCCACTAGAGCTGCAAGAGACTTAATATGAAGACATTCTGACAAATCAATATGAAAAAAATTTAGTCAATCAAAACAAGGATTTGAAAGAGAATAAGAAGAGTACCACTACTAGTAATCATAGAAAATTTGATACAAAAGAGCAATTCTCTGAATGCAACAAATTATAAAATGAAACCAGAATTTAGATTTCCAACAAGGTTTAGGATGCAATAATTTATCAAAAGATGAATTTTCCAACTGGTAACTTGACTTTAGTTGTTGTTTCGTTTCTGTTTTGTTGACTTAGTTAGGCTACTTATTCTACTCAATTGTTTCATTTCTTTTTTCACTCCTGAGAGGTTTGAGCAACTGGCTCTCTTGAAGTAATTACATTGGTTTAGTTATTTTTGTATCCTAGGGCTCTGATTTTTCAAACAAAAAAAAAAGATTTAACAAATTGTAATTTGCAATGTCTTGATTATTATAAATAAATTATTAGCAAATAAAATTGGAATCAAATTGGATACATGTTGCCCAAACTAGGGTCACTTAATTATAATTTTTAACTGAAAAATTCAATACCAAATCAGATTGCACAAAAGGCCACATACGCAACTAAATTTAAAATAAACAACAAACAAAGAACAAAAGTAAGAGGAAGAGATGCGTGAGCTTACTTGAATGTCTAATGTTCTGAAGAAATTGGAGAGATCAGGTGTCCAAGCAGAGAAATGAATAGTCCTTGTAGAAGATGGAGAAATTAGAGAGAATAGCGGCGTGTTAGGGTTTAGATCTAGCACAGGCGGCATCGTATTTGGAATGGTTTAATTCTTAGATACAATCTGAAAGGAAAGGGATCGGAAAATTAAGGAAACGAGAGGGGGGTCAGGGAAATGAAAATCGCTAGGCCAATTTTTCACTTAATTAACGCTATTCACCATCTACTATTTCGTAACCCTTGATTCTATACAACCACACTTGGTTTGGGAAATGTATCATTGACAGCTCATCTCAATCAACTCTCTTGATTAAAAGGCGTATTAGGTAATTAAAAAAAAAGTTAGTAAATGACTGCATATTGCTAATTGAATTCTAATTAGGTGTTATGTATTATATGAACTATTTCTGCGAAGTAAAGTTTAGAATCAGAAGTGAATATGTTGATAAAAAGACCAACAAACTTTTAAATAATTTTGTATTATATATTATAAATAATTTGGTAATAGATAATAGAAATATGAAAACGGTAGTAAGAAAATAAAAATTTTTATTTTTCAAAGATCAATTACGTAATTTTAATAAGAAAATAAATCCAAAAGTACTTCAAATTATTTCAGGGTTAATTTGATAAAAATCAGTTATTTGAAAAAAAGTGTGGTCCATAAATTTTTCATGTAACAGTAAATTGAATAATGTTTGAATCATAACCCTTTATATGAAATAAAATAATAAATATCTATAATAAATTGTAGTAATATTTCATAGTCAAACATCATATTAAAACGTGTCGTGTCGTTTGAAAATTTTACTCATTGGAGGCCATGACATGTCTTGTTGACATGAGTTAACATTTTGAATGTGATGTTGTGTCGAGTTTTGAGTACATGAATTGGCTAACATGCCACGTATTCTAACACGAGAAGTCTGATATGACATGTCAACCTATATGATGACTAATTTAATTTTTTTTACTAAAAATTCATTAAAATATCTAAATAATTTTTAAATAAAAATTAAATTGTTGGAATTTGTTATAACTTGCCATATTATAATTATAATATAATGATTAAATAAAAAAATTATCAATTGACATTATTAAATTTATAATATAAGCTCATTTATTTATCAATCTTCGGAAACCTGCAACACAACATGACTTTTACATGACACATCAACACTATCATGTCATGTTGTGTCTTAACAACTTGATTGTCCCTTATCATTTTTGAGAACACGTTTGAATTACCAACTTATTTAATAATTGTAATGACCAATTTGATGCTTTAATAAGTAATAGGAATTATTACATTAGCATATTACATAAAGTATTTTCTTTCAGAATCGATCATTGGTTTTGATGAATAACAACATTAGTAAGCAATTAATACAAGGAATAATATAAATGAGATAATACGCATAAAAAATACATAAATAAAATTTTATGAAATTTTGAATCAATTTTGATTTAAAACCATAAGACTCATGAAACGAAATATTTTATTTTTTATCACTGAAAATTCATTAAAATATGTAAATAATTTGTAAATAAAAAGTAAATTGTTGGAATTTTATTATAACTTGTCATATTATAATAAAATTTAATGATTTAATAAAAATTAATGCATTTAACTATAAAAAAATGAGGTATGGCTTTTAATTAATACAATAGACGAAGGAATAATATAAATGAAATAATATGCATAAAGGATGATTAATGTTTTAAACGCGTGCGTTGAGTACATGAATGGGCTAACATGACATGCATTATGACAGGACACATCCCGACATGACGTGTCAACTTATATTATGACTTGTATTATTTTTTTATTAAAAATATTTAAATAATTTTTAAATAATATTAAATGCTAAATAGTGTGCTTTTGCTCATGACCATTAATTTGGTACCAGTTGGTGGTACAAAATTTTATTTTTGTACCACCATTTTATTTTTCAAAGATCAATTACGTAATTCTAATAAGAAAAATAATAAAAAAGAACTTCAAATTATTTCAAGGTTAATATGATAAAAATCAGTTATTTGAAAAAATTGTGGTCCATAAATTTGTTATAATTTTGTATATTATAACTATAATAGAATGATTAAATAAAAAAAATTATCAATCGACATTATTAAATTTATTATATAAGCTCATCAAATTATATATCAATCTTCGAAAACCTCCAAAACAACACGACTTTTACATGACACATCAACAGTATCATGTCATGTTGTATCTTACCAACTTGATTGTCCCGTATTATTTTTGAGAACACTAGTTTGGATTACCAACTCATTAAAAATTGTAATAACCAATTTGATGCTTTAATGAGCAATAAGAATTATATATTACATTAGCATATTACATAAAGTATTTTCTTTCAGGATCGAACATTGGTTTTGATGAATAACAACGACACTAAGCAATCAATACTTGAGATAATACGCCTAAAAAAATACATAAATAAAAATTTTATGAAATTTTGAATCTATTTTGATTTAAAACTATAAGACTTATGAAACAAAAATATTTTATTTTTTATCACTGCAAATTCATTAAAAATATGTAAATAATGATTAAATAAAAATTTATGCATTTTACTATAAAAAATGAGGTATGGATTTTAATTAATATTATAGACGAAGGAATAATATAAATGACATAATATGCATAAAAGATGATTATAATATAATAACGTTTTAAACGCGTGCGTTGAGTGCATGAATGGATCCATATTTTATTTGACATTTCATTGGATATCGTTAAATGTGATGAAATTTGACATCGGAGAACTTTTTTGATAAGTATTTAATTCATGTTCAAATAATATGCTGCCGATTTGTTACCGTTGTTTACCGCAGGATATTGAGATTATTGAGATAATATTCCCTATATTTCATTTAATGCGGTTTAAATGCAGCATCTTTATTGAAGGCCAGTGATTCTATTGCGTTACATATCCATTTAATTGAAAAATTTGCTGCCTATTTAAGCTTCACTATGTGGCATATTAATTCCTTTTGAGTTGATTTTCAGTTTCAAATCCACCTTTGTTTTCAGTAAATATTTATATCTAAATCAACTTTGTTTTGATCTAATGCAGCTCGGTGGTACGACTGTTAGTATTTCTTATTATAAAACTTGGCATATTTCTTATCATACCTGGTACCAGTTGGAAATAAAGAGTCAAATGCTCATGAATAAAATTTTTAAATGATAAAAATCATCTTTTCTTTATAGATGGCTCTAGTTGGAAATAAAAGGTCAAATGCCCTTGAATAATTATTTTATTTCTTATAATAAAGCGTTTTAGATGGTACCAGTTGGTGGTACGGCTGGGTTGACAAAAGTAAATGCTAAATAGCGTGCTTTTGCTCATGACCATTAATTGTTGATCTAATAGCACGAATTAGTTACATTGGTGTTTACCAAGCAATTAGTTATGTTATTTACATAGACATAACCGATGTATAAACTGCGGATTTGTTGCATCTGCTGTGAGCAATGCAAGAATCTATTGATTGCATCAGTCAAATAGATGTAGTTGAGTGAGAATTGTTACATCAATTTATCTCATGCAATTACATATATTATTTTCATTGCCGTAGCTGATGCAAGAACATATACATTAACTGCATTCATTGGACAGAAGCAAAAGTTCAATAAGTTACATCAATAAATTCGATGCACTTAAATAAAAATAGTTATATCAGTGTTTCCCATACAACTGGCTATTATTTACATCATCAAGCCGATGCAGACAAATATAGGTCGATGCAAAATGCTGAAAAACGAAATGTGGATGCAAATAAATTTTTTTGGCTGATGCAACAGATATTTTTTCTGGAAAATCATAAATCCCGATGCAGATGCTGCAGTTTCCTGTAGTGTTTCTTACTAGCCTTCTACTTTCCTCTCACACCAATCACCACGCCTCTCGCGGCCTTATTGTGACACCTCATCACCAATTCATACGACTTCTCACGGCAATTTGCATTTTCACTGCTCTGTTCGCTCTTCTCCTGATATTTTCTTCATTTGTTTTCTTCCACTGACTCGTGGGGCCTCTTGGTCAGTGCAGGTATGCTAGTAGGCTTGTGAGACACGCTTCTATTTAAGCACCTCTCCGTCTTCATTTCCTTCTTACCCCATTGATTCTTTTCTCCTCTTCTTAACTGAGTTACGCTCTCTCTTCCCTTTCTCTATTTTTGCTCTGTAATCCCATGTTCCATGCTTCAACTTTGTTTTTCTATTCATCTGAACTTTCAATCAAGCATTTCATACACTTTGGTTTTGAGTTCTCTCTTACTCAGCTGTGTGCGTTCCCCTACAGATCTGTAGATGGGGTCACTTCTCTTCTCCGATTGATATCAAGCTGAAGATTGATACTCTCTTCATCCAGGTATCTTGCTTTTCTTCTATCAAATGACATCCTCGTTTCTTCTTTGTTGTTACATCTGACACCTGCTGTTACTAAGCTCTGACGCTCATGATTTCAGATTGCTATTTCAATCCATAAGAGGAGGTATTCGACAGATCATCTCGTTCCTCTTCTTCAGGTACACTTTCTCATCCTTGCGCTTTTTTCAATTTTCTCTTTATTGCATTCTAGATCTGAAATCGCCAGGGTTTTCATTTAAAGCTCAAAGCTTTATCACTTGCTATTGAACATTCTTTCTCCATTGCTCTCATGACTTCACTTGCGCTCGTTTTGCATCTCTTTACTATGCCCAATTTCTCTCCCTCTTCTTACTGGTATCAATGAGCTGATACTTTTAGATCTGCTGTTCACTGAAGATGGGGATTTAGGCATGCCTTTGGATTTTATCACCACATCTGAGCCTCATCTCCAGTTGATTGTTTTCTTTTAAGGCCCGATTAAACTATTATTTTTGTTTTACTGCACATTTGGTCCTGACAGTGGGCCCCTTACTTCTCTATTATTGCATCTTTGCATCCTCTTTCTTCTCCTTTCTTTCGCTCATTCCTCAATTTTATTGTTACTGCTAGCAGCTTTCTCTCTCCCTGGCACTTCCTTGGAAGCTACCATCACCATCCTGCAAGGCACCCCTCTAGTCACCTCCTTGCTCCAGGTTAGCCTCTCTCTTTTTTGAACTGATGAGTTCTCAATGTTTCAAATGAATGAATTGCCTTGATTTGGTTTGAGCGTGCTGATGGACCAGTTCTTGTTTTATTGTCTTGGCATTAAACACATCAAAGTTGCCTCCTTGGACTGCTTGATAACTAAGTTGCTATCGGCCTTTAGATTGGCAGTTTGAACTGCATAAATTGCTCCTCAATTAGCATTGTAATTGTGTTAAACTGCCATTATTGCTATGTTTGCACCTGTTGCCCTGGTGTTACACGTGGTGTTGCCAACGTGAAGTCCGATTTGAGATATTCTGACCAAATTGGGTTTGTGATGGAGTTGAGTTTATACTTGCATCTTGCTCATTTGTGGCATTGAATTGAACTGTGCCTCAACCTGGATTACATCTGTTATTGCATTGATTGGTTCTTGTGGGTACATAAGGCTTTGCTTTTGCTAGGAATGATTAGGACAGATAGCCATAGGTCTTTTTAGGGATCGAGATGTGGTGAGCTTCTTGTAAATTGTTTGTTTCGGGGTATAACATTGCTGTTCGTCGAGTGGTCCGGCGACTTCTATGTTGTAGCCTCAAATCAACTTAGTAATTGATTTATTTCTCAGCCTTTTCAATTCTTTAGCCTATGTGGATTGATGAATCTGTGATGGTTTTAAATCCTCTCACTTCCCTTCTTCCTTTTTCATCTATATGCGGCAACTTTTTCCCTTTTTTTTTTTAGCCCATATGGCCTTATTTAGATTTGTTGGGCCTATTCTAAAAAAATCTCAGCCCAATTCCGAAGCGGCCTGCATCTCTCTTTCTTTCTTTTCTTTTTTTTTTTTTTTTTTTACAACCTTCGGGGAATTTGGCGCCACTTGTGAAAGTTGGTTCTTTTACAACCCTCGGGACATTTGGCGTCACTTGTGAGAGTTGGTTCTCGGGCCATTTGGCGGCACTTGTGAGAACAAAAGGGATTTTACAACCTTCGGGGCATTTGGCGCCACTTGTGAAAGTTGATTCTTTTACAACCCTCGGGACATTTGGCGTCACTTGTGAGAGTTGGTTCTCGGGCCATTTGGCGGCACTTGTGAGAACAAAAGGGATTTTACAACCTTCGGGGCATTTGGCGCCACTTGTGAAAGTTGGTTCTTTTACAACCCTCGGGACATTTGGCGTCACTTGTGAGAGTTGGTTCTCGGGCCATTTGGCGGCACTTGTGAGAACAAAAGGGATTTTACAACCTTCGGGGCATTTGGCGCCACTTGTGAAAGTTGGTTCTCTTTCTTTCATATTATATTGGTTTCTCTTATGAAGCTCGTTTGGATGGTATGAGAATAAACAAGGAATAAGGAGGCCGTTTGGATCGCTTAGGAATAGGAGGATTTTCCTATTTTTAGGCATAAAGTATTAGGAAGTGTGTAATTTTATATTCCTAGGCATAAAGTATTGGGAAGTGTGTAATTTTGTGAAGAGTTTGAATTGTTTATAATAAATTTATGTCTAGGAATATGAAATTCCTCTTATTCTCGTATGATCCAAACAGCCCCGAATTTTAGGAAAAAAATATTAGAAATAATGTAACTTTTAGAAGAATGGGAAAAATGTTATTTCGAAAAGAAGAAATGTTAGTGGACGGCGAGTTAGGAATAAACAAATTAATATTAATTTAAATAAATTATTAAAAATTATTATTTTAATATTAAATAAAGTACTAATTAAATAGGACACAGAATTTTATTTAGCTATTAGTATTTCGCTAGTTTTGTTGAAATTATGTATATATAATCGTTAAAAGAAATAATTTTTTTTCTAACTCCTAATTTGTTTGGATGTCTAAAAAAAAACTATTCTGCTTTATTCCTAAGCAATCCAAACATCCCATAATACAAGATGGAAGCTCGTTCAAGCTCTGCACAGCCGGAGGATCCAGGGATCTAATTTCTTTCCCTGCCTTTCCCTCCTCTTTCTTCTTATTTTTTTTTTCCCTTCTTTTCTCTTTTTCTTCGTTTTTCTTCGTTTGGTTTTTCTGGAAAGTTTGATGTATAGTTCTGTATTTGGGAAGAGGGTAGGTGGAGCACCTATTAATTTCGGCTTTAATGTGCGGTAGTTGGGAAGTGTCGGTGGCCTGGAGTACTGGACCTCTCCTTTTATTTCTTTTTCCTTTTTTCCGTTTTTCTTTTTTTCTTTGTAACTCATGTGGACTTTTGGTCGCCTGTTTGGCTCAAGAGCCGCCTCATTAACCAAGAACATCCTTGGATGAAAACAAAAAAACAAAAAGAATTTTCTCCACAACAAACCTCAACCTTATTCTTCACAAAAAATAATACTCGATCAACCTTACGAAGAGGTCTAATTGGAAATGGCTGTCCGTAATGATTCCATAGTCGACATCCAGAATATTTTGGCAGATGAATTCCGACAAAAACTTGGGGAGTTAGCCGCCGGGCAGGAGGAGGGTGAGAATTTCACCATTTTTCGAGTTCCAGATCATATCAGGCAGAAGAACAAGCAGCTGTATGAGCCAAGGATGGTTTCAATCGGCCCATACTACCATGGAAAATTTCAAGCTATGGAGAGGTACAAATTGCGTTATCTCAAAGACTACCTCTCACGAATTAATGGAAAAGACATTGATCACTGCATCAGTGAATTGCGGGTGTTGGAGTCCCAAGCACGCAGATTCTATTTTGAGGAAGTAAATCTTCAGAGTAAGGAATTTCTACAAATGATGCTCCTTGATGGGTGCTTCATAATTGAATTCTTGATGAAATGGAATTCGGGGATTCCAGATGAGATGTTTGCTGTGGGGTGGGTTTTGCCAACCATAAGGAACGACCTTCTCCTTTTGGAGAATCAGATTCCTTTTTTTGTGATTCGCAAACTATTTAGTCTCATTTCCTCTGATCTGACTCCAAGCGAAGAGAACAATCCCAGAAAAACCCTTGTTGCAATGCTTCAAAAATACTTATCAGAAGGGAAGAAGACGGAGCATCCTTTCATATGGGTCGACATTAAACACATTTTACACCTGTATCATCTCTGTCATGTGACTCCACCGAGTGCTAACGAACTTCCAACAAAATCTTTCCACATAAAAGAATGCTTAAACCCCATTCTCAAGCTCAGCTTCAGGAGAAAACAAATTTCAACTGATGAAAGGGCTCCTAAGACGATTCTGTCGGCTACTGAGCTACAAGAGGCTGGCAGAAGAATACCAAATTCAACTAATGAAAGGGCTCCTCGGAAAATTCAATCAGCTACCGAACTACAAGAGGCTGGCATAACTTTTAAGAAAAAGATATCAGAAAATTTTTTGGATATTAAATTTCAAAATGGCATCCTTGAAATCCCTTTTGTGCCAATAGAAGACACACGGCGATCTCGATTGTTGAATCTGGTTTACTTTGAGCAGTGCAACGCCAATCCCTATTCTCAAGAACAAAACGCCAATCTCAGAATGGACCTGACCAGTTATGCATGCTTCATGGGTTCGCTGTTTAAAACAACAAGAGATGTCACCCTGCTTCATAAAATGGGAATCATTGACAATCTGTTAGCAACAGATGAAGAGCTGGTTTCCTTTTTCAACTGGCTAACTGAGGGCTCTTATTTGGACTACGAAGCACACTACCTCAAGGATCTGTTTATCGATGTCAACAGGTACTATAATTCAGATTGGCATAAGTGGAGGGCAAGACTGAAGCGAGATTATTTTGCTAATCCATGGTTGACCATATCATTTATCGCTGCATGCTTTCTTCTGGTCCTAGCTATCCTGCAGACTGTGTATACTGTCCTTTCTTTCTATCAGAAAAAGTAGTTCCTAAGCGAAATTTCTACGAACATTCACATGAACGTGCTTTCTTATTTGGAAGAGGTCGAATAATTTGTTGTATTATGTGTACTTCTGTTTTCGTTTTTCTTTGACGTAGAACCACTGAGTGTATGCTTAATTATGTGTTTGTAAGTCGAATTTGTTGTATTATGTATAATTTCTTGTAAGTTGATGGAATAAATAGCGAAGTCTAGTGGCTATAAGAACATACTGGAAGCAGAAAGCCGGAAACATCACACATGTTTCACACTCCCACTCATCCTGAATATACTAATTAATTCCTGGAGGTCCTAGGATATTTGTGTATGTCAATATTTCATAAGAATAATGAAGCAATGAAGCAATAATACAATATCAATTTTATGTTTTCAAAACCATAAAATATAAGGCAGTAAAAACTAAAAAGCACACAACAGGAAGTAAAAAAACTAAAGCTTTATAATTAGTTTATATCAAAGGTCCAAATTGCTCCCCTAATGCCGATAGCCCTGTTAGAAATCATACTTCCGCAAATGGGAAAAACTATTCCTGGTCGTGGTAGAAATACCAATTAATCTGGAAGCATCAAAACTTTAGTCGGAATCAGGCTAATCGAAAGCATTTATTAATTACATAAGTTGTTAAAAAATGATGGTACCTTTCTCCGAACAAAAAAAAAAGCTCCATATTGTCATTTCATACCAAAAGAAACACCGAGAAGGTTTACCTAAAAATATACAAAAGACATCAACTCTGCCCATACGTTTACTCAGCGACCTATAAGTGGTGTGATCAACTTTTCATTTTTGACCCGATCATATTGTGTGACTACTACGATAATCATAGACGCCGTGACAAGGAGGAACAAGATTGGGTGCGTAACCTACATTTTCAAGAAAAAAATAAAGTCGCTAAATGAGAAAATAGCTAAAGAAATGGCTAGACGTGAAAGGATAGACACGTTCAACTGTTCAAGGGGAAAAAAAAAGAAAAAAAAAGGAAAGGAGGAAGAAAGAAAGCGAGAAGATTAGGGGTGTGTTTGGATAGGCCGGGAATAGAGAATAGGAATAAGAAATTTCGATTTGCGTGCTTATTCTTATTCTTGTACAATCCAAACAACATAAGAATAAGGAATAAGGGTCCTTATTCCTATACTAACAAAACCATGGTATAAGAATAAGGAATAAAGATAAGCACGCAAACTGAAATTTCTTATTTCTATTCCTTATTCCCGACTTATTCCGTTGCATCCAAACACACCCACTATAAGAACTAAATATGGAACAAGAGAAGAAGACGAATGAGGTGGATGTTGATGCAATTTTCTAGAACGATGTGGATGTTGATGCCACATTCTAGAACAATGCTGCTTAGTTGGCTGACAACGCTCGTTGAAGTCGTCAATAAAAAGAGGACGAGGACGAATCAGGGTGATACCAATTTTCTATATCGTTTGATATATTTAATTTGTGATTGGATGTTGATCAGTAAACGAAAGATATTATCATTTAATTTTACATATATTTTAAAAAGACAACACATATGAAAAACTTTTATCAACAACAATGACAACAATAACTATCAGGGCTCAAAATTTTATCAGTATCACCATTTAGGCTGCATATAAACAGATGAAATGTTTTTTTGAGAAAATAAGGCCGGGGTTCCATTTTGATCAAATAGATTTTGTGCAAATTTACCATGATAAGCAATTTTTGTAATAAGATACAGATAGAGTCTTTAATTTTGGTTTGATGGCTCTCAATCATGACGAAACTTCTTCCAGTAGTATGCAATAATTTTTGTTCAACTTCGACAAACTTGATTTATGTATCTTTATCAATTGTGTAAAATTGTAAATAAGTCATGGTTGTGTTGTACACCAAAATCGTGAACACTCAATAAATGGTGAGCACAGAATAGAGGAAACTTTTGAGGTTGTAACTTAGAGTGCGTTTGGATCGTTGGAAGAAAGAAGAAGAAGAAAAAAAATTATAAACAATCCAAACTCTTCACAAAGTTACACACTTCCCAATATTTCTTCTCACTTCTTCCCTTCTTCCCACACCTATCCAAACGGAGCCTTAAAGAATAATAAAAAAAAATAGAATTAAACCAAACTGCTCTTCTGGGCTCAGGGTCAGGGATGCCAATTTATGGTACAATTGACAAAGAGAGCATAGGTGCATATGCAATATTCTTAACCTTCACGAGCAGCACTTGCAATTATTTATGGTTTGCAGGACCAAAATGGAAACATGGGCATAGCAGTAGTCTTATATATATGTTTCAAATTCATTTTAAACAATTATTATGAAATACATATTTTTATTAGCTCTTTAATATAAGAAAATTGTATTAATAACAGATTTTTGAAGGAAGTTCCTTCTTGGAGGCTCCGTTTGGATGGCTTCTTTCCGGAATAAGGAATAAGGAATAACTACTTTTTACCAATAAATTTATTTTTAACCATCCAAATTCTTCACAAAAGTTACACACTTCCCAATAAATTTCTTCCCTTCTTCCTTCTTCCTACCTTATTCTCAACGCATCCAAACGGAGCCGGAGGTCGTTCGGAATTCTATAGGGAAGCATTTTGGAGTTGCCCACCCTGCCACAAATCAAAGTAAGGTATGCTTCAAGGGATGCAATTGTCGGAGCGCACCATCTAGCAAATGAGGCACGAAGAAATTAATGGAGGCTTGCAGTATTAGATAAATGTTAATTTTAGCCTCTAATTTTTTGTGTGTCAATGATGTAGTGCTTGGAACCTTTATATTATTGGTCCCTTTTCTTTGTATATTACCGCCTATAATATATGCCTAAGAGGCCTATTTCATTTCAAAAGTAAAAAAATAAAAATCTAGCAAAATAAAATGCCTTCACCAAAACAAACCAAACCAAGAATCAATCCTTCACATGAAAATTTTATTTTGTATCCTTCATTGATTAATAATTTATAGTTTAATACTTTAATATTACAAATAAATTTCAAAAGAAAAAATGTTGCTGTTTTTAAGTATGATTTTGATTAAAAGCAAAGTTGGATAAAAGACGCTCAAATCTTGTTCAACCGGAAATAAACCCCTCTACTCTTCGTGACCGGATATAAACCCTTTTCAATGATAATTTATTTATAAAAAATAATTAATATAACTTCGGAGGATTCGGTATTTCGGTTCAGCCTCTTAATATATCGGCATATAGCGTATCAACCTTTTAAGATACCAGCCATGTGACCATGTCCTTCTTTTTGACCGGTGGCCTGGTGCCATGTCATTGTGTCGGTTCGTGTCCCATATCTGTTGGGTCAGATTCGTATTAATAATATGGCTGCATTGGGTCGACTTGTATCATTCTATTGGGATCGTTTGGATCACTTAGGAATTTAAAAAATTTGGGAAAATTATAATTTTTAGGAATAAATTTATTGAGAAATTTATAATTTTATGAAAAATTTGAATTGTTTATAATAAATTTATGGTAAGAAGATAAAATTTTTCAAATTCTTTAGGAATCCAAACAGCCTCTTTTGAGCTTTTTGATGCAACGACTTCATTTACATACGAATACGAACTTTATAAAAAATATTTGTTGAATTAAATCCAAATCCGTAAATCCGTACAGTGGCTACAGAGAAGCTCGTGATCTTGTACCATTAGGGAAATTGCTTTATCGCTCCACGTGGTACAATTTATGGCCTTTGCTTTATGGCTCCACGTGGTACAATTTATGGCCTATTTTGCTTTCCTTTTTTCTTTCATTTATTTGAGCTATGTCATTCATCTCATTGTTGATTCAGACGTTAGCACATGGCTTAGAAAATTTATCATGTTGGGTCATTTCCAGTCTCCTTCCCCATTTTTGACCAATAAATCAATAAAAATTTAATATTTATAACTTATGTGATATATGGTTGTCAAGAAATAAATTGCTTATAGAGCTAGAAAGAATTTTATCAGTGTCGGGTTAGTTGTATTTGTAATACTTTGATCTAAATAATTATCATCTTTTTCTTCATAATTGTATTTAATAATTTTAATGTCAATTAATTTGATAATATTTCGGCTCTGTTTGGATGGGGCCGGAATTACAAATTCCGGGTATTTTATATGCCAAATTTATTATAAACAATTCAAATTCTTCACAAAGTTACATACTTCTCAATAAATTTATGTCTAGAAATTACAAATTTTCTAAATTCCTACAACATCCAAACGGAATGATTCATGTCGCAGAGACTATTAATTGCTCCATGCCTATTGCTTAGAAATTGAGATCCGCTGCCGCGCAACATTCTGGCCATCTGATCAAGATCCAATGAACAAGAGAGCTCCATGCATGTAACCTAGATTAATAGGCCCGTAAAAAATGAACCATCTGATCAAGATCAGACGGCTCGTAGTGCGCTACACCATGTCCATGGTGTTGCGCGGCATTCTGGCCGTCTGATCAAGATCCAATGGACAAGAGAGCTTCATGCATGTAACCTAGATTAATAGACCCGTAAAAAATGAACCATCCGATCAAGATCAGACGGTTCGTAGTACGCTACACCATGTCCCGCGCTAGAGCGAATCCGGATTGATTGCTTAGTTACCGCCTTACCGGTAGGTTCGCTGGAGATAAAACAATTGACATCCTGGTGCAACTTTATCACGAGAAGAAGTTGCCACGAAAGTGCTGCTGAGTGGGTTCGCTGTTTAAAACAATCACCCTGCTTCATAAAAAGGTAATCATTGACTACGAGTCTACGAAGCACGCTACCTCAAGGATCTGTCTATTGATGTGAACAGGTACTAGAATTCAGATTGGAATAAGTGGAGCCGTGGAGGGCAAGACTGAAGCGAATTATTTTGCTAATACATGGCCGACCATATCATTTACTGCTGCAGCCTGCATGTGTTCTTCTGGTCTTAGCTTAGTGTTCTCCAAAATAACACGACACGATCTGTGTGTTGACACGACACGACACGACACAAATACAAAATTGACACGACACGATCGTGTTATCGTGTCGTGTTGGGACATTACAAAATTTGACACGATTCAACACGAGACGATTCGACACGCAATACGACACGAACACAACACGAACACGAATTAACACGACATCTCAACACAAATTTAATTATTAATGTTGATTATTTAAGCAAAATTAATAATTTAATTTCAATTTATAATACTTTATCATATTATTTACCATCATTTAAATCATAATAGTGTCCTAATCTAATTATTATTTTTTATAAAAATATTAATAAAAAGATTAAACTTAATTAAATAATAAATTATTATGTTTAGTAATTTTTCTCTTACTTTTAATTTTTTTTAATAATTTTTAATTTAATAAAATAATAAAATAATATGACACGATTTGACACGACTAACACGACGTGTCAACACGACACGACACGATCGTGTCAATCGTGTCGTGTCAGAATGCGTGTCGTGTTGCCTCTTCTCACTACTAAGCACGACACGACACGACACGATTAAAAAAAGTAGTTCGTGTCAACACGACACGACACTCTAACACGATCGTGTTTGACACGACACGACACGTACGATTGGAGAACACTATCCTAGCTGCCCTGCAGACCGTGTATACTGGCCTTTCTTTCTTTCAAAAATAATAGTTCCTAAAGGTCCCGTTTGAATTGTATGAGAATAGGTAAGAATAACTTTTTTCTAGACGTAAATTTATTATAAATAATAATGACAACAATAATTATCAGGGTGATACAAATTTTCTGTATCGTTTGATACATTTAATTTGTGATTGGATGTTGATCAGTAAACGAAAGATATTATCATTTAATTTTACATCTATTTTAAAAAGACAACACACATGAAAAACTTTTATCAACAACAATGACAACAATAATTATCAGGGCTCAAAAATTTATCAGTATCACCAATTAGGCTGCATATAAACAGATGAAATGTTTTTTTGAGAAAATAAGGCCGGGGTTCCATTTTGATTAAATAGATTTTGTGCAAATTTACCATGATAAGCAATTTTTGTAATAAGATACAGATAGAGTCTTAGTTTTGGTTTGATGGCTCTCAATCATGACGAAACTTCTTCCAGTATGCAATAATTTTTGTTCAACTTCGACAAACTTGATTTATTATGTATCTTTATCAATTGTGTAAATAAGCCATGGTTGTGTTGTACACCAAAATCGTGAACAATAAATAAATGGTGAGCACAGAATAGAGGAAACTTTTGATTCTTGTACCATTAGGGAAATTGCTTTATCGCTCGACGTGGTACAATTTATGGTCCTATTTTGCTTTCCTTTTTCTTTCATTTATTTGAGCTATGTCATTCATCTCATTGTTGATTCAGACGTTAGCACATGGCTTAGAAAATTTATCATGTTGGGTCATTTCCAGTCTCCTTCCACATTTTTGACCAATAAATCAATAAAAATTTAATATTTATAACTTATGTGATATATGGTTGTCAAGAAATAAATTGCTTATATAGCTAGAAATAATTTTATTAGAGTCGGGTTAGTTTTATTTGTAATACATTGATCTAAATAATTATCATCTTTTTCTTCATATATTGTATTTAATAATTTTAATGTCAATTAATTTGATAATATTCTTAATGATTCACGTCGCAGGGACTATATATTGCTCAATGCTTATTGCTTAGTGACCGGTGGGTTCGCTGGAGATAAAACAATTGACATCCTGGAGCAGCTCTATCACGACTTCACGAGAAGAAGTTGACACGAAAGCGCCGCTGAGTGGGTTCGCTGTTTAAAACAACAATAGATGTCACCCTGCTTCATCAAAAGGGAACCATTGACTACAAGTCTACGAAGCACACTACCTCAAGGATCTGTCTATTGATGTGAACAGGTACTAGAATTCAGATTGGCATAAGTGGAGGGCAAGACTGAAGCGAGATTATTTTGCTAATCCATGGTTGACCGTATCATTTATCGCTGCATGTGTAATGTGTTCTTCTGGTCCTAGCTGCCCTGCAGACCGTGTATACTGGCCGACCATATCATTTACTACTTTCTTCTGGTCCTAGCTGCCCTGCAGACCGTCTATCAAAAAAAAATAGTTCCTAAGTGAAATTTCTAGGAACGTGCTCATGAATGCGCTTTGTTATTTGAAAGAGGTCGAATTTGTTGTATATATTGTGTGTACTTCCGTTTTCATACATGTTTAAACAGCGAAGTCTAGTAGCTAAAGAACATACTGGAATCAGAAATCCGGAATCACACATGTTTCACACTCCCACTCATCCTGAATATACTAATTAATTCCTAGAGGTCCGAGAATATTTGTGTATGTCGATTCACATGAATAACGAAGCAATAATGAACTCAAGTGAGAGGTCGCAAGTTCGAAACCCGGCCAATTTTTATAGACATTTAATTTAAAAAATAAGTTAGGAGGCTTGACTTCCAATTTATTTCAAAAAAAATGAAGGAATAATGCAACATCAATTTAAAGTTTTTAAAACCACAAAATATAAAAGGCAGTAAAAACTAAAAAGCACACAATAATAGGAATAAAAAACCGAAAGTTTTTATAATTAGTTTATATCAAAGGTGCAAATTGCATTATTCATACGAATTGCAATTTGTTTGCAACACCTTTGATATCTTTGTAATAGAAAAAAAAAAAGCGTAATAGGACTCAAAACAGAAACGGAAGTTTTAGAAAAGCATTTTCAAAAGTCAAAGGTATAAAAGGCCAAGGTGAATAGAAATCACCAATATCCCAAGTGAAATATCAAAATTAAAAGTCCAAAACACGAAACCCAAGGTCAAGAACCAAAACCTCTCCGTTTGAGGAAAAAAGTCCCTCCTTAAGGTTGAGATCGACCTTACATGACTTAGAAATTGAATTCTTACGGGCCCCCTCGTCCAAAGAATTCTAATTTGTTCTCACAAGTGCCGCCAAATGGCCCGAGAATCAACTCTCACAAGTGACGCCAAATGTCCCGAGGGTTGTAAAAGAACCAACTTTCGCAAGTGGCGCCAAATGCCCCGAAGGTTGTAAAATCCCTTTTGTTCTCAGAAGTGCCGCCAAATGGCCCGAGAACCAACTCTCACAAGTGACGCCAAATGTCCCGAGGGTTGTAAAAGAACCAACTTTCACAAGTGACGCCAAATGCCCCGAAGGTTGTAAAATTCCTTTTGTTCTCACAAGTGCCGCCAAATGGCCCGAGAACCAACTCTCACAAGTGACGCCAAATGTCCTGAGGGTTGTAAAAGAACCAACTTTCACAAGTGGCGCCAAATGCCCCGAAGGTTGTAAAATCCCTTTTGTTCTCACAAGTGCCGCCAAATGGCCCGAGAACCAACTCTCACAAGTGACGCCAAATGTCCCGAGGGTTGTAAAAGAACCAACTTTCACAAGTGGCGCCAAATGCCCCGAAGGTTGTAAAATCCCCTTTGTTCTCACAAGTGCCGCCAAATGGCCCGAGAACTAACTCTCACAAGTGACGCCAAATGTCCCGAGGGTTGTAAAAGAACCAACTTTCACAAGTGGCACCAAATGCCCCGAAGGTTGTAAAATCCCTTTTGTTCTCACAAGTGCCGCCAAATGGCCCGAGAACCAACTCTCACAAATGACGCCAAATGTCCCGAGGGTTGTAAAAGAACCAAATTTCACAAGTGGCACCAAATGCCCCGAAGGTTGTAAAACCTCTTAAAAACGACTCCAAAACGACTCCAAGTGAAGATTCATTCCTTTTCAACGAAGACCTCTTCTAAAACTTAAAGTCTTTTAGTAGTTTAGCGATCCTTAATTGGGTCCCGTCAACTAGGTTTGGTACCATCAATTAAGGCCTCTTTAAGATAAGTAATAGCACTCCATAAATCCATTTTCTTAGCCCATTACATCAATACCCTTTACGTCCCTTAATCAGAGGTTCTCGTAGGCAACTACGAGGTAATTAACAATAGGGGCTTGCGCCTATTGGAAAGAAAGAACCCGCTAAATTAAGAAACTTCTTTAAGAAGCGACTCTTGTTAGGATTCTCTTGTTTTGAGAGATACCCGCTATAGAGATCGAACCTTAAGGGAGGTGAATCTAAGGCTATGTTTCCATTGTTCTTCGAGAAATTCCTTCGAGGAGAATAATGACGAAAAAGCCGCAACAGATTCTCTGGCACGCCCGGTGGGACCTCTTTCTCCTCTCATCTTTGGGACTTGAAGGGTGACGTAAGGGCTAAGAAAATTTTAATAAGCAATCCTAACGGTAACATTAAGTTCATGTCATTGCAGGTTGAAATGGCATTCACCAGCATTGACGCTTTCAAGCCGACAGGAGTTCTCGGGATCGGAGGAGTGCCGATTTGTTACAACGACGAATTCACACTTGGAGGTCTACCCTTCGGGCACTCCTATGTGCCCGTCGTCCAAGCCAGTGATGGAAGCTTCAAGTTAGCAAGGGTGGTCGTAGAAGAGCCACTCGAAGAAGTGGTGGAGATTGCCAAGGTCATTGAAGATCCAATGGAGATTGACTCTGTGAAGGAAGAAGAATGGACAACTATCTCCCACAAGCGAGCTCGCTCAAGCCCGACCCATTCTCCTCAAAGGCACCAACCTCGCCGCCGTTCCCCTACTAAGAGAATGGCCGTAAAGAAAGTGTATGCGCCGGTCTTTCAAAGCGCCAGGACAATGAAGAAGGTCCAACGGGCCTACAAAAATGAATTGGAAGTAAGGCCGAATTCGCCTGTAAGCAACCCGTTCTCAACACTCCGCCTCGTGAGGAAGAACTCGCCCGTGGCCGTGCTCAAGACCATGGAGGAATTTCCTCTCGAATATCAAATGCAGTTTAGAGGGAGAAGCCCTCAAAACCGGCAGTCGGTGAAGGAGAGGTTAACCTTTCCGCGTGCATCGGTCCATGAACGATTAGGACCAAAGGGTCACAAGAAAGCATCCTCCTCCGTGCATCAAAGACTGGGGCAAAGAGTCAAACCAGTTAAGGAAAAGGTGAGGCCTAAGAAAATTTGGGTGCCTAAAGAGAAAACACGATCCATGGAGGTGGATCAAGAGCCACGTAACAAGAAGAGGCACGTTGCACGAGAAGATGGCCAACTTGTGGTCCACGCTCGGGTTCACATAGTTGAAATAAGTGAAGAATATGAAATGCACGCCTTTGTAAACATGGCCAGTGATGAAGAAGTCCCCTTCACCAAGAGGGATGGCAAGGACAAACGGGATCGTACTTCTTCAAGCCGCATCATAAATGATGAAGAGCCAACGGGGGACGAAGAAGAAGATGTAGATGGTAAAGATCGCTGGAATGAGGGCGAAAGATCAAAATTGATGAGCATCATTGAAAGAAATGAAAAGAAAATGGCAATTATGATGAATGAAAGGGAGAAAAAAAGAAAACACCTGGAGATTGAGAAAGAAGTAAACCAGATGGAGAAAGAAGTACAAATCACTATAAGGAATAGACGATCTCTAGCACCTTACCTCCTGGAGATTGAGAAAGAAGTAAACACCAACCTCTTGGTGGATATAGAAGAATGGGAAGTAGACATGATGATGGAGCCCGATGAAGTAATGGAAGTAGCAATAAATGAAGAAGAAGATTGCAGAAAACCTTTCGTAGAATACTTCAAATGTCAAACCTTACCTAGTGAAAAGGCCGAAAGAGAGCAATTGAAGCGAAGGGTTCTCCGATACGTGTATGTAAACGACACCTTATATAGGAGGTCATATGATCAATTGTGGTTAAGGTGTGTGTCTCAAAGCGAGGCCCGAAAGATTATGAAGGAGGTTCATTCAGGATTCTGCGGAGCTCACCAGTCGGGACCTAAAATGAGGCTGCATATCAAAAGGATGGGGTACTATTGGCCTACAATGATTGCTGATTGTGAAGAACAAGCGAGAAAATGCCACATGTGCCAAGTACATGGCGACTTCATCCATCAGCATCCCAATCCTCTACACCCAACAGTAGCAGCATGGCCGTTCGATATGTGGGGCATGGACATAGTCGGACCTATTGACCCACCCTCCTCAAAAGGACATAGATTCATTCTAGCCATCACCGATTATTTCTCCAAATGGGCCGAAGCGGTGGCCTTAAAAGAAGTCAAGAGCAAAGACGTCATTCAATTCTTAAAGAATCATGTGTTGTATCGCTTTGGTACCCCACGAGAAATAGTATCAGATAATGGTGCATCATTTAAGAGCGGAGAAATTTGTGCTTTCGCCAGGCAACACAAGATCAAGTGGAGATATTCTTCTATCTATAATCCGCGTGCTAATGGCCTAGCTGAAGCCTTCAACAAGGTGTTGATCAAACTCTTGAGGAAGACGGTGGGTAACAATCATAGAAGTTGGGACGAAAAACTCCAAGAAGCTTTATGGGCATATCGCACAACATACAAAACTCCCACTCAAGCTACTCCTTACTCGCTGGCATTCGGATCCGAAGCGGTGTTGCCCTTGGAGGTCGAGCTACCCTCTTTGAGAGTAGCCATGCAAATAGGCTTACCGATGGATAAAAGGTTGGATGAGTTAGACGCTATGGATGAGAAGAGATTGGCGGCCCAACAGAGCTTAGAGTTGTATAGAATCCAAATGGCTAAAGCTTATGATAAGATGGTAAGGCCTCGTACTTTCAAAGAAGGAGAATTAGTCCTGATCTTGAGAAGGCCCATCGTTGGTCATCATCATGGCCCGAAATTCGCTCCAAATTGGGAATGGCCCTACATTATCAAGGAAGTTTACGAAGGAGGATCATATAAGCTTGTAGACAAAGAAGGAAAAGGCTCGATTCCACCAATCAATGGACGATATCTCAAGAAGTACTATACTTAGGGCCCATCCTTTTAGTCCACCTTACCAAAAACAACCAAAACCTTCATATATTTTAAACCTAATAAGGCCTAGCCCAATAAAAGTCCAAAACTCCACAAAAGACTATGACAACAAAAACCTATTAAGTCCAAAACCATATACATAACTCCATAAAACATTAGAATAAAATCCGACGAAAACGTTAGGAGTCGATAAAATCCAAAAACCTTAATTTAACCTTTCAATCAAAACCCAAAACCCAATAAAGGGGCAAGTTTTTGAAAAGAGACATGCCCCGCCAGGTTATATTTACCCTATATTATAATCTGCGGTCGACGATGGGATTTTCGAGTCTCGGAGAACGCGAAGCCGTGTCAAGGAAAGCCTTGGTGGTTTTCTAAGACACCTATGCCTAATGAAGATTAAACCTTTGTGGCGTCTGAAGGCATCAAGGCACCGCCCTATGAAGGTATCTGAGGGCTCCCCCCAATAACTCCCACCGTGTCCCTCGCTGGACATGGTCTGGAAAATAATTTTTGAAAAGAAATCTATTTCCCCGCCAGGTTATATTTACCCTATATTATAATTCGCGGTCGACGATGGGATTTTCGAGTCCCGAAGAACGCGAAGCCGTGTCAAGGAAAGCCTTGGTGGTTTTCTAAGACACCTATGCCTAATGAAGATTAAACTTTTGTGGCGTCTGAACGCATCAAGGCACCGCCCTATGAAGGTATCTGAGGGCTCCCCCCAATCACTCCCACCGTGTCCCTCGCTGGACATGGTCTGGAAAATGATTTTTGAAAAGAAATCTATTTCCTCACATGTTAGAATTTACCCTAATCACAATCCGCGGTCAACGATGGGATTTTCGGGTCCCGGAGAACGCGAAGCCGTGTCAAGGAAAGCCTTGGTGGTTTTCTAAGACACCTATGCCTAATGAAGATTAAGCCTTTGTGGCGTCTGAAGGCATTAAGGCACCGCCCTATGAAGGTATCTGAGGGCTCCCTCCACCCACCTCCACTGTGTCCTTATCTCACGAAGCAAAAGGCAGATAAAGGAGATGCCATTCATTAATGATAAAAGGAGTGCAGAAGGTTACAAACACAAGCCAACACAAGTTAAAACAACAATAAAAAGAAAATAATCCCTAATACAGACTAAAGGGGTGCAGAATAATAGATAAAGGTAAAAATGCCCTAAAGATAGCACTGGGGCAGCACTGGGGCAGCGCTGGGGCAAAACAACCCAAGATGACCGTTTACTCTGGGGCAGCCACAGCTCCACCGTCAACCGCAGCTTCACCACCCGCCAAATTATTCAAAGTGGCAAGAATGACCTGAAGCGTTCCTTCCAAAGCTTCTAGCCGGGCATTCAATTCCCCAAAGCGATGGTCGATAAAAGTCCAGATTGAGACAGGGGCAGGAGCATCGAGAGCCATCATAGCCGAATTATCATCCGGCGGAGAATCAACGTCCATAGGACCATACTGGTTGGGAGCCGCATTAGGAAGCAAAATGTAATCATTCACAGGCTGGTTGGGATCGGGAACCAGCATATCCATCGAAGATTCAACCCATCCGATAAGAGGCAAAGAAAGAAGGAGGTTGAAAGGATGCGCCACATCAGCATCAGAAACACGATTGCCCCACAACATGTCAGGCACACGAATATGAGCCCTAAGCATGAGAGCCTCAATGAGATGACCATAGGGGAGCGGCTCCCGATCAGAAATCGCCACCTGATGCATATGGAAAAGAATCATGTGAGCCAAGTTGATAGGCCATTGCTTCTGGATCAAGTTGCGAAGATAGAAGAGACTTCCAGGTTTGGCAAGATGGGTCATTACTCCTTGGGGAAAGATAATATCATTAACCACCAGGAAAAGAAACCTGAAAATAATGAAAAAATAAGGAAAGAGACGAGAATTAATCAAAATGAAGCAGAAGGGAAGAAAAGAGAAAAGAAAATACCTATGGAGAGCGGGCAGATGGAAAGTAGATACCCTCTCGATATCAGGAGCCGCCACCCTGAACCATTGGCGACATTCCTGATAACTGCCGAAACCTTGAGGCCACCTTTGAAAAGCATAGATGGTAGAACCGTCGACGGTGTTGGCAGCCTGCAAATAATTGGCCAAATCTCCAACGGTGATATGAAGGAAGCGGCCAAACAAATAGGAAGAGGCCAAGGGGGACCCAAAATGGTTAAAAGAAACCCTAAGATTGGCGTAGAAGAGACGAGTAATTCTGGGATGATACGGCTGATCACAATCGACCAAGCCAGCCAAGCTCCATGAGTCAAGCCAACCCCTGATGAGATTCACTTGCTCCACGGGGATCCTCCGCATAGGACGTAAGAAGTAACAATCAGCCACAAGTCTCTCTGCGTTACCCATGTCATTATAGTAAGAAAGGAATGCGGTCTCATCACGGAAGAGATAGCGGTTGTCAGGAGTAAGGGACCAGTCTGGAAAGGTGGAATCCAGACGCAAAGTAGAGGAACCAGAAGCCTCCCTGGCACGCTTGGATGAAGGAAGATAAGACATGATGGCAATAAGTTGGGGAATTTGTGCAGAAAGAAGAAAGACTGCGGGAAGCTTGAATGAAGGGAAAGAAGGACAAAGGCGTGCTTATATAGGTGTGGCAAAGGAAAGGTTGTAACTTGGAGTTAATGGCAGACGTGTGGACGTGTGGGAAAACTAAGGCTGTAGTGGAAAGAAGTGGAAATAAACCATTCAAACTAGTTCTTGAAAAGAAACGGTATGAAATCAAGGAGGCGCAGGAGAAGTGGAAGCGTTCAAGGCTGATTTTAGAAGAAGAAAATAACCAACAAATTGGGTCGTGGCCCATGTAGGTTCGAACCCAAGGAAATACAGGGACGGGCCAAAATACTCCTGCTCCAAGTACCCCAACTTGAGCGTCTCCACTACCCCTTGACACTCGCCAATGAGAGAAAGTACTAGAGCAGCAACCCCTCTGTTAGACTGAATCTCCAAGGAGATTCCATCAAAGAGCCTATCGCGGATGGGAGAAAGAACAAGAGGAGTGCCCCTGCAAGCTAGGCGCAAGACGGTCAAAGCATCCTTCAGTCCTACCACCGTAACAGCTGAAAAAAGAGAAATGAAGCATGAAAGGCAATCAGTCAAAAGAATGAAAGAAAAGCTAGTACCAAGGAGATAAATGAAAGATTAGTAGAAAAAAATTCACCTCTGGAGAAAGGTGGAGGGCTAGGAGTACGCAGATACTCCTGAATGCCAGTTATACGGAGCTCCTGATAAGAAGGAGCATCACTGGACTCTGAAAGTCCATCCTCACCCTCATGAGCCAGAGGACCAACTGGGTTATCCATGTCAACCTGAAATATTAAACGAACACATGTGCAAAAGAAAGAAACACCAAAAATCAACCATACAAGTAAGACATAATGAGGGATATACGAAGCATGAAACATATAAAATCCATTTCTCCAATGGAACAACAAAAGAGATCAAGAGTTCACACAAACATCCTCAACAACAAGTACAGTGTCTGGTACAACCTGATATGTAAAGACAAAGATAAAAGATACAAGGCTTCAAAGAAGCCCACCAAAATAGAACCCTAATGAAATCATGACTGGAATCCTCTAATAAGGACGAGAGCGAGAACGGAAGGAGATATCCCTAGCAGACCTCACAACATGTCTAGAGGACCTGAAAGAGCGATGGAGATGATGGAGCACACCATAGATCTCATTGATCAGCTCAACTGACCTCTTGGAGTGTCGCTCAATCTCAATCCTGACATACTTCATAGCATCCATGGCCTTGTCATGAACAGAACAAGCTGCCTTCATAAAGGCAACGGCCTCCTCTAGTTGTGTAGGGATCTCCGCCAACTCCTCCTCCAAACGAAGCATCCCAATCTTCACTGGGTTAAGCTCGGCCAGGGAGGCACGGCTAGCCTGCATGAGGTCATACTGGTGGCGAGAAGCAGCGACACGAAGAGGAAGATCTCTCTGACGCCCCAAAAGAGCATAGACCTGTGACTCCGCATGACCCCTCTCCAAAGTGCTAGACGAGAGCGCACGGAGACGGCGAGAATACTCTCGATCAACAGAAGAGTGAGTAAGGAAGAAAAGGTGGTGACGAAGAGGAATCACAGATGAGTTGGCAAGCTGCTCCAAGGTAGGGTCACGCTCTGTGCCTCCTAAGTAAAAGAAGCAGCCATAGTCAAAAGAGCAACGGCCCAAACTCGTCTCACCACACAACTCAGCAGTCTCCCAAAGGAGTCTCGCCACGTCATCAACAAGGAAAACTGCACGTAAAGGGAGAATAGGCATATGAGCCACACAAAGAAAAGATGAAGTAAAGATATGAAGGAACAAGTTAGGATAGGTTCACATACCGCCAGGGGGGTCAAGAAATAATGGAGGAGCAGAGACTGGGTCATCAAGAATCTCTATCACCTCAGGCTCAACAAGCAGTGTAACGTCCATAGGGAGTACGTAAATAGCCTCAAAAGGTGGATCAACAGTGGTAGGGACTGTGTCGGCTACTGTCTCGGGAATCTCCGAAGAGGGCTCTCCTAAAAGGAATGACAAGGAAAGAAATTAGTTGGAAATATAAGAGAAATAAGGACAACAAAGCAGATTGGGGATTGTAGAATGAAGAAGTACCCTCAATTAAGATGGAATCAACATCATAACCATCTAAATCTCTATCGTCAAAAATAGAGTCTAACTTCGATTCCTAGGGTAGGCCAGTAGAGTTGTTGACATGAGACTCGAATACTGGCTCAGTCGAACCTGAAGATTAGAAAGAAAATTAAGAGGAGACCACTTTTTAAGAAAAAGAAAATTGAAGGAAGTAAGATCTCACCAAGAATGGGAGAAGCCATCCTAGGAGGAAGATCAGAAGAGTGATCACCCACACTAGAAGTGGGCCCTATGTCATGCAAGGGAGGGCCAGAAGAGAACCCATTGTCTCGTGTCAAGACCGGGACATCAGGAGCCTCCTCCACCACAGTAGAGGAATAAGAAGTGGAAGCTCTCTCTATAACAAAGGAAGGCACAAAGAAAGAGTTCAAGATCAAGACATAAGCTCAAAAAAAAAAAAAAGGTTGAAAAAGGGGAAAAAGTGATAGAAAGAATACCTAAGGCGAATCCACACAAGCCGTCACGCATGATGATCGCTACCTCATCTGGAGTGAAGTAGCGGATATGGCCGTCAAGACCCCTAAAATCAGAAGGAATGCGTGGGCCCCAAGGAGGATCATCATAATAGCGGGGTCTCTCTCCATATGTTGGATAAAGGCGTCTCACTATCTCCTCGCCTCTACGCTCATGATAGGCCTCAACCATTCCCATGTACCACATGTAAAAGGGGATAGTGATGATGCGGGTGGCCAAAGGAACCCAAAATCGCGCTCCCGTGCCAAGGCGTTGAAAAGATTTCCAAATGAGTGCATGCATGAGCAAGTTACAATCCAAGTCCGAACGGACATGAGGAAAGATCATACGGGGAACAAACTGATCATAACCAAGCTGGTGTGCTACCAAGGAAGGGAAGTATGGTTCGGCATAGAGCTCGTCCCCAGTGCGATAAGGCAAGAGACCCGCACGAAGACCAATCATGTACTTAGCCCATCTGTGAGACTGAGCAAGAATGGAAAGATCTCCAGTCTCGGTGCGAGGATCATCTCTCATAACAAAGTACGAATCATACTTGAGAAGGCCTCTACAGAATGTCCTCGAGCGAGGAAAAGGATTGAGCACGGTCCGGCTTCGGGTGAACCAAGAATGAGCTTTCAACACGTCAATACACTCATCACAACTCACATCCGCTATATCAGCCATGAAAGCTAAAACATCTCGAAGGGACTCGGGCATGGCAGGAGGTAGAAAGGTCGATGGCCAATATGCACGAATCCACCCAAAGAGAAAGTGAAAAGGGACCACCGCTGGCACGAAGGAGGGATCAGGTGAAGAAGCCACTAAACGCAACGAGCGAAAAAGGTTGGCCAAAACCGGCCCTCCCAAAGCCATAACCTCTCCGCGAGCCATGAAACCGGCCATGACGAACACCTCCGGGCGAATCATGCCTATGGGTCGTCTAGGAAAGACAAAATAGCACAGCCAAAACGAAAGAAAGGCGGCCAAGACAGTCTCATCACCCAAAGGCAAAGAAGTGAGATCAGAAAGTGGTGGAGGGGTCCCACTAAAATCAAGTGTGTCTTTCCCTATGCCAAGGGGGTCCAGTAAAGAGGTCCTCTCGCTTGAAGGTGTCACCCTGTCAGTGAAATACTCAATCCAAGTCTCAAAAGAAACACCCTTCATTGATCGCTTCTTTTGTCTCATACGGAACAACCTTTCGTAAACCTCATACAAGTTGCGGACAGAGGAGCAATGTCGCCACGAGCCATCAAGGTTGACCCCGAACAAATCTGAGTCCACTGGTGAATACTCCTCGTAGGGTCTCCCCAAAATAGGAATACCCGATAGTTGCTCCAATTGCTCCAAAAAAACAGTCATCATGCGATCCTCCACAAAAAGGGTATTTGTCACATAATTCCAGTTGCTTATGAAAGCCCGGAACAGATGAGCACTACGAGGGAAGCTGAAGAGGGAAAGCACAATTGGATGGAAAATCCTAGCCCTCTTAAGAATACTACCATAACGCTTCAAGCAAAATTGAGTCCATTCTGTTTGACCGGGTTTTATGCCCGGAATACCCTCAATAAGAAAGGTCACAGGATGCCAATGATGGGTATTTCAATTTAGCATGGCTATAGCCGGAAGGCGAACTGGAGGATGAGACATTTCAGAAGTCACGGGAGTGAGCACTCTAACAGTATGCTTTTGAACCCCATACCCATCCAGGGGACGAGTCCGTATGGCGGGACCCGAGCGGGGACCCAAATGAGTTATGGGTTTTCTTTGAGGAAAATGGGTGAAAGTCTCGGCATTTAGCTCATCAAAAAGGTCAAAATCAGAGAAAAGAGAGCCCGGAGCGTCAGATGGAAAGAACTGGGTTGGCTCATGACGAGGGATATTGCCTGCTGAGAAATCTCTACCGGCCAGCATACTCACTCGCAAATCATAAAGATCCTCCTTGGTGGCGCCTCTACTAGAAGCATCCTTCAGAAATTGCTCGATGGTTTCATTTTTGGGCTCGAAAATTCGCATTTTAGAAGAACGGGCCCAAGTCTAAGAAGTCATGGCTAACGGAGAAGAAAACATGGAGGAAAGAGATTGAGTCAAGACATGAAGAAATAAATGATAAAACCTATATTGTTATAACTATACATAATATACTAAGTATATATACATATATACCTATGACTACTAAATATATATATATATATATAAAAAAGAAGAAAAAAAAACATGTAGACAAAAAAAAATGTGTGTTCTGTTCTAATTGCGTAACGGGCTAAAAAAAAAGAAGGGGTTGGGCCGAATGGAGAGGAAGCCCAGTAAAAAATATAATGATGGCCTGATCCAAAAGAAAAGATGGAATGAACTGGGTCCAAAAATGAAACAGGGCCGGAAGAAAAAAAAAAGGAGGAAAAGAGAGAAAAGTAAAAAAAAAAGGGATGATGATAATGAGTGGGCTGTTACAAGGGAATGGGAAATAAGCCCGACAAAAAATGGAAAAGAACTGTTGAACAAAAAAATCGTGTGCCCCCTCGATTTGCAAAAGCTACAGACCACTTTTGTAAGTAGGAGTATGACAAAATCGAGTTAGGGAAGAATGATGTTTTGACTATGGTCAATCTGGAACAAGAACATACAATTGGTACCAAATAAATCAAGGAGCAAACAGGAATTGGTGAGAGCAAAGGGATGCTATTCGAGCCAATGCTGAAAAGATGCAGGGGGTCAACAAAAATCAATTTGGTATCATGGCTAATGAAGCTGCCAATCCTCCTGACAGACGACAAGTTCATGATTCAAACTGGCAATTCAGAGTCCTCACCATCACTCCTCATCTACATCTTTACAACTACATGTGCATAATGTTCTTATAACGGCTTCAACAGAGGGGGTCCTTCAGAGCATGCAATGGTCAGGCCATAAAATCAGATGGTACAATGAATAAGGCGAGTTGCAATGAACACTTCAATGATGCGAGTCAAGTGTGCACAATCACAAGCATTAAAAACCCAGGGAGTTAGCTCAAATACAGTTAGGTGCAGCTCTCAGATCAAATTCAACAATACAGTTGCATTAACCATGTTCAAAGTAGCCTACACCAGTGGCGACAGTTCAATACTTCAAAACAAGCTTGTATAGCAATCAAGGATAGTCACAGCAGGGCATGTACAGAACTGTCAGTTCTGACATCCAATCAAAAGCCCCATTCAACAATTCAGATCAACAGATGCATATCTCAACTGAATCACACTATGTAAAAAAGGGTGAAGTAAACTAACCTTGTCAAGGAGGTGAGCAAGGAGTGCCTTCAAGGAGAATGAGACAATCTTCAGAAATCTGTCAGAAAGGCACAATGAAAGAAGATCCAAATAAAGATGGAAGAAAGATAAAATAAACATGGAGGTAGATGCAATTAAATATCTGGTGAAGCTTCAGACTTTAGAGTGAAAAGATCACCACAAGGTCAGATCTGAAGAAAGAGGAAAACAAAAAAGGAGAAGAATAACCTGAGAAGATGAAGTAAACTGTCACCGAGTAAGAGCGATGGTAAAGCTTAAACTTTGGTGAAGTCCCCCTGAACGAAACAAAAGAAGAAAGAAATAGCATTTCAAAACAAAGAGAGAAGAAGCGCAGATCTGAGATAACCATGGAAAAGTGAGGAAAGCATACCTTCCAATGTCAGATCGCCAATGGAGAAAGAGAAGCTTCAAGTGGAAAGATGAAGTTGAAAATTAGAGGAGAGAAATTCAATTCGAGAGCCTAGCTCCAAATTGAACAAAAAGGCTTCACCTTGAGAGCCGTGCTCTCAGGTAAAGAGAAAGCTAGATGGTCAAGGGTTTATGAGGGGAAGAAGATGGCATGGAGGGGTTTTATAAAGGGGATGCGTAATAGGACAAATCAGAAGCATGTTTATCCCCTCCCCAAGACATTGTAACGCTAACAAGAGGGTCCCACAGCTAGAGGGCACAACTGTAATACCCTTGAAGGAAAGACGAGAGGAGTATGGAGTTGGTAAACTGTGAGTCCAAACAGAACAGAGGAGGGGACCAGGGATTCAAATTTCCCTGTTAAAGATTGAAGTGCACTCGTACGCCTATGGACCATGCAAGAGTCAGATAGTTGGAGTATGTAAACCATGCCCATGGAAAAGAAATAAAAAAATCAGACGAGGGACAGCGCGCGAACGGATTTTTGTCCGCGAGTTCCACGATTCATTGCGGCAGAAACCCTGTAGACATTGGCATAAGGCCCTTCATCAGCCTAGAAAGGAGACCCATTGGGTCAATGGTGATGTGGCCAATTGTGTTGTAAGGAGAATTAATAAGAAAAATGAAGGAGAAAAGAAGATGAAAAGAAAAGGATGTGAAGAATAAGGATGCCACTGTAATCAATCGTTCCCCATCCAGGATTGTCACAATCAATTCCAGTGGGGGGCATTTGTTTAACCCTGAAATATGAGGCTAAATGCATGAAAAATAATGGTGCAAATTTGATGATAAATGATGCAAGAAGTCGGAGAAATTTATGAAAAATAGCAAAGGGACCCCAAAAATTACAGAAAAATATCCAAAAATCCAGGAAGAAGTGAAGAAAATTATGGTACAATCAGAAGGATTAAAGGAGTTGCAAAAATCTTGGTTTATGCGAAAAGATCCCTCATCTTAGAGAAAATTAATAAAAATGATGGGAGAGTCATTTTGGAAAACCGCTAAAACCATTTGACTCTGAATAATTTTCTGGGCCTACACATGAAATTTGGTACAAAACTTCCAAAGAAAAGGGTCCCAAACAATTCTTTTAGTCTCAACAGCCATGAAAAATACAGCAAATTCCATTAGAATGGACAACTCCATTGAAACGGAAACAGAGGAAGGGAAACAGAATCCACACCATTTCAAAGTTCCCTCTGTGCGCATACTCATTTTGGGTGCACATGTTTCTCTACATCGAAGGTCTGACAAATGAAGGAGATGCATTCGGCCCACAAAAAAACCGAGCGCATGCAAACAAAATAATGAGGGATGTCGCTGGAAATCAAATTCGACCCCCTCACTGACAATCTGTAAGTACACGTGGAGCATAAGGTGTAAAGGGAAGAAAGAGTTGCAAACCCCACAATCAAAGAGATGGTCCATTCTACACCGTCTGTACCCAAAATAGAGAAAGGAGAAGAGGTGAAATAATCTCAACAGAAAATCGTTGAGGAATGAAGCGTTAACCACCGGGCTCGAGACCAAGATCCATGGAACTTAGACGGAAAAGCGATTGAAGACCAAGCCTATAAATAGGCCAGAAGACGAAGGAAGAAAGCACCCCCCGATCGGCCCCAAGTTTTCTCATTCTTTTCAAAACCAAGAGAGAATACACACTGTACACACACACACTAGAGATAGGCATTCTGACAAACACCTGTTAGGCATAGGAATAGAGAAGAAAATATCGAAAGAAGGGGTCAAGAGTCAATCAGTAAGGAAAAGGTAAGAGTTGGGATGAAAGAGAGAAGATCCATTGATGGTAAAAGCTCTCAAATTGTAGTCTTTTCGGATCTGGTTTTCTTTGAAAAGAATGAAGTTTGTTATCTTTTTTTCTTTCTTGAATATGGATTGTGATTTCCTTCTCTTCTCGAGTGTAAGTGTTCTTGATTTAATTCGGCGTTTTCTGATGACAATTGGATGAATTCCAATAGAATAGTATACTTATCAGATCAGGAAAGGAAATCAGTCAGGAAGCACGGCTTCCATGGCAGATCTCCAATCTTGATATAGATTTCATTCATGAGCTTTGTCCAGAAGTGAATTGATCGTGTAGTGTTAGTTCATAGGTCGAGAAACAGGGTTGATCAAGGAGCACGGCTCCTATGGTCAATCTTGCATCTCAAAAGGATAAAAGTGAAGTGCATAGTTGCTCCATTAGTTAATCTTTCTTTTCTAGTGGATTGTACCTTTCTTTCTTTCTGTAACCTGATCTTTCTTCACCTGAAAGCACGGCTTTCATGGTGGAATTCATCTTGGCTAGGAGCATGGCTCCATAGCTAGATTCTCTCTTGCAATTTGCTAAGAGGCTTGGCCTCCATAGCAGATTGAGTTTAATTGATTGAATTGAGTTCGTTGTGAGCTCAGTTTGATCCATTAAACTTCAAAACAAGAGGGAATCAAGGGGAGATGCTGTCCAATTTCGTCGAGGATATTAAGTGTTGATCTCCCCTCCTTTTACTTTAGAAAATATAGTTAAAATTCTTGTAAGGACTATTGTGCATAAAGTCATAAGTTTTCTGGAATGGATTCTTAGATAAAAGAAGTGCCTGGATGTGAATTCTCATTCCTGAGTTCATTCTGGTACAACTTGAGTATTCTTATAATTCATAAAAGTTCAGGGTTGATCGTGCAAAAAAGTGTAATCTCCTATATGCATGATATGTGACATGATAGATGACTCCAGTGGTGAAAAACTTCTTTGTGGAAACGTGTATTTAGGCTCGTTGTATTTGAAGGTGGTTATTCTTAGATGAAGTGTAAAGACTATAGAAGAAAAATAAGATAACATAATAGTAAAATTGTAATTTCAGAGACATGACATCAGTATAGTCAGAAGCTGTTTGTGACTAACAGAAGCTTAGCTAATTACCACTTGTGTTTCGTAGCTGTGATTGGCATAGATATGATTGCTAAATAAGTCAATGGTATTTAGATACTTAGGCATTACATCATCCTCAGAAAAGCACTAAATAGAATATGATAAATTAACCCCAAGCTAAATGAAATTAACCAAATTGAACTTGTAAAAGTTAAATTGAGATATGTAATCTTCTTCATGCGCTATGTCATTGCCAAGTAACCACCCAACGTTATGCAATTTCATTTAAAAATCTTCTCGACACCAATCTCCGTCAGGAGCGTATCAACCAGTGGCCCCTCCACCAAACAAAACTGACGCACCCGAAACCAAGGCAACCACCGTCTGCGTCTCAGACTCACAACGCTATCGAACCTTCTTTCAACGGTTATGGTGATCGGAATCATTAACGGATCTAAATCCGTCTTGTCGAACCCGATAGCGAAGAAATTAAACCCTTCTTCTTCAAAGGAGCTTCAGCACCTTCCTCTCTTCGATCCTCTGTGGCCAACGGATCAATCATCTCGTCAGTAACTCGTCACACGAAACATACCTAGGAGACCAACGCCTTATACACGTCATTTTGACGTCAGCAAACCCAATCAGCGCCTAGTCAGTACCTTTTGCCGACGGACCAATCAGAAGACGCCAGCTCACCAGAAAACTTTAAAAATTAACTAAAAATAGTAGGAAACTCAGAAAAATACAAATAAAATATCCATAAAATTCTAAAAATTCAAGTAAACCTGCTTCACTGATATTTTTATATGAAAATATATCAAAGTAGCGGCCTTTTGTATTTTTGAAGTATTTTCGCTTTAAAAATGAATCTTGGAAAATTAATAAACTCATTTGAAAAATGCCAGGTATTTTCAAAGCAAGGATTTCAAGTGTACTATTTTCAAAAGCTAAGTATACTCAATTGGAAATATTTTCAAAGTCTAAAGAATTTCGAACACGTTATTTCCTAAAATCAAATATCTTCAAATACAAATATTTTGAAATAGAAATTGGTAATTTCAAAGGTCCAAATTGCTTCCCAATAAAATATATTAGAATCGTTGCTTGGACAGGGAAATTTAATTTAAACGTTTACGAGTAAACTGCATGAATTAGTCCCCTAGCCTTTTTGAATTCCGAACACCCGCTTTCTGTTCCAGCCCTGCTGCTGCAAGCATAGTGAGGGGAAAAACTATTTCTTGGTGATTTAGGAAGGTTAATTTGGTTCTATGCTGAAAAGAAGTGCGACAAAAGATGGAGATGCCCCTGAGATAAATTAGTTAGATTTAGGTGGGTCAATTAAGATTAAAAGTGGCTAATTGGCAGTAGTCACTGCTTTTTTCTCTATGGCTCCGTTTGGATAGGTGTGGGAAGAAGTGAAGAAGGAAAGAAGTATTGGGAAGTGTGTAACTTTGTGAAGAGTTTGGATTGTTTATAATTTTTTTTCTTCTTCTTCCTTCTTTTTCTTCTTTCTTCCAATGATCCAAACGCACCCTATGTATAAAAACAAAAGATATTTTAGTCTGTTTTTCTTCCTATGGTGTACCGAGATATTTTTACTGTTGGATATGGTCCTGTTTTTAATGAGTTTTAATCTTGTTTAAATTTCAACTGTGCAATGCCTTTTAGCTCAGTGAAATGCAAAATAATCAACTATTACATCAAGAGTCGGATACATCATTGATTAGAAATTAAAATCGATATAAATTTAAAACTTAAAATAAAGAATATTATCTATGTTGAATATTTCCAACATAGATAATATTTTTTTTAATATTCTTTATTGTTGAATATTCAAGTGAATCAAGTCATTGTTGTAGTTTATTCAACAGTAAAGAATATTAAAAAATATTGCAACGTAGATAATATTTTTTGCAATATTCAACAGCAAACAATATTCAACATAGATAATATTTTTTTTTACTGTTACAAAAGTAAAGAATATTGCAAAGCAACCACTAGACTTCCCTGTTTATTCCATCAAAACTGTTACGAAAGTAAAGAATATTGCAAGCATTCAGTAATGCAGGAAGCTTGTTTTAGAGACCTAACTCAGCGTTCATGGAGAATAAAGTTTGGTAAAACCTATTTTTGCAGATGGCGGTGTTTAGCTAATTATTAATCCGAATTATTATTTATATAATTAAATAATTTGATTGAGGAAAGGGGAAAAAAACAAATTTAGGCGATAGATGTCCATGTCCTACTAAAGTTGAACTAGTGGGTAGCTGTCGGAGCATATGCAGACCATGGCATGCATGATGCATGATGCATGATTGATATGGCGAATTTTGTTCTTCCATTTTTCAGATTATTTGATGTTCAAGGTTTGTATGTACCTCCTTCAGGTAAAGATCAGGGTTCAAAATTTATCAACAGTTGAATTTGTGTTTTCGTTATTCCGTCTATTGTGTTTTCTTTTCTACTCCTTGCAGTCTAGATCAGGGCTAAAAAATTTATCAATATCACCACTTAGGCTGCATATAAACAGATGAAATGTTTTTCGAGAAAATAAGGGGTTCCATTATGATCAAATAAATTTTGTGCAAATTTACCATGAATAGCAATTTTTGTAATAAGATACAGATGTACAGTCTTTAATTTTGATTTGATGGTTCTAGATCATGACGAAACTGCTTCCGGTATGCAATAATTTTTTTGTTGAACACTTGAACTTCGACAAACTTGATTTATGTATCTTTATCAATTGAGTGGTTGTGTTGTACACCAAAATTGTGAACACAAAAATAGAGGAGAATTGGAGGTTGTAACTTAAAGGATCAGAAAGTAAATGGAGTTAAAACAAACTACTGCTCTTCAGGGATGCCAATTTATGGTACAATTGACAAAACTACGTTTGGATTAGCCGTCGGTGAATAACCAAAGAATGTCTCCTAAATATTGGAGATATGGTCACATTTTCTGCAATTAATTGGGCCTCAATATTTTTATGCCATATATAAAGTTGTCAGCTAGAAAAAAGTGCTTCAAATCCGGGCTCGTAGCTCGTTGCCCATATATTTTAAGCTACTATAAGCTTCGTTTGTCGACCCAAAAGAGAAATAAGCATATATCAGGCCTTTTCTACAGGAGTACAGGAGTCAGGACTAGTGGACTACGGGTTCATTATAATTTATAAAGAAAAAAAAACCGAAATTTAAAAAAATAGTATTAAATTAATATAATATATTAAAAATAATATCAATATAATAAGTTTAATATAAATAGTATCACGAGATCGGAATCCTGGAATCCGAACGTTAGATCGGAATCCAGGATTCCGATCTAAGCTTTGATCGGATTCTGAGTTTTCGATCTAAGCTTAGATCGGAATCCGAGATTCCGATCTTAGCTTTTTAATTTTTTTATATATTATATATTTATTTATTTAATTTATTAATTAGTTAAATAATTAGAAAAATAGATAATATATTGTAAAAATATTGAAAAAATATGGAAAAAATCAGGAATAATTAAATTAAATTTTATATGTAATTTAGTATTTTTTGGGAAAATTAAATTTATTTTCATTTTAATTAATTTATTTAATTAAAATATAAATTTTTATAACTTATTTAATTAAATGAATTGTACCATTTAAAAAGGATTATAAATTTTCAGAATTTGCAGGGATACAAAGGCATAATCCTTTCAGAATGTTCAAAATTTTATTAATTCTTTCTGCATTTGCAGGGATACAAAGGCATAATTTGAACATTAAAACTTTAAACAGGCTTAACTTTTGATAGGAAGGTCCGTTTGGGGCGATCGAGGACATTCCAGAAAGCTGGCGACGAGATCTACGCATTTTACAGGGGTAAAACCCCATAACGACCATTTTCGGACCCAAAAAACGCTCTCTGGACCTCCAAAATCCACTTTGAAAGTTTGCAAACCTAAAAACCACTCTAAACTACTGAAAATGTTTTTAAAATCATAAATTAATCATTAAAAAGAGAAATGCAGTAAATCAAGTGAATTTAGTCTTTCTTCTCCTTCTCAGTAAAACATCAATCTCGTGTGATTCCTTTCTAACGCAATCCAGAAAGTGCTTCCTTGATCATGAGACTCGATATGATTGTTTAATATATAATATGAAAATAATATATACAGAGGACGACATCCGGGACGCATATCAAATGGTTGTTTAAATTAATTAAAAATTTATACTTAATTATTCATTTTTTAATTAAATAAATTAATTAACTTTATATTTAATTAAATAAATTAATTAAAAGGAAAATAAATTTAATTTTCCAAAAAAATACTAAATTACATATAAAATTTTTTCAATTATTCCTGAGTTTTTTTATATTTTTTCAATATTTTTAGAATATATTATCTATTTTTCTAATTAATTAACTAATTAATAAACTAATAAAAGGAAAAAATTTTAATTTTCCCAAAAAATACTAAATTATATATAAAATTTAGTTTATTATTTCTGATTTTTTCCATATTTTTTCAATATTTTTACAATATATTATCTATTTTTCTAATTATTTAACTAATTAATAAATTAAATAAATAAAAAAATAATATATAAAAAAATAAAAAAGCTAAGATCGGAATCTCGGATTCCGATCTAAGCTTAGATCGGAAACTCAGAATCCGATCAAAGCTCAGGATTCCGATCTAACGTTCGGAATCCAGGATTCCGATCTCGTGATACTATTTATATTAAACTTATTATATTGATATTATTTTTAATATATTATATTAATTTAATACTATTTTTTAAAATTTCGGGAAAAAATAGTAAATATCAGGCCCAAAGTGAAACATATCTTCAAAATAAATAGGACCAGAGTGTAGTCCACATCAGACACCGCACTTGATATTTTAAAAAAATTTGCTTTCCTGTCACTTCCTATTGTGGGGTAACTTGAGCATGTATTGCAAATTGGTTTCTTCCCCACTCCAGGGTACTTATCTGATATCTCAACTTCTCTTGGCTTGCGTTTGGATTGTTGGAAGAAAGAAGAAGAGGCTTGCGTTTGGATTGTTGGAAGAAAGAAGAAGAAGAAAAAAAATTATAAACAATCCAAACTCTTTACAAAGTTACACACTTCCCAATACTTCTTCCCACTTCTTCCCTTCTTCTCTTCTTCCCACACCTATCCAAACTCACCCTTGGATCATAGCAATCTACACTCCTGAATGCTTGGAAAGCACTCAGGGGGACTTTGAGACGGTGAGTTGATCTGAACAAAAAATTTTGCGGTCTAGGCCTTTGGGCCTTTTGTTGTCAAAAACAAAAAAAAAGAAGGTAAAAACAAAACTTTGAGGTCTTTTATGATATTTTACAAATTATTTACATGATATTTTATTACTAAACAAATTATAAAAATAAAACATTGGTTCCAGTCCTAGGGAAACCTATCATGAAACATGGGATCAAATCTAGTTCGGAAAATTATTCTTAAAAGTTTCAAATTAATACCCTAAATTGCATATATGTACTTTTAATTTAGATTCCTTAAAACAATTTATTTCAACCGTAATGCTGATATATAATAGAGCGTGGGTTTATTTTTCTGAACTTGCATTCTGAACTAATATACACTACAACAGTTCTTAATGCTAAAAGAATACACGAATGAAGAAACTAATTATATGTTGTTCTCATTATTGAGATATACTATCAATTACTAACTAAACATACTACAAGAAATGTGGCCTGAATCAAGCTATAGGATAAAAAAAGGTTGCAAAATATTTTTGAATTATTTGTACGCTTGCCTGATGAGCTTTGAAAATACTTCCCTATTCAGTATTCACATACTTGTCTGACATACTAATTAATGAAAATTTCTTTTCTATATTAGTCTTATAAAAAGTGAAACATGCCCAGTAATTAATCAGGTAAAAAGTTTTCATTGATATTCCTATTTCTTATGTCAACGCTCTATTAAAATTTTTTATGAAGCAAGTAAAATGTTAAATTACTTGAAACAAAAAAAAAACAATTTGATGTCAAAATATAATTATTGATAGGTGATTGAACAAAAAACATCAATAATTTATTTTTTAAAAAAATTAAATCATCTGATGGTCGCTGCATATGATTCAATGAACCTAGACTCTTAACAGTCATCCATATATATATAACTGTTATTAATAACTAAAAGAAATATAACAAATCAATAAATTGTTATATATTCTCATTCTTTTAGAACAGAATTCACTAAATAAACAATACTATAAAAAGTATAATTTTTTTAAACAAATGTGGAGTTAAGATATACTTATCAATCGGTGATAATTAAACAAAGTAAGATAAATTAAAAAAATGTTTAAATCTACTAATATAGTCACTACACATGATACAATGAACCTAGACTTGTAACAGTCAACCACAACATTTTGTTACCGTTGAAAAACAAATTATTTGCTGCCTCATTCTTATTTTAAAAGAAGTACAAATTACCAATTGAAAATACTACAAGTGTCGCTTGAATCAAGCTATAGGATTAAGGTTACAAAATAATATTTATCCTAATTCTGTTGATGAAGAAATGAAAAGATCTTATATATATCAGTCTTACCACAAGTGAAGTGAATCATGCTCATTAATTAGGTAAATAAGTTTCGTTGATATTCCTATATATTATACATATGTCAGTTTTCCATTAATTTTCTAGGCTCCGTTTGGATCGTTAAGGAATAAGAGGAATAATATTAGGAAGTGTGTAATTTTGTGAATAATTTAAATGGTTAGGAATAAATTTAAGTCTATGAAGAGGTTATTTCCTTATTCCTAGACATATCTGTAGTAAAGCTTGTGAAATGCCACAATTTAATCGCTTTACTAATGGTATTGTTTTGCAAATCGTCAAAAGGGGGAGATTGTTGTACTAAACGTCTCTAGGTTTGTCGATTGCAAAACAATATCATTTGGCATTTAACAATCTTCTTTGAGTTTTATAGGAAGAAGATACAATCTATGAGGACTTGGATAAAAGCTTTAAGAAAGATCAAGATCAAGTCATTAGAGAGCTTGTAGGCTAGTTTAGACTAGGATAGAAGGTATACTTTAGTCCTTGTTTATCCTTAAAATGGTCTAGATAGCGAAAAGCTCAATAAACCAGCAAAATCCTGTTTTCTGTGACCTAGCGTCGTACAACGCTATATAGAGTTACACAACGCCCGAACAGCTAAATTCATACTTTTGTGAATCAACGTTGTGCAACGTTGATTCACAAAAGTATGAATTTAGCTGTTCGGGCGTTGTGTAACTCTATATAGCGTTGTACGACGCTAGGTCACAGAAAACAGGATTTTGCTGGTTTATTGAGCTTTTCGCTATCTAGACCATTTTAAGGATAAACAAGGACTAAAGTATACCTTCTATCCTAGTCTAAACTAGCCTACAAGCTCTCTAATGACTTGATCTTGATCTTTCTTAAAGCTTTTATCCAAGTCCTCATAGATTGTATCTTCTTCCTATAAAACTCAAAGAAGATTGTTAAATGCCAAATGATATTGTTTTGCAATCGACAAACCTAGAGACGTTTAGTACAACAATCTCCCCCTTTTGACGATTTGCAAAACAATACCATTAGTAAAGCGATTAAATTGTGGCATTTCACAAGCTTTACTACAATTCTCCCCCTTTTTGTAAATCGACAAAAAGTGAAAATTATAGCAAGCTCCCCCTAAATTTATGGCTCCCCCTTAATTTTGGAGAAAAGGAATTGGAGAACCAATTTAGAGCACTACACAAAGTAGTGTGACCAAATTTAACCTCTCAAATAAAAATAAGATAGAAATAAAGAGGCTCCCCCTAAAAATTTGGCTTATAAGACCGGGGGTAAACTTGGTATTTAGGCCACATTAGTTACTATACCACTAGTTGTACCACTTGAGGTACAAGCTTTTGGAACCCACTTACCTTTGGACTCACCATTTGGTTTCCTAAGTTTGCATTCCAACGAGATATGACCATTTTGACAACAATAGTTACAATATGCATTGGTTGGCTTAGGCATGGTAGAACCCTTGACAAAATGAGAATAGTAATGGGCTCTAAGGTATTCGGCCTTCTTCTTAGGATCATTGGATGAGACATTAAAATTCTTTTTGCGATCCTTTTGGAAATGTTGGGAAACATTTTTTTTATGCTCATTGGATTGAGCTTTGTGGTTTTGAGAAGAGTGTTGCTCTTTAAATTCATAAAACCATCCATCGGGTCCTCTAAAATAAATTTTATTGGACGCCTTTGGAACAAAAACCTTCTTTTCTTGATTTTGCAAATTCTTTTCGTTTTGCACTCTAGTGTTTCTAGGTTTCCTTTGGTACATATGTGCATGACCACGAGAATTCCTAGGTTTTTGAAATTGTGTGGTTTGTGCAACTTGTTTCCCATTGTTGTGTGATAAGTTCCTTCTCTTGGTTTGATAAGGCTTTTGGTAACCAAGACCGGACTTGTCATGAGGCTTTTGACCTTTGAAAAGGTTTTTCAAATTCGTTTTAGGAGCTTGAGCTAAAATCGGTTTTTCAAGTTGTTTTTCAAGTTGTTTTTCAAGCTCCTTAATTTTAGCCTCATACTCACCCATCTTAGAAGTAAGCTCATCTACCTTGGTTTTTAAGGTTTCTATGGTATCGGATTTCCTAACCAAGGCATCATGGGTAGCATCAAGAATAGAGTTCAACCTATCACAATCAACACATTTGGTTGAACAAGTTGGTTCATCATCACTCTCACTATCACTACTACTAAGAGATTCATTGAGAGGAAGATATACCTTAGGAGAGCATGTCTTTGGTGATGTTGATGGAGTGGAATGATTTGAAAGAATCGGGGATTCCATCTCTTTGGCAATGAATGCATGTTCTTCGTAGTTGTCCGAATCGGATGTACATGGATCGAGTTCCGAATCCGTGTGGACTCCTCCCATTCGGCTTCTTTCGAAACAACTCAAGATGGCTCTCCATATGTCCCTAGCTATATCAAAATCGCAAGCAAGTGTGCTACCAATTGATTCATGTACCGAGCTTAGGATGACATTGACCGCATAGTCATTGTCCTCCTTTTCCCTCAAGGCCTCGGTGGTAAGCTTGTTAGTATTTGGTTTAAATCTAGATTCATTTGCCACAATATACCAAACACCCATGCTTTTGAGGTAGCTAACCATACCATTTTTCCAAATAGAGAAATTTGTGCAAGTATGGTCCAATTTACCCGGTTTTTGTACCATTCTAGCCGCCATGATCGAAAACCGAGATTAAGAATAGCTTAATCGAGGTTCCCGCTCTGATACCACTTTGTTGTCCCTAAAAATAGGCCTAGAGGGGGGGTGAATAGGCACAAAACGAATTTCTAAACCGGTATGGTCAATATTCAGTTCAATTCAAACTTGGTCTAATACAAACAATCAAAGCACAAGCAATTCAATTCAAGCAAGATAATAAAGAGAGAAAGAGAGAGAGAAATTGAACACGCGATGTATTACGGAGTTCCGACCCGCTAGGAAGAGCTAGCCTTAGTCGTACGTCTCCGGGAGTTTCGCAACCTCGAAATGGGCGCGCTCCGTTCAATTCCACACGAACGGGACTACAACTTCGAACCAAATCACCTTGTTACAATCACTCTCAAGGTGGATTGGCCTAACTCGATTAAACAATCTCAAATGCACAAAGGATAGAGGCTCTAACCAAATCACTCAACTAATCTAGCAATTAACACTAGTGGATTGGTTTAGCACACTCTAATCTCAATGATTTTGCTAAAATAATGCTCAAACACAAGAGAGTATAATGTCTAACTGGTTGGAGCTCAAAAGGGAGGAGTTTCAAAGGTTTCAAAAGTGTCTAAACAGTTCCAAGAGGCCCCATATTTATAGAGGGCGCCAACAGCTCCAAAGACCAGTCAAAACAGACTCTGGCGTTATACAACGCTATATGGCGTTGTACAACGCTGAAATAGCCGTTGAAAAATCAAACGGTCACAGACAATAACGTTATGAGTTGTCAGGGCGTTGTGTAACGCTGTATAGCGTTGCACAACGCTTTAGCAGAATCCAAAGCAGAACCTCGACAGTTCCGTTGGAACTTGTCAGAGCGTTGTGTAACGCTAGGTAGCGTTGCACAACGAAGTCAAGAGGAGAACAAGGCAGGACTGACAAACTCAAACAATATTGTCAGAACGTCATACGACGCTGACTGGCGTCACACAACGTCGCCGTTGCACAACGCTAGTCAGCGTTGCTCTACGCGACCAGGGCATAAAAGCGAAGTTTGAGCGAATTTTAGAGCGTTACACAACGCAACAATGTATGGAACATGGCATCATGCATGCAGCATCGATGCAGATCGATGTCTGAGCAATGCAGAGACGCCTGCTGCATACTGCGTTGTACAACGCTGAGTGGCGTTACACAACGTAGGGGTGGAAAGGTTGTGTAACGTTACTTAGCGTTGCACAACGTTCTGACAAGGGGAAAAAAGGATTTAACTGGTTTAAAAACAAATGAACTAGCGTTGCACAACGCTACTGAGCGTTGTGTAACGCTGTTCCAACCTTGTCAGAGATTTTGCAATTTAAAAATCGAATTAACGCAGCGTTGTGTAACGGCCACTGGCGTTGTATGACGCTGGACAGAAAAACTGAGCATTTTACCAGCAAATTGATTGAGATTAGTTTAGAGATTAATTAAACCTTAAATATTGACTCTAACTAGACCAAAGCAATCTCTTGAAGCTCCAAACTAAGTGCCACACTTGCTTTAATCCATTCTTCAATAAATTTAGCTATAAAACACTAAAGAGAGATGTTAGTTCAATGGTTTCGGTGTTGTTTTGCAAATCGGCAAATCGAGAGAAAATGTTTAACCAACAATCTCCCCCTTTTGCCGAGTTGCAAAACAACACCTAAGGTATATTTGGGACTTGATACAACAAGGCGGAATAACCCAAATTACCTAATTCTCCCCCTTTTTGCAATTAGGGAAAAGAATACCCAAAATGCCCTTGATGACAAACCATAAGAATCCTCCCCCTTTCGAAAAGAATTTGGCCACTAAGTTCATTTGATTAGGGGTATCTAACAAGGTTTAAAGAGGGCTTAAACTAACAATTGTATACCATGCATGCATAATAAAGGAGAAAGGCTAAAACAACACCATTTAGCACAAACAAAATACATTAATACATAACATAATTCATTAAAAACAAAACATCATTCATTCATCATCCATAAAACAAAACAAATCCATCTAGCATAATTAAGACACTCAAAAACACCGAAAGATCACACAAAAGATACGAATGGCAAATAAACTACGAAAATCAAAGCAAATAAAGAAAAAAGAGAGGGCTAAGGCTTGGAGAGGGTTTCGGCTAGAATCACTCCTCATCATCATCTCCCGCACCACTACCGGATCCTCTTTTGAGATGGAGCTCCATCCTTCCCCAAAGATTGATCATCTCATCCTTGAGATGAGTGATCGAGGCATCGGTCTTGGCTTGGTAAGCGGTCAAGTTTTCTTCAATTGTGTTGAACCGCGTGTCAATGTGAGTGGTCAAGGCGGCGAATTTGGCATCAAGGTAAGCATGGAAGTCTTGCGGTGCGCCTTGACCCTCCACCCGTCCGCCGGGCACATGCAATGGTTCATTGCCTATCTCTTCATATTGGTTTATAGTGGCATTGGGCCGGAAGAGGTAGTTGTTGCGGTGGAAAGGACCGGGCACAATGGAGTCATCATCTTGGGCCACCCATCCGGTAACATTGAGAAATGCCATGAGATTTTCGGGAGTGGCAATGGCATTCTCGGGCACGGGTTCGCCCCAAAGGGGTGTGTCATGAGGGATGCCGTTTTCGATAAGAATAGATTGGATGATGTGGGCATATGGAAATGAGAAGCGAGAAGAGGTATCGACCCGTGCCATATGAGCAAGCATGATATAAGGGAGATTCACCTTTTGATTCATCTCAAGGAGAGACCGAAGGAGAAATACGGCGAATTGCTCCGCATTTGTTTTGATTGTTGCCTTCGGAGTGATGATATTGTTGATGAAGAGGAAGAGAAGGCGGTGCAAAGCCGGGAGCTCGGTGGCGGTGAATTGACGAGCGGTGTAGTTCCTCCAACAATAAAAGAATCGGTGAAATTCATCATAAGGAGGCAACTCACGTGGCCAAGTAGCATGGATGTAAATCTCCAAGTTGTCATTGTCGAGGCTAAGGAGATTGGCCAATGTTTGCTCGGTGATGGAGATGTGGCGACCGAGGACATAAGAGTTGGCGGTTGGGTGGCCCTCGGTCCACGTCATTGTGAGATTGGCATAGAAGAGCTTGATCAAAGACGGGTTGTATGGTTGAGAATGTGCGAGAAGACCCGCCATGTTCCAATATTCGATCCTTTCCTTGATCCAAGTTAATTCTCTTGGATTCAAATAGTATACCCCATACGGGTGCTCGAAGTAGAAGCACTCGGAACACTCGCGATTGACATCGCGGTATTGGCAAAAGTGCATGTATGAGACCGAGTCCTTGAAGAGGTAATTGTTGGAGGATGAGAGGGTCCAATCCACGGGTACCGGGGGTATATCCATTGGGATCGGTTGATCGGTTTGATCGGTTTGAACCGGTGGGTTGGAGGAGGAAGCGCCCTTGGGGTTGCGCTTAGACCGTTTGTTGGTTGCGGTTTTCGGTGCCATTGAAAAATGAGAGAGAAAGGATGAGGCTAAACCTTTAAATTGAAGAGCCGGAGAGGGTGAGATGGCCTTGGAGAGCACAGAACCGAAGCCGATCGAAAATCCGACGGTCGGATCGCCGGAATTGACGGTGATGGCGGTGGCTAGGGTTTCGGTGGATTGAGGGATAGAGAGAGAGATAGAGAAAATTGAGGGTATGAGAGTGGAGAGGAGAGAGAGAGGAGTATTTTGGTGGTATTGGTTGGAGTGGAGAGAGAGAGTTGAGAGAGTATTGAGAGAGAGAGATGAAGGGGTGTGAGTTGGAGAGAAAGAGAGAGAAAATAGAAGGGGCTCGGATTTGAGAGAAAATAGGAAGAAGAAGAAGAAGAGGTGGGGTCGCAACAGTTAAAAAACGCGTCCACCGTTACTTAACGCCAAAGGGCGTTGTACAACGCAGAAGTCAAAACAGCGAAAAATGAGCAGAAACTGACTGCTCCGTTGTACAACGCTGAGTAGCGATGGGTAACGCTACCACCAGCGTTGTGCAACGTTAAAGGGCGTTGCACGATGGTACTCAGGAAATTTTCCAAGTTTTTTAACTGCAGCGTTGTACAACTCTATTCAGCGTTGTACAACGTTGTGAATCAGCGTTGCCTAACTCTATATAGCGTTGTGCAACGTTGATTCACAAAAGTATGAATTTAGCTGTTCGGGCGTTGTGTAACTCTATATAGCGTTGTACGACGCTAGGTCACAGAAAACAGGATTTTGCTGGTTTATTGAGCTTTTCGCTATCTAGACCATTTTAAGGATAAACAAGGACTAAAGTATACCTTCTATCCTAGTCTAAACTAGCCTACAAGCTCTCTAATGACTTGATCTTGATCTTTCTTAAAGCTTTTATCCAAGTCCTCATAGATTGTATCTTCTTCCTATAAAACTCAAAGAAGATTGTTAAATGCCAAATGATATTGTTTTGCAATCGACAAACCTAGAGACGTTTAGTACAACAATCCACAAGTCCATAGTTAAAATTCCACGTAGCAGAAGTAGTTAATTAGGGGTGTGTCAATAGTTGAAATTGGTATGTTTCGTTTCTGTTATGTTCCGGCTAACAAAATAGATTTTTGTTTCGTTTTCGTTTCGTTTCGTAAAAAGGAACAGTTTTTCGTTTCGTTAGCTGTTACGGCATCATTTTCTATTGATTTCAGTCCATTTTCCATTGATTTTTGTCAATTTTTCAGTTAACGGAACACTAAAATTTACCAGCGTCTATTCCGTTTTCAGAAATAAAACTAAAAATCCTTCTGTTAGATATTTCGTTCTGACGGAACAAAACGGAAACGTACGGAAATGATACACTTTTGACAGCCCCAGAAGTATTACGTTGGAATGACTTCAATTTGAAGAATGTATAAATAAAGTTGTGTGTTACGAATTTGTATTAGCTAGACTGTTTTGCTTTTGAATTCATCATATATATATGGAATTATAATGATTCAATTTGAAGAATGTATAAATAAATTAGTTTGTGTTATGAATAGTGAATTGCAATCTTATCGTATCGTGGTGTGTCATGGTAAACACGGTCGTGTTTGGCGCCGTGTCGACACAGGTCGGATTTGAAACTGTATCGTGTCGTGTCGTGCTTAGTAGAGGAAAAGGCTGATACGCCACGAAAATTGACACGTCACGGTTGACACGCCGTGTTGACACGATATAACACAGTCGTGTTAATCGTGTTGAACCGTGTCAACATTTTATTTTTCTTTTTTTCTAAAAATAATTAAATATATTTTAAAATTAGTAAAAAAATAAGAACAAATTATATTAAATTTTATAAATCGGTTATATAGTTGATAAAAAATAATATGATAATAATTCATGATGATACAATATAATAATTAATTAACTAGATAATAAAATACGAATTACATAATATTAATTACTTGAAAATTTTTAATTATAGTTTCTGTACAGATATTTTTTTCCTTAAAATTCAAATTATCCATAGTTTTTATAATATATTAATATTTCTATAATATTTTTTAAATTTTAAAATAAAATAAAATCGTGTTGTGTCGTGTTGTAACCGTGTCGTGTCAAATCGTGTCGTGTTGAATCGTGTCGTATTAAACCTTGTCAGTTTTCTGAAAATGCTAACACAATACAGTTTTAACACGACATACCAACACAGTCGTGTCGTGTTGAATCCGTACATGTGTCGTGTCGTGTCGTGGAAACACGGGTATGTATAGGGATGAAAACAGATCGGATACGGAGCAGATGTTGGTCTTCCCATATTCGCATCCATATTTTTTTTCGGATACGGATACGAATACGAATGTGTTCGGATACGAATACGGTTCGGATATTAAACGGATACGGATACGAATACGAATGTGTTCGGATACGGATACGGTTCGGATATTTTCGGATACGGAGTCGAATACGAATATATTTTGTCAGATACGGATAACATTTTAATCTTTTTTATTTATTTACAATAGCAGTTTCTCTATAATGTTATTCAATATACTCAGTGTTTATATTAGTATTTCGTCAAGATCAATAGTACTACATGCGAATGAATATCTACTATTTTTCATAGTTTGAGCCAAATAAGCGTTTCTTTAAAATATGAAAGTTAATTTTAATAACATTGGCTTCAATTAAAATGTACAACTTTAGAAGTGAACTTCTTTAAAATCAAAGTAAGCAAATTTATTTGTTGGGTTCCAACTTTTAACACATAAATAAAAGGCTAAAAGTGAAAGCAAATAAGAGACCTTCTAAAATTGCAAGCACCACATAAGTACAAATCTAATAAGATTGATCAATAAATTCAGTCTATCCACAATTTGAATTCCAATAGTATATTTAACTATTAAATTTCAAACAGAATTCTAAATTTCGGCGAAATAACAGAAATAGCGGTATTCTGTATCAAACCGCATGAACGTTACAGTCTTAGTTGAGAAAATGACGTAACGCGTTATTTCAGTTATTTCGGCGATATATCGCGTTATTTCTGTTATTTCGGCGAAATGACAAGCTGTTATTGCTACTATTGTTAAATTGTGTATTCAATATTGAACTATTGTTAAATTGGTACAAGCTGCTACTGCTACTCAATATTGGTACACTGCAGTATATTGAATTTGGTATGGCCGTATGCTATTTGTATGGAGTATTGGAGATGTATAAACATATAAATTGATAGTTATAGAATTGATGTGTGTCAAACTTTGAAAAAAAATACTACACTGTTATATCGCCGTTATAACATCGAAATAACACCGAAATAACATGAGGACTTGGACCGTCATACCGAAAAAACCGAAATTTAAAAGCTTGATTTCAAATCATATCATTTTACCTTAAATGTCATCATGCATTAAAATAGTATATTAATCATATGTAATCATCATGATTAGAGAAAAAAATAATTTTAGTATTGTTACCATATATAATCGTCTCAATAATAAAAAATAAAAATAATTTTATGCTACTAGTCCAAATGGAAATATTATTATAAGAGAACTTATCTAATAAAAATTAAATATTATATAATTAAAAGCATTCTCTAATGTAGACAAGTAATTATATTAATCATCTTATGCCGTTAAAGATACGGATAAACGGATTAATATCTATCGGATACGGATAATATCCATGTCGGATACAAATACGGATCGGATATTGTCAAAAAACTCAAAACCATATCCGCATCCATATTTTTTTGGCGGATACGAATACGAATACGGATATGTTCGGATATGAATACGAATCGGATGTTATGCGCATTTTTCGGATTCGGATACGGATCGGAGCGGATAAAATCCGCTCCGTTTTGTAATTCACTAGTTATGAATTTGTATTAGACTGTTTTGCTGTTGGATTCCATATATTTTGACGACATACTTATAATATTTACACATTTCTTCCTAACTCATGTACTTTGTGCTTGTAATTCGATCCTACAGGATCTGACCCCATCCCACACCCTCTCCCTAAAAATAATAATAAGAAAAGAAAGAGGAAGGAGAAAAAGTGAACTTCGACAATAACTCACTGACTAATTAATAATAGTACTACAACCACAAGAAATCAAAACAAACTCTCCAAGTATGAGGGATTTGAAGACAAACTGGTTACAGCATTTATTGTCTCCTTAAATTGTCTGCGGAAATGACAACGGGATGCAATATAATAATAATAATAATAATATATATAATATATAAGCAATATTTTTAAACTTTGGATTGTAGGTTTTTTATATACGTTTAAAGGAGTTCTTTCCGTTTTAGGGTTTTATTGGCCAGCTTCATCTCGGGTGGGTCTTTTCCGTTTTTGGATCGTAGGTCTTCAAAACAAACTCTCCACTCTGTATGTTTGGATGGAGTGAGAATAGAAATTAGAAATAGGCTCCATTTGGATGGTGTGAGAATAAAAGAAATAAAGGAAGAAGTATTGGTAACTGTGTAATTTTGTGAAGAGTTTGGATTGTTTAATAATAAATTTATTTTCATCTTCACTTATTCTCTTATTCTCACTCCAATTCAAGAGAAAAGCTTATTCCTTATTTCTTATGCAAATTCCTTGGTTTTGTTAGAATATGAATAAGGACCGAAATAAGTCCAAATTCCTTATTCTTTCGTTATTTGGTTTTCACCCGAATAAAGAATAAGGAATTTATTCCTTATTCCTTGTGTTACCAAACACAACCATATGTTTATATAAAGAAGTTGTCGTTTTAGGGTTTTATTGGCCAGCTTCGTCTCGGGTAGGTCTTTTCCGTTTTAGGGTTTTATTGTGCTAATTTACTAAATTATACAAATTTGAACCTAAGTCAAACAAAGCAGCAATATGATTTAGGCAGTATTACACGCATTACCGATTGTTATACCCTTAATATATTTAATTAACACCCATGAGATGACTTAAACTTCTAATTGAGAGACCTTTGACATTTCGATCTGATTTCTGCGACACAATATTAATTTCAATGCCATGTTGTTGGCGTTTGCCATCAAATTCACATGGAAATGCATATAAATGACGAGAATATTACTTTTCTATAGAACTCAATAAATTTGGTAAAACATCTAGGCCCTGATCAAAATATTTTTTTTATGTGGGATTTCATAGAATTTTGGTGATCTAATTATATGAAAATTTCAATTAAATAACAACAAATTCGTTCATTTTGATCACGAATTTTCTAACGAAATAAAATAAAATGAAATCTCATGTTAAAAAAATGGAATTTTGATCAGGGCCTATAATCATCTCTCTGTTAGAGGCTTAGAGCTGAAATTGTCTGTGGAAATCAGTGAGCGGTTAATTATCTAGAATCATTTGTTCATACATATACGTGTTGAGCGCCTAAACTTTGCGTTTAGTGATAACAAGAGGGATGTTCTTTGGTCGAAGCCATGTGTGTGTGACAATAATCACTATATAATATGTTTTTAGAACAAGGTTGACAGCGGATGCCAACAAAGATAGAAAAAAGTAAAACGAAAAAGAAAAAAGAAAAAGGCAACTGCCTAAGAACAAATCGATCCTTAGAAGAACTTCTGCCTCAGCAATTATTTCCTCCACCAAAGATAGCCACAATATAATAGGTTGATTGAAAATATATATGGGTGCGTTTGGATGAGAGAAGAAGAGGAAAAAAAAAGATGGGAAGAAAAAAAATTATAAACAATCCAAACTCTTCACAAAGTTACACACTTCCCAATACTTCTTCCAACTTCTTCCCTTCTTTCCTTCTTCCCACACCTATCCAAACGCACCCTATGTTGGAAAAACTATTTACAGGTTTCTTTCCAAAATTGGCAAGCAATGAAAAGGTCATTTAAGTAAAACTTCGCTTTTTTTTTAAAAAAAAAGTCTCGTAATTGAGTCATACAAAAATTGTTATTATATTTTTTTTAATTCGACATTGATTATAATGTTGTCAGTTGTAGACTTGGACTTCACTTCAGGTCTTCGATTGATATTCACGAGCAGAAAGTGGGGCAATAACATTTTTATCGATCTCTAAGGGTGCGTTTGGATAGGTATGGGAAGAATGGAAGAAGGGAAGAAGTGGGAAGAAGTATTGGGAAGTGTGTAATTTTGTGAAGAGTTTGGATTGTTTATAATTTTTTTTCTTCTTCTTCCTTCTTCTTCTTCTTTCTTCCAACGATCCAAACGCACCCTAAAGGACAAATCTCTTTGAAAGACGAACGAATCAATTCGGCCAATTCATATTCTAAATCGAGTTCAAATGAATAATATTAATTCCCTACTTTTTTCAATCATAAGAAATTTTATGTCTTGTTTGTCCAATTTACATCTAAGGAACGAGATTACGTTTGGAAAAAATATACATACGAGTTAATTAAATTCGATTCGTTCGTTTTATGTTATTATTATTTTATTATTTTTTTAAGATAAGTTGGGGGTCAAGCCTCCTAATTTATTTTTAAATTAAATGTCTATAAAGACCCCAATTGGGTTTCGAATCTGCGACCTCTCACTTGAGATGAATTATTTTTTGCCACTAGACTAAGAGCTGATTCTTTATTATTATTTATTTTTTTTAAAAAAACCTCGTTTTACATTGACCAGTCTGATTTAATTTGGACTCATGTACGGAATCATACTTCCGGAATGAATAACACGAGAAAAGTAGTAACAATAATAAATTGGACGTGCTGCCGAACTTCTCAAAAAAAGGTAATAAAAATAATAAAATAGGGCATACGGAAAGATGCAAATTTGAGCGAGAAAATTACAATGTAAAATGCATGTATCCGGATTCCGGAAAGATTGTTTTGACGACGTATATGACAATATCAATCGACAAATATCACTTTCCACTCATCAATTAATGGACTCATGGAAAATATGTTATTGTTCGAAGTAATAAGTAATATCCAGTTACAAACAGACAACGACTTCAAATTTGATTTATATATTTATAGTGCGGTTCGTGGATTGTAGATAACCACTTATGTCAATTTCACTGTTCGGTCACATCAAAGGCCCATCTATTCAATAAAAAAACTCATTTCTACAATTTTTTTCGTTTTGGGCAAACGAAGCCAGTAGTCAATTCATGTACCTTTTTTTTTTTTTTTTGTTGGTACATGTACTTCTGTGAGAGTACATCTCTATAATTTCTAGGCACAATCTAGGCCGGTTATACCAATCCCCATCCGCTCCCGTGCGGAACCGTCCAGCACGAATCCGACTCTGCTGTTGCGCGATACAGCGTGTAGCGCACTACGAGTCGTCTGATCTTGATCGGACGGTTCACTTTTTACGGGCCTATCAATCTAGGTTACATGCACGGGGCTTCCTTGTCCATTGGATCTTAATCAGACGGCCAGCATACCGCGCGACACGCTGTGTCGCGCGGCAGCAGATCTCATTTCGTCCAGCACAGCCTACGAACCGTCCGATCTGATCTGGACGGTTCGGGCCTATCAATTTAATTACATGCACGGGACTCCCTTTGCCATTGAGATTAAATTAGACGGCTGTGATTCCTGCGCTGCACGGTCCCGCTGTCACACCCCGCAACGGCGGCGCGACAGATTCCTGCCGCAGACACGTGCTTCGCACGCCCGCAAGGCTTACTGCTAGCCCACAGGTTACCATGCCATGTTTTATCATACTAGGTACCCAACAGTTGGCAAGCAAAAAATTCAAAAACTAAGCTGAGGTTATGCACTACAACAAGCATGGGCTATAGATAGACTTGATTCTCTTCCAATATGCTAGAAAAACTCTATCTAAAATTTCTTGCAAGACTTACTATTGTCATGCACAACTCAGTGTTGCTATGGTCTATTGCATGATTTATTTAGTGTGTTGGTAAAGGTTAAAAGTAGTCTTCCAAAATAGATTTTGTACTACACTTCTTTATTTCAACAATAGCATGATAAAAAAAGTCTATCAAAGATAATTCTACTACTACACCTTTTATTTAAATAATTGCATGATGAAAAAAGTCTATCAAAGGTAAATTTATTGCTACACGTTTTATTTAAACAATTGCATGAGAAAATAGACTGATTCGTTGCTACACATTTGCAAAATGATTAGCATGATCAAATGAATGAATAATATAAAAGTATTGAATGTAACAATTAATATTATTATTATTATTTAAAATAAAAAATTATAATATAAAAACAAAAATCATACAAAATAGTAATAATGAAAACTTTTCATAATTAATATTATTCAACTCTTTTACATTACAACACGAGACAAAGATTGTCAAAAGGAAAAAATTACAAATTAAGACCTCCAAAATTAACATCATCCTAAAATATATTATTGCATCAATTAAAACTTCGTCCATTGCACAAGACCAACTGATGACACTCCTTGAAGCTGTTAGCATTTTGGAATGAGTTTGGAGAAACTTTCTTCTAAATCATGAGCTTTAAAACTGAAAAATAAATAAAATAAATAAGTTAAACTGATTATGTCTGCAAAGATCATTATGTATAAACGAAATCTTCTTATAATCTAACTACCAATATCAACCTCTTGTAATTAATTGATTATGTTGAATTTTTTTTTTTTTTGACTGATCATGTCTGATACAGTAAAATACTGGTCAACTAGTTCCAGAGACAATGATTCAGACCAGATCAAATAATAGTACAATCTTCTATATAATAAAATATAAAAAATCTTGACCGTAACAATTATCAAACAGTGCTAATCCATGTAAGATCTTCTAACATGTTCCAATTTGAGAACCTGCATTGCACAAGGGAAAAATAAGTCCAAAATTATTGAACTTAATAAATCTTTTCATTCCTCGCACCATTGTTGCAACAGTCATTTGGTATTGACTTTGCAAGGTGTCTTTTTAGGCTGAAGATTATTTAAACAATATTAACAGTTTATAGAAAAAAACGACCTATAACAATAATTCACAACTTAAAATTTTAATTCACAACTTTGTACAGGAAAGATTGTCAATTCAACCAAACATTAATTCTTTAGTATGAAGTTGACATGTACTTTACCTATATAATAGTCAGCAATATACCACTGAAAAGCATTGTCTGGTGCTCACTTAGTGCCTTCAAAGTCCAGCAGAGAAACAAATTTTGATGTTTTTGATTGAATACAAAATAATTGAACGAAATAGATGGGTGATTTAAAAATACATACCATTTTCCCTTCTTCCTATGGAAGTAACAATACCCTCAAGCACTCTTTCAATATTTCAATCCCTAAATTCTACATCATTCGACAAAGAAATGAATTAAAAAGGACCTTACACAAGCATACTCAAGATAATACAATTTCTGATCTAATGAGTACAGGTATTGAACAGTGGGGGCATAGAAAGGTCTAACAATTAACATACTGGTAACCAAATTGTACAATTTCAATGCTATTGGTCCATACAAATCTTGTACTGGTATATTGCCGAAAGAAGAGATAATGACCCTTTTCGATATTTCATTAATTGATACCCAAGATAAACCAAAAGCTCCCAGTGTTTCTTGAATTCATTGAATTATATTAGGATTAAAATAAAAGAATACACGTACAATTTCTGAAATTGATCCAAGGGAACCACTTGAGCTGCCATGTATGCCAACATACGTCTGAAATATCATAGAAAAGAAGAGAAAAATAGTCAGATAGAGATTGTTATACAAACGAGAGCGGGTTCAGAATTAGATATGAGGCGTTGGTGCTTCTATTGTCAAGAACTAGAGGAAGAAGGATTGATTGGAGAATGATAATTGAGTTTAGAAGTTGGTTGATATATAATAGAGGAGAAGAGATGAAGAAAAATAACCATATTGGGCTAAATGCATTGAGGATACATTCTGTAATATACAATTGTTGTAGTTCATTTGCATAACTGTTGAAGTTGTATACATAATTGTTTTAGTTGCTGGGACAGTAGTTGACAGGCCAAGGCCCAATAGACTTAATGGAGAGATTGTGCAGTCTGAACTGGAGAAGATGCAGGCGCATTATTTGATGGAAGTTGTGCAGCAGCTGATCCTAACTCACGTTGGAGAGAAGCTCAGAGTATCCAAGCAATTAAGATAGCAAGGGGTAGTATTGTAATTTGACTAGGTCTGTTTGTAACAGCTTATAAAAGGGGATCTGGAGAGAGAAAGAACTATGGATCGATGTCTTGAATCTTGAAAACACTCATTTCATAGCTTATCTCTTATTCTTTCCATTTCTATTCCCGATTTTCTTTAGATCTCAATTGTACATTCAATTCAGTTGGATTATTGTCGATTTATATCTCAATTTCATAGTTCAGCTATTCTGTTATCAAATCTACCTCCAATTTCTCTCAATTGTTGTTCTTTTAGCTCAATTTGGCACAAAACCTAGCTGTTCTTCAGCTGAGCTTGTATCAGTTTCGAATTTCCTGTTACGATTCTGGTTCTTCAGCGATCAGGATCGTAACAATTGGTATCAGAGCACCGATTAAAGAGGCCTGATCAATCTTTCTCATCTTTGCCCATCTTTACATCGGTTGTTGGAAGATTGAGTGAATTCATGGCGATCTATACAAGAGACGACAATCTGATGATGAAGAGTGAAGAATGGAGGTTTAAGAACATTCAAGTCAAGCCTAGTTGGATGAAGCAAGCATCAACAACAGTAAAAGCAAATGGCACACAGTTCAGATTTGAGCTGATGAAGGCTGGCGAGATGCACCCGCACCCTGACGGATGCAACTGGCGTGTCAGGAATGGCACTCAGTTCAGATCTGAGTCGATGAAGGCTGGCGAGATGCACCTGAACCCTGACGGATGCAGTTGGCATGTCAGGAATGACACTCAGTTCAGATCTGAGTTGATGAAAGAAGGCGAGATGCACCCGCATTCTGACAGATGCAACTGGCATGGCATGAATTTGAGATTGAATGATGACCTGACAGATCAGATCAAGGTCAAAGATGAAGAAGTGATGGAGGTAAACAATAAAAACTTAATTGTTAAGGGCTTAGATAACTCAGCTACCAATCTAGCCCTGTTTAAGTTGTTTTCCACATTTGGAGAAGTTAGGGCATGTAAAGTTGCTATTGATTCTGATGGTAGATCAAAAGGGTATGGATTTGTCCAATTTTATTTGGTTGAATCAGCTAAGAAGGCTGTTAAAAGGTTGAATGGGACTGTGTTGAATGGAAAAAGAATAATTGTGGTACCCTTGATTACCAAGAAGGTTAAGGAAACCCCTTCATCCTATCCAAGTGCTGATTTTAAAGTGAGGAGAAGTAGTGTACCAATGGTAGATAAGGTAATTGCTGGATGTAATGGTAAAATTGATGAAAGAAAGGTGGTAGAGGTGAAGGAAGTAGTGAAGGTGTTAGAGATGCAACCTGAGTCTCAACTAATACATCATGCATCACTACATGTGCATCATGAACTGGAGTTTGTGCAACCTACATCTCAACCAGCGAAGGATGCATCCCAACCTATGCAAACTGAGGTACCATATTTGGTACAACCAACATACCAGCAGATGCAATCTATGGTATCACAACTTGTACATCCTGAGCCAAAAATTGTACACCTTGAATCTCAGCCATTGGAGATTACATTCAAGTCAATGCAACCAGTATTTGAAGATGTGTTAGAAAAGCCTAAATCTGTCAGTACAAATCTAATACTTCAAGATTATCCTTTCTCTAAGAAGAGGCAATGGATGGATAGGAGAGAGATTCAAGATGAAGGAGGAGGATACCATCAAAACCTCAAACTGTGGCAATTTGATGGCACCTCAAACAACACCATACGTGAGCCAGAGAATGCACAAAACCTTTGTCATGAAGATAGTGGGTCAGAAGGAGAAATCAATGGCTCTAGAGAGGAAGAAGGTGATGTGGCCGATGGTGAGGTAAATAGAAGCCAGGAGGTTGAAAGGGTAGAGGTGATGAAACAAGGGCAAATTAGAAGTATGCTAGTGTGCCACTTGTTGGATAGTGGTACTATGCAATCTGCTGCCATCACTAGTATATTACAAATGCTGAGTTCAGCTGAAGACAATAGTGGTCCAAAGGTGAAGATGAAAGAAGTGCAACCTAAAGGGCAACTCACAATGCAGCTGGTACTCCAGCCAATGCAGCTTGCATTCCAGCCAATATTGCTTGCATTCCAGCCAATATTGCTTGCACTCCAGCCAATGCAACACACCCTTCAGCTTGATCAACCTGCATTTGGTTTTGCAATTGCAAATCTGGTAGTGTTTCCTTCAGTGCAGTGCAAACTCAGTGGCACAGTGCAACCTCAGATGCAGAATGCACTAATCCAACTACACCCTACGTTGGTAAGAATTCTAAAGGTGCTAGATGTCAGTACAGTTGTGAAATGGAATGATAGAATTATTGAATGGGAGAAAGAAAAGTGGAAGTGCAATGAGTTGTTGCTGTCACAATCATTCGTTGTTGTTATTGAAGAAGAAGTGCAGCAAGAAGATCTTGTCTGGCAGCCTGCACTAGAGAAGTGCAGCTGGAAGTGGGGCAAAGAGAAAGACAACAGAGAAAAGTGCGTTGGAATTATAGAGTTGAAAAGGAGCAAGGAGAAAGAAACTGATGTGTTGTTAACACGTCTATTCAGAGTCACTATGGAGAAGGAAGTGATAAGGATACAACATGCAAGGGGATATGAGACACAACCTGCATCTTATCAGGTGCACCCTGTATCTCAACCACTTGGAGTGCACCATGCTGGTCTCTCAAGAATGCAACCTGTGTTTCAGATGCACCTGTTCACTCAAATGCACCATGGAGTTCAACTTGTTCTACAGATACATCATGTCCTTAAATCAAAGGTACAATTCATGCCACTGCTTGTCCTTGAGAAATTGCAATTTGAAAGAAAATTGTGTAGAGTTGTTGATTTGGAGGGGAGGAATTTCAATGAGCTCTGTCATAAATTGCACAAGATAGTGTACTGTGAGGTGAAATTTGAAGTGAAACATGTGATGTTGATGCAACCTGATAAAAAATCTATGATGCACTTTAACACTCAGCCAATGCACCTTATTCTTCAACATGTGCACCCTAACTGTCAGCAAGTGCAGTACCCACCTATACAACAAGTTGCTCACATTGTACCTATACCTTCAATGCTGGAACAATTGAAGTGGAAGATGATAAATTGGAACGAGACTAGTAGAAAGGGTCTCAACTGGATAAAGAAAGCCATGATGCTAGTCTCAATGTTGTTGTTGCTATATTTCAGCATAACCATAGCTTTGAGAATGGATTCTAGTGACAAAAGCCATAGAACAACATGGATGCAAAACCAATGTCACATAATGCTTGTTTTGGGGCAGAATGTTAGTTGTGCAATGCAACAAAATGGTTGGACTAAATGCATGAGCTGGACTAAATGCATGAGCTGGATAAAATGTGAATTGTCAAGGGACAAAGGGCAAAATGGTCCAAAGGTGTCATGGAAGAAAGAAGTTAGGGGATTAGCTTGTATTGTTAGTCAATTAATCCAACCATGGGTTGAAGAAATCAAAAGAAATTGTTGTGGGGGCTGGATAAGGAGGCTAAAAGAAAAATATGGAAAGGAGCTGAATTGTGAGGATTCAAGCATGATAGTCACTAATAAAAAGAGCAAGGAAGTGAACTGGTTGGCTAGTGAGGAAGAAACTGAGATGAAGGCTTTGAACCAGTTAAGCATGGTGGAAGAGAAAAGAGGTGAAATTCTGGTAGCTAAAAGAAAAACAGTGCACCTTGTACCTGCACTCGTTACAGTGCAACTTGCACTCGTAACAGTGCAACCTGCACCTGCATCTTTTGGAATTCATCAAATGGCAGTAATCAATGGAGGGATTAAAGGAAGGAGAGTAAAATTCAAGATGGATAACGATACTAAATTTGATGTGCAACCTGAACCTGCATCACTCTCAATACTCGTTGTAGCAAAATCTATAAGGCACAAAGGCTGGTTCAAATTTGAGCAAATGATGAATAAATGGGGAGATAAAAGCCGGAGAACACAAACAACCAATGAGATTGGACAACTAAAAATGGTGGTATGGAAGTATGATGAAGTAATTGAAAGAAATTTCTCCAAGCTAATCCTTGAGGACAAGGATAATTTGAAGGAAAGGAGAATGTCAAGAACTAGAGGAAGAAGGATTGATTGGAGAATGATAATTGAGTTTAGAAGTTGGTTGATATATAAGAGAGGAGAAGAGATGAAGAAAAATAACCATATTGGGCTAAATGCATTGAGGATACATTCTGTAATATACAATTGTTGTAGTTCATTTGCATAACTGTTGAAGTTGTATACATAATTGTTTTAGTTGCTGGGACAGTAGTTGACAGGCCAAGGCCCAATAGACTTAATGGAGAGATTGTGCAGTCTGAACTGGAGAAGATGCAGGCGCATTATTTGATGGAAGTTGTGCAGCAGCTGATCCTAACTCACGTTGGAGAGAAGCTCAGAGTATCCAAGCAATTAAGATAGCAAGGGGTAGTATTGTAATTTGACTAGGTCTGTTTGTAACAGCTTATAAAAGGGGATCTGGAGAGAGAAAGAACTATGGATCGATGTCTTGAATCTTGAAAACACTCATTTCATAGCTTATCTCTTATTCTTTCCATTTCTATTCCCGATTTTCTTTAGATCTCAATTGTACATTCAATTCAGTTGGATTATTGTCGATTTATATCTCAATTTCATAGTTCAGCTATTCTGTTATCAAATCTACCTCCAATTTCTCTCAATTGTTGTTCTTTTAGCTCAATTTGGCACAAAACCTAGCTGTTCTTCAGCTGAGCTTGTATCAGTTTCGAATTTCCTGTTACGATTCTGGTTCTTCAGCGATCAGGATCGTAACATCTATTGTGAGATCCGTTTGCCCGAGTTGGATTAGGAAGAAACTGAGACGATCTAAACACAATGAAGGCGGAAAGAGAGAGAGGTCTGTTCCGAAGGGGAGAGATTGCGAATGAGTTTGGTAGAAAAGGGTTTTTTAGGTTTAGGTTTATCTGACTGACTAAGAAGAGGAAGAGAGGCGGCTGGATTGAGGCCTCGAGGGGAAGATGCAATTTTTATCTGGACAGCTCATGAAATAAAATGATGAAATCTTGAACCAACGCTTCGGATTAACCTGAGTTTTTTTTATGATCAGATTAATCTGAGTTGATGCGTTTAGATGGAAGCTGGAAATGTTAAGAATATTAATATTTTATGACTAAAAATAAGTCTCAACGTTCTGCTTAAAATTTTAAGTTAGTTATTTATATGATATTGAACAAATTATGGCTAAAGGTCTCATTAAAATTCTTCGACACATATATTACTAAAATTCTAAAGGTTAAGTTACCGTGTGATTAAATTTTGTTTTAGTCATTAGCCACATTATTTTTCTTGTTTATTTTTCTTTTATATATTTGTTTTGGGCGAAGTATCACAATAATAATAATAATAATAATAATCATAATCATATTATATGACTATTATTATTGTTATTGTTATTGTTATTGTTATTATTATTATTATTATTATGAGAAAGACTATGGTAAACCAAAAGAATGGATCAAGCGGTGATTTAGAGTTTTTTTTCAAGATTCAAAATTTAAAAGGTCAATCCAAACCATACAATATGTTCTTGATATTGAAATATCCTTAGAAACAACGTTTCTATATTTTTTTTTGTATTTTTTACGATATTTTCCAGATTTTAAAAAATAGTTGTAAATTGTGGGTTCACAATATTTTTTATTATAATTTTTATAGATTATGGAGAATATATTGTATGGTTTGGATCGATCATTTGAACTCTATATTTTGAAAAGAACTCTAAAGTACATAATAATATCGTGGTCGTCATTATTTGTTCCAATAGTTTTAATAAAAACCAAAATAAAATTAGAAAGTTTAATAAGAACCAAGATTTGTTTTCTTTAATATGAATCATGGATTAGCACAGTTTATGGCCACTTTAATTGTTGTTGGATAATAATGCGGTCATAGACGGTGTTAATGGAAATTATATTTTATACGATATATGTTTTTTTAAAAATTTATATAAGTTGTAAATAAATGTAGTAAATTGATATAATTTGTGGAAAACTATTCGGATGAGTTTGTGATATCGTGTTTGTTGTGGAAAAAGTGTATAAATATTGTGTTTGTGATATCAAAATAATCGTTGTGTATGTTGATTAATTAAATTAGTACTTATATAATTTCCATAATTATTTAAATAATTCTAATGACAAATTGATTTTGTTGATGAAATAAGTAGTGTATAATTAAATATTTATTTTTTCATTGAAATTATTTAAATAATTATTGAAATTAATTAGGTATAAATTTAATCCATAAATAAACAACTGTTATTTAGTATCACAAATAAAATATTTATGTAGTATGTATTTTATCAGCAAACGAATAATTAAATAAATATCACAAAGATAATATTTGTATACTATTTGTTCCGACAAAAATAATTCATGAACAAACACAATATCACAAACTCATTCCAATAATTTTGTACAAATTATATGAATCGACTACATTTATTTACAAATTACAAAATTTAAATTAGAAAGAGTAAATCTATTATGCATCATGATGCATAGAGGTTTGATGCACTGATTTGGTCGTTAGTTTAGCAAAATGTCAAATCTAATTTAACCAATATATATATATATATATATATATATATATATATATAGTTTTGCTATGGTGAGTTGCAACTCACCAAAGCATCCGTGAGTCGCGCTTAAAATTTTGAAATTTAGTTCAAAATGACCAATCCAAACCATCTAATACGATCTCCCTATTAAATCTCCATGCAAACCAAATTTTATATTTTTTAAAAATTTTTATGTATTTATTTTATATTTTAGAAAATCATTAATCTAATTACTTCTGAACCGTTCAAAAATAATAGTTTTTAAAAATCCGAAATAAATCTTAAAAATTTAAAAAAATATAAAATTTGGTTTGTATGGAGATTTCAATAAGGAGATCGTATTAGACGGTTTGGATCGGTAATTTTGAACTAAATTTTAAAATTTTGAGCCCGACTCACAGATCTTTTGGTGAGTTGCAACTCACCATAGCAAAATTATATATATATATATATATATATATATATATAGAGGATTTCTAAAAATGCTATGCATAGCACGGAGGGCTTTCGTGTTACGGATTCGTTCTTGAATTTCATACTTCAGACAACCGATCCAAACAGTTCATTATCTTATTCATATCGAAATCTCATTAGAAACCAAATTTTACATTTTTTTGAATTTTTTTACTATTTATTTCAGATTTTTTAAAATACTTAATCTAATAAATTCTGGACCCTTCAATAAGAGTGATTTTTTAAAATCTGAGAAAAATAGTAAGAAAATTCCAAAAAATATTAAATTTGGTTTCTAATGAGATTTCGATATGAATAAGATAATGAACGGTTTGGATCGGTTGTTTGAAGTATGAAATTCAAGAACGAATCCGTAGCACGAAGGTCATCTGTGCTATTCATAGTATTTTAGCAATCATCTATATATATATATATATATATATATATTTGAAATCTCATATAAAAACTATTTACATTTTTTGAAAAAAAATTTACTATCTTTTCCAAAAGTTTCATTATAGTTTCCATTTTTTTCATACTTTCCCTCCATTAATTGTGAACATGAGATTCGAATCGAACAATCAAAAAAAGGAAAATTGAAAATGAGAGATTTGGAAGCTTCTAAATTTTAGCATTAAAAGTCGATAAGTTTAAATAGAAATATAGAATATAGAATGTATATTTAAAATTTATTTTGATGTTCTCCTTTCCTCCAAAGTAATAGAAATGAAAGGAAAATTTTGGTCATATCGTGTGAACTAGTAGGCAATAGGAAAAAAAAAATATATCAATGAAAATAAGCAAATTAAAGTTAACTTCATTTTTAGTATCAAAAGAACAATATTTCTTTTTATATCACAAGGAAATATGCACAATTATTTTTCGGAGACAAGGTAAAAAAATAATAAAAGGGAAAGAAGAAAATATCGCCAAAAAAGAAAAAGAAAAAGAAAAAGAAAGAAGGTTGTTGTGGGTACCACTTGTCAACGAAGGAAAAAAGATTATACAAATTTATTTGGATATATCATTGTCGCAAAGAAATCGGTGGGAAATTAAAATTTTCATTCATTTCACTTTTCGAGTATCATTTCTTGCAAGATAAAAAAGAACTATTAATAATACCTTTCAAAAAGATCTATTTTCTGGTGGGAACCACCTGTCAGCGAGGGAAGACTAAAAATTAAAAGCGAAAGATTTTTAATTGTTGGGAAATTTTGTTTTTGGGCTGCTCATAAAGGAGGGAAAAAATTTTAGAAAATTTTGATTTTGGCGCAATAAAAAATGAGGGAACAATTTACCTTATTAAATTTGGTAATTTTTGTTGCATGATAAAATTATCTAGGAGGATTATCTTGCAGTAGCACCATTTTAATTACGTTGGGGCTACACTACAAAATTATCTAGCAAGGTTGTCTTCCAATAACACACCGTATGTAGCTAAATAAAAAATCATGCAATGAAAGTCATCCTAAAAGTCGGTTTTCTTGTAGTGATGCTTGTATTTGTGCAAAATAAAATTTTGACAGAGTTTCTCTTATATGTATGAGCATCCAGCCATCAAGGCAATCAATCACACAGTTTATAGACTTTTCCCCAATCCAATTCCCAAAAGTAACAGTCAAGTAAACTTATCAACTGGAGTTTACACACACACAAACATACAATTACACCATCAACAACCAACAGCACACAAGTACACAAAACATAGCATTACATAATGTACATGGCTTACTTCTCCAACTCTTCAGCCCACGCCGTCAAAACCTGGAACCCATGAAAACATGGTACGGTGAGAAAGGAAACCATTTCTCAGTGCGGTATTTAGTTCCAGCCACGCATGAACCCGAAGTCTCATGTTGCGGAACTAAATACACACTGTTTTATATATAAGAACATAATTTGCATTGTACACAAAACTTAATCATGAAACCGTTAACAATTCATGCTATGCAATGCAAGGCCGGCTAGTAAAGAACATAAGAAATCTGTCATTCAATTTATACGAAAGTCGGCACTTGTTGGACACCTATCCATGCACAATACTAGGCTGGTTACCAATCAGCCATATCATCGCCTTTCCATCAATACAATCAAATAGTACTCAATTGCTGAGAACATTTACCCCCTCATAGTCATGAGTCCCGGAACATAAGCGCTTATCTCACGGCCCTTGGAACAACGGTTCATGACGCCGCTTTCCAAAGATGTAAATGCCATTCATCACACAATTAGCACAGCCATACCATATATCACAATTCAGCCATAATATTATAAACCATTCAATATGCATGTCATGAGATAACAATCCATCCTATGCACAGTCATGTAGCATATGTATATATATAATATAGCAATTCATACATGCAACTACATGCTAAGTCATGCAATGGCAACAAGCAACATGTATAATATACTTTAAGATTAGCACAGCAACAAGAGTCAGGGTCCAGGTGAAATCCGCACCTCAAACCTTATACCGCTTTACCCGCCGTTCACTGCTGCGAAGCGCCCGCTTCACCGCTCAAGTCCACCGACTCACTTTGCTCAGGGTCTGGTTCAATTGAACAAAACCTATGTCATAGTCATACACAAGAACAGCCTATAACTCATGCAACTACGTGGTAAAGGCGCCAAACCAAACACCGTTGCGTGACTGGTTTGCGGGTGTTCGCCACGCCGCCTCATGGTTTGTCTACCAACCAACGCCAGACCTATGGTGCTCATTAGCACATGGTCAGTTAGGGTGCACCAACAATACTATACAATGCACCACAATCATCATCCCAAAGGTCTGTTTGAGTCATGGAAACCAGCCACTATACACAACTCATGCACCATCATGAATTTTCCAACCTGTTTTGGGTAAACCAGGGCCAAAATCATGCATGCAACCTTATTCTTTACCTTCCCAACTATCCAGCTATGTCCCAAACACTACTTTCCACTGTCTAATGCCTCAAAACTAAGCTCTAATGGCCTGTTTTGGTAGGGAACAGAATAGATACGAATTTGGCAACAAGAAGGGCATAATTGTCCACACAATTGGGCCAGAGAAAGAGGTAAAGGAGTGGGGACTAGGTGTCAGCAAACCAATCTCCCCCTGCCTAATGACTAAGCAGCTAGGTGTCACTAATCTGTTGGGGCTGGTCAATCAAGTTGGACTGCCCTTTGGTCAGCTTCAAAGGGCACCACTGGACAATTCCAGTGTTACATGCATGGGACACCTCCAGTACATGCAACCATACATGCCTAAGTACAGATTTCATGACTGGGCAGCTACGTTAACAACCACACACTCAGACCGGCTGTAACCGTCATGCGTTACAGCATAATTTGGTCATCATTTTGGTCACAATTTGGGTCATCATACCATGTCATTATACCACGCAATAATTTATTTCAGTTTGGCATACATGATGCATCATACACACATAGTCTGATTGTAAGGCAACCGTTATCATAGCGGGACTTATACCGTTTCCAACCACGCTTTACATGACTGCACTAGTGTCTGGACAGGGACGAGGGTATATTTACATGGGTTTCTAGTCAGTCAAGGTCTCAATCATCACCACCCCCCTAATAGACAGGATGCAATTTGGAGCAACACATAGTACCGTATTTACCAACCCTTGAATTTCCCCCACGCTCTAAGGCCTGGTTGCATGGTGTTTACATGACAGGGACACCGTCAGACAGCCGTATCTCACACCCGCGCGGGACTGGATTTCATTTCCCGGTTATACACTTAAGGGTGTGTTTGGATGAGTAAGAAATAGGGTATAAGAATAAGAATTTTCGGTTTGCGTGTTTATTCAAATTTCTTATTTTTTATACTATGGTTCCTTATTCCTTATTCTTGTGTTGTTTGGATTGCACAAGAATAAGAATAAGCACGCAAACCGAAAATTCTTATTCTTATACCATATTCCTTAGTCATCCAAACACACCCTTATACTTCACCGGATGATCGAATGAAGCAATGATCAAGAGATCCTACTAATAAATTAATCTTTTTTAATATTATTTCATGCAATTTATCATTATCAAACATCACTGCTTTGAAATTATTTAAATCTCTCCTTCGTTATTTACTTACCAAACACCCAAAAAAATTAATTCTATTTAATACACGTTTTTTGTTGCAAATTATTTTAATAGAGAATCATTGAAAATATACCGCATAAAATTTTAACAAACCATGTCAGCAATCCAACTAAGTATTGATTATTAAGCCCAAGGATTAGCTTTCAACAGACAAGTTTTGAGTATATCAACTTCAACAAATACAGTACAGTTCCAAGGATATTCTACATAAAAAAATACTGTACATGCCATCAAACACATCATGACTTCACAATTGTTTTAATTATTTTATTGGTAAGACCAAAATAGGTGCGCATATGCGGCAAACCGGAGTCCGGAGCCAAGCATGCTGCTTTGGCATATTCCACTCCATCCCATCATATGAAGTTATCGAAAAGCAGGATGTTTATTGGTTATTTTAATCGACGATAAACTTAATTAGACCGTCAGGGTTAATTAGTTCCAACTAGGTCAAAGTTTGAAACTATCGCCGCCTGATTAGGTAGTGATTAGTGATTGGCTGATTGCACACTGCATTGCTACTGCCGCCCTTGAGGCCTTGACGCAGGAAAATTAGAAGAAAGCAGAATGCGGCGCTGTTCTTCTTATCCTACGTGGGTTCATCGAATATTGGACTTTTTCACGATAATGTAGCTAGAATTGAGAGTGTCTCAAAATTTAACTTAGTATTTCCAACGGGGTCAATACTGTATATTTATCACTAATCTTTTTTGTGCTATAGTTAAGCAACATTATGTCTCTATCAGAAAAAAAAAGTGATTGAATTCAGTGCTCTGCGAAAGATGTGAGTTAGCGTATGCATTGTGAAAAATATCATGGTTATCGATATTGTTATTGTTTAAGAGCTTAGTTGCCGGCTTAAATTAGGATTAATCCATACATGACATTTTTATTCATTTGCCTAGTTGACGAATTATGCATGACTATAGTTACACTGATTGAAATGTTTTTTTTTTATGAATGCACTTGTAAATATTGAATCCAAAGGAATATGATCATAATTACATTTAAAAGTATTTGGAGCCTAAATTGTAATTGCAAGATTCAGCAACGTTGAAAAAAAAGTCTCTAACTGAACTCAATTGCATTTGGAAATGGTTTTTTTTTTTAATTGAGGGTCGGAAATGTACTTTTTATTTTGTGTCTTTTATAAAGAACCCAGATTTATGAAAGGAATTTAGCATCAAATTTCATGAGATGATTTTGAGTATTGATTAATAAATTTTATTCCTTTTCATAAAATTCTTTCATTTTTATCGTAATTTAAGTTCATTTATCTCTGTATGTCTGTTGCTTTGCATTATTGAATTCTGGTTAATAATATTAAAAAAATATTATAATACATTTGTCAATGAATTCCGTGAAGCCATGCAAAAGTTAAAATAATATGAGCAAGAAAAAAAATCAAAGAGAAATTTAAACTAAAAATTTACCGTAGTATCAAATTAAAGTATTTTTCTTTCAAAGCATATCCAATAAAAGTATTGAGAAAAGTTGTTAATATAGCAATAATATAACTAATTATAGGTTTTGAAAATTAGTTATTTCTTTCCAATAACTAATTTTTTATTTTCAAATTGAGAAAAGTTGTTATTATAACTAATAATAACTAATGCATGCAATCAATTGCATCAATATGTGTCTTTTAATAAAAGTTAGTCACTTAAAAATAAAATATGCATTAGCATTTGACAAATGAATTTTCTCGAATATTCTAAACTTCATGAAATTACTGAAATTTTTTAGTCTGCTGGGCTAAGTATAAATTTTAAAAAGAAATGAAGTCAGCAACGTTTTTTTCTTAATTATTATTATTGACGTAGATTTTGGTTGACAAGAACGCCTGTACTACAGTTGTTATACCAAGCACCCATGCTATATCTAATTATTTACTTTAATTTCAAAATTTAAAAATTAAAGTTTCAACTCTGGCCTCTGCGGTCCTCCCTGCATAGCGAAAATTTCAACTCTTGAAAGGATAGGAAATTACTAATGCACTTGCCTTATTTTTTTAGTCCAAAGAGAAGATAACTAATAGCTAGTCAACTTTATCCTCCACGTTGGTTTCTATTTTAGCATAATCATTCGAGCATAATAAGCAAAATGATTTTTTTGGTACGAAATTAATTTTTGTTCTGGCTTGTATCATCTTTGTCCGCATTTCGAATTACTAATAAATATATAAAAAAAATATGAGCAACAATTACTTTTGTCGCCAATATGTTATTCTCCGTTATAACGAGTTTGCCACCTTTTGTTTTAAAAAAAAAAACTAAAGACAATAATAAACTATTTTTTTTGACGTGAACAAGAAAAGGCAAATCAAAACGGATAGGAGCATCCTCTAAGGATTTTGAACCAAGTCAGATCTATAATAATTGCAAAATTATTTATGTTCATACATTATTATATTTATACAAACCCAGGTCACTATTATTATTTATGATCCAACTGAATTCTGAGAAATCAATTAAAATGAAACGAAACGAAATCCCGCATAAAAATTGTTTCGATTAAGGCCATAATGTTCCCATATTTGACCGAAATTATTTTATACAGGAATTCAGACGCAAAAAATTTTAATAGAAAGAATTATTTATTTTTTTTTTAATAAGAAGAAAGTTCGAACGCGTTTTATAAAAGCGTACAGTCTCTCTCCTTCGTACGCGTTTATAAAACGCGCTCGAAGGCTTCGAACGCGTTTTATAAACGGGTAAGAGGATACGCCTGAAAAGGCTGGTCAGACCTTCGTACGCGTTTATAAAACGCGTTCGGAGCCTTCGAGCGCGTTTTATAAACGGGTAGGAAGGCGTAAATTTTTCGAAATTGAGTTATTACCATTTTTTTTCAAAATTAATAGAAAAATTAATGTGAAAATTTAAAATTAATGTGAAAAATTAATAGAAAAATTTATTTTTAAGATTAAGATTAAATTTACAATTTTTAAAATATCACATTTAATTTCATATTAATCTTATTTAAAAATGACATTAGAATATTAATTTTGACATTAATATCATTTTGTTTGAATAACTATCAAGAAAGTCACTTAATTTACTGCATTTCTCTTTTTAATGATTAATTTATGATTTTAAAAACTTTTTTAGTAGTTTAGAGTGGGTTTTAGGTTTGCAAACTTTCAAAGTGAATTTTGGAGGTCTAGAGAGCGTTTTTTGGCTCCGAAAATGGTCGTTACGGGGTTTCATCCCCGTAACATGTGTAGATCTCGTCGCGAGCTTTCCGGATTGTACTCGATCACCCCAAACGGACATTCCTATCAAAAGTTAAGCCTGTTTAAAGTTTTAATGTTCAAAATTGTTTTAAAAATTTATATTTTAATTATTTTAATGCTCCGAACGCGTTTTATAAACGCGTACGAAGGTCTGACCAGCCTTTTCAGGCGTAACTGAAGCTCTCTCCTTCGTACGCGTTTATAAAACGCGTTCGAAGCCTTCGAGCGCGTTTTATAAACGCGTACGAAGGAGAGAGACTGTACGCTTTTATAAAACGCGTTCGAACTTTCTTCTTATTAAAAAAAAAATAAATAATTCTTTCTATTAAAATTTTTTGCGTCTGAATTCCTGTATAAAATAATTTCGGCATATTTGATAAGCTGATAAATATAGGGCAGCCGTAATCGTACACAAAGAATCCGCCACAGAGAATCCGAACTCCAACTAACAGGAGCTCCCTAGACGGCACGTGTCTACACCGGAGCTTTTCTTCTCCTCCTTTCATTTTCTTCCATTTTCTTTTCTCCGAAAAATGGAGAAGAGCATATTCGGCACTTAAAATTTAAAAACGATGAATTAATGTCACCCTGGCCGACACGTGGGCCCACAATTGCACCTCTGACCCGACCTCGATCGCCTCATCTCCTCAGTCCTGACTCGTCTCCACGTAATTTCCTGCATTTATTTTTCTCTCCTCTTCTTTTGTGTCCGCTCAGTGGTCCCCACACCCGCCAACTTTATTTGTGTTTATCCATTACCATTAGCTTTTGTATTTCTGCGCCACAGTGACCCGCTGTATGAATAGCTACAAAAAATGTGTTATATGAGCCACCGAAGTGTTTCTACATCATGGCTGCTACTTCCAATTGTTAATTTCTTGTATTTATTTATATTTAAAACCTTTTTCACATGCTAATCTCTCAAAAATTTCACCAACTTTTAAGAAAATAAAATTTATTTTCCATAAACGCTAAAAAAAGAAAATAGTTAGTGAGCGTAAAAAAAATAATAAAAAATAATACTACAAGCAAAATATCAAGCATGCACACAACAGTCCAAAAGCTTGTAAATATCTCAAAATTAAACATGGAGATTTTTTTTTTTTTTTTTGAAACTTCAAACCCGTAGGTGATGGAGGTTATTATCATTCAATCATAATATCTCCTTCCTGTACAAATCTAATCCGAATCAAAACCAGATTACAATCAGAAATCCCATATTACTTTCTATTTAAAACCTTTGAAAGATACATTAACAAAACAAGATACATCCTTTCTATTTTATCTATCCATCCACACAAAAATAAACCACCAAACAAACATTAACAAAACCCACCTCCATACCTCTCTCTCTCTCTCTCTCTCGCAAAAAAGAAAGCATCTTTTCACCTTCTCTTCACAAGATCCACGCGCATCTCGCGAGAAACCCTCCTCTTCTCGTGCTCTGATCACCTTTAATGGCGATGGAGGAAGACTTATCCGAGAGTTGCAACAGTCGTTCTTCAATGGAGAGTTGCAATTCGCGCAAGCAAGGCCAGCATAGCGGGCACAAACTCGAGGTGTACCACGAGGTCTTGCGACGCCTCAAGGAGAGCCACGTGGCGGAATCCTTGTCTCCTTCCTTCGAGGATGAGCTTTGGGCCCACTTCAATCGCTTGCCAGCTCGGTTTGTGGGCTTTCTCTCGTTTTGGATCGTGTTTGATTCTGAATTTTGCGTTTTAGCTTGATTTTAATTGTGGGTATGTGAAATTTGTATAGATATGCGATTGATGTGAATGTTGAGAGGGCTGAAGATGTGTTGATGCATAAGAAACTGCTTGAATTAGCGAAAGATCCGAATAAGAGACCCGCCTTTTCTGTGCGAGTTGTTAAGGTGAGAACATTTGAAATGCGATTTTGATTTTTTGCAATATGGTTTTGGAAATTTAGTGAGGCATGGGGAAGAGTTGAGGTTTCGAAACTGTTTCGTTACTGTTACATATTGGTTTTTGATGTCTATGTTGTTTTCAATCTCTATTCAGGTAGAAATGAGGGTTCGTGAAATTCATAATTCTGATTTTTCATGTCTGTTTTTTAGAATTATAAACAATAAACAATTGCCCGAATTATGATTTTAGTTTGGAGTGACATTATTCAACTCAATTGAGGCTACAGTAGTGTTACCAACTTGTTCTTTCGTAGTTTTTTCAAGATATTTCTTCTTCAACAAACACTTATTTTCGCATTTTTACTTTATTCTAGGTATCCCCTGTAGTTGAAGCAAATCAAGCTGAAAATCTTGATTCAAGCACTGGAGAGGAGGAAGTAGGCTCACGTTTTAATCCAAGACAAAGGTTTTTATCTGATATCACTTGATATAGCTTTTGTGTTGGGATTTATTGAGAACGAATTAGTTTGATAATTTTCTGTTAAAATCATGCTATAATTTTGAAATCCCACCCTTGAGATTTAATATATAAATGTATGCACATCTTACACATGAAAAATGTTGAAATTATTTGATGCAAATTTTATTGTTCATCAAGCATGTTGATAATTATAATGGTTCAAATTTTACGATGGTTGACATGTGACAGATAACCAATCTATAAGCTAACAACATGGTCATTAGATTTTTTATATTTTTTATTTAATTTGAGAAAGCATTGTTAGGGTTGTGAATTATAAGGTGATGCAATGGATCTTGGCCCTGTTTAAATTGCATTTCCATTGCCTTTGTTATGTGTGCTACTAAACTTTCTACTGAAATAATTCTCAGCACAAACCAGCCTCCTGCTTTTGGTTCTTCTGCAAATCTCGAGGCACTTGCACAAGATGCTGATGGATCGTCAGATCCAGTTAACCAATTAAACCGGTAAGTTTTTATTATAATAATGTGCTGTAATTCTTGAAATGAAAAACCAATTTTTATTATTTTTAATTTTTAAATATTTATGTCAGGCCAATGCATGAAATTACATTCTCAACCGATGACAAGCCAAAGCTTCTCAGCCAGGTTAGAAGCAATTTTTGGTTAAATAATACTTGCCGGAATGATACTTATCTGTAGACTTGTATTCCCACACATTTTCTAAGATTTTTAGTTGAACTCTTGTTAGAAACTATTTAAGAAGATAAATGTATCTTACAAGGTATTTTTCCTTTTTTTTTCAAAAGAAAAAAAGAAAAGATATATTTGTAGAAGGACATGATATATTGGCGATCATGATGTTCAATAGAAATGATTATTAGTAAAATTCTAAATATGTTTTCTGCAATGTAGATAGGTTGTGGATCAAATTTGGTGTTATTGCAAATCATTTGATCATCCATCGGGTGTCCATAAAACTGAACTGTTAAATTTTCAAACTGCTAGATGGATGACCAATCAATTTTCAAAAGGCACCAAATTTGATATACTATCTATCCAAACAATATAGAAGGTAGCTATAGTGTTAATTGTTTTTTTATAAATTTTGATATTTTTTCATTCTGTTCCTGTGGTTGTCAAACAAATTAGTTGTCGATATAAGTTATAACCTCTCCACAGAAAGGAAAGGTTCTTTTTGGAAAAATCAGACTTTTTTAGGCCATAAGGTTTTGGGGCCTTTGGAAGTGGATATTTGATTGGTATGAAATTTATTATGCAGCCTTTGAATGTTTTTGCTTGTATCTCTTTTCTTTTTCTTAATTCCTTCTCTTTTTATTTTTGAACGATAAAAGCTGACTTCTTTGCTTGGTGAGCTGGGTCTTAACATCCAAGAAGCTCATGCTTTCTCCACTAATGATGGTTACTCATTAGATGTGTTTGTTGTAGTTGGTTGGCACTATGAGGTATCATATATATCTCTCTCTTTAGAAGAACAGTTGCAATTTTTGTTTATATCAACTGTTTTGAGTACGTGTGTTCATATATATATTTTTTGATAGGAAACTGATCAGCTGACGGAAGCATTGGAGAAAGAAATTTTCAGGATTGAGGTTTTTACATGACCATTGTGAATATATATTTTCTCCATGTAGGTTACTATTTGCAAATTGCAATGCTTTAAGTTTCTTTATTCTTGTTTTTTGTTTGTTTATATTTTATAGCCGCAATCAACCATGGGGAATATCAACCAATTGCCACCCCCAGTGGAAAATATGCAAGCGGGCCCATCGTCAAATAACAATAATAATTTTGTTGAGATACCAACAGATGGTGATGATGTGTGGGAACTTGACACCAACTTGTTGAAAATTGGAAATAAAGTTGCATCAGGCTCTTATGGAGATCTGTAAGCCCTCCATGTCTTTCTTTGTGGACATGTTTCTTGCATTTGAACTTGGGATTTTTGATAGATGTTTCTTATTCAATTGTCTTTGTTTGGTCCAGATACCGGGGCACATATTGTAGTCAAGATGTAGCAATCAAGATACTAAAGCCTGAGAGGATAAATATGGACATGCAGCGAGAATTTGCTCAGGAAGTATATATCATGAGGTTATACTCATTTCATTGTCTTTTATGTGAACTTCATCTGAAAAGAATTTGAAACAACAAGACATTTTTCCTACTCTTGAAACATGTTTATCTATGTAGAAAGGTTCGTCACAAGAATGTTGTGCAATTCATTGGTGCCTGTACCAAACCCCCCAGCTTATGCATTGTGACTGGTAAGATACATTCCTTCTATCAAGGAAAGTGTCATTTTTTCTCCACAATTTTCCAAAAGCCTTATTGATAGTTACAGAAATCCAGAAGAGTATTCCTGTGTTGGTGACCTTTTTTATAATATGTTGGATACAATGAGAAAATGATCATATTGTTTGCTATTCCTTGAGATTCTGGATTTTTTTTCCTTCATTATTTTACAAATTTCTTTTGACAGGTTGTGGTTATACTCTTGATGGATAAGTTTAGATTGTTGAAATGTTCACATTTACAATTTTACCTCCATCTTTGGCCAACAATGGAGATATTTGAATCTTTATTTGCTTAGTTATTTTAACTTCTTGTAAGCTAATTGCTACTTAGATACTATAGCTAATGCTCAACTTTGTTGTGGTAGAATTTATGGCTGGTGGAAGTGTGTATGATTATCTGCACAAACAAAAAGGTGTATTCAAACCACCCGCTTTGCTTAGAGTTGCAATAGATGTATCAAAGGGGATGAATTACCTCCACCAAAATAACATCATCCACCGTGATTTGAAAACAGCCAATCTCCTTATGGATGAAAATGAGGTTAGTTTTTTATTTATTTCTCCCTTCAAAATATTACACCTGCTAGCTGTTTTGGTTCTCTGTGGATTACATGGCTAAAGTATTGACAAATGTTGAACTTGCCTCTCACAAGTCTTTTTTTTTTTTAAAAAAAAAAGAGAATTTTCTCTCTTTTTACTTTTTAAGATCAAATTGCGTCAACCTTTTCCTCTCAAATAGTGGATCCGAGTGCATTTTGCCCAATATTTGGTTGTCGCTACTTCCAAATATGATAAACTGATTTATTATTTATTATTTTATTATTTTTCTTGCAACTTGGTTAAATCTTGGATGCATTTTATCAAAGACTATGATAACATTTCACAATGTTAATTTTTTAAACCCGATGGAAGTGCTGAAGCTTGCTGCTGCTAATCACACAGGTAGTCAAGGTTGCAGATTTTGGAGTTGCACGTGTGAAGGCTCAATCTGGAGTAATGACAGCTGAGACTGGTACCTACCGTTGGATGGCACCTGAGGTAAAATTATACTTTGGTAAATTTATGCTCTTTTAGGTTATTGTAAGTCTTTTAATTGTTCGCCCCTAAATACAGGTTATAGAGCACAAACCCTATGATCACAAAGCTGATGTGTTTAGTTTTGGAGTAATGCTGTGGGAGCTTCTCACAGGAAAGGTAATTTCTTTTTCCTTGCCTCTACCCAAAATTATTAATTCAAATTAAGGTAATTTTTCTTTCTTTTACAAGTTTTAATGATTTTTATTTGTTTCAGATACCGTATGAGTACCTCACACCATTACAAGCAGCTGTAGGTGTAGTTCAGAAGGTACACATTAGACAAAACTATTCTTTAAGAAAACAGTGTCTTTTGTGTCTAAATAATTATAGTTTTCTTACATATTTTATCAGGGTTTGAGGCCAACAATACCTAAAAATGCCAACCCTAAGCTAGCAGAACTAATAGAGAAATGCTGGCAGCAGGATTCAACCAAAAGACCTGATTTTGCTGAGATATTAGAGATCCTTCAGCATTTATCAAAAGAGGTAAATGATTAGTGGGCTTATTTATATATGCTGTGATGTGGGTCAATGGGCTTAGTTTGGTCTAATTGTCATCATTCCTTGTTACAGGTAGCTGAAGAATCAGAGCACAAGAAAGAAAAACATTCAGGAGGGATATTTTCAGTATTAAGGCGAGGCCACTGAAGAATCTTTTCATGTATTCTTTTTAGGAAATCATAGATTTAGATTTTCTTCATTTCCTTGGTTGGGTGTTAACATGCAAGATGTACAAAATTCGTGTTGATCTTTGTTTGATTTTTGTTTCCCTTTTTTCTTTTTTTTTTGTCAAAATGTTCCTTTTGTAATTTGAGCTATTCTTTTCTCATTTTAAATGAGATCTTTTACTGGCCCATTTCTTTTGATCTTTCTTTTTGGAGATAAAGAATTAAAGATGGGAGTTAAGCCTCCCAACTTGAGGAATCCTTTTAATTAGGTTTCAAACTACTCTCCATTTGTGGGTCATCACTTCTCTTTAAACTAGTCTCATTGCATTATCCTGTAGATTTATTGAATAAATTAACTAATATAGATGTTAATCCTCATTATTGTAGTCCTCACTCTATTATTGGCAGTAAAAAAAAAATATTGAATGACAAAAGTACATCGTAGTAACACTTGCTCATTATTATGATTGTTGTCTTGCACGTCGCGCAGACGTACTATGGGATATTTTGAAATGTAGTTCTTTGGTTTTGAATGATTTGGAGTTTGAACTTTGAAGGTTGGTTGCTTTTTTTTTTATTGTTTTCTTTGTGCGGAATTAAATTTAGACTGCATAATTCTTCAAGTTTAATAAGTTATCTACTTTCTGGTCTGATTAGTATTGCACAAAAAGTAGTACAAGTCTATAAGTAGTATAAATCCTTAAATAGAAGTAGACAATGCGTATGATCTTTAAAGACCGAGACAGCAGTACGTCTTATACCATTGTCTAGGATCTAGTGCTGACATGTACAAGCAATGCATTTTTGCTTTTAAAACTTTGACTTTATTAAAATTATTCTTTGTACAACAATGCGTACTAGCTAATGAGCTTTTTGTTCCTACCCCTTGTTTTAAGATTTCATATCGTTCGAGTACTCTGGGATCCTTTCCTTTTTTTGAATAATTAGAGGGTCTACCCCAAAAACCTTCATAATCGCATGTTAGACCTTTGTTAACTCCATTATTGTAGAGTAAGGATATTATTTTGACTATATTCAACAAGGTCGCACTTATCCACTAATTTTTATCTTAAGTTTTTTTTTAAAAAAAAAGATCCACTTTCAGCACCCAAAATTACTGTCCAAATATTTGCAAAATTTTTTTTGTCGCCAAGGACAAATTCATATCTATTTGGCTCAGCAAGTGCGAATCGTACAAAAGAGCACAAATATTTAAGCTTGCATGACTTCAACAATATAAAAGAAATATACATTTGTGAATTTTCATGAACACAATAAAAATACAAATATATACAGGGTTAACACTAGAAAATTTGAAGGAACAAATGGTCCTTGCGACTATTAGCGCATCTCAAAAATTGTAAAGAAGTACTATAGGATTCTAAGCCATGATTTATCTCACGAGATATAATCTGAGTTTCTAAAGCAAGTCCTGTAATTGTCAGTTAAAGTCAGGATCATGATTGGCCAATTTAGGCCTAGGAGACAAATGACCCACATTTTAAAGCTCTTTTACCATAGTCAAGACTACTTCATAAATACACCCTTCCATTGTTCCTTTACCTTTCACTTTTTCTCTTTTCTCTTTAATTTTTTTATTCTTTCAAGACTTCTATTTTATCTTTCTCTGTTGTTACTCCTAGCATCTTCTTTGCTTCATGGATAGGTCTCCAGTAACCTACATTTAGCTGCAGTGCTGCACCAAGAGGAGAGAGAGAGAAGGTAATTGAGTGTGTTCTCAATGGCACTGCCCAATGCATCACCTATAGTAAAGGTGTACTATGGGAAACCGGTACTGCCTGAGGTGTCAAGAGTTCTTGCTTGTCTATATGAGAAGGATTTCCAGCTGGTTGCTTTTCAAAATGTTGACTGCATGCCGGTCGACTTGATCAGACTCCAGGTACATTGTTTTCTTGCTATGACTGTGTTGTCTTAGTAGTTTTCTTTCAATTTATATTATGATTGTTTTCTCTTAACAATATAATGTTTTTGGGTCTTTATCTTCAATGCGTAGGCATCGACAAGTGTCCCAGCTCCCTTCTTTGAAGATGGGTCAAAGTTTCTATTTGGTAAGTTTTTATGTATTGATATTTCAAATACCTTTTGCTGGAATTTTGTTTGAAGAAGAGAAAGTATAACCGTGGCTGTAATTTGATATTATTTACTATATTTCGTGCTGAATTCCAAGGTGCACCATACTGCCGTACATTATTGCTACGTGCTATTTGTTAGTGCAAAATTAAAATAAACAAATTCGGATAGCATAAAATAAATAAAATAAATAATTAAAACAGTTTTATCCGAATCGCGCTAGGCGTTGTCCTTAAGCGTATTCTGTCTCAACGTGCAAGAGGAACCACAACCAAGATAATTCGGATAGATGTCACTCCTTAGGGCACGACCAGAGAAGTGACTGATGAGAGATCTCCATAATATCCAGCAGAATTTTCAACATAAAATTATGAATTGATCGGAAAATATCTAATAAATTAGAAGAGGAATTTGAAGGCTTATAAATCAAATATTCTTTTGTCTCTATCTATTCTCCTATATCTTTCTAGGCACAGGTGAGGTCATATAAATAATATACGAAGGAAAGAAAAACGGCATTGGCCTAGCATAAATTTCAGATTTAATAGGCCTAATAATCAATTGGTCCAATAAAGAAATCAATAACGGACAAAATAGTTAATATGATATCACAAGTTCACAACTGATGTGAGCAGTAGGCATTTTCATAATGATACAATTGAATTCACTAATTAATATAGAGAACGGTAATATAGTGGTGGGGATCATAGATTTAATTAGACAACTTTATTTCTCAGAAAGAATATCAAATTTAATAACCTACTGAAAAACACCATGCAAAATTTTGAGTTTATCCAACACTATTATAGGACCAAGTTGGTACGATCTAAGGCTGTTACAGTACCGGACCAAATTTTTTTTTCCCAATAACTGGAGTAGTTGCTCACCACCTTTGAGTACAGAAAAGCAAACACCACCCCATCAAGGTGGTGTACTCCTTATCGTATGTTCTACAAAGGACCTTATTATTTACAAACACAAAGTTCATATATCACCCAGTTAGATTTTCCATAAACACAGTATTCTTTTTAAAGACTTAACTGAACCTTAATAGGTAATTTAGATGTCACAAATAGTTTCTTGAGTTAGCAATTCCTGCATGACTGCCAAACTGGTACCATTCAAATTTAAAGCTGGGGCTGGCACGGAATGAAGTCCAGTAACAAGAATACCAAATATAGGATGAGTTAGAAGCATATCTAGTCTTAATTACTTCGGTACCAGAGCAAGAAAATCCAACCATCCTTAGTCCACAAGATATGTGCTAGTAAAGCCAAATTTTCTTTGGCTTTAGGTTATTACGGGGCAATCATTATGCAATTTAAAGAAAACCACTACATATTGGTTTTAACAAAAAATTGCTGAGTAGCAAATTATGATTGGCACCTGGTAAGAGCCAGAGCCTGCTGCACCCACCATTGATGGATTTATTTGTTAAAAACATATAATCCTAGTATTACATCAAAACAAACAAAAATTTAAATAGAAACTATATATAATGAAAGTTGATTAGCAACTGGTATGAACTAGTGCGTAGTGCAATGCCGATGTCGAATTATTTCAATTCCTGGAATAAATTCCTTTACTTTCATACCAAATACATAAGATTTTATTCTTGAGACTACAAAAGGTAAATCGATATTTGTACCATTTTATGATATCAATATTATATTAAACTTCTAATGAGAAATTAGTGTTTGAAACATAGATCTAAAATTTTCACGTCTTCTCACTCAAAACTAAATAATAAAAATAAAAACAGAATCAAGAGCTATATGCCGGTACATCTCAGAGACGTATGCTGACAGAGGCAGCCGATACCTTCTCGGCCGTGATCTTCTTGACCGGGTTTCAATCGAACAATGGCTTAAGTCAGAAGAACAGAGCTTCGATCCGCCTAGTCGGGCATTAGTGCTTCACCTTGCTTTTCCACCGTCAAGTAAATCCTACAATGAACTCCTGGAAGAATCTGACCGACTCGCAAAGGTCCTTATTTAATTACTTTATATTCGTATTACTCTTGATTTATGTGTGGTTATTTCTACTAATATTCATTTCTTTTCAACAATATTGTAGAAGTAATCCAGGCCACGGCCTAATTTGATTAATTGCAACCAAATCAGGACACCCAGATTGAATTATATTAATTACTAATTGCACCGATCTTCCTTTGTTTTGTTTGATATTTAACAGATTTTGGATGTTTACGATCACCGGCTAGGGGAGAGCCGGTACCTAGCAGGTGACGAGTTCACGCTGGCTGATCTCACACATTTACCAAATTCTCAGTACATAGCTACCTCCAAAGAGTGGGGCCACCTTTTTGATGAGAGAGAGAATGTGAAGAGGTGGTGGGAGGACGTGTCGACCCGGCCTAGTTGGAGTCAGGTGGCGGAGGAAATAAGAAAAAGGGAAGAAGATGATGAGGAGGAAGAGGAGGACGAATATTTTATAGGAATTTCCAGACCACCACCTAAAACTTCTTTGAAGGCAAGTATATTCCAACCCATTGAGGCATCAGAACAGTTTTCTGTAAAACCAAAGACTACTTTTACAGTAAGCAAAAAAGTTGCCAGTCCTACGTCGTCAGTTCAAGTTACCGTCCCAGATAGAAAAGCGTTCTCGGTGTCTGCCCCGGCCATAAAAGGAGCTCCGAGTGAAACAGCTAAAATCCAGTCTCACTCAACAGTTGATAGTGATAAAACTGTCACCCAACCAGGTGATGCCTCAGCCAAGACTAAACAGCCAGTCACCGATGCTAAAGTCAGAATGGAAAATTCTACTATTCCTCCAACCGGTAAACAAGTACCTTCTACAGCTCATATTGACAAAACCAGTACCAAGCCACCAGGGGCCGCATCTCAGTACACAATGCCAGTGACCGATGCCAAAGTCACAATGGAGGAGGCTGCCATTACTCCAACTGGTACACAAGTACCTTCTACAGCTCCTATTGATAAAGCCAGCACCAAGCCAACAGGAGTCACACCTCAGTCCCGGATGCCTGTGACTGATACCAAAGTCACAGCTGAGGAGTCTACCATTCCTCCAACTAATACACAAGTACCTTCTACAGCAGGTATTGATAAAGCCAGCACCAAGGCAACTGGAGTAGAGAAAACAGTAGAGAAAACATTCTTTCCTCCGCCAAAGACGGAAGCACCTCCTACCAGTAAAATGGTGCCACCAACAAAGCCATCATTGGAGGGCACAAAAGCACCACCAACTGAGAAAAACTCCACAAAAACGCCAAGTAAGGGTCAAGGTCAAATCACAACCACAGATTCTAAGTGGGGTCAGGCCGGTGAAGAACGGACTAGTAAAGAGGAAGAAAGAGAGATAGACGAAAAGGCCTATTTGGCTGCCAAGCATAAAGAGTGGGAGGAACAATGGCAAGAACCCGAAAAGTTTGGTGAAGAGAAGTATACTAACAGCATACAGGTTGAAAAACCCAAACCACCTAAACTTATAGACTCTACTCCTACAACAATATCTTCTGAAACAGCCAGACAAGAACCTGTGACTGAGAGCAGAACAACCACAAAGTCTAAAGATGATACACTGCCGGCTGCCACACAAGGTTCTGGTCATGGTAAAACCTCTGAGACTAGTCCAGCTCCTACTGCCACCTCTCAAGCATCTCTTTCAAATTTTACTGACGAAACCCAAGGTGGGGTTACTAATAAAACCAACAACATCCTGGACCCTAAACCACCAAAAAATGAAGGAACCACTCCTTTGGCCACACCGACTCCTGCTGCAGAAACTACCCCTCAAACTGCTACACCAGAACCTATGACCAACAAACTCACAACAGCACCAGAAAAAGATCCACCAAAATCTACTGTTCGAGATATCCAAAAAGAACCTTCTCCTGGTAAAACCACCACCAAACCACAGGACACTTCACAGGCAGTCACTGCACTAAAGACTACTATTCCAGATGCCACCAAGCAACCACCTCCACAGTCTACTAGTGGAATTGGTAACAAAAGTAACAATCTCCCAACACAATCTCCTACAGCTACCTTCCCAACTGCCACACCAGAACCTATGACCAACACGCCCAATACTGCACCAGCCCCAGAGACATCAAAATCTACTGATCCAGCGGCCAAGGAAAACTCTTCTCAAAGGGTAGCCACCAATGAACCAAAGGAGACAATGCCTTCGACTCCAGAATCAGCGACATTTCCAGCCACCTCACAAGAATCTTCCAGTGAAACCACAGCCAATACTAACAATCTCCTGAAACAATCTCCTACAGCTACCTCTCCAACTGTCACAGCAGGACCTATGACCGACACACCTAATACTGTACCGGCCCCAGTAACATCAAAACCTGCTGATCCAGCGGCCAAGGAAAACTTTTCTCTAAAGGCAGCCACCAAGGAACCAAAGGAGACAACATCTTCGGCCCCAGAATCAACTATAATTCCAGCCGCCTCACAAAAATATTCCAGTGAAACCGCAGGAAAAAGTCAAGCTTCTCCAACTACAGAACAAACACCACCTAATGATGAAGTTTCAAGTGAAATTACCAATGTTTCCCAGCCGAGAAAAGCACCTGCCAGGTCCCAATCGGAGAATATCTCACAGAATCTTAGAGACGATATAACCAAAAGAGATCAGGTTAAAACTGGCCTTACAGATGCCTCGACTGGCACCAAATTGGACAATGGTTCTGCACAAACTTCTCAGATCATTGCACAAAAGACACCTCCAGCCAATGAAGCCCCCAGAAAAACAGCAGCAACTCCTAATACTGAAAAGGCTCGTTCTGGTGATGAAATCGGCATCGTGAGAACTGAAGATGAAGCCACACCCATACAAACACCATCCAAGGAAATCCAAGGTGTACCACCAGAAACTTCTGATATCGAAAAGACACGTTCTGTTGATGAAATTGGCACCGAGAGAACTAAAGGTGAAGCCTCACCCATACAAACACCACCAAAGGATACCTCAACCGAAGGTGTTCCCTCCACTCAAACAACACCCTCTGACAAAGAACAATCAACTCGCGAACAAATTTCGAATGGGACCACTCTTGAGGCAAAAGCACCATCATCCAATGATGAGCAAGGTAGTGAGGTTACCAGAGATAAGAACTCTTCTTCCCTGAAAGAAAATGAAACTCAAAGCAGAACCAAAATAGAAAGCAAAACTGAAACTGACAAGTCAGGTACCAGCAAGTCTAATCAAACAGATATCACGCAACCAAATAAATTTAATGATGCTACCACAAGAAATGAGACACTTTCTGAGGCAAATCAAAACGTGGCTTCACAACAAGACAAAGAAGGGACTTCCTCCAATGAATCTTCAACAAAGTCTCCTACCAAGCAGAACAGTGAGCCTGATTCTATTAACGAGCATGGACCGGCCAATAATAATGAGTGAATCAGGAGTTACAGAATAATGTCGGTTGCTTAATTAAAGTAAGAACTGTTTTCTGTTTTTGCCTTTGTTGTTTATTTTGCTCTTGGATTAACTTATCACTTCTTTCTGCCAAATGTTGGTGCTTAATAAGAGCCTCATCTGTTGGTATTTAGGCTCAAGACTGCTTGTCAACTTATGAGTAATATATCTGTCAGACTAATGAATATGTAATTTCTCATTTTACTCGCCAAAGTGCTCATATTATCTGCAACTTATGAACTATTAGAAGTACGGATTATTTGATTTAAATTTGTAGAAAGGTTTTAGCAAACTTTGTCTCACATGCATCTTTTTCATAAGAAAAATTAGTGCTATCAAATTCTGACCCAGCCTAAAAAGACTTGAATGCGTAAACCCCATAATTGAATTCAAATTCGACCAAACACCTGTTTTAACTTCAAAACCAGACCTCAAACTGAAATTTGAAAAAGGCTATAATTCTCATAATAGATGCTTGCCTACTAACCTCCACAAAAAAAGAAGGGAACACAACAAAATTCTGAAAAAAAAAGTCAAGGCATTATTAATATCAGTTGCTGAACAAGTCAAGAAATTATCAGATTACCTTGTGCTGCTTCGACACAACAAGCAAGTTCATTGTTAATAAACATTACTAATTGTCCAGCACTAAAAAAGAGCAGACAGAATATAAAGGCAGGTACAGGCACTTATTCATATAGGAAAACAACACAACAAGAGCAATAGTCTAACTGCAACTAATAACTAAGTTTGTCAATTATTTTTCCCAATTCTAAGAGAGGCTGAAGCAATTCTGTGTGCTCCAACTTAAGCTGTCCCATTAGGCCTAACCTTCTTCTCATATTCAACAGCCTCTCTCTTGTACCTCAGTCTGTCTTCCTTTGATTTTTCATAGAAAGGCTATGCAAAAATGATAAATAAAAGTAGCATGTTAACAAGATCCATCAGTTGATACCCAATGAATGTTAATATAGTATGCATGATACTATAGCTAAAAGAGCTCAGGCAAGCTAAGAAATAGAGGAAAAAAAAAACAAACAACTTCATTCATTACATCTTACCATGAAACCACAATACTTTCAGTTCCACTTAAAAAACTTGCATACGTATTGCTATTTGTTCTTATAATATATGACAATTTCACAGTAGTTTTTTTTCTGGCAGAACAAACTAGCTTGTCTTTTCCTTTTTTTTTATCTGAAAAGGAAACTGAATTGCTCTGAACAAACATCACAGTACAAGAATCAGAAACATGAGACGTCCTATTAAACAATAAAAGAAACTATGCATCTTTATTTCTACATGTCTCTACATTCTATAATGATTTTGACACAAAAAAATGATATTGTGTTATAGTTGGAATTGCGATAAAATTCTATTGGGAAGGGGACAAATAACAACATTTAGCATCTATGATAATTAATATCAACTGACTCAATTAATATCAAACTTAAAAAATAAAATTTTTTAATATGCTCTTTATGATTGAGATAAGACTTTTTTTAAACAACTTTTCTGCACAATTTCAATCATTTGCCAATGGCACAATATAACTTGCGATTAATTTTTCTATTAGTTTGATGGATGACCAATAAAACTCTAAATTAAACTAAAATTAATGTATAACATTTCTAGTTATGGAGACATATTGAAGATTTAATGATTTTTTTCTTTTGGGGAGTATAGTTGTCATGAACATTAATACTCTGATCAAAATGTTTTTTAGTGGGATTTCATTTCATTTCAATTGATTTCACAATTTTTTGTTGGAGCTAATTACATAGGAATTCCAACCAAATGACACCAAATCCGTTCATTTTGATCAAGAATTTCCCAACAATATGAAATGAAATGAAATCCCACGTAATTTGATTGCCAATGTATAATACATTTACTATATATTTACAATTTTTTTTATATATGAACTTCACTACTTACAAAAATGGAAGTAATCATTAGTATTACAAGCTATAGTGTTTGCAATAGCGCTGCAATTTGATATAAAAAATATCTAACCACTATAAATCAGTTACCTGTTATTTAAATGTTTGTGCAACAAGCGTACGCGTGATAGAACTGACATGTACGCTCCTTCGGGATGCCAATTCTTTACTAAATCTGATGGTTCGGGTCAACCCGTACCCAGCCCAATCCGTTTGAGATCAACCAGTGGTCCAGTAAATGTGTTTGGTACTGGCCATTTATAAAAGGCCGGGCTGGATCATGACCCATTTACCATTTTTTTTACAAAGCAGACTTAAATTGTTTTTTACCTTTTTATATAGTGTGTGATCAGTTAAAAAAGGAAATAAAAAGAACTACATACAAAAAAATGTGTAATTTACCATAAGTATTTTTTTAAATATTTTCACACTTAAACTGGTTAGATAGCCGATAGGGTTCACTCTTTATCATTGGGTCTGATACAGGGTGTATTCTCTTTTAAACTGCGAAGGATTCTGTCATAAGATTCATTTACAGAATAATATCAAATAATATCTACCCAATGTGATCTGGTTTGTTGAACAATAATGGTACTTCATGCAATGATAGAAAAATGTCACCTTCTTTTGGTCCCAAGGGAGAACTCGCCACATGCTTTTCACTAGCGTCGAAGGCTTTTGGGCCATTGGATGGTTTGCACTATTTAGGTAGGTCCGTGCTTTAGCAGAGAATATCGCATAGGCTGTCTTGGCCTGTTTTGGCCTTGCTGGCTCTGTTTGATCAGCTCCCTTCTTTGGCTTGCTTCTCTTGTGAGCCCTGTCAGTATCGCTAAAAGCATTTGCACCGGTACCAGCGCTTATACCAGCATTGGTCCTGGCAATAACAAAGGACAACCAAACTGGTTGTTTAGGTGATACAAACCCTACCTGCACTCCTTTACCCTCATTTACTATAGAGGCCTTGCCACTATGAGGTTTAGTTATTGGTGTACCAACACCAAAACCATCATTTGCCAGAGCATAGTCAGCCGCGCAAACTATAGGTAATTTGTTAAGATCAATACCCACGAGAACGCCATTTGTAGAGACCATGGTACATTCCAACTGATTGGTAGCTGGCAATTTTGCTGCTCTGGAAGAATTTCTACATTTTGTCTCAGAATTCTCCCTTGCATCATCAAAAGAACGCTTCTTATCATTTATTCTCAGTGCTTTGCAAGGAACTTGATCTGGAGATGATTCCATTATGGGAAGTTAATATACAAATGTTTGTATATTGTCGATGTGAAAATTTACACATAACATAAAAATCTTCGCATACCTTGACTCGCCATTAGAAATAGTAAATCAGTTAGATGTATAATTCGGGGAGGAAGTAGAAAAGAGTGTGAATGAAAGTTGCTGCCCAAGTTTAAATAAAAAAGGTTGGAGATTAGATGGATAAACATGAAATTACCAAAACAACAAATTAATGAAGAAACGGCATTGGTCCGCTGATGTACAAATTAATTCAGTACATTGATTAAAAGGTTACAAAACGGAAGTTATAAATGAGTAAATCTTAAAATTTTGACCTCAGAAACTTTTGGCAGTATCAGAGTCAAAAAGAGTCAATAGAAAAACAAAGAAGGAAGGTTAAATGGATATGAGCATTCCGTCGGTTACTATGTTCAATGCATTCAATGAAAATATGGATTGTATATTACAAAGCAGTTAATATAAAAACAAAATCAATATAAAAGATGAGGAAAAGGAGTTTGAATGAAAAGGTATTTAATTTCCAAAGTGAATTTCCAATGCATGATTGAGTTATTGAAAAAATAATAATAATAATGACAATTTGAAGATTCTAGTTCATCTCAAATAACTATCAGAGTCCTTGTTTGAGACAGCTACTTGAACCCAGTTTGTGTGTATGTCAAAGCCAAAAAGCTGTACTGATCCGTATAGGCATCCACCATGATGTTACAGATAAACATCTTATCTGTAACTGTAATACGTGCAATTAATATAAATCTCATGCTGCATATTGTTTGAATACCAATATAATTGAAAACAAAATCTTTTATCGCATAAATAATAATAACTAATCAATGAAAGAGCAACATTTAAAACGATACCAGCTGATACAAATATTTACAGGCTTAAAGCAGAAAGGTTATCAAAATTAATCGTATTTAGACCTCCCTTCAAAAAATTGAAGCACAATACTGATATCCTTTACCTCAGTAAATGCAATAAAAGAGCCAACTAAATTATCAAATCAGAACGAGCAAAGCCTACATTGTTGAAAACAAATAAAGGTCTTTCGATAAACTTTTGTATGCATACTTAGCATACGGGGAAGAGCAGAGCAGTAAGGTCAAGAAATCCAAATATAACAAACAAATTTCATGAAAAATCCAGATGCAGTAGGAATAAAAGAGGAAAAAGTAATCATTACAGGCGTAAAATCAAGTAATATAACAAATAAACTATATCATAATTTTCAAACAATACCCATCTTTTCAATTAATATCAGTATCATAGATCAAAACTATATGGTAACTTCATACGTCTCAAATTTCCTTTTCCCTTTTGTTTGATTGATTGAACAAAAGAACCTATTAAACCTATCATTGTATGATTAATCGCATACTCATGAGAAAAGATTATATTGCTTTAGATTGACAACTGCAAATTTGTCTAGTTCTGAGTTATTAACTATTAAAAATAATGACTCCACCTATGGCCCCAATTCATCTATTTAATTTTTCTTTGTTTCCTTGTTGTTTTTTTTTTTCTCCCCGAGTGAAACTGTTCTGGAGCTTGAAAATCTAAAGCAATACACAAGCATTAAGCAACTCCCAAAAAGTTGCAAGCAAGGTAACCATGATAAAAACTGTAATTCTTCATATGGGTTCAATTCTTGGAAAAGAACACTCAGATTATAAATAGCCACATGAATACACTAATTTAAACTTTTTCTAACTTTTCTTTCTCTGGTTAATAATACTCAAGAGAGATTTCATGTCAATTGCCAGACAAGCCAACTGGCATGTCATATACCTGGAAAACAGTATATAAAGATGGGTAAATACAAAGATAATTTACTAGATGTAGTAAAGTACGCTTAGGTAGCCAATGTTCCCAACATGTACCTCCTTGTACCCATCTGCTAATGCATGACACCACTGTCTACTGTCGTGGACCCATATGCTAACACCTGATTCTTCTTTAACTTAAAAAATAATCCACTGCCTTCTTCATTGACATTTTTATTGTTGGGTGAGCTCATTCTGTAAGAACTGAAACTCAAAAATAGGTCAATATATATAAATAAATAATTATGAACCAATGACAAAATTTGAAAGAAAATATTATAAACAACAGTATGGTATGTATGTGCAAGCCAATCACTATAAATAAAAAGCAGCAAGTACATAATATTACTTGATTACTCAGTTTATATCCTGTATTTTAAGATAGTGAATTCTTGTGGTAAACGATCAATGCACTATGTGATAAGAATACAAAATGCGATTCTAAAGTCCGCAAATAATTTAGAACATGAAATGAGCAATCAGTTGTTCTCAGGTGATCAGAAAATTTACAATGTTCAACACTGTAATTAATTTTAGTTTCAGCAATCTTTTTTCACCACAACGGGTGCTTTGTAATTAACACCCAAAAAAGGAGTGTATAATATAAAAAACACCCAATTTCACTATTTAGCTTTGAATAACCAAGTGAGATCACGCTCAGCCATCAATGGCTATTTATCCTCAAACTGAGCAAAATTAATAAAGGAGACAAGGAGGTGATACCCAAAATGAAGAGCTTAAGGAAGCAAAAACTTTCAAAATATCTTGTCCTCTAGCCTCCGCCTTCTCCTCGTTCTCGTCTCCATGAGTCCATGGACCTGGGAGACGACGGAGAGGAGGTTACCACCCCATCATTCTCTCTCGCACTTCGCTCTCTATTCCTGTCGCCCTTTCGTTCATGATTTTGTATGATGAAACTGAACGACGAAGAACAGGAAGAATTATAATGAACGGACGGACCAGATTGTAGAGAAAATAAATCGGACGGCCACAGAGAGGGATGGCCCAACTAAGTCCATTAGATTAGCTTAGAGACCGTCTTGAAAAGAAAGTGGTCAATTTTGTTGTACATAATTGATTGCTAGTAACTTTAATCTAATCATCTTGGTAGAAAAACCGGCTAACTAGCGGCTCTAAAGGCGTACAAAGTAATTTTTTTAGTTATTCAAAATATAAATCGGACTGTTTTCACAATTGATAAGGGTTGACAGGATATGAAACAATTCCGTAGGTGTATCCGTCCTCTTCGATTTCTTAACTAATCATTTGAATGGGCAGGAAGTATTGATACAAATCAGGTAATTAAGCATTCTCAAGCTATTAAAATTGGGTGAACGATTGCATAAAACAAAATAAACATACAAATTTCTACACCTGTGCATGCTAAAAAAAAATTTAACAGTCTCCGCTACCATTAAATTTTAAACACTGAGTTTCTTCTAGTCATCATTAATTAAAAGCATTTAAAAGCTCTTCTTGTACTCATTAATGTTAAGCTGTGAGAACTTTTCCCAAGTATGATTGGTTAATTAATACATGATACAACATGTTCGGTTAAACTCACAGGATCAAAGCCTGCTAGGCTTTTCAGTCCCTCAGTTCCATATATGACTCAATTAAGCAGCCTAGTAAATCAAATTTTTTTTAAAATGACACACCCAACTGGGATAAAATAATTACATTGTAAAATTGAGAATACGTAAGAGCAATAATAATTTTTTTGGTGCAAAGAGTGATAAACTTCAACTTTTCTGTTCAGCACTATCTGTACCTTGAAATTTCCGACCAAGTTTTTTGTGTTCCCACCCTATCAAAACACGTATAGTAATATCATAATACTTTAGGAATAGTGAAATAATAATCTGACATGATATTAAAGAATTTGCACTAGCCCGCTAATAGACTAATGAAATAAGAGTTTGTTTAATGACAGGAATATAGCTTGTGCATTTAAACATCACCTCCTGTACAAGTAATTATTATTTTAAAAAGAAATTGTAATTTGTCAGGACTTAGCTGGTACTGGATAACTTGAGCTATGCCAAAAATAAAGTAAAATTAGAATAAACAGCTTAAACGCATATAACTAGCAGATATAAGCAGCAACATCTTCTGAGCCAACACCATTAGTAACTAAAAACAGAGTTTACACTATCCAAAGTTGTAAGCCACCATGATTTAAACACAAGATAACTAAAGCCAATCAGATCTGCTATGGTAATTACTAATTAGCGTTTCTAGCTAAATAACTGTAAAATACTTTTTATGTTAAATTCTAGTAGGCAATTACAATACTATGCCTTGGCAGGTAGATTCTTTGAAGCTTGTGCTGTACCAGCAGTCTCATTGGTACAAGGGGCGAGTTTCAACTTCTCCCTGTATTCTTGCATCTCCCTCTTGTACCTCTCCTTATCCCTGGTACCATAGTTATGGTACACCTAAAATTAAGAAAAAAAAAGACATGTATTAACTATATCATCATGATCAATAAAAATCGAGGGAACTACGGAAGCACCAAATATTGCTAGTGCATATAACAATTTTCAAGTTTAAAATCGAAACTAACCAATTTCTCTTCAGTGGTGAGCTTGTTCCAAGATTCGCCGATCATCTTACTGTATTCCCTATCACGTTCCGGGTACATCTCCCTCAACTTGGCATGTGTCTCAGCAAAGAAAAAGTTGTAGGCACTCCTGTTGGGTTTCGGATGAGCTGGGTCTCTGCGCTTGAACCTCCTCTTGCGCCCGCCCTTCATCTGGGCCGAAGTTGGCACATTATTTGCACAAGTGGCGCCCATGAATGCCCCCATCTTAGATGGATAAGGGGAAACTTGTGGCTGAGGTACATTATAGAGAATCCCACGTAGCAACTCGTCTCCAATCTTGACAGTAACAAGGTAGCCATACTCAAATTTACCATCAATCAATCCTGTCACGTTGAAGTTCAATGAACCTAGAATAGAAAAGTTCATTCAGATATGTCTTCATATTATTTTGTTTCTCTTGTTTAACTAAGATAGTCATTGTGCCAGTTAACAATTCCATAAGGATGGTCACAACTGCATTGCATGCCAGATTGTTAGTTACCACTTACCAGTACTCCTTTGGACTTTAGAATGCAGGCCTTTTCAAAGCGATAATGGCTACAAAATTAACAAATTATTTCAAAGCTACATGGCAGATTGAATGACTTCAGTTACCAACTTACCACCTCATTATTTTAAAAAAGGTATATAACTTATTAATTAAACAAAGTTCTATGCAATGTTACATAGATTAATTTCACAGTAATTATGAATATCATGTAATTAAGTTAATGACTCAAAAAAATTATCATAATATGATTTCGTATATCTATTAATTTTCCTATATAATAACGGTTATGGGATAACTCTTTACATGTACCCTTACTAATAAGCTAACAAGAAAGAAAAATGCTGACTCATGTGAGTCTTATCAAATGTAGTACAGGTCCGGTATGTAATGGGGTAAACGAGTTTCATTGACTCGATCCCCTAGTCTCAAATCATGCTGATATGCAACTAATTATAATTCCAACATGTACATGCATGGTTTCACGCACACAATAATTGCAGAAACAAAAATTTCAAACAAATAATTTCATTGACCTTCATTTAGTGTCTCTGGCAAGACCCTTTCTTGTGCATCTGAATTCTCTGTAGAGGAGCCAGAGACGGCAGACCCAGCCTTGTTAAGCTTGCTCTGAGGTGTCTTTGTTTGCAATGATGCTAATAATCAATTACAAACCAAAAATTCAATTATGTTAAAAATTTCTTAGAAAAAAAGTATAGAGTCTGAAATTTGGTACAATATACATAATTAAACTAGCAAGGAATGAACAGTGAGCACCTGAAGGTGGGGCCATGGGCCCATTGGCTCCAAAGAAGTACAGTTGCTCAAAATGGTGCAACAAGATCAAGTAGTATTTTCTAAGCACATAAGCAGCACTTGTTGTGGTACGAGGGAATTTGAATTCTGCTATTATGTCTCTCCATTTCCTCTCCTTTATTACCTATACAAAGTAAAATCGTATTTTCAACAATAGCCCTTGAAATTCTAGTATTTTGTAAAACAAACTTAAAAATAGGAGGGTACCTTTTCCAAACCTCCCCTCCTAGTCACTTCTACATAGAGAAGATGCAAATCCAACTCTTTGCCTCCAACCACAGGAATCCTTGAGAAAGTCGGAGACAGAGAGAGTAAAAGGTGAAAATATTAAAAACAAAAGTTTGCATGCAATGGGAGAAATGTCTAAAATTATGGCATTAATATGTACGTGAAGTTTGAACCAATAGAAGAAAGGAAGCGCCTAAGAGCAAACATGAAAGCTTCTCTATCTCTCACCACCTCTTCATGTGTGTAAAGGGGTGAAGGATAAACCTTTGCTTCAACCATCTCATGGTCATGGCTATCTGGTATTCTCTCCATTTCCATCTCCATCCCGACCTCATTTTTCTCCTCCATTGTTACTGAGTGTTGGTTCAGTCTTCTTGTTCACTGTTATGGCAATAAATTAATTTTAAGATCGCTAGGAAAGGGAAGAAAGAAAATAAGTTTAGCTTATTTTTCCTCCGTTGTTTCGAAATAAGTTGGATGACTTGACCTTCGATTTATTTTTTAAAAATAATTAGCTTATTTCACGCAAGATTTTTTATTATATTATAAACAAAAAAAGGTGAGTGAACTTTTGTTTTTTTGGCGATTGGTATTAATTACCTGAGATAGTGATGGGAGAGCATGGCTTCCCCAACTTGCACACATAATTGTAACAGCATGCTCTAGCATGTTGCTTTTGCGTGCTTTTAACGGGTCAATAGAGAAGCCACCGGTAATTATATCCATCAATGTTCTAATTAAATGGGTTCAAACCCGGCTGGAGTCTTTCATAGATACTTAATTTAAAAATAAGTTAGGAGGCTTGACCTAATTTATCTTAAGAAAATGTTCTAATTAAATTTATTATTAGTGGGTTATAAATATGCAATGTTCATATTATTATTTTTCTAGTACTCATTTACACATTCTAGTATGCAAATTCCTTTGACTCATTGAATGTACAACATAACTATATATATAGTAGTTATTATTTTGTTTGACCAGTAATTCTTATATTAAAGCTTGGCCAAGTATTATTTTATGTTGATTTATTGGCATCATAAGCATTAAAAAAATATGTGATTACAATTTTAAGTAATAAATAGAAAAAAATTAATTAATATCATATGATAACTTGCTGAGTTTTAGCATTTTTTTTCTAGGTAATTAGTCAAAACAAGCCCAAAAATGCAAGATTTTCAGATAACAAGAGTTTGCAAATTTTGATTGTTAAGACATATGTACTGCATGGTATATAGCGAGTTCATAGGCAATATTCACGAATAAAAAAAAAGTGAGTTTGTATGCAGTGTTTCGCGAACTTTGAAGTTGTGTGTTTTTAAATTTTTTTATATTATCAAATATTACAAAGAGTGGAATTTAGCATATAATCGCTTAATTCAATTTTTTACATAGTTTAATTGTCAACATTTTTCACGGTCTCCATGATCCTTTATCATTTTGTTAATCAAAATTTAGCATTTCTGTTTAGGCAAAAATAGTTTTTGAACTCCATCAAACTTTAATTTCAAAAGGAGAAGGTTTGAAACTCCATAGTTGGATCGCATTGAAGAAGCTAGCGGACGTAATTAAGATTAAAACATGAATAGCATTTATACCCTTTTGTTTTTCTTTTTTTTTTCAAATTCATTTCCCATACCAAGATAAACAAAATAAAAACTTTATCGAAGTTGGTGGCCAATGAAATGAAAACCGATTAATGATATAGTCGGCGCGGTATCATTACCTCTGCTCCTCATAATAATTCCCACAACATAAATTCAAAAAAAAATAATAATAATTTCTGCAACAACTTATTTGTACATCAATTTACTACGACTTTGAGCTTCGACTTCGAGTTAGAAAATATAATGCCACTATGCGACACGCCAATCGCCAAATGAAAGTAAAAAAAGGTGAAACTATAAGTAGACTTTGGGTGTGTTTGGATAGAGGCAGTGGCGAGTCCAGATTTTTTTTAAGCATGGGCACAAAAAATATTATTAAATTTAATATAAAATTTAAAATAATATTTAATAAAATATTAAATTTTAAATCTAAATTTAAAATAATTTATATTATTTTTATAACAAATAATATTCATAAATAATTTTATTGTCATCAAATTAACTATTTGATTATAGGGTTATATTCAATTTTTCCTACACTAACTATATCTATATTGATTTTGCATTAATCTTTTGTTATATTAAGGGAATTATGGGGAAAAAAAATGTTTTGCGGGCCCATAAATCACCTATTTCTGTTATTCACCTTTTTTTTATCTTTTCTTGTGTCTTCATTGATCGGATCAACTAAATATCAAGAAAGAAAAAACAGATTGAATTGCTAAAAACCTAGTTTCAAAGCTCAAGCCTAGGCACAGTTAAATATCAAGCCTAGGCATCTAATGAAATATCTATATATCGGCCTCTATTTTTGAAAAACAAGCCTGGGCAAGTGCCCAGGCTTGCCACTTACTGGCCTCGCCACTGGATAGAGGCCGGATAAGCATAAGAATAAAGATTGACACGAGATTCTAAAATTTCTTATTTTTATTCAAATTCTATAGTTTTGTTAGTATAAGAATAAGGAGCCGGATAAACTCAAATTTTTTATTCTTATGTTGTTTGGATTGCACAAGAATAAAGAATTTGAGACTTATTCTTATTCGGATCCTTATTCTTGTGCATCCAAACACGTCCAAAACTCTTTTAACTTTTTTATTTTAAAAAAAAGGACTCAAAAAAACTTTTGTGAAATGACAACGCTGATGCTGCTATTACTGTTTCACCTAGGTAAGGATCGATAGCACGAAATTAATACGTACAATTAATTTGCATTTCCATTTTCATTTCTCGGTGCTTTTGATGCACTGTTCACTTCTGATACAAAACCGGACAGCTTCCATTCATTGTCGAACTGGATACCTCCGTTGCCTGACTTGTCTTCTCTTGGATTATGTTTGGATGAGTCCTAGGAATAAAAAAATTAAAAAATAAAAGAGTAAATTTATTATAAACAATTCAAATTCTTCACAAAATTATACACTTTTCAATACTTCTTCACTTGTTCATCTTATTCTCACACCATCCAAACGGAGCCTTGCAAACTTGCAGTATACATGGTTAGTTTATTTATTGGAGAATAAGTTTCAATACAGTATGTTTGATCTCTGCGCCAAAAAAGTTTAATACTAATTTAAGGGGGGAAAAAGTATTTGACAACGTATATCCAGACAATCAATGATTATCTCCAGATTCAGATTAATCTCAAAACAAAATTTTAAATAGTATCGCAATTATTTATTTGTATGTAACAAAATTATTCATTTTATCATATATGATCCCTCGCATAAAATTCAATATATTTATCCAAAATAAATGTTTTCTTAGAATGAGTGCTTTTGTGAGAAAGTATTCAGCAAGTACGTACAATACCAAATGTAGTATTTGGCTAAGTTGGGTCATCTTGGCTACACAGAATAAGTGCTTTTGTGAGAAAGTATTCAGAAAGTACGTACTATTTTTTTAGAATTCTAGAAAAAAATTAGAATATAATGTTTTTAATATTTTAATTCATAAATAAATGTATTTTTTTCAAACTATATATTATAACAAAATAAAACTAAGCTTATATATCTAACATTTTTTTTTACAGTTATAGAGTTGGCAAATGCCGCTCCATAGAAAAGACACAAGTAACTGGTAATTTTATTTAAAAAAAGTTACTGGAGAGCATATCAGAGTTGATATTTGTATGGAAATGTTGACGTGGTAACGGTGTCAGGAATCATAGTGATGTGAGGCGCAGGTGCTAATACTAGTAGGAATCGTAAAATATACGACCTAGCTCGTAGCTGCATCCGTCCGAGAAGCTACCAAAGATGCCAACCAGGATCTTCTCCATATCTTTTCACCAAACTTTTCATCTAGGCGTGTAAAGATTCTTCATAACTTGTCCCGAGATATGTGAAGAAATTACATCATAGTAGTTAAGTAGTAGTAAGAATGATGATGTATTTAACGTCTGCATGTTACCCAGATTAAAGAAACCTGTACATGTATGTCTTGTTAAAATTATTTATGAATTACGAATAAACAGGTTCTTTGGAATAATTATTTTATCATTTTATATTATAAATTCATTATGATTTAGTGCCAAATATTTGTCTCAATTGAGTGAAAGGTCGCAGGTTCGAAACCTGGCTGGGGGTCTTTCATAGACATTTAATTTAAAAATAAGTTGGGTGGCTTAGACCTCCAATTTATCTTCAAAAAAAAAATAATATTTGTCTCAATTACCTGAATTTTTTATATAATATATAAAGGCAAAATCTCAAGAAATAGATAGATGCTTGAAATAAAAAAAAATGCAAGTGCAAAAAAAAAAATGAATAAGAGACGAATTTCAATTCCATTTTTTTTTCTATCTCAAATTGACCTATTAATTTGTTCATACACTTAAATTCAAAATTCGAGAGTAATTGTTATGAAATTAAAATTTGGATCTATTACAACCGAGTTACGATAATATACATTTCATTTTTCTTATTCACATCATGAGTAAAATGCAAATAAATTTTGTCATAAAACTGTGGGATCTTCCATGTCTCTTTTTATACAACAAAAAACTAGAATGAATAGTTAATTAACTATTCATTCTAGCTTTTTAACTTTATGTGAAAAATATTTATATATCTAACAATATCTACAAAAATTCAGACAGGACAGATTTTATATATTTATATATCTAACAATATCTACAAAAATATTTTTAATATTTTCCGTTACTTGCTCGTCAAAAAACAAAGTAATGAATATTAAAAAGAATAATAAAAAAAGACTTAATTTTTTGTATGTTCTCCAACTCTTTTCTATTTATTTATTTCTCTCTATACTCTTTTGTATTTCTTATTTGCCACTCAACTCTTCTAAGTGATTTCTTATTTGACCTTCAACTTAACCATACAAAAGTAACTATGATTATCTTATAAAAAAGTTGAAAATTAATTCTGACTTAAATTAAACACACTGATGCTGGCCTTGGATTCTCGGAGAATGGATTTAGCAGAGACAGGTTATAGCATGAAAATATTCCCACGTGTTGTCTTTTCTGTTTGGCTGTTTGCATTGCAAGGAGAGGCATATAATATGAACAGGTGTAGTGTACTCAAATGAACCAACCGTTCAGACTTGACTTGTTCCATCTGTCTGGTACGGTTCTCCTTCCTTCCTGATCACAATAAGGCATCTTACTTCTAAAACAAGTAGATGCCTCAAATTTTCTTTCACATTTCTGCAGATGGTCATACGGCAAGACAAAAAATAACATAAAATGACAAGTTTAAATTAGTACCATTAAAATTAGTACTGAAATGGTGTTCGCGAATAACTTGTGTCGGCGCGAACCAAGCATGAGCGGAATACGACCATTTCTTTGGACTGGTTTGGATGACACGAGAATAAGAAAGAAATAAAAATTTTAGGGAAAAAATATTGGAAAAAATGTAACTTTGAAAAAAGTGGAAAGAGCGTTATTCCGGAAATAAAAAAATATTATTTCGATGGTAAATTAGAAATAAGCAAATTAATATTAATTTAAATAAATTATAAAAAATTATTATTTTAATATTAAATAAAATACTTATTAAAGAGCACATAAAATTTCATTTAGCTATTAGTATTTAGCTAATATTGTTGAAATTATGTATATATGATTGTTGGAATAAACTATTTCTAGGAAGAAGATATTTCTAGAAAGAAACTATTTTTTTTCTTATTCTTAACTTGTTTGGATGTTTAAGAAGAAACATTCCTAAAAAAAATTATTATTTTTTATTTCCATACCATCCAAATAGCCCCTTTGTGATACGTCTGCTAATGATAGAGAATCAACCAAAGTGAATTGAGAAGCGAAATGGAATTTTATTGCTTAAAGAGAGATTTACAATGGTGTATTACAAAGGTTTCATGAGCTATCAAAGAGTCCAACTCCTTCTACAATGATCTATACCCTCTATTTATAGGGTGTGTTTGGAAAGGCCGGAATAGAGAATAGGAATAAGAAATTTCGGTTTGCGTGCTTATTCTTATTCTTGTGCAACCCAAACAACACAAGAATAAGGAATAAGGGCACTTATTCCTATACTAACAAAATCATAGTATAAGAATAAGGAATAAGGATAAGCGCAAACCGAAATTCTTTATTCCTATTTCCTATTCCCGGCTTATCCAAACACACCCTAGGCTACTTGGCTGAACTCTATTTGCTCACGTCATCCGACAACCGTTAATCCACTTGACTAATGAATCTTCTCCGAGATATCTTCGGCGTACCATACGAAATGATTCTGTTACTACTCTCTATTCTGCGCCACCTTGGATCTTCCATCGAGATCAGTTTGTTAACATTTTGTTCCTTCAAATTCGCTTTCCCAATTCCCACTTCTTTTCCCGCTAGTCATTCGTCGAATCATCGGGAATTTTTATTGTCTTAGGCTGGGCCTCCTTTATTCATCCCTTTTTCGATATATAGGCCAAGCCTTTACAAACTGGCCCTATCAGTTTGCTAAATGTTTTCATTAAGAAACAATTCTATTTAGCTATGTGCACAAGCACAACAGCTGTAAGATTTCATCTTCGTGATTTTCTTATTTAAACAGTGATATGTGTAACTGTAACCCAGTTTTGTAAATGAAAGTAAATTTAACTAGCAACATCCAAATTTAGCAGCCCCGCAATCCGCATCAATAACCACTAACCAGGAACACCTATCGCCATTACCGATTTTGGACTCTCTAGCCTTATAATGATCAATTCATGCTCATAGGCCGCCAACACACGTTCCAAAAGCTGGAACTGGGCGAGCCTGTGTCTCCACTGAAACTAGGTGTGCCTTAGATGTGCTTCCGGAAAGGTATATGAGGAAACAAAGGGAAGGGAAAGGGAAAGCAATTCAGTTACCTTGTTTACTAGTTCAAAGGATTATCAATGAAAATATGTAACTATTCTCTATATATTTTATTTAGAATTATTTCCTAACAATTTGAGTTCCAAGAACTTAGTCTCATTTTCATACTCATCCCCTCCCCTTCCCAAGCACACCTGTAACAACACCATTGACTAAATAGCTCCCTAAAACAACATCATCGACCATAGATCATTCAATAACTCTCATATCTCGTTAAAGCTCGACCTGAAATTTCCGAATGTAAAATAACAATAAAATAGTTCAAGAAAGCTTCAATTATACGATTATTCCACAAAGCATGTACAGGTAAATTATGAGCATAATGTACATCTAGGAACAATGTCCCAGAAAAAATAACACAAAAGAAACAAATTCAGAATTTTTGCAAATAACAACAAATCACAACAGAGCAATTCAACCTTGAAAGATCCCTCCTCCAAAATTTCATTCCCAATCTTGCAAGAAGGTGCATTGTTATAACTTGCCTATTCACTTTACAATTTACATTGTTAGTGTGTCAGGAAGACTAGTAGGTGCACCACAGATCTTACCACCTACATCAGGAAAGCAATCACAATTTGGCAGTGGCACAACCTTACCATCAGCCTCTACTTTCATTGGGTACTTGAGGAGATGCCCTTGTAATGGCTTTATTTCCTCTGCTGCGAAATTTTCCCAATTTTTTTCGGCTATTTCATTCACCAATTTAATCGTTTCAGGGTGGTATGGTTCCTTGAAGCGGTGATCTACCATGCCTAGATGCTCTGCCCACAGGGACATCCTATACCCATACACCTGTGGATACATTGAAATTTACAATAAAGGCCATAATTTATTGACAAACAGCTCATATTGCCTGTTCAGAAGGGGGAAAAAGTGAGAAAGTACGAGGTTAAGCACACCAAAGTGTTGGTGAGCTGAACTCAAAAGATTGTCAAATTTGCTTCAAATGATCCTCAAATACTCGACAAAACAAAGCAATTTGTTTCAATTTTTCATTTTTGAGCTCATTTTGTGTAAAGGCAAGTAGTTCACCGAATTAATTCATTTTTCAACCTCTTTTTAATTTAAAAAAAAAGAAAACAAGAACTCAGAAAATGAAAAGATTGGGATACAAACCCTAGGTTCGTCAAGCTGATCATAAACAATACCCATGGTTCAGAGTCATTATTTGAAGTCGAAGTATGGTCTTTTAAATTACCTTTTGGAAGCTTTAGCTCATACTAGCTTTAAATAAAGAAACAAAATGGATATTAGGATCTTTAGTTCTTTGCCTTTGCAGTTTGGCAATGTTATTTTGATGAATAATTGCAAAGCATAATTGAAACTTAGTTTAATTATTTTATTTCTATGCATTGTTTGTTTCAGAATTAATTCAGCTGATAGTGAGCAAGAAAAAAAAATGGTCAACCTACTTGAGATCATTTCACTATTAATATTTATTTTGTAGTTGCATACCACCGATGTCACTTGTGACCAGCTTGTGATGGCTAATGGTAGATAGGGAAAAGCAAGGAATGGCTTTAGAGCTATCTATAAACTCAACATATAATAGGAAGTTGAAGCTAACCTGGCCGTGTGGGTGCTTTTTTTTCTCAGCCCAGGTGTAATGAGGCTGGTATGCACCCATGGCAATTTCGGTATCTCTTGAGCCAGCTAGAGACCGTTGATTTATATTAGCTGAACCCAAAATCACATACTCGTCATCTACTATCATGCCCTTTGCATGCACATATATCATGAACCTCCTATTTCTCTGAGCGCATGCCTGATGCAAAAAAATTAGGCAAACGATAATTTTTAGAACTGTTTCAAAGTACACTGTACACATACATGAATGTATTGATTTGGCTTGTTTCTACAATGAACTTAAGCATAAATGAAATTTCTGATTTTTGGATTGTTTGGTCGAATTTTTCTACCATAATTAGCAGACCAATTTGTTTATATTGTACTATTTTGTCACCAAGACATAACAGATAAGAATAAAGAACTAAAAGCATCAATAGCCTGGTGTTGAATACAGATCAGAATTGCCTATACACCATATGGAAATATAGTCTTCTACAACAAATAGAGACAAACAGTAGTGCAATGTTCAGAAATTTTGAATAAAAATAATTCGATATTACCGCTGGACCACTCTTTTCTGGCTGATTATCCAGTGATGCATCATGATTTTTGGGAATATCTTCACGGTTCCCAAGGCAATAGAAATTTAAATAATCTTGTGGATGTGCACCTTCCATATTCATAGATTTAAGCTCTTGGGCAATTATTTCATACATCATCTGCATTGTTTGATACTGCAATAGGCAAAACCATTTCTAGTTAGTCCATTATTCTGTTCTTGGTTATGGGAGAGAATTTCACGTGTACGCCCCCCCTGATGTGAAATAATCACTAAGCTTCAAAGCTGATAGGAACCAAGTTTAAAACGAGTTTATGGGATGATTCTTATCCAGAGAAAAACTGTCTTATTATCCTGCAGTAGAATTTACAGTATATTTATTAAAAGGTTTTGTAAGTACCTGCCAGAAGAGAATTTCTTGAACAGAGGCCGTAGTAGGAACACCTTCAGGCCACAGTGGTATCACCACATAAACAGCGAACCTCTCCTGTGCTCTTATCTTACTAGCCACTTTTAAGGCTAATTCCATTGGTATCAAATTATCAGCACCTATCACAATAAGACATTTTTCTTAAAAATGAGGAACATATTGATGCAAATCATTAATGATTTGACACTGAACTAATACAAACCAGGGTGCTTGTATGAAGGCCAATTGTAAGAAGAACCAAGAAAGTACTGATTCTCTATGTATATGAAGTGTTGAGCAGATCGAATTGCTTGGACATATGCAGAGTGGATACTTTTCTCTATTACTAAATTCTTTCTACATACAAGATTCTACACCAAGCAAATAATAGCATAATCAGCAAACACATATATAAAAACAAAGGGCTCTTTTAAATAAACCAACAGAAGTTGAATTCAAGAAAACAACTAACCAACTTGGAGGCTTCTTGACAGTTACTGGGAAACCCTTTAACTGATCCAGAGTCTATAGATCTGAAAACCTGAAAAGAGGAAAAAAAAAAGGATGAAAAGGAAGTAAGAGCAAGTGCGGCACATGAAAATATTGACAAAGAACAAGCCATTTAACAGAGCAACTTTCAAATATAAAAAGTAGCCTGATAATTGGGACAGGAAACAGCACCGCCCAACCCTCTGATCCAAGTCAAAAAGGCACATCAAAATTCAAAATAAAATTTCAGCTCAAAAGGTGATTTTGTCTTTAGAATATAAGATATCAAAGGTATACTGGATCAGAAAGGCTATTTGATGAAAAGGTCCATTCATTCAGCTGGTCTTGGGCAATATTATCAGCAAGCAGCAACATTAATTTTATAAACTAAATAAGGTTTATTTTAATTCCTACCTGGGTATGCCAATTTTCAGTGTTTTTTTCATCAGAAACCCAAAGGATAGGATCGTCATGTGGCACTGTGCGCGACGGGCTAAGAATCCATGAAATCCGGTCCAATTTTATTAGTGCATCATCCTTCCAATGAGACCTCTGCTTAAAGCGATCACGCCATTTTGTGGCCTTCCGCCACCGTTGTTCAAAGTTTGTCATAATGTCATATGCAGCAGGTCCCTCAATTTTGCAATGCAAATCATGCCATGGCTGTCTTGGACCTTTTCCCTCTGCCTGGAAGAAGGAAGAAACATAGATATTTCACATCACAGTATATGCATTTGTAACAAAGATTTTTTAAATTTTATATTCATTAATCATTATTATCACCACGTACAAGTCATAAAAATAACATTTATCACATTGGAACTCCCAGAAGTTGTAATAGAAAATTACTGCAGTAAGAAGTTGTAATAGAAAATTATTACCTGCTCCAAATTAACCTTTTGGCTCCAAAACCACATTGATCAAACTGAAGAAATAAAGGAAGCTAGCATGTTTTGTTGGGTCTATGTTTTATAGTAATTCATTTTGTTTACAGTCGTTGATTTGATTGTCATCATTAGGGATTGCGGTTACGATTTAGTTGGACTTCAGATCTGGGATAGTGGCTATGGTTAAAACCAATATTTATAGAATTGATAAAAAGGAAATTATGAAACAGAGTTGCAATTCTTATGCCTATGAATTGTGAAGAGGCACATGCTTGACGATAGTAAGGAGAGGTTTCTTGTCAAACCAGTGACCTAATAGTGAAGTACTGTTATTTGTTTTTTTCCCCCTAATTATACTTAATCTTTTCATTTTTTTAAAAAAAATTTGCTCTGGTTTCGTCTTGGGATAACTGGATATGGGAACTTCTCTTGCTGATTTGAGGCATTGATAATTCAGATTTTGCTCAATAGACCCTTAGTTATAAATAAATGGTCTGGTGCTTTTAGTAAATAGCAGCACTAAAAGTTTTTAATACTAATTACCTGTAAAAGATACTAGTGTATGTATAAAAAGGTTATCTGTACCAACAAGTTCTGTAGGAAAGAAACACTCACAGAGAATGTTGGCTGGTGAAGATCATTTTTAAAAACAGTGTCTAAGTCAGAAAAGAGCCTGTGCTGAGGTGTGTCATACCGGCCGTCACATAAATCAAGGCCGCCAATAAAGGCTGTGATTTTTCGGTTGTTTCTCTTAGCCTGTGAGTCGACTAATACACATTTCTGATGATGGGTAAAGAGAGTTCCAACTACCTATACACAAAAGTAATAAACCACACTATATCATTTTGCATGAGGTATCAATAAGATTTCAGAAATACAATAGAATACCTGTTGTTTGAAAATGCTGAGCTTGCCGCTGGCGTAACGAGGAGACAGTTGACATATGACTGATGAGTGTTTGAAAAATTTTCGGGTTTCTTCATCATGCGTTTGCATTACTCCATTCTAAAAATTGAATAAATGATTCTCCTACAAATTAGTGTTCCAGTACAATAAATCCTCTTTGTGATACATAGGTTCCTATTAAGGGGCTTATGCAATTAACCTAAGTACACCCATCTCATAAACCAATCTTAAGCCAAGAAAATGACTATAATACCCTTAAAAGTTCCAATGGACATAACCATTTGCTTCTAGCTAATACTGCATATAAAACTGGGACCTCAAAACTAAATTTGCTTGGCTGAATTATTAACTGTCAATATTAAAACAAAACAGAATTGAACAACTAAAGACAAAAACTGTCATGAACGTACCGTCTTGATGAATAACTTATCATGTGAAGTCTTATCATCCCACACAAGCAAACAAACTCTGACACCCTCCTGAGACTTGTACTTGAGCAGCTCGCCGAGGGACATGTTCATAATTTCATCAGGAATTGGTCGGGTCGGCTCACGTACCAGCTTGACCTTGTCATACACAGACCAGCCTACTATGTATATCAGGTGGTGTGCCTCCAGTATAGCGTGGCATATATCTTCCCAGCATGTTTGATGTTCAAAAATTTTCCCCTTCTCTAGCTCGATTTTTGGTAACTCCCCCTCTCTTACATGGGCATCCTGGTCATACATACAAAAATTTTAGAAACAAAAAGAAAAAATTCAAGTGATACATATTCACAAGGTATCAATCAGGATAAGTATTTTGCCAATTGACATTATATCAGTTCATCTGAATGGATAATTTATTTCAATGTGAGCTTCAGCCTCGATTATTCATAATGTGACTTCATTAAACATCAGTAATGAAAGTTAATCTCAATTTAAGCTCAATTATCATAAAATATGGTCAAGCAAACACATACCGGTGCCTAATTGTTACAGCTCTGGAATCATCAACCCATAATCCTAGCTTAAGATATCCATTGCTTTTTGTACCTCATTGATTGATTTGTGTTTATGCAAGTTCCATTATTACATCAAACATTTATTTGGGCTCTAAAATTCTGGCTATAACTGTAGTCCTCCAACCTCAGTACAAGCCAAAAGAATCAAATGTACATTTTTTGTAAAATATCTTAGCAATATACCTGGTAAAGTGTCACATCACTACCATGCCGCAAAGGAAAATAAGCATCCCTCACTCCATTGTGCTCCGGGTCACCGGCAATACCACGCCAGTACTCCGAATTTCCCTCCACCGGTCGAAACTTCACCGAAATGTGTAATGCTGTCTCAGGCTTATACTGCTTCCCATTTGTACCAATTACAGGGTACCAATCCGACATCTCCTGACCCGACAACAACACCTGTGCTGGTATAGCCACGGTACCAATCAACTGGGCGCCAAAAACGTCATTATCCTTCACTAGGAACTCTACACTGACTGTCCGGTGGGCCAGGGGCACAGTGAAACGCTCATCCCAATTCGGGTACTCGGAGTTTGGAATGACACGGGTTCGGGCGACAATTGCGCCCGCTACCGAAACAGTGACGTAGGGATCGCTCGTTATGATCTTCACGTGGTGGTGTCGGGTCTGACCTGGATTCGGGTTTGGATCCGGTTTAGGAGCGGCGCAAGGGACAGCAGCCTGACAGGAGGCGACGCACCGACGGAGGCGCTCGGAGAACATGTCCATGTTAGGAAGACGGCGCGCCTCTATGATGTGGAGGTCGAGATCGCCGTGTAAGAGGACGAGCTTGTCCGGCGAACTGGTGGCAGGCTCCGTCTCCATGGCTGGGTTTGGACCGGTTGGTGGTGGTGGCAGGGACAATTTCCGAAGAGAAATAGATCCCCTGTCACGTTTTTGGGAGAGAGAATAGAAAGGTGAGAGAGGGAAGTGAGAACACAGAAAGGAGAGAGTCTTTATTATGAATTTACTGAGATTTTATGTAACATATTATTTATTTTTTTCAATTTCTAGTCTGATGTAGACTGTATTCATCCAATAGGGGTTTGAATGTGTTTGGTTCGACGCGACTTCGGCCGTTCGATCTCGTTAAATTTTACGATTAGTAATTTGTGCCGACTTCCGTTCTACTCCGTCTCGGCCGAAATAGGAAAACACGGATCCCTCTAGGTGCAGTTTTTTTTTTTTTTTTTGAGATGGCCCTCTAAGTGCAGTTAATGGAGGTCTTTAGTAATTTCTGCTGGGGCTTTTCAATCGGGGGTGATAAAAATCATCCCCGTATTTCATCATCCTCATCATACGGGGATGAAATACGCATTTTCTAAAAAATGAAAAAAGTTTCTTATTCTCATCCAGCGATATCTCATTCCCTCTGTTCCCTCTATCCCTCTGTTTTCCTCCTTCACTCTCACATTAACTACAACTACAACAGTTAGTATCCGAACTACAACATTTACTCATATTAACTTCAACAGTTAGTATCCGAACTACAACTACAATAATTACTAATACTAACTACAACAGTTAGTATCCGAACTACAACAATTACTCATATTAACTTCAACAGTTAATATCCGAGCTACACTTTCAACAATTTAAATATGTCAACTTCAAATATTATCTTCAACATTTACATATGCCAACTTCAAATTTTATCTTCAACATTTACATATGCCAACTTCAACAATTACGACATTAGCTTCAACATTTATGAATATTAATTTCAACTGAAGTGTGTGAGAGGAGGAAGGGGAGGGTGGGGGAGGAGGGGGAGGGGGAGGGGGAGCGTACGCGGGAGGAGTGGGGGGGGGGGGGTGGAGAGCGTACGCAGGAGGGATGAGGGGAGCAGTCGCTCTAGCGATATCCTCTCATTCCCTGGACTTCCTAAAAATGGAAAAAAATAAACTCATCTGTAAAGGATGATGGGGATGATAGAAAAGCTGGGATGATCCTAAGCAATTCCGCTTTTCAATTATACAAGCGAGTGTATCGTAATAAATAACTAAATTTGAAGAATATTTGTCAGTACGGATAAATTATAATGCTCGATTGTTAATTAAAAAAATGACTAATTTTGGTTGAATTATAAATTTGAAACCTTTAGGGAAAATTTTTTAATAAATAGTTAGTATAATTTGTAATTAGAACAAATATTTGTAATAGTGATGTATTAATATCACACTTATAAATATACCAATATATGTAAAATATACAAAAAGAAGGGTGAAATGAAGAATATATAGCCAATTGCTTTAAAAAAATCTTAATTTTGCAATAATATGTTATTTAATTTTGTTGACAAATATAAAAATAAATTTTTCTCGCAAAATTAATAGTTATTTACAAAACAATATAGAAAAAAAAACATTATTACCTTTAAACAAATAATTTATTATGCAACATCTCATTATGACACCATTGCAGTTAACAATTTAATTCATAACAATACTTATCGATCTACATGTCTCATCCTTATGGGCTTGCAAACAAAAAAACAAGACAAACTTATGCAAAAAAATCTTTCACTCTTAGATCAAGCATTACCCTAATTTGAGAGAGTTTCCAATTACGAATTAAAATTTCAATTGGCTGATGTAGCTTCCCTTGTCTTGGAAAATGTAGTTACAACCATGAAAATAAGATCTAGTCATACGATGGTTGATATTGCTAAGCACACGAGAAGTAATAAAAGAAAAACAACTAAGAAAAGTAGAGAAGATCAATCATTTGATAGAAAAACTGGTTGGAAAAAATAAATAAATAATTTTCATTGAAATATTGTAAGCATAAAAAGAAAGGAAAAATAAGTAAGAAATTAGAAAAATACCATATAAATGTAGAGAGGATCAATCATGACATTTGAATTTGTTTTTATGTAAGAGAGTAGAAACTTTAATTCTGAAATTTATAGTTCATTCATATATGCTATTTTTTTATTTTTTTTGTCTTCTTGTAAATTTTAATATAATGAGAACATTTTCTGTTCAAAAACTTAAGAGGCATAAGTTCCATATAATTAATACTATAACGAAAGAAGACACCTATTGTTGTACCTTAATTTCCTCCAACATCAAAATTTTATTTTCAATAACCTTTCACTTTCCTTATTGGATTATTAGATGCCAGTATTTAACAAATCTCATGCGAGTTTATAATTTTAAAACTTCTATATTTTTTCTACTTTTTAACGAACGTTTAGAGATTCTCATAGTACTCGTGACATTTAAAAATATGTGTTAAATTCCAAGGTCACAAGTTTTTGACTTGGCTCATAAATTTTGTATGATTTTTTATCTTTTTCTTTTTAAGAAATTATACACCAAAAATAAAATAACAAAAGACTTTTTGAAAAGAAAAATCGAATTCAACATAACTGTATCTGGATTAATCCAATGAAAGATGGATAAACATCGGACGGTTAGAGATGTCATTGGATAGAAATCCGTTCGGACGAATCATTATCTCCCCCGTGCTGCAGTGGTGCACTGACCGTATCCATGGAACCAACTTCAGATCCTTCCATTTAAAAAAAAAAAAAAAAAAACTTCAGATCATGTAACTGTCGTTTTGAACGAACGTTACAACTAATGTAAAATATCTATTTGCACTCGGTGCATCATTGGAGCACATATCAGATATCATCGATATGTGGGATCCACGGACGTTTCGTTGCAGGCATTGGTTTACTCCGGGAGTATAGAAGAGCCCGCATCATGGTCAAAATCTTCTGTGGGACCCTTCTAAACAGAGCTCGGATATTCTGTTTGAGGAGAAATGGAGACGATTACTAAAGAAATTTTCAGTGAGGCTATCCCTTATAAATGCACGTGACACGTGTGCGTTGCGACAGAGACAGCGAAGGCCATGTTGCGGCTGGCAGCCAGGCAGGCATGATAGGTTTTAGTTTCTCTGTGTCAGTTATTATTGAGCGAAAGGTGTGGCAGTAGTAAAAGAACCAAAAAATAACTCGCTACATTCAATCTAATGAATGTTATGGATGGCGAAGTCTAGACTGTCGAGTCGTGGCCTCGTGGGAGCGAATGGGCCGTTGATGCGAGGGTTTTAAGCCGAAAGTCATGATCTTGATAATATATAAAAAAAAGAGTCATGATCTGAGGAGATATTAATTAGGCAGGAGTGACCTATATTGTATATTTTATTGACAACTTGTGGTCAGCAGATAGAGAATTAAAAAAATATCATGAACTGACTTACTATATAAGCTAATCAATAGCTTTACCAACTAACACGGATATATATGCAATAAAAGCGAGAGCGAGAAAAATAAAATAAAATCGGATATGGCCGTGTTAATATTGAAATGTGGTTGTTGTTTACCAACCAGTTCGTCTCTGTCCAACGGTCAGCGCGGAGTCAATGTGTGAATTTGTAAGCAGAAAAAAAAAACATAGAAATTTTATTCTTGAAATAAATTTTTATTCCTGATGTGTGTATTTTTAAAACTATTTTTTCGAGGCAGAGGCAAGTGCCTCCCAAAGATTAAATAGCTTTTTTTTCCTTTTCTTTTAATGAGTCTTTGATATAATAAATAATAAATATCTACGTGAAAAATATCGGATCACGATTCTTATTAGACCTAATTCTTTGATATATACGGCTCCGTTTTGATGCGTTGAGAATAAGGTAGGAAGAAGGAAAAAGGGAAGAAATTTATTGGGAAGATGTAAATTTATTGGGAAGTGTGTAACTTTTGTGAAGAGTTTGGATGGTTAGAAATAAATTTATTGGTAAAAAGTAGTTATTCCTTATTCCTTATTCCGGGAAGAAGCCATCCAAACGGAGCCTACATGTTATAATGTTGAATAAAGATATGATAAATGTCAAATACAAACACACTATAATTCTGACAGTATCCGTACGACACAAGTAATCTGATTTATATCATATTAATTCATATACTCCTCCAGATCAGATTCAATTTCTCATCATTAAAATTAAATAGAATGGTTAACGCAGTCCTACAGCCATATCTAATTTGAACAAATCGACCAGAATAAACAGTTACAACTTGAACAAACCATCCAATTAAATCTGGCCAAGTAGAGATATACTAGTTGATATACGTCAGCATGTAATTTCATCCAACACGTGTATAGTCTGTCGAGTAATCTAGTTCTAACCAGTGAAACAAGAACTGAGGCAGTGCGTAGTTTAAAAGGACTACCGCTCCCATCTGACGTGAAAATTTTGACTTTAGGAATTACCTTTTGCTACAATAGGGGCGTTTGGATCGCTTAGCAACTTAAGGAATTTGGAAAATTTGTTATTTCTAGGCATAAATTTATTGGAAAGTGTGTAACTTTGTGAAGGGTTTGAATTGTTTATAATAAATTTATGCCTAGGAATATGAAATTCTCCAAATTCCTCAAATTCTCACTTTCATCCAAACAAGCCCATAGGTTGTTTGGATCGTATAATTAAGAATACAAATAGAATTAGTTATTCAGGTAAAAAATATTAATTTCAAACGATTAGGAATAAGTTTTTTAGATCCAGAGAGTTATTTTTAAGTGGTCCAAATTTGGAATAAATTTTTATTTTAATATATTTGGATCATTTTTTTAATTGGAATTAAAATATGATCCAACAACTTCTTAATCCAAATTAAGAAAATCCAAACATATTGGGGTGTCTGGATCGTATAAGAATATAAATAAGATTAGTTATTCGGAGTAAAAAATATTAATCTTAAACGATCAATAATTATATTTTTGGGGTCTAAAGAGTTACTTTTTAAGTAGTCCAAACTATGAAATAAATTTTTAATTCTAATGTGTTTCGATTATCTTCTTAATTGGAATTAAAATGTTCTCCCAACAAATTCTTAATCCGGACATGTAAATTAAAATTAAAAATAAAGCCGAAAGTTTTGGATATGTAAGATGATAGGTACTATAAGCTTGAATTTTATCCTGTAGAGGTCGTCATTAACTAAACCAGTTCACATGGAGTCAGCGTGCGAATTTGTAAGCAAATGAAAGATAATTTTTTTTTATAATCTTTTTTCAGTTAGAAGCAAGTGCCCCCTAGGTCTCAGTGGCCTGGGCAGACTAGACTTTTTTTTTTTTTTGTTGAAATATGGTGTAAACTGTCGACAGGTTCACTCCGTCGTTTTTTTTTTCCCGTATAGAATGAACTTAAAATTCCGTATGACGCAAAAAAAAAAAAAAATCTAAGAGTTAGGTACTAGTTGTGTAGCAAAATTGGATATATAATACAAATGTTTGATTGGACGCTGATGAAGGTCTAAAATCTAGGAATTAAATAAATTTGTAAATCTAGAGCTAACCTCACTAATTTTTTGGAGTACATTAAGGTCGAATCCAAGGGACGGTACAATTGATTACCGGACTTATTATTTTCAAAAGCTAGACAAGAATATTTAGGTGGAGAATTAATTGAAATAAATCTAAACTGTAAATAAGTAGATGTTTTTGGTTGTTTTGTGAATTAAAACAATCTAAGTAAACCAAATAAGAAAAGTAAAGTTTTTAGGTTTTCAAACAGTATATAAAACGTTTTAGGGTTCAAGTTTCACCTTGGTTTGGACTCTAGAATACAAAACTTATCACTTTCATGCATCAAACTATGTTTTTCAAGCGTTCACTTCTCTGTTCGGTCCGAAAAAGGATCTGATCGATCCGAACAGAGGGTGAAAGTGTGTGGTTTTGACTCTTTATTATACTTTATATTTTGTGCTAGGGTTTGTTTGCTAAATCTAGACAAACTAAACCTCAGCTTTCGCTTGTTGAACTAGAAACTGGTTTAATCACAACCTAACCTAATTAACTTGATTGGTTCACAACTTTTGGTATAGAATTCAATCAACTTAAACTTGTTTGTTGGAATTCATAAGAATATTTAGAGGTCTTTTGGACTTGTCTAAAAATTACACTTTTGGTGTCAACTAATCTCCTCTTTCGGATCTACGATTTATCCCAAATACTTATCTAAATTATCTTGATTATCCTAACTTTAGAACTTAACTAAATGCGGCCGTACATCTAGAAGTTAATTAGACTTAACCAAGCAATTCAAACAAGAAATTAACATAATTCTCAACAAAATAAATCAACAAAACATATCATAACATAACGAGTCAAATCACAATATCCAAACCTAAGTTACTTCCCTACTCCTAAGACATCAAAAATTTAGCCTAACATAGTATAAAAACACACAACAACAAGAGTAGAAATCACAAGATATAAGCCCATAGAAATTATAGATAAAAACATAGGAAGAATAAACTGAGTTGTCTTTCTATGCTCAATCTTCAATCTTCAAAGGCGGTGGAGCGATGTAGGGGCGCGTCACAACTTCTCCTTGCTGTCGTGGCCTCAAGAATAGGTCGTCTTCAATGAATAATGGTGGAAAATCGCCTTAGGAAGGTGGATAGAGGCTATGGAAAGTGGATTTGTGGTGTGGAAGGTTTAATTGGAGGTGTGGAGGCTTGGATTCCTTCTTTCTGGGCTTGGGGCGCATTTATTTTGATCTCCACGCACATATAAAGGTAATTGGAGCATCAAGGAAAGAAAACTTGCCAAAAAACCAATTTTCCCGCATAAAAACTTGTCATTTGAGCTCTGTCGGTGCTCTGCTCGAACCGAGTAAGGATCCACTCAGACCGAGCAGAAGATAGGAAATCCAGCAGTGGCTGTTCAGACCGAGTTACTGTTCACTCAGACCGAGCATAAGCGTGAAATTCAGATTTTGGCCTCCGTTAGTATTTTGAACATAATTTCTTTATCCGGACTCTGATTGAGGCGATTCAAAAACCGTTAGAAAGCTTAGGATGAGCTCTTCAATGCTATTGATTTCATTTGATCATTTTCTTCTCCCAAATCCACCATTTTATGCAACGATTGAGCTTTTGGTCCGAGCAAAGTCCCATTCGGTCCGAACATGAGTCATTTGACCTGAGTGGTGGTTTGGACATCACGTTCAAGTGCTAGGAATGAGTCGTCTAGCTTATGCCAAGTGCCAAATCCATCTAAAGATTGAGAATCCACCAGAAATCATCAAGAAATCTGAAAATAAGAGAAAAGACGATAGAGCCAATTTCTAGAAAATCATTGCAATTTATCAAATAATTTAATGGTTTGAGTGTTATTTGAGTGCTAAGTACGGTCCAAATACCAAAAAATAATGGTGATATCAGACCCAATATGATGTGTAGCAAAAGTGAATATAAAATGCAAATGTTAAATTCGACAGTACTGTAGAGGATATATAATACAGTATGACTGTTGTGTTGGTGCATTTTATATGCGAATAATGAACTTAAAAAAATCATAATTTTGCAATAATCTGTTATTTAATTTTTGTTGAAAAACATAATAATAAACTTTTAGAAAATTAGATATAACCCATCAAATCTTCTATGGAAACAATTGATCACATCTTTCTTCAATGTCAATATGCTTCTTCTTATATGGTCATTGGTGCAAACTCGATTCATGTTTCCATTATTAAATCTCAATCTTGGAGTTAGTAATTTTTGGCTATCCCACAGATGTCAGGATCTAAACTGTGGGCCACAATTTGGGCCGCCATAGCTTGGAATATTTGGAAGGCGCGTAATAAACGTATTTTCTCGGATCAACACAGTCCTCATGAGTTTGTATTGAAGGAAGTCTTAGCATGTTCAAGCTCTTGGTCAAAACATGTATAGTTGATTTATTTTTTTAGCCTTTTATAGTTTAATTCCTTTGTATATAGATTTCTATTTGCTTTTTTCTTTCTTTCTTATCAATTTTGTAAATATTCTTTTTCTAATAAAATTTTCCTGTGTAGCACTTTGCCACCCGACCCTAAAAAAAACCATCAAATCTTCGAAATTGGATAAGAATGCTCATCGCAAAAGTATTGTTCTTCTGCTCGTTCATATTAATTTCATTTATGCTATTTGTTGCAACTGAGCACGGCTTATTGTGACATCCAAATCATTGAGATAATTCATTAGAATCTGCTTGTTATTTTTGTACGGAACACTATTTACTCAAATTCTTTTACCTGAGATTTTTCTAATTGTCTCGATCAGAAGTTTTGTCTTTTATATTTTAATGTTTAAAAAAGTTTAATTAACAAATTTGTGCTTAATAGCTGGTGATAGGTAACCAATGAGTTCAATTTGACAATGGGTGCTACCTTTTTTCAGTAACTCTGGAACAAAACGGTTGAGAGAGATGAGAGTATTTCGCTCAACCGTTTTGTGAAGTTTCAATATCTTCTGCTAGTTATGAAAGTGTATTTTTTATGAAGTTTGCAATCATATGAATTTACATGATTTTTTTAGTATAAAAATAACATTTTATGTTCAAAAGTTTAGAGGCAAGTTCTATGTATGACTATAATATCGGAATTGCTTTAGACCGTAAGAATCTATCATTCCATCATCCTCTAGCGATTCTGCCGGGATTCCCTCGAGTGCTTCCTTCACGTGCTGAGTGCGGGCTCGTGTGAAATTTTGATAGTTTCCTTCCTCGTCGTTATTTCCATTTTTTAAATTCCTTTCTTCTTCTTCTTCGATCACTCCTCTCTTCCGATTGCTCTTCCACTCTGATTGCTCTTCTACTCTGATCACTCCTCTCTTCTTGGATCACTACTCTCCTGTGATCGGCTCTCTTCTTCGATCGCTCTGATCTTTCCTCTCATGTCCTCTAATCGGTTCTCTTCGATCGTTGTTCTTGTATTTTGCGGTTGATGTTCTCAGGCGATGATTTGAAGCTAGAATGGATAGATTAGGTATGTAATGGAGAATTTATTTAATTTCAAATGTTTAAGATTGAAATAATTGATTTGAATTTCAAATTTTGGAGTTTAAGATCAAATTTCAAATCAGTTATTTCGAGAATCCTCCACTTGAACATGTTTAAGATGTTTTTTTAATTCAAACCAGTTATTTCGATCAGACAATTACTCTACATAGTCTTTGAGTTTGAATCAGAATCAATTATTCCGATCAAAGAATTGTGCAACAATGATTTAGAAGAATGCTCCACTTAAAGATGCTCTGCAGTTTTGAATTTGATCCTACGTAGTGTTTGGATTTGAATAAGAATCAGTTATTTCGATGAAACCATTCTTCATAACATTTTGCTAATATCTTCAACATTTAGTCATAATTGTTTCAACAATTAGTCTCTAAACTGCAACACACACGATACGATACTCAGTATAAATCATATCATATTGTTATGGCTACGTAGATCATGTATGAATCAAATCCGTATTGCAATGGATATATTTGTTGGAGTTATGTCCTAGAAGTCAATAATTTAATGACTTAAATATTAGTTTATGTTATGGATGATATTTTATCATCTGTTCCTAGGTTTATTATTGACAGATTATTCAGGTTGAGGATCTGAATTGTAGATCTCTGTGGATCATTCTTTAGAATGACAATAATAAATCTAAACGGTCCATAATCTTGATAATTAACAAGGAACATTAATTATCATATAAGATTAGTATGCAAGTTAAGTGATGATTAAGTTCTACAAATCATAGGTAAAGAGTTACCAACTTAATTGCATATGTGTATGTTATGGAACATAGTACAGGACTTGACCCAATGAAATAAACATATGGATTGTGTTATGTGTCATTGTTTATTTCGTTATGATTTTGGTTCTAAGTTTGAGATGATTATCTTTTCCACATGAGGATAGGTTCTATAAATCTCGTCTACCGCTGATTCCCGTTAAGGGCTGCTATACGGACTTGATTTACGTTCTCTTGAATTGTGCGGGGAAAAGCTAATCATCAAGAAAATCGTATGTCACTCATTAATTCACTTAGTGAGTGACGATATCTGTTTGGGCCCCTTGATGGAGTTGGATCGTATGCGCGCAACTAAGCGATCAACTCTAGATCAAGAAACGTATAATCTGCAAGAATGACACATTCCTATCTTGGATTATACGATGATATTGTGAGACATAAGAATCAAAATAGAGAAACATATTTATTCTCTTATGCAGGATTTAAATACTGTAGCAGTACACTATTTATGCGAATTGGGAATCATAACGTGTTGCTAGATACCGCTTATGATTATTGGAATTAAATAACGATTTAATTCCATGTCCAACTTAGCATAAATCCTCAAAGGGTCACACAAAATAGAGTTTTAACCAAGACAGTGCATTATTTATTTATTCGCAATAGTTCGTATTGCGGAAATATGATAAGATGATTAATTAATTATATACCGTTATAATTAATTAAGTCAAATGGATCATATTGAAATAAATTAATGTATTAGCTAATCCTAGAATAATTATTAATTAGTTAATAATTATTTTAGCTCGACACAATTTAATATAAATAGTTATATTAATTTATTGGGCCAATATTTATGTATTAAATGTATAGCCCAATTGAAGAGCATTTGGAGTAGGTTCTAATTATATGAATTAGAGGCCTAAACAATTAAGATGAGAGGCCCAAAAGTCCATTATAGGGCCAGCCATATAGGGTGGTAAGTAGGTGGCATTCTTGTAAATAGATGGTAGGAGGTAGGTAGGGTTTGTGCACTATATAAGGAGGTGTATAGTAGCAAAATCCAACCTTCTCTCTTTCCCTTCTCCTAGCCGCCACCCATTACCTCCCCTTTGGCCATGCGCCATCTCTTTCCTCCTCCTTTGATTGCTCATGTGTTGAGCTACAACTCTCCACAAAAATCAAATAGGTTGATTCTTGAAGAGGGTTGATTCTTAGGATTAGCTTTGTTCTAATCGAATCGCTAGCACGAATCGATTTAGACCTTGGTTAATCTCTAGGTGGACTCGAGGCGATTTGGAGACGAAGGAGAAGCACACCATCGATTTCTATGCCGTAGGATCGAGCCCCGCGAATACGATTTCGCGGGAGGTATAATTTCCACCTATCTCTTTGTGTCGAATGAGCTTTTGCACTAGATCTTGTGTTGCTTGTGTTTTAATTGGATTAATTAAGCGTAATTAGTCACAAAATTAAAATTGGGCAATTTCCTAACAGTGGTATCAGAGCACATGGTCGTACTTAAGCTATTTTGACACTTAATTAAGAGAAATTGGCTAATTAACGGATTAGTAGAGATGATGCGTTTGTTTGCTGTTTGGAAATGGTATTTTCTGTGTTGTTTCGCGTTTTTCGCTTTGATAAGTTCTCTGGATGTTTTTTCTATCTACATGAAAGTTGTAGATCTGTAGATTGTGATTCTTTTGGCGTTAGATTCACATTTTTCTGAATTAGTATGAATTTATTGTGAATAAAATGACGACAGTGCGCAGAACCAGTTTCTGCTCGTACTGTCCTGTTTGAATGGCTTGAAAGATTTGTATTTTGAATATAAGTACCAGTGTTCTATGGCTAGATTTAAAGAGGACTTAAAGATCTTTCTGAGCATGTGTAAATTGTTGCATGACTCAGATTAATTTGTGGGTTTTCAAGTATGAAAAGGAAGATCTCGTCAGATCCAGTTTGTTGAGCAAATCGATTGTTCTAATAAACTGTACCAACTGAGAACTCCTTTAAAAATTCTGTTTAAATGGAGTTGTTCTATTTTGCGTTAGAATTCCAGGAAAATTAATTTCATAATTTTTCGTGGAAGTTTGGACCTTCAACTAGGTTAAATCATTTCGATCGACAGTCTGTTCCAGTACAGAATTTGTTGATTGTTTAGTATGTAACTCGAACTTTTTGAACTGAACTTAGTGGTTTTCTTTTCATGGATAGCTAGCCTATAGTCTAAACTAGTTTTTATGTGTATATTATATATATAAAAACTGGATAGAAGGTGGTCTTACAGACCAAATGGTTGAGAGGATGAGCTGAAAATCTCATAACGGTGTTTCGTGCACTTGTAAGAGATTTGTCATTTTTTATTCTCCCAGATGGTTTAAGATCTCTTCTTGAAATTTTTACTGGTATTCACAACTATGATAAGGAGCTTAAGTAATTTATTTGAGATTTTTTGGAGACCTAAAATCTTTGTTTTTATTGGATTCCATTAGTTACGTTTTTTAATAAATTACTGTTTTTCTAAGTATTCAAATTAGTTGAAAACAATTAGAAAACTCCTTGTTTGATCTCCTTTCAGTTATGGGATGTTGAAAGAACTTTCTAAATGAATTTAAACAAGTTTTGTTGTTTAAAATTGAGAATTTGTACACGGAATTTACTTATGGCAAACAAATCGCAAAGATGCTTGAAAATCGTTAATTGGAAACAAAGTGCTTGTATGTGCTAACTTTGTTTTGTAGGTGGATGGTGGGTTTAGTATGGCTCAAGACTCAATGCCTTGTGGTTGTATTTGAATGCATGTGTGAATGTTTGTAATGCGGCCTTTGGTGCCATTAATTAATTAATTTGTTGATTAATTTTTTATGTAACTTGTGAGGCTTGCATGCCCCTAAGGTTAGGATGGGAATAGGATGTTTTCACATGTATTTTGTACCTTTATTTTATATAGGATTTAGATCCTTATAGAATTTAGTGGGAGGGATAAGGATTAGATTAGTTTTGCTCCATGGACGATGTGGCGAAACTAATGCAAGCGGGAGCCATACAAACCCACAACTATGAGATGCTTATATGTGATTGCTTGTGATTGCTATGAATTGTCATAGGCTAGGTATGAGTGTATGCTCACACGACCACCAAACAAGTGTCATATGATTGATAATCCCAACTAAAACTCGATTAAGTTAAATCGCCCTCCTTCTCTCTATCCCCTTCACGCCGATTGTCACTCATGGCGCGGTCCGCCCAAGCGGACGTCATGGTTGCCAATTCGGTAGTCGGGGTGCAAATAGCTAAGATTTGCAAGGAGCAAATAGTGAGAGGTTACTTTTCGATGGACCCAACTAGAGTTTGGACATCGGGGCGAAGTTTGTAAATATACTTAGATATTCACAAACCAAGAATCATATAGAACGATATGATTGGTTGGAGAACCTACCTTGTCTAATTAAGTAGGGTGACGTGCCATAGCAGGTTCTACTTGATGAAAACCGGAATCTTGGAAAACCAACTACATTTGGGACATTAAATAAATGTAGTGGGAGTTTTATTTGTTATAAATAAAACAATTGCATAAACTAATTGACCTTAAATTGATTTTGTTATAGATGTTAAAATTGTTAATTTTGTTGCGATCAATCTTTGAAAATTAACAAACTCGTTTCTAAAAGTATTTACTTAAAAAAGTAATACCGATTCCTAAGACACGATCTTAGTGAAGAGAAATTTGAGTATGTCAATTTCCAAAAACTTTTCTCAAACTACCCGAACGTAGCAACGCGATGATTGATTGACTTTTTGCGAAAAGTTATTCAATAAAGCGTATGGCTAATATCCTCATTTGAAATTTCTAGACCTTTGAATTAGCGAATTCAGATGGACTAGATTTAACTCGTACGCTCTTATCCACTTACTCAAGAAAGTGTTCTTGGAGAAAGTATATATTAACTCCATCATTTATGATCGAGTATAAAGAGTATGAGTTGACAAAGAGATTCTTCTTTTATAAAAGGATACATGAACGTTTCATTGGCTTACAAATCAAAAGATTTAAGTAGCTAATTGATAACTAGAGATATTGATCTCCGATATCAAGAATTATTGATATTGTCATACGATCTCTTTGGAATTATAAAGGATATAATCTTACCTTCTTCACACACTTGTTGATGCAAAAGGTAATTGGTTAAGTATTCAAGAAATACTTCACCAAGGTATGAGTTGAAATTTCGAGACCCTTATTTATGACCATGTGTCACATGAGATATGTCATTTGCCGTTTATGGGAGGCATTTGAAAGGTTGTTGGAAACACCATGATTGTGACGATTAGTAATGTTCTAATCCTAAAGTGTATTTGTCGTTCAAATTATCTCACTATCTCTAATTTACACTAGTAACTTGATACTAGTTCATATGCTCGCATTTGACAAAATGTGTTGGCAATGAAGAATAAGAGAATGTTCGAGAGATATAAAGTAAACTCCGTATATGAAATGACTTGTTCGTTTAAGTCATTACCATTGAATACGCAGAGTTATCTTTATTAAGAGATTGTTTAGGAATTGAAGGTTGCATACCTTAATCCTAACTTCTCAAAACATCTCCATTTCATATTCGATGAAATGGATGATTATGTTTAATAAAAAAGACAAGTTCTTTTATTCTGGATTTGTTTATATGATTTCATGCATCTTGATTGAATTTGCTTGAAATAGATAAGCAAGTTTTGAATGACAAATAGGATGCGTAAGACTTGACATAAAGTATTTGACTTTCATGTTATATATAACCGCTTAGTCACATACATAAACGAGAATCGCATTACGAGAGTCTCCGTAACGTAGAGCTCGTAATTCAATTCGATTTCAAATCGATTGATATGCGAATCATGTTTGTTAAATGACAAAAGCGCCTTTAACCTATGAAGGTTTAAGGACAAGTGAACTAATTAGGACTTATACATATCGATGTATAAAGACCTATAAATACTTGTGCAATGAAAGGTAGTTGATACTTTACTACTTAACCAACGATCATTGTAGATATTAACATATCTATTTGATAAGGTATAAGTATGAACTTTTTGACTAGTTCAAAAGAGTTCAAGAGTAAAGTTTAAAAGACCTTTCAAGAAAAATGAAAGTCTTACAATTAATCATGGTAAATAGTTTAAGTCACATGATTTGAAATATTATCTAAAGAGTATGAAAATAGTTTCACAACTCACTCCATAAGGAACATTATGGAATAATGTGTCCAACAGTGGAGGTATCGAACAATATTTTGTATAGTTCGATCGATAATAAATCAAATTGATTTATTCGACTCGTATTAGGGAATTATGTTTGAGGACAATATTGTTTACACTGAATGATGTTCCATCGAAGTCTATTGGAGAAGATATCTTACGAGATTTTGATCTCTAAGTATAATTTTCTCGAGATTTGGTGTTGAGAAGCTTATTTCAAGTATTGTCGACTTGTAAGCTTAAACCAAATAAGACACTATAAGTTTGTAGGATATCTTAACTTAACCGAAGTGGGAGATTGTTAGAGTTATGTCCTAAAAGCCAATCTTATTTAGGCTACTTCTATAGTTTATGTTATTGGTGATTTCAGATCATTTGTTCTTTGATTTAATCGTTGACAGTTCATTCAGGTTGAGGATCTGAATTATAGATCACTGTTATTCATTTAGTAGTAAATGACAACGATAAATCTAAAAGTCCATAATCTTGATAATTAACAGAGAACATTAATTATCAATAAGATTAGTATGCAAATTAAGTGATGATTAAGTTCTATAAATCATAGGTTAAGAGTAACCAACTTAATTGCATATGTATATGTTATAGAACATAGTACAGGACTGGACCCCACGAAATAAATATATGGATTGTGTTACGTGTCATTATTTATTTCGTTATGATTTTGGTTCTAAGTTTGAGATGATTATCTTTTCCACATGAGGATAGATGCTATAATTCATGTCTACCGCTGATTCCTGATAAAGGCTGCTATACGGACTTGATTTAAGTATTCTTGAATTGTGCGGGGAAAAGCTAATTATCAAGAAAACCGTATGTACCTCATTAATTCACTTAGTGAGTGACGATATCTGTTTGGGCCCCTTGATGGAGATAGATTGTTTGCTAGCAACTGATACAATTATCTCTAGATCAAGAAACGTATAATCTGCAAGAATGACACGTTCCTATCTTGGATTATACGATGATATCGTGTGACATAAGAATCAAAATAGAGAAACATAATTATTCTCTTATGCAGGATTGAAATATTGTATCAGTACACTATTTATGCGAATTGGGAATCATAACGTGTTGCTAGATACCGCTTATGATTATTGGAATTAAATAGCGATTTAATTCCATGTCCAACATAGCATAAATCCTCAAAGGGTCACACATAATAAGGTGTTTAACCACACGTGCATTAATTGTTTATTTGCAACAATTGGTTTTGCAAAATATGATAAGTTGATTAATTAATCGTATACCGTCATGGACCGTTATGATTAATTAAGTCAAATAGATCATATAGAAATAATTTAATGCATTGACTAATTCCATATTAATTATTAAATAGTTAATAATTAATTATAATCAACACATTTAATTATTTGAGCTAATTGGGCTTTAAATTAATTAGTTAATTTAATGTCCAAATGGAAGGTGCAATTAAATGGAAGAGTATTTGGCTCAACTTAACTTGAGGCCCAACCCATATATGGGGTTGGTAGGTGCGGCTACCATAGGGGCAATTTTGTCCATCAAAATTTGGATGAGAGCTAGGGTATGAGGTCTATATAAAGGGGTGTTCTTTGGGAGCAAACCCTAGCCTCCACACAACCTTTCTCTCTCCTCTCTTCCCTTGGCCGAACCTCACAAAAAGAGAAGAAAATTTCAGAATTTTCTATCCATTTTCTCTCTTCTATACACTACCTAGCTCATGCGTTGAGCAAGCTTTCCACCTAAATTAATTGGAGAATTAACTAGAAGAGGGAAAGCTTGGGAATTAGACTCACTTCTCCTAATTACTAGCATAATTAGTTGAGAAGGTGGTTAATTCCTTAGTGGACTCGAGGCGCGTAATTAGGAGGTGTTTGGAGAGCACGCCACCGACACCAAACCCGTTGGAACAAGCCTCTTGGTTGCGATACCAAGAGAGGTATATTTCCAATCCTTTTCTCTTGTGTTTGAATAGCTTTTGTGCTAGATCCTTATGTGTGCTTTGTTTGCTTGGTTAATTAATTGGTAATTAGCATAAAACTGAAAATTAGCACACTTTCTAACAAGGTGCTACTTCTACAAACATGATAAGAACAAAGTAGTTGTTGCTAATCATAACGTAATCTTGTAGAATGATATTCTCAAGAAGAAGTAGTGGGAGTAAAGTGAGCATTAAAATAGTTTATGCGTCACTACAAGAAGTACTTTTATAGGAAACTTGTCACTCCATACATGGTACTTAGTGGGAGTTGAGCGAAACTTCATTCATAAGTTGTTTTGAAAGAAGTTTAATAGTATGCTCCTTCCAATGAGGACTCAACCATCTCACGAGTTGATGATGATTCGAGAAACTCATGGAATATATGAGGAGTCAAGAACTCGTTCGACAATTCATTGTGGAAGTAGTTCATGAACCTCAAATACCAATCCTACAAAAGATCAACGAGAGTTGATTGCCTAAGCCGTTTGGTGCATTGGCTTCACGACATTCTCAAACTTAGCATATGAGAATCCGTTGATAAACAAGGAAACGATGGAACGATCCGATTCCACATATATGGTTTGAATTCATATGATCTTTAAATAAAATCTATGTATAACAACAAGGTATAGACCTTGGTTGATGTTCATGAAGGAGCAATCCATCAAGAACGTTTAGATCTTCAAAAGGAAAGATCGACATGGATAACAAATCGACTATGTACAAAGCGCGGCTTCTCGCTTGTAGCTATGTCTAAGTCAATGGCTAGTTGACTACGTACAAAGCACAATCTCTTTCTTGTGGCTATGTATAAGTCAATAAAGATCATTCTAGCAATAGTTGTATTTCATATATGTTGATATATGGAAAAACACATAAAACCGCCTTCTTCGTATGAATGAAGGAAGATGTTGTGCATTTGACACAAATCGAGGTTTTATTTAATGTATTGCTAAAAACATACGCATGCTTCAAGGATCTATTAATGGATTAAAGCAAGTGTTGTGGAGATTGGAATAAAAGTTTTGACAATGAAGTCAAGGAGTTGAACTTCGTCAAAAGTATCTTGTATATACAAGATATTCAGTGGAAGCATAATTGTATTACTTGTATTGTTCAAGATAACAATTCATTAAATTGGGAATAACATTAAGAAAATGAATATTGTCGAGATCTCTTTGGAGAATGCTTTCTCAAATGAGAACTTGGGCGAAATCACCTAATCCTAGGAAACAAAATCTATAAAGATAGATTATGATGGATGTTAGGTTTGAGCAAATATGCATATATTGACGAAGTGTTCTAGAAACACGAAAGTTACACTCCAAGAAAGGATGTCTAACTGTACGTCACGTGGCATGACTTGAGTGTTTAACTCGGTCTAATGCAACTCAATTCAAGAAAGTGCATGAAATAGTTCAAGCATTCTTTCAATATGAGTTTCATTTCGTACGCCATATTTATGCATATGCCCCAATGTGTAGTATCCAAAGGATATGACAAACAGTTGTCAAATGGATACAAGAGAGACACATTTGGACGATAATCAAGGATATCCTCGAGTACATTATGAGAAAGAGCGATATAATGTTTCATCTCTTAAGATGAAAGAAATCTCGTGTAAGTTGTTACACTAATAAAAGTTTTTCAAAAGATTGATATAATCACAATTGAGCTACATATTTTGCTTAAAGGTGGTGTTGTAAGTTTAGAAAGTGTTCTAAATGGAATATTACAACCGTTTCCGTCACCAAAACAAAATACATAGCAACTTGTGAAGCAATAAAAGAAGTTTATTTGGGATCGAGTTCTTAGTTGAGTTATTATGGTTCTATGCATCTCGAACCACAACTTACTCCTAAAGAACCCAGTGTTACATTGGAGATTCAAATATGATCTATAACAATATCACTTGATATCATATGATTATGATCAAGAACATATATATAGTAGTATATATATATAGGGTCGAATAAATTTGGATAGGTTCGCGAACACAGTGAACACTCTAACTTGACCTCTACCTTGAGCAGTATACGAGATGCAATTATGCATCCATACGTGGTAGACGTATGAGTAACTAGCTTAAGCGTATTATTTATTTTGAGGTCCGAGACATGTATATATGTAGATATATGACATTGTTCACAATTCTTCGTTGGCTAGAAGTCACTATTGATTGACTCTAGGCCAAGTGGGAGATTGTTGGAGTTATGTCCTAGAAGTCAATAATTTAATGACTTAAATATTAGTTTATGTTATGGATGATATTTTATCATCTGTTCCTAAGTTTATTATTGACAGATTATTCAGGTTGAGGATCTGAATTGTAGATCTCTGTGGATCATTCTTTAGAATGACAATAATAAATCTAAACAGTCCATAATCTTGATAATTAACAAGGAACATTAATTATCATATAAGATTAGTATGCAAGTTAAGTGATGATTAAGTTCTACAAATCATAGGTAAAGAGTTACCAACTTAATTGCATATGTGTATGTTATGGAACATAGTACAGGACTTGACCCAATGAAATAAACATATGGATTGTGTTATGTGTCATTGTTTATTTCGTTATGATTTTGGTTCTAAGTTTGAGATGATTATCTTTTCCACATGAGGATAGGTTCTATAAATCTCGTCTACCGCTGATTCCCGTTAAGGGCTGCTATACGGACTTGATTTACGTTCTCTTGAATTGTGAGGGGAAAAGCTAATCATCAAGAAAACCGTATGTCCCTCATTAATTCACTTAGTGAGTGACGATATCTGTTTGGGCCCCTTGATGGAGTTGGATCGTATGCGCGCAACTAAGCGATCAACTCTAGATCAAGAAACGTATAATCTGCAAGAATGACACATTCCTATCTTGGATTATACGATGATATCGTTAGACATATCAAAATAGAGAAACACATTTATTCTCTTATGCAGGATTTAAATACTGTAGCAGTACACTATTTATGCGAATTGGGAATCATAACGTGTTGCTAGATACCGCTTATGATTATTGGAATTAAATAACGATTTAATTCCATGTCCAACTTAGCATAAATCCTCAAAGGGTCACACAAAATAGAGTTTTGACCAAGACAGTGCATTATTTATTTATTCGCAATAGTTCGTATTCCGGAAATATGATAAGATGATTAATTAATTATATACCGTTATAATTAATTAAGTCAAATGGATCATATTGAAATAAATTAATGTATTAGCTAATCCTAGAATAATTATTAATTAGTTAATAATTATTTTAGCTCGACACAATTTAATATAAATAGTTATATTAATTTATTGGGCCAATATTTATGTATTAAATGTATAGCCCAATTGAAGAGCATCTGGAGTAGGTTCTAATTATATGAATTAGAGGCCTAAACAATTGAGATGAGAGGCCCAAAAGCCCATTATAGGGCCAGCCATATAGGGTGGTAGGTAGGTGGCATTCTTGTAAATAGATGGTAGGAGGTAGGTAGGGTTTGTGCACTATATAAGGAGGTGTATAGTAGCAAAATCTAACCTTCTCTCTTTCCCTTCTCCTAGCCGCCACCCATTACCTCCCCTTTGGCCATGCGCCATCTCTTTCCTCCTCCTTTGATTGCTCATGTGTTGAGCTACAACTCTCCACAAAAATCAAATAGGTTGATTCTTGAAGAGGGTTGATCCTTAGGATTAGCTTTGTTCTAATCGAATCGCTAGCACGAATCGATTTAGACCTTGGTTAATCTCTAGGTGGACTCGAGGCGATTTGGAGACGAAGGAGAAGCACGCCATCGATTTCTATGCCGTAGGATCGAGCCCCGCGAATACGATTTCGCGGGAGGTATAATTTCCACCTATCTCTTTGTGTCGAATGAGCTTTTGCACTAGATCTTGTGTTGCTTGTGTTTTAATTGGATTAATTAAGCGTAATTATTCACAAAATTAAAATTGGGCAATTTCCTAACAATATTATGTATGATCCGTCTTTCTTTTGATTTTTTTGTTGAATTTTCCATTCTTTTATTGAATGAGTCCATCAATCTGATTTACTATTATTCATTCCTAATTTGATACATTATGGTAATTAGATCATATATAATCTTAGTTTTACATCTAGTTAATGTCTTCATATTTAATTTACTGTAATTAGATAAAAAAATTAACATTTATTCGTAATATCTTGAACAATTAGTACTCTAAAATAATTACTCATAACATTTTGCTTATATCTTCAATATTTATCTATAGTATATTCAACAGTTATTGTCTAAATTGAAAGAATTACCACATGTTAGTTAGTATAGATCAGATCACACTGTTATGTGATGTTTTGCTGATATATTTTTTTTGCTTGTATCGGCTTTTTTATTTGAATTAATCTTTCAGTCTCATCATAGACCAGCAATCAGGTAATTGTTCATTTTTTTGTTTTAACTATAATTTAAAATGGTTTCAATTTTTATTTTTTAAATTGTAATGCTTTATTTATTGTTTTGCTACAGGTTTTGGTTACATGGAACTGCTTGATTTGAATCTTTTATCCCAGTCAGATCTCAATCATATTGATCTTTCTCATTCTGATGGTAAGTAAATAATTCCATATAATGTTCTGTATTAGTTACAATATGATGCTAAATATATGATCGTTATGCTTACTGAAATTTTTCGTCTATCAAAATTTATTATTCTGTTGTTATTCTGAATAATGATGTTGACCAATCAAATGCAAATAACATGGATCATGTTCAAGGAGTTTATGGTGAATTTAATTCCAGGGGAGATTTATCACTTACATTAGTATCAGCTAGTCAGGAAGATGCTGATTTTGGGAACTCAACAGAGGACACAAATGGGACACTAACAACAATAACCCATTTTTTTCGTGCTGGAGAGTCGACCATTTATTCCAATGTTCTTCCTCCAAAGAAAGGCATGACCTTCTCTTCTGTAGATGAGGCTAATAGTGTTCTTAAGAGCTATGGCTATCAAATTGGGTTTTCTATTGTGAAGAATGGAGGTGGTTCTTCTGGTCGTAAATGAAAACCAAGATCTATATTCAGATGTTTCAAATATGATAAACTCAAGCACCGTACTCTTTAATGCACCATGTTTCTACCTACCAGAATTAATTAAGAACATTTTCTTTTAAATAAAATACGATCGTTGAATAAAATAAAGATGAAATTTAGTCATGATAACTTCAACAATTAGTTCTAATATATTCAACAATTATTGCTTAAAGTACAATAATTGTGATATTACTACTATAAAGTTCGACAATTGTGATATTAAGCCAAAGAGTTAACTAATGATGACATATTAATTAGAACGAGTTGTCATAATATCTTCAACAATTAGTCATGATAACTTTAACAGTTATAGCTTTAAACTACAACAATGTGATATTAAAGAAAACAATTTAAAATTATATTTTTAACAATAATTTCCTCTCCAAGTCGCTGGATAGGATCGTTTGATCTGATATGATCACTTACGTTTCAAACAAGTGATCGCACAGGTGTGGTCTGATCTGAGATCGTTCACTATGACGTTACCGATATCCGTGGAGGGTGACGCTGACCAGAATGGAAAGGGAGTGATGAAAAGGGAAAGGAAAAAACGCGTTATTTGTGGGGATGGTGGGGATGAGGAATCTCGGGAATGATTCTTATCAAGCCCGCTATAATATAAGAAGACACCTATTGTCGTACCTTAATTTCCTCTAATATCAAATATTTTATTTTCAATAACTTTTTGCTTTCTTTTTAGGATTATCAAATGCCACTATTGAACGGATCTCATGCGAGTGTTGAACTGAAATTTTTTTTATTTTCTACTTTTTAATGAACACAAGGGATTCTTATATTAGTCGTGACACTTTAAATACGTGTTAACTTTCAAGATCACAAGTTTTTTACTTGTCTCATAAATTTTGTATGATTTTTTTTTATAGAAAACAAGACTCTTTTATTGTTTTTTTTAAGAAATTACACAAAGGTTTACACCACGAAAAAGAAAAAGTAAAAGAACAAAACTGTCTGAGTAGCAAAATCGAATTCAAAATAACCTAATTGCTGTCTTAATTTTAATTTTGATATTGTTATTGTGCGCAAAAATGTTGTTTACAGAAAAAACGCAAGGCCTAATTTGATGGACTTCTGCAACGCCCGATACATTTTGGCGCACTGTATATGTACAATTCCGTCCAAACTGACGACAATAGGCCGTCGATCGATTAATCCAATCAGAGAATGATAAGAATCGGACGGCTGACAGGTTATTGGATAGAAATCCGTTGGAGCGAATCGTATCTTTTCCCGTGATGCACTACTTGCTCACCGATTGGATCCAGGAACCAACTTCAGATCAGTGGCGGATCTAGAAAAAATATTTAGGTGGGTCTGACAACCTCTGTTTAAGTCTTCAGCCCCACTTTTAAGTGCTCCAATAGCAGAAAAAATTAGCTGGGGCTAAAGGAGACTCCAAGGGCTCGACGGCGTGAGGTGGGGCTCTAGCCCCACCCGCCCCGGTGGTAGATCCGCCCCTGCTTCAGATCCTTTCTGTAACTGTCATTTTAAACGAACGTTACAACTAATGTAAATAATTTATTTGCTCTCACCACAACACGGAGAACGGACCCAGCATGACTGAAATGTGGGATCCACAGGCATTCCTGTCCAGAACGGATCAACTCCGGGAGTACAGAAAAGCCCACATCAAGGGTCAACTCAATTCTTGACTATCATCAAAAAATACTCCAATTCTGGGAGTCTTTTCTACAGTACCACTGCTGACGTCAGGGTTATCAATCGGAGCCGTTCGATTTCTCGGTTGGTTTTGCGTGGGTTCTCAATCGGAGCTGTTCGATTTCTCTGTTGTTTTTGCGTTGTCCAAGTCCAGGTGTTTGGTCCTCTTCGATCTCTCCGCACACGGTCCTTAGTTTCTCCGTCTCCTTCCTCCTCTGCACTTCTCTCTCTCTCTGCTCAATTTTTTTCTTTATTTTTCGTTACCTCTCTGTTCCTTTTTCCTACTTTCCTCCACCAAAACAAGCGAAAACAAGAAAAGAAAAGAGTAGTTTGACCTAGGTCGAATGGAAGACATGAAGAGAGGCGGGCGGTTATGCAAAGGACCGATTGGATCGAGCTTCGAGCCATGCTTCCTTCTCTCTCCGCCTCCTTTTCCGCCTCTGGCTCTGCCTCCGCCTCAAGTTCTATCTCTCACTCAAATTATTTTCTTGCTTTTGGACTGAACTGGCAGAGATATATTTTTCTGACTTCTTATTGAGAGTTCTAATAATGTAATTAATATAGATTGGTTCTCATAACAACGGCTTCTAGATTTTCTTCGCTTTTTTTTCTCGCACTTTCTAACCATGGTTCTCCCTCCGCACTTTTCTCGCACTTTCTTAGAAGAGAAAGGTGCGAGATGCTAAGAGAGGTGAGGAGAAAGCTCAGGTCAAAACTCTCCAATTTTGATACTGTTTTGATTGAGTTTTGCGTCATTGGCTTGGTCGAACTCTTCAATTTTGGTAGTGCTTCTCCTCATTTTTGTGTTTGCTTTTCGTTTGTAGAAATTCGTAAAATTGTGAGATCACGTTTTTAGGATAATTTATTAATTGCAGAAATTGTATACAACTTTTTGTTTTGACCTAAAACTAGAATATATCAATTGAACGTGGAACTGTATTGGGAATATTTTTTTGGTCACGCAACAATTAATTTTTCTTTTATGTGAAAGTGTAGGATGAGCTGTTCATTATTTTCTATCTGTGTTCTTTTGTTCATATTTGCAAATAATAGCCAAGAAATTGCCAATTTTATGCTCTAGCATTCTGAAACTCTAGGGGCCTCTATTTGAGATGTCATGTCTTACTTGCAGAATTCATTAAATTAGGTCTGACAAAGTGTTATTTGATATTTCTATGCAGTTTTTGATGGAGTATGGTGCAGTGATGCTACTTCTGGATCATAAACTTTTTTTTTTTTGTCAAGATGGCCTCTGTTAAAACTCAACACATCAATGACATATTGCTATAATTAGTTAAGAAAGGATCTAGCACTTTAATTTGTAGTTTAGGTATTTGGTTGATGAACTAATTAATTCATAGACTACATATGTTTTTCAAAACAGTTTAGATAAAAAATATATACTCTTATCCATGTAAACAAAGAGCAAATTTGTGCAGTAGTTCAGTGTTTTCATCCTATGGATATTGTTTGTACTAGGTTCGCGAGGAAGGAATTTGCTGCCATAGGTATATTTAATCTCCAATAATTATTTAGTTATATTCCAAATTTTCAATAAAACCTTTGAGGAGAAACTTGCTAAAAAGACACTGGTAATTGTGAGTAAATCGCCATTTTAGTGGTTAACTCCTTTCAAGTCCAGAATTATTATTTTGAACTTCGACAGCTCATGTACGTTTCTTCTTTTGCATAGTTTGGGTGCTTCATGCGTCTTGCTGCGTACCACTACCAGATGATAAGGAACCCGCTCCAAGAGAATGACGTTAAGTCTTCTACCCAATTAAGTTGTTCAAACTCTTGAAGTTTGCTCAAGAGCACGTTCCTTTAAATGTCAATTAATTCATGGTCAAAAATCATATTTAACAAGCTGGCTTAGTTCATTCTTTGATTTAATTTAAATTGAACAAGTGCCCTGATGTTGGATAGAACACCTAATGCAAGGTAACTTTATAATTGTTCTGCATTTGATGTTTCATTGGACTGGTCTAGACTAAGATACACAAGGGATATAACAGTATGTTATCAAACATTAGACACAAGTGCAGTAAAAAAGTGGAAAAAAATTGTATTTTATGCAAGGAGTTTTCCCCCCTTCTCCTCCTATTAGAGTCTTGCAAGTTGATATTTTTATTCTTCCTTAGATTTTCAAACTGTTATGTGTTAAGTTATCATTTTCCTCTTTTTTAAGGTTAAATTACTTTTGACCAGGAAACAACACAAGCATAAAACCTTTGGTGTCTCTCTCAAGTAAATCAACCATTATTGTCAAGGTTAGCTCTTTACATATTGTTAGTAAAAGAATTTCTGTATGTTGCTTCATATTGTTTCTAAATTTCGATTCTGTTTGTTTCAAATATATGTGGTGTAAGTAGAAATAAATTGAAAATAGGCTTTTAAAAAAGTTGTAGTACTTTCATGAATTTATTTATGTTGATAGAGGGATTAAGCCGACTTTATAAGAGTAGCTTTTGAAAAATATGCATGAACTTTCTTTTGTTAGTGACTTGGGAAAATCAGATGATTTTTTATATAATAATTTCTTAGGACATAATAGGTTAATCAATGTGATTCTTAAGAATTTATTTTCAAGAGCTGATTTTTAATAATTATATTTTATTTAGGCTGCTAGGCTATTAGGAGTTATCAGTACTTGAGATTTTTTTTGGTTTTACTAAGTTTCTGACAGAATTTCAAAAATCTTTTTCAAAACCCTCTTTGAACAGACACACCATCAAGAAGTATATTCAGGTTAGTTTCTACAACTTCTATCCCATTACCCAGAAAAGTAGGAATTATAGATGTAATATGCTTCGAGAAATTTATTTTGATGTTTCGTTAGAACTATTTAGGATCCCAATGTTTCATGGAGTTTGGTTAGCTATTGCTAATTTTTACTGAAAAACCGTCAATTTAGATAAACTCCGAATTGAGAAGCAATGAGCATTGAAGCGTTTTGACAAGCTGTCCTCTTTTAACTTTTCAGATTTTTTTTTTTTTTTTGGTAAAAGAAGATTACAAAAGAATTTATCATCAATTGTGTTCTTAATATTGAGATGCTGAAGGAATTGTGTACTGAATTAGGTCAATTTAGCTATTTATTACTATTGACTAAAGTGTTTCTATTTATATTGATTGAAATACATATGGAAGGAATGTTTTTAGATTGATAAAATGCATCAAGATCATTATCGAAGGAATGTTTTTAGATTGATGTTATTTGTATTTTTGAGACGGGTAAAATTTTAAAAGGCCGATACTTTCTTGCTAAAAAAAGGAAGAGTATCTTGCTAAAAAAAGGGAAAAAAAATCAAAAGACTAACTTTGGTTAACATTTATCGCGCGAAGCGCGATATTATAGCTAGTTTTATACATTGCAAATTTTCAGTGGGGGTAGCCAGTAGAGATGCACGTGACAATTTCCTCAAAAAAAAAAAAAAAGAAATGCACGTGACACGTGTGCGCTGCGGAATAGAGAATAGGAATAAGGAATTTCGGTGTGTTTGGAAAGGCCGGGAATAGAGAATAGAAATAAGGAATTTCGGTGTGCGTGTTTATCCTTATTCCTTATTCTTATACCATGGTTTTGTTAGTATAGGAATAAGGATTCTTATTCCTTATTCTTGTGTTGTTTGGGTTGCACAAGAATAAGAATAAGCACGCAAACCGAAATTTCTTATTCCTATTCCCTATTCCCGGCCTTATTCTTGTTTTGTTAGCGGCTAGCAGCACGACAGTCGACAGGTAAGATATGTTTAGTTTATCTGCGTTGCTTCTTACAGTTCAAAAGGTGCAGCGCTAGAATCAGGAACAGAAAACTGACTCGTTACATACAATCCAATGAAATTTTACGGATGGAGAAGGCTAGACTAAGTTTTTTTTTTTTTGAGTAACCAAGGCTAGACTAAGTTACTCGTGGAGTCATGGGAGCGAATGCAGTGGCGAAGACAGAGGGGCCCCTAATAATTAGAATATTCCCCAACTATATGTTAATTTATTAAGATAATTTATATAATTAAGTTTCATGGTCTCCTCTAGACTCAAAATATTATGCTCAATGATGCTTTGGTTAAGAAAAATTAATGGTTGCTAGTATTATTTTAGGTAATTAATACTTAAACTTGTAATTTCTTGGTTATCAATTTCATTTAGTCAGATTTTGGTCCCCTTCATTCTCCAATCCTGGCTTCGCCACTGAGCGAATGAATGGGCCGTTGATTCGAGAGTTTTAAGCCGCAACGCGGCAAGTCGTGATCTGATAATAAGATATTTACATATTAGTTGGGCAGGAACTATATGATATAGTTTATTATATTTTATTTTAACAACTCGTGGTCAGCAGATAGAGAATTAAGAAATATCACGAACTGACTTAGCATATAAGCAAAACAGGACCTTTACCAACTTACATGATATATACAAAAAAAATAAAAAAATGGATATAGCCGAATTATTAATATTGAAATGAAGTCGATGGTTACCAACTAGTTCGTCTATGTCGTAAGAATATAATGCTCTTTACATTTTTATTTTATTTTTGGGAAAAATTTTCCTCTGTCATCCAAATTAAACCGGAGAAATTATGAATTTGTCAACCAAAATAAAATTCTAATTTTTTTACCACCCTAAAATATCGATTTCTTTCCTAGTTATCACTTTTCCTTTTTAATAATATATTTAATAGTAAAATAATAGAAACGAAATTTATGACCATTATACTCCAACCTGAGTGTGCAATCCTATCGAGATTGGAGCAGATGAAGCGTAGGGGTTCGTGAAGGAGGCCGATTGGATCAGGGTAGCGATGGGCATTGGATTACCTGCAGGCGTCTGAACTTGTACCATACCTGGCATGCCGTTCGATTTAAGCCTAGCTTGCCTGCCTGAGTTTTCCTGAACTAGACGAACAGACATGAGGATAAGTACCTGGCCTGGCCACGGGTCTCATCAGACCCACGCCTGCCTGTTCTGCCTGTTCAGAGAGAGAGTGGTGCAGAGAGATAGAAGCGGAGAGCGGCGGAGAGAGAGAAACAGAGAGATCAGGTGCGGTGCTAGGGTAAGTCCAAAGGAGAGAGACGAAGTCGGGTGGCTAGGATAAGTGAAAAGAGAGACAAAGTCGGGTTCAAACAGGCAGCTGCAGGTGCCTTCAGGTGTGAAATGCTAGGCCTTAATAGGCCTGTTAAAATATTTCGGGCCAGAAAAATAAGGCGACAGGCAATTCAGGTATGTGCAGGCAGACAGGTGTTCGGGTTGTATGCCCATCCTTAGATCAGGGGCGAAGAGAAAGATGAGAGTTTGTGAAGGAGGTCGTGCGAAAGAGGGAAACAGAGCTGGGTTGGCAGCAGACTCCCAAGCAGGAAGGTCTAGAGAAAATTATCATAAAACCAAATATACAGCCACAGGAAAAAAAAAAGAAACAAAATCAGAATCGCTGAACAAAGCAACTGCCGAAACCAAAACACAAAACTAGACAAAAATAAAAACTGAACTAGTGAACCGCTGGAACAGAAATAACAAATCTTTCAACTAAAGCAAGCATCTAATTTCGTTTGGAGGTATATAATGGTCAGAAATTTTGTTTCTACTTTTTGTATTGTTAAATATAGTTTTACAAAAGGAAAAAGTGGTAACTAGGGAAGAAATTGATATTTTAGAGTGGCAAGAAAGAAATAATTTCGTTTTGGGTGGCAAATTCAAATTTCTTCAGTTTTTTTTGTGGCACAAAAGAAATTCCTTATTTTAATTAAAAACCGGTACTAAATTAATTTAATTTTCGTTTTTTTTTTAAATTTAATTGATTAAATAATTAATTAAATGATTTCTTAATTTAAATTAATTTAATTTAGTACCGGTTTTTTATAAAAAATCAGTACTAAATTAAATTAATTTTCGTTTTTTTTAATTTAATTGATTAAATAATTAATTAAATGATTTCTTAATTTAAATTAATTTAATTTAGTACCGGTTTTTTATAAAAAACCGGTACTAAATTAATTTAATTTTCGTTTTTTTTAAATTTAATTGATTAAATAATTAATTAAATGATTTCTTAATTTAAATTAATTTAATTTAGTACCGGTTTTTTATAAAAAACCGGTACTAAATTAAATTAATTTTCGTTTTTTTTTAATTTAATTGATTAAATAATTATTTAAATGATTTCTTAATTTAAATTAATTTAATTTAGTACCGGTTTTTTATAAAAAACCGGTACTAAATTAATTTAATTTTCGTTTTTTTTAAATTTAATTGATTAAATAATTAATTAAATGATTTCTTAATTTAAATTAATTTAATTTAGTACCGGTTTTTTATAAAAAACCGGTACTAAATTAAATTAATTTTCGTTTTTTTTAATTTAATTGATTAAATAATTAATTAAATGATTTCTTAATTTAAATTAATTAACGATTTTTCGGTTTTTTAATGTAGTACCGGTTTTTTATAAAAAACCGGTACTAAATTAAATTAATTTTCGTTTTTTTTTAATTTAATTGATTAAATAATTAATTAAATGATTTCTTAATTTAAATTAATTAACGATTTTTCGGTTTTTTAATGTAGTACCGGTTTTTTATAAAAAACCGGTACTAAATGAATTAATTTTAGTACCGATTTTTTATAAAAAACCGGTACTAATATGGTTTATTTCATCATTTACTACCGGCTCATTAGTACCGGTTTTTTGTTGCGGTTAGTACCCCCTATTATTAGTACCGCTGTAAAACCGGTACTAATGATAGGAAAAAAACCGGTACTATTAATTTTATTTGGCGTAGTGTGGTGCAAAGAAAGCAATGGACCTTTGTCTGTACATGTAAGGTGGACATTCATGGAATGGAGGCGTGTAATCATGTTAACATTGATAGTGAATTGATAGAACGATTATATAAGACAGATGACATGTAAAGGGAAAGGTAAACTTTAGGATGCCTTATTTCCTGTATTATATCTTTCGCCCTTGCATGTTTTATGCCTATGTTTTATCAGATAGTTATGGAACAATATAGGTGTACAGGTAGATAGAAAAAGAGACATAGATAGTCTTTCTTGTATCGATAGGAACATAGCCACAGTAATATGCCTGGAAATATACATAGGAACATGCCTATACATGATAAGTCTTTTTGTACAGACTAAGGTAGCCATTACAGATATTCAACTGCACACAGTTGGAACAGATGATGTTTTTATAGTTCCACCCTACAATGCAGTTGAATGTTTGTAACGGATCACAAAAGTAACATCTTTAGGCTGGTTGTCATACAAGTTAGATAATACATATTTGTGTCTATGTTCGTTGCAGAGAAAGCATAGCACATAAGGTACTAAATATATATTAAGTTCCTAGCCATTTCAAAAGAAGAGGTGGTTGATATAAGCAGACTTGGTATTAGTGAGGCCTGGTCCAAAATAGTTCTGCGCTGGTCCATGTTTTGACTTGTTAATGGTCATCGCTGGAATAAATGCATTAGAAGATTAGTTACGATAGGTAGATATGTAATCAAATAAATGACTGTTTGGACTGTAGACAGAGAAGCAAAGCGTTTGTTTTTGTAACGACTGATATAGAGCTCTACGTATAACGGTAGTCACGATACAAAAAAGGAACTGTGGGCGTTTTATTTGTGTTAGTTGAGTCCAGTGGTGGAGCAAGAGCATGTTTTCGATCAATGGAGGTTTTATCTGAAAATAGAAAAAAGTAACTTTATAAGGACCTTGGTGGATTTCCGTCTTGTCCAGCGTTGTCAGTGAGGCTTATCGGTTCTACTTTGTGATCTTTCTGCGGAACATCGGCTTTGCCAAGTGCAGTACTAAATAATAGAAACAGAATCACAAGGTAAGTTTTAGCAGGGACTGTTTTGTAGGAACAAATGAGATTATGATAGTAATGCAATGAAACAGTCGATAAGCAGAATGAGATAATTATAAAAAATTGAAAGTTTATACTCTGGTTGCTGCAATGAATCTGAATCTGTGAATAGCTTTCTCCTGACAGCTGTGTGCATAGAATGGCTTGGCTGTTCTTCTGCCGGTCGCTTACTGTTTACAGAAGAATAGATTCTGAGTTGCCATAATAGAAATAAGGCAGTGAGTAGAAAAATAGCATTCGCAGATTTGGCTGGTACAATTATAATAGTAAGCATGAAAGAAAAGAACCCTTTATTGTCTGGAGAGAGCATATTTTGTTGTTCAGATTGCATGCCGATAGGTTTGTCTGTTGCCGGTGTAAGTACAGAGAACTGGACCGATGGTTGTTGTGGTGTGCTCAGATACTGGGCAGTACTTGGTTGTTGCGTAGCTCCACTGTTTACAAGATCAGACATTATTCAATAAACATGGATGATCCATAAGATGTGCGAAGAATTTGTAAAGAAAAAAAATAGTTAAGACAGAAAAGAAGCATACAATGCCATTTCTTGTTTAGTGCCTGCCCCAGCCTGATTTCCTTGATCGATGAGCAGCATGGGAGAAGCAGTAGGAGGTACTGGTTCGATACGCACTATGGTGTTCCTTCTTACTCCTGGATAGTTCGGTACTTCTTTTGGAAGCACAAGGAACTGAAATGCTTTGCCGATTATGTCAAGGAGTGGCTTTGGGAGTTCAGAACCTGTGCTTTCGTGTACCTTGATCATTTCATCGACATCTATGCCAGTGATCAACTGTGCGATCTTGCCCAGTGCTGTGAACACTGCTATATCTGTACCGTCAGTTACACTGAGAAGTAATTTGTACCTGAATGGAGGAATAACATCAGATTGACTGTGGTACAACTATTGTTAACTGTCTTTTTTTTTTTGCGAAGTTTATTCTGTAGGAACAACTGTAAACTTTTAACTGCCTTGTCTTTTTTCAATATAAAAAAAGACATACCACTCCATATATTCATTGCGCTGGATGGCACATCTTTCACAGAACCGGTCTTTTAACTTGCTTAGACATTTTTTACATGCTTTGTAATGCCATTCATATCTGTTTTGGAGATCGATAATTGTAACGACACATTTATATATGGTGTCCTGCATAGAAATAGCATAGATAAATATGTGCCAAGAAGAAATTTGTTTTGTTATAAAATGTACACATGTATTTATGATTGAAATTGTCAAGATATTATTTTATTTGTTTGTTTTTGTTTGGCTGGGACGTTTGCTTACAGAGTGGACAGTGACAGGGATTGCCATGAATTCAGAGACGGTAACTGTCTGCGGATCTGGACGGCCAAGAAGGCGTGCTGGGCTGATTACAGGCACTCCATCATATGGTGGGCCCTGTGTGTCGAGCACGATCGGAGGTAGATTTTGTGGCAGACTAAAAAGTCGAAAATGGATCATAACGAAAAATATTGATTAATGTGTTGGATACAATAGAATAGTAAGATGGCTATGGTTGTTGGAAGAGGTGTGTACCTAGCAGCAAACTGGATGATTTCAGGAATTGTTCTGTCAAAGTAAAACCTTGTCCCACTAATTGCTTTTAGCCCGTAGACACCTAAAGTAATGTACGATGCAAATAATCAACGAAAAAAAACACGAAATACGTAGTGAATAATCGATTCTTTTTTTGGGATCTATATATGTCAGAAATGTAGGCAAAACCAAAAAAATGTATGTTGCAGAGATACTAACGGAGCCATTGATTGACTTGTACTGCACAGCAGATGACCACAACAGGTTGTTGCTTTGATTCTTCGTGCAAAGCAAGAACATCAAACATGACCATAAACTGCCTCCATAGCGTTAGTTCAACCATGCATCCTCTGCAAATGAGAAGATCGCATGGTATTGTTATTCATGCACCTGATTGTTTTATTCTTTCATATTGATACTGTTTTGTTTTCAGGAGAACCATATATCAATTAGAAGAAGAAAATCTTGAAATGCATATATGAAAGATAGAGTATAGGGAAGCGAAGATGACAATTCTGAAGAATACCTTTCATCTGCAAGGTATAGATTTTGATAGGACTTTGACTGATTTGTTTGCTTGATAGGACTGAAACCAGCTATTCTGCCAATAACATCTGCAGAAAGACAGTCACGGCTGATAAATATATGTGATGGAATACAGAATAATATCTGTAAATATAGCTATAGAAGGACCAATACTATGACCATGTGTGTACCATGCAGAAAGCAACATACTTAACCAATTTAAAAATATGGTTTTATCTGGAACAATAATAGAGATATGCAAGAATGGTATAGAAAAATGACAGATGCAATACCTATTATTTTATTGGTGTCTTTAATCTGAGAACCAACTGCATCGAGACGTTCAAAGCTAAAGTAAAGCATTGGTATCTGAAACGCTGAGGTACTGAGTGGCGTGACGGTAGTTTGATCTGTAAAGTGAATGATCTGTTTTCCTGGGACAACATGGTACTTTACTGGAGCAGGTGCAACAGAGAACCTAGCCATCTCACAAATACGACCTTCCTCGATCAATCTAGATAGGCGCTGATAATGTTCCTTTTGTATTCTTGCTTCTATGGCAGAACCCTGCATGATTCATTGCTAATCTAAGTACTGGTGTGTCAAAAAAAATGAAAGAGATAGTGTAAAAAGACATGAATGGGATATCTTACAGTTGCATCAAGGAGAATAGCTCCATAGTACCATATGAGTGCACTATCAGGCGGTGTTGCTGCCCATACTCTCACAATCCTGACCTGAATCTTGATTGAATGAACTCTTGTAGCTAAGTCAGGGATGTGTACCAGGTCCAGCGTGTTCATCTGCAGGGAATAAGATGGGATAATAATTCAGTAAAAAAACTGGAAAAGAAGCAATGAAACTAAGTGCATGCATGATAAAAAACAAAGTATGGTACTATGGTGGGACTACCAATGAAACTAAGTGCATGCATGATAAAAAACAAAGTATGGTACTATGGTGCATGCATGATAAAAAACAAAGTATGGTACTATGGATGGATCAATGAAACTAAGTGCATGCATGATAAAAAACAAAGTATGGTACTATGGTGGGACTACCAAGTTCTCTGTAGATATCTCTGTAGACGATGTTTTTTGTATAGCCTGCATATTGATCGTCGATATTAGGCAGGAGAATACTCAATCCATCTGGGGATGTTGTCCGCGATAGTGCAACATATAGCTGACCATGGGCAAATACTGGTTCAGGAAGATAAACAGCTACCTTGTCAAGAGACTGACGCTGGCTTTTGTTTATGGTCATTGCGTAACAGACCCGGACCGGAAATTGTTTTCTCCTGAGATTGAACGGCAGGTTGTCATCTTCATGAACGAATACTATCCTCGGTATACATACTTCTTGGCCTACAGCGCTGCCTGTGATGATGCGTGCTTTGAGGAATCTCGGCGATGCCTGAGTGATGACCATTCTTGTCCCATTGCAGAGGCCATTAGGCTGATTAATATTACGCAACAGCATGACGGGAACTCCAATCTTGAGTTGGAGACAGTGTGGTGGCAAACTGCCAGAAGTAATATTGTGCAGATATTCATCTGGGTAGTTGCCACGCAACTCGTCATCTATGTTGTCTTTGTCGGCAGCTGTATCAGCACTGTAGTATGTAAACATTTCCCCAGATATTTCAGAAAGTATTTTTTGGTTTAACAGGTCAACCATACAGTTCTTAGGTGCTAGTATCGCTCTTTGGCGGAGATAATCATCATACATTGTTGATGCATTGAGCTTTCCATAGACAGTAGATATGATTGCTTCTTCAGCATTGCCATCGTGCTCAATCAAGAAACATTCAGGTATCTTGATCCATTCTGGCTCAGCACCCTCATCAAGGGCCACTGCAGGGACCTTTCCATCCCCAACTGCAAGCAACCATGAAGCAAAATCTGCAATTTTTTTTGCTTGTTCTGGATTGTCTGTACATCGGGCCAGTCGCATGTTCTGGGTTAGGCGCAAGATTATGAATCGATCCCATAGATGAGAATGGACAACTGAGGCTGCTATTGTATGATATCTAGTACCATGCGTGACAACCGGCAGTGTCTGCCTAAAATCTCCACCGAGGACAACCGTCATCCCACCAAATGGTAAATGAGCCAGTGCCGCATCTCTAGAACCAAATAGATCCCTCATTGTTCTATCTAATGCCTCAAAACACTGTTTGTGACTCATTGGTGCTTCATCCCATATAATAAGTGAGGCAGCTAGTATGAGCCTTGCTAGCTGGCTGTTCTTTTTAATGTCACATGTTGACTGGGCTGTCAGCTTTATCGGTATTTTGAAGCGTGAGTAAGCAGTCGCTCCTCCTTGAAGCAGGAGCGATGATAAGCCAGAAGATGCTACTGTCAGAACAATCTTTCCTTCTGACCGCAGCTTGGCTGTTAATGCAGACCAGAGGTGTGTTTTTCCTGTTCCACCAGGACCATAAACAAAGAACTGTTTTGCTTGCTTATTTTGGACAGAAATAATAATCTTGGAAAGAACATCCCTCTGTTCACTATTCAGGCTCGCAAGGAGCTCGGGAACTTGTTCTCGAAGTTCAATAGTGTTATATGAAAGTTGCTGTGCTAGTAAGGTACTATTTCCTTCATAAATCCTTTCTTGTTCTGGTTGCGGGAGCTTAACAGATTCAAGTGAATGACCACGGCTGATGAGCATATCTTCAAGCTCATAAAGGATATGGTCCCTTAACATGGTATCGCTGCAGCTGAACTGAGGAATTCGACATCGGCACCTTATATTGTACAAGATGTCATCCCCCATGAGCCTCCAGCATGCATCCCAGAGCTGTAAAGGACTTGCCACCTCAGAATACAGCAGTATATCAACAAACAATTTGCGAACTTGCTGACTGGAAGCAGAGCCAGCAACATCCTGTAATGTATACATCCATTCGTTGTCATTATCTAACAGCCCAAGCGCATTGCAGGCATCCTTAAATGTAAGGTAAAGAACACCATTAACAGTTCTTATTTCCTCAAATGAGGTAGGGCCGCGAACAATATTAAGGAGCATGCGCAGGTGATAAAGTTCACCAGCGCTTGGATGCACAAAGAGCATCCTGGCCAGCCGCCTCCTGTTCTGCTTACGCCTATCCCATGACTTTTCATTTTGTTTCCATGTAAACTTTGTTGGTATCTCAATGTAGGTAAGCTGCCTTGCTAGTTCATCTCTCTTGTTGAGTTCAAACCAGGCCATTAACTTTGTGAGGCCAAAAGAATCACCCAGTGCAATCTCATCAAGTTCTTGGAAATCACTAAAAACAATATTGTTTTGTGAAGGAAGATGAACCGGTAACCTTTCAACACTGGGATTGCTATAATGAATGTGATAGGAAAATACACGCCATATCGATTCATGGGGTGTCAAATATCTACAGTCAAGATAATGACGTATCTCATCAACTGCTGTCTGGGCTGTCTCCTGAGGGACAGGTGAGGTAGTTGTAGAAGAAGAAGAAGCAGACCGTACACTAATCATTGTGCGGTCATGTCCTTTAGAGAGATACTTGAACAAATACTTGACCACAGAGGTCGAATGGCATCGCTCAACATTGATATGAGCATCATACTTTAACAACATTTTCATGTTGTAAGGTACAACAAAACGGTTATCAAGAATGCATCCGTTCTTCTCAACTGTTACGCCAAGATCCCTTCTTCTGTATTGAACAAATTCATCATGTGTGAGAATAGTTGACCTAGCAAATTCTTTTGGGAAAAACTTTTTACATTTGCCATCTTCCATACATGGTGATGTTGGCCTTGCTGCACCACATGGTCCATGAATCATGAAACGTGTGACAACCTCATAACCTTGTGGATCGGTAACTGGGTCAGGTAACTCAGCAGATATAATAGAATCAACACCAGATGGATTTGATAGAACAGTGCGATCAGCCAGCCAAACGACAATATGGACATGAGGAAGCCCACGTTTCTGAAATTCAACTGTATAGATCACTACAAGGAAAGAACAGGATTTTTTATGAGAAAGGACAGAAGGGAAACAAAACAGAAAGAAATGACTGAACAAAGAAGGAAGTCATGAATACCAACATGCAGCAACTTGACCAAAGCAGCTATGGTCCTTGATATCTTTCACCATCTGATCGAGTTTCATTTTGAAAACCCTACATACAAGATCTGGCCTATCACACGGCTGTTGAGATGGAAACAGATTTCTCCGTATCTCAGGCCATGTAGGGTTGCAGGTGAAGGTGATGAAAAGATGCGGCGGGTCAAGAATTCGACAAACTGCCAGGGCATCCTGATAATTCTGGAAAAGATAACGGGGCCCACCAACAAAGGATGCAGGGAGGATAAACCGCTTGCCTACCTGATGCCCAAACATGTCCCCATGCAGAACAGCATTTCTAATATTCTGCATAGTATCCATCCGAAGACTTGCTTGGTTGTGATAGAGATAGGTTAGGCGAGCATCCTCGATACACGCATACATATCAACACAGATCTGCTGAAAAAGCCTGCCACACTTGAACAATGAAAGGCCGTCATCATGTCGCACATGCAGCCTATACCGGTAATATTCTAACATTGTGACATGCGGGCGCTGCACATCTGATGAACTGGCAGCCGAAGTATCATACTCTATGTCCTCTGTATAGCTGTTCTCTCCTCTGACAAAGATCAGCGGATATTGGAGTGCAAAGAATTTTTTATGGAGAGGATTGATGCGCTGTAGCTGGCCAGCCCGGGACTGAACAATAATGTCCCTGGTAGGGTGGTTTTGCTCGAAATCGCCAACTACTAACCCAACAACCTCATCTGCAGCAGGTGCAGAATACTGCACTCCTTGGCACCGCCGTGGTGAAGCGATTCGAATGAAAAAATCATCACTGAGTCGATCACCAATGCGTTCTCGCGCAGACCTAAATCCACGAGCAATGCTGTTGTGCTCATAAAGCATATGACTAAGCTGGACAACTATATGCTCACGTGGACCGTTTCCTGAAGAATCAGGTGGAAGCGATGCGATTCTATTGTGAACTTCGTTTGCTGTATCATAAAAGTACAGCTGAGCATATGAAGGACGCTGGCCATCGGCAGGCGTGAGAGATCCAATACGATGGCAGACCTGGCCCGAAACCCGAAAGACATAAGGGCCTGGAGCAGCATTGATCCGTTGATCTATTCTGACACCCATAGATGTAAATGCAAACATAGAATTATAAGTCCGGATGTTGCTAATAAAATGAGCAGAATCCGGACCGTTTGATGGATCGAGCAATGAAGCAAGCGGTTCAGGAGGATCCTCGATAGATGGCAAGGAAACTCTCCCAGCGCGACAACAAAGGTTATACACCGGACCAGATTTTTCCTGAAGCCAGTAAAGTGCGTGACAATCAGGGCAAACCTGATCAGGATCCCCAAAATCAAGGTAAATCGGGTCGGGACCTACAAGAAAGCACAATTTTCAAAAGAAAGAACCGATAGAGGAAAAAAAAAGATATTAGGAAGTTAAACACACTGAACGAAAGGAAAGACAGCAGACCTAGACATGTACGGATTAGGCCAGGAACATGGACAGGCACATGTCCATGTCCTGCAAGTACTGAAGCTCTTGACCTGATGCCACGACCACGCCTACGCGGTCGGCTAGTATGACCTACCATGAAAAGAACAACAAAAGGAAATGCTCTGAAAGAAAAGAAAGAAAGAAAGCTGCATGGACTAAAACAGGCTATAGACATAGGAGCACCAGGACTGAAGAATACAACTGAGATGAGAAAGTTGATCGATAAGAAACTAAACAGCAGAGGGACAGTTACGTCGCAGAATAGGAAGCAGAAAAAGGAAGCTGAGACACATAAAGAAAAGAGGACCATGTATGTAAAAGAGAGACAGAAAAACATAAATGACAAAGTGTCATTCCCGACAATGCAACACGGAAGCCAAATGACCTGACGCTGACGATGTGGAATCATGACCAGGTGATGTCAAACCATCCTGGTTCGCAGGCAGTACCGCAGACGCTGGCAAGAAATCAGATCTTTTTCTACGCGGCATACCTAACGACGGGGCAAACACACACAATATTGAAACACAACAAAACATGGAGCAACAACACAATAAATGTATAAAGAACAAACCGAAGCATGGCAACACGAACAGAAGGAACTCACACCATCAGTTCAGGTTCATTATAGAGTAAGGTGCGGGGCCTTGAAAAAATGCAAGGCATAGCACAACTAACTTACCAAACACGCCAATGTATAACATCAAGAGGAAAAAGAAGCAAAAAAAAAAAAAAACAGGTAAAAAAAGGGAAACCTAACATAGTAATTGATCCAAGTACCATCTGCACAAACAATACAAACGACATACCTCGAGAAGCAGCAGAACGATACGGAAGATCACCGGAGAAAGTGTGGAATCTAAGGACAGACTGCGAAAGCGCAGAGCAGCAAATCGCGCCAGAAAACAGCACGCAGCGAATCAAGCAGTAGGACGACGAATGGCACAAATTCAGAAAAAAAATAACAGGTCAGAACCATGACAGAACAATAACTGGAACAAAACAATGAGAAAAAAAACACAAACTACCTAGAGGGAAAAAGAGGAAAGGGTACAGACCTGAGAAGAAGGCCCGAAAACGGCCGATGACAGAGCCCTGAAATAATAAGGAAAGTTAAAACCAAAAAGACAGACACGAAGGCAAGGCAAAAAAAGAAACAGCAGCAGCATTAAATAGCAAAAATCGAAGCAATAACCTCGAAAAAAACGGCCAACAACCAGACCTGTAGCAGAACTAACTGGGATAGGGCAGTAAAGAAAAAAACAAAACCAACAGCAACAAAGGCAGCAATACCTTGGTAAGGTGCAGAAACCAAGCAGGAAGAACGGCAGTGAACCTGAAAAACGAAAAAAGCAGAAACAGTAAAAATCTGAAGGTACAGCAAGAAGGACGACAAATCTGACAAAGAAGGAACACCAGATTGGCAGAAAAATAGGCAAAAGAACAGGATGGAATGGAACCATCACCAGACCAGGTTCAATAACACCAACCAGCCACGATCGGCAGGACCGATCGACCAGCAGAGCACAGTACAGATGAAACAGATCGAAAAAAGCGTATAAGAAAAGAAAAAATCGCTTACCAGAGAAGGAAGAAGCAAATCGCAAAGAGGAGAGAACAAAGAAAGGCAGACAGGAAAGAGAGAGGACGATCTCGCACAGGAAAAGAGACCAACCCAGGACCTTCCATAGCGCACAAACGGCAATCACAACAGTGCGAGGCATGGGAGGGACGAAAAAGGAAGAGAGGAGCGAACAACTCCGTCCGGAAAAGAAAGGGAGCAGATCAGTTGCGGCGGAGGCGCAAGGCAAGATAAGGGGCACGCACAAACGAAACACCAGAGCGAGGCAGGGAAATAACAAAGCAACGGCAGCAGAAAACCAGAAGCACCAAGCGGAGAAAAGGGACTGGAAAGACGGACGGACAAGATGAAATCTATCAGATCCTGAACAGGAAAGAGAACCGGTAGGATTCGAGCTCTTTCTACAGGAAAATGAGGGAATGAAATTGAAGTATTTATTATGGTTTGACACAGTCGTACCAGATGGCAGCATGTAATTTCATCCAACACGTGTAATTTCATAGAGTAAACAATTGTTTACATCTTTGGCCAAATTATTTTAGCCCCTAAAAACGTGCGTTTTCCTAATTTGGTTCAAAACTCCTAAATCTAGTGAGTCACAACTCACTAGAACATTCTAAGTCGCGTTCAAAACTCCTAGATCTGGTTCAAAATGATCGATCTAAATCGTCCAATACGATCTCCCTATTGAAATCTCTATGCAAATCAAATTTTACATTATTCGTCACAATAATCTACATTAAAACTCTTTATACTGTCAAGAATATGATTCTTGTGTTATTTATTCAAAAAATTGATTATACATGGTAATTACACATATAAAATGCAATTTTACGTATCATTTGAGTATTTAAATCGTTTCTGGATTCATTCTAAATCTTTTCATCACAACAATCTACATTTAAACTCTTTTATACTACCAATAATATGATTCATGTGTTATTTATTAAAAAAGAATGGATTATACATGGCAATTACGCATATAAAATGAAAAAAATACAATTCTGAGCGACATTTTAGCATTTCAATCGTTCCTGGATTCATTCTAAGTCATTTAATCATAAAAATCTACATTTAAATTCTTTTATATTGTCAATAATATGATTCATGTGTTATTTATTCAAAAAGAAGTATTATACATGACAATTACGCACATAAAGTGCAAATAATGCAATTTTAAGTGTCATTTGAGCATTTCAATTGTTTCTGGATTCATTCTAAGTCATTTCATCAAAATAATCTACATTTAAACTCTTTTATACTATCAATAATACGATTCATGTGTTATTTATTCAAACAGAATATGTATTAATTATTTAAAAAAAATGTATTATACATGACAATGACGCATATAAAGTGCAAATAATGCAATTCTGAGTGTCATTTGAACATTTTGATCGTTTCTGGATTCAATCTAAGTCATTTAATCACAATAATCTATATTTAAATTCTTTTACACTATCAATGATATAATTCATATGTTATTTTTTTAAAAAAAAATGGATTATACATGACAATTACGCATATAAAAAGCAAATAATGCAATTCTGAGAGTCAATTGAGCATTTCAATCGTTTCTGGAATGAATCTAAGTCATCTAATCACAATAATCTATATTTAAACTATTTTACGCTATCAAAGATATGATTCATGTGTTATTTATTCTTAAAAAAATAGATTAAACATGGCAATTACGCATATAAAGTGAGAATATGCAATTCTGAGCGTTATTTGAGCATTTCAATCGTTTATGGATTCATTCTAAGTCATTTCATCATAATAATCTATATTTAAACTCTTTTATATTGTCAATAATATGATTGATGTGTTATTTATTCAAAAAGAATGGATTATACATGGCAATTACTCATATAAAGTGTAATAATGCAATTCTAAGAATCATTTGAGCATTTCAATCGTTTCTGCATTCATTTATAAGTCATTTCATCTGAATAATATATATTTAAACTATTTTATACTGTCCATAATTTATTCATGTGTTGTTTATTCAAAAATAATGAATTTTACATGGCAATTACGCATACAAATTGCAAATAATGCAATTCAGAACATTTTGAGCATTTCAATCGATTCTGGATTCATTCTAAGTCATTTCATTAAAATAATCTATATGCAAACCCTTTTATACTGCCAATAATATGATTCATGTGTTATTTATTAAAAAAGAATAGATTATACATGGAAATTACGTATATAAAGTGCAAAAAATGCTATTCTGAGCGTCATTTGAGCATTTCAATCGTTTATGGATTCATTCTAATTCATTTTATCACAATAATCGACATTTAAACACTTTTATATTATCAACAATATGATTCAAGTGTTATTTGTTAAAAAATAATGGACTATACCTGGCAATTACGCATATAAAGTGCCAATAATGATGTTATGAGTGTCATTTGAGTATTTCAATCATTTCTAGATTCATTCTATGTAATTTCATACAAAATAATCAACATTTAAACCCTTTTGTATTGTCATTAATATGATTCATGTTTATTTTTTAAAAAAGAATGGATTATACATGGCAATTACGCAAATAAAGTGCAAATAATGCAATTCTGAGCGTTATTTGAGCATTTCAATCGTTTCTGGATTCATTCTAAGTCATTTCATCACAAAAATCTATATTTAAACTCTTTATACTGTCAATAATACGATTCATGTGCTATTTGAAAAGAATGGATTATACCAAGCAATTACGCATATAAAGTGCAAATAACGTAATTCTGTGCATCATTTATGTATTTCTATCGTTTCTGGATTCATTCCAAGTCATTTCATCATAATATTCTAATTTTATCCCTTTTATGCTGTCAATAATATGATTCTTGTGTTCTTTATTAAAAAAGAATGGATTATACAAGGCAATTACGCATATAAATTGCTAATAATGCAATTCTGAGCATCATTTGTGAATTTCAATCGTTTCTGCATTATTCTAAGTCATTTCATCTGAATAATCTATATCTAAATTATTTTATACTGTCAATAATTTATTCATGTGTTATTTATTAAAAAATAATGAATTATACATGGCAATTACACATACAAAGTGTAAATAATGCAATTCTGAACATCATTTGAGCATTTCAATAGATACTGGATTCATTCTAAGTCATTTCATTAAAACCCTTTCATACTGTCAATAATATGATTCATGTGTTATTTATTCAAAAAGAAAAGATTATATATGGTAATTACGCATATAAAGTGCAAATAATGCCATTCTGAGCGTAATTTGAGCATTTCAATCGTTTCTGGATTCATTTTAATTCATTTTATCACAATAATCGACATTTAAACTTTTTATATTGTCAATAATATGATTCGTTTTTTATTTGTTCAAAATGAATGGATTATACCTGGTAATTACGCATAGAAAGTGCAAATAATGCAGTTCTTAGCGTCATTTGAGTATTTCAATCATTTTTGGATTGATTCTAAGTAATTTCATCAAAATAATCTACATTTAAACCCTTTGTACTGTCATTAATATGATTCATGTTTATTTATTTCAATAAAATGGATTATACATGGCAATTACGCAAATAATGAATAAATAATGCAATTCTGAGCGGTTTTTGAGCATTTCAATCATTTCTAGATTCATTCTAAATTATTTCATCACAAAAATCTATATTGAAACACTTTTTTACTGTCAATAATACGATTCATGTGTTATTTATTCGAAAAGAATGGATTATACAAAGCAATTACGCATATAAAGTTCAAATAATACAATTCTGAGCATTTCAATCGTTTCTGAATTTACTCTAAGTCATTTCATCACAATAATCTATATTTGAACCCTTTTATGCTTTCAATAATATGATTCATGTGTTATTTATTCAAAAATAATATATTATACAAGGCAATTACACATATAAAGTGCAAATAATTCAAATCATTATTTGAGCATTTCAATCATTTTTGGATTCATTCCAAACCATTTCATCACAATAATCTACATTTAAACATATAAAATGCTCAATTACACAAGGCAATTACACATATAAAATTTCTAAGCACCATTTGAGATTTTCAATCGTTTCTGTCCGCATTCTAAGCCATTTCCTCACAATAATCTACATTTAACCCCTTTTATACTGTCAATAATATCATCATGTATTATTTATTCAAAAAGTATGGAAAATAAATGACAATTACGCATATAAAGTTCAAATATTGCCATTCTTAGCATAATTTGAGTGTTTCAATAGTTTCTCGAATCAATCTAAATTCTAATTCATTTCATCAGAATAATGTACTTTTAAACTCTTTTATACTGTCAATAATATGATTGATGTATTATTTTACTAAAAAAGAATGGATTATACATGTCAATTACGTATATAATTTGCAATTAATGCAATTCTGTGCACCATTTGACCATTTCAATCGTTTCTGGATTCATTCTAAGTCATTTCATCGCAATAATCTTCATTTAAAACCTTTTATGCTTTCAATAATATGATTCATGTGTTCCTTATTTAAAAAAGAATGGATTATACAAGGCAATTAGTCATATAAAGTGCAAAATTGCAATTCTGGACATCATTTGAGCATTTCAATCGTTTCTGCATTATTTGTAAGTCTTTTCATCATAATAATCTACATTTAAACTCTTTTATACTGTGTCAATGATTCATGCGTAATTTATTTCTAAAACAATGGATTATATTTGGCAATTACGCATACAAAGTGCAAATAATGCAATTCTTAACATAATTTGAGCATTTTAATCGTTTCTGGTTTCATTCTAAGTTATTTCATCACAATAATCTACATTGAAACTCTTTGATATTGTAAATAATAAGATTCATGTATTATTTATTCAAAACGAATGGATTATACAAGGCAATTACACAAATAAAGTGCAAATAATGCAATTCGGAGCGTCATTTGAGCATTTCAATTGTTTTTGGACTCATTCTATGTCATTTCATCACAATAATCTACATTTAAACTATTTTATACTACCAATAATATAATTAATTTATTATTTATTCAAAAAGAAAGGATTATACATGTCAATTACGCATATCAAGTCCAAATAATGCAGCTCCGAGCATCATTTATGCATTTCTATAGTTTCTGGATTCATTCTAAGTCATTTCATCATAATAATCCACATTTTGTCCCTTTTACGCTGTCAATAATATGATTGATGTGTTATTTATTCTAAAACAATGGATTATACTTGGAAATTATGCATACAAAGTGCAAATAATACAATTATGAACATAATTTGAGCATTTCAATTGTTTATGGATTTATTCTCAGTCATTTCATCATAATAATCTATATTTAAACTCTTTTATAGTGTGAATAATCTGATTCATGTGTTAGTTATTCAAAAAGAATGGACTATACATGGGAATTACGCGTATAAATTTCAAATAATGCAATTCTGAGCATTTCAATCGTTTCTGGATTCATTCTAAGTCATTTCATCGCAATAATCTTCATTTAAACTCTTTTACACTGTCAAATATTATTCATGTGTTTTTTATTCAAAAAGAATTGTATATATATGGCAATTACGTATATCAAGTGCAAACAATATAATTCTGAGTATCATTTGAGCATTTCGATCGTTTCTGGATTCATTCTAAGTTATTTCATCTCAATAATCCACATTTAATATGATTCATTTTTTATTTATTTCCAAAATAATGGATTATACTTGACAATTACGCATACAAAGTGCAAATAATGCAATTCTGAACATAATTTGAGCATTTCAATCCTTTCTGGATTCATTCCAAGTCATTTCATCACAGTAATCTACATTGAAACTCTTTTATACTGTCAATAATAAGATTCATGTGTCATTTATTCAAAAAGAATGAATTTTATATGGCAATTATGCATATAAAGTGCAAATAATGTAATTCGGAACGTCATTTGAATATTTCAATTGTTTCTGGATTCATTCTATGTTATATATAACAAAAATCAGAATTTAAACACTTTTATACTGTCAATAATATGATTCATGTGTTATTTATTCAAAAATAACGGATTATACATGGCAATTACGCATACAAATCGCAAATAATGCAATTCAAAGCATCATTTGAGCATTTTATTCATTTTTGGATTCATTCTAAGTCATTTCATCACAATAATCTACATTTAAACTCTTTTATACTGTCAATAATATGATTCATGTGTTTTTTATTTAAAAAGAATGGAATATACATGGCAATTACGCATATCAAATGCAAATAATGCAATTTTGAGCATCATTTGAGCATTTCAATCGTTTCTCGAGTTATTCTAAGTTCCTAAATCATTTCATCACAATAATCTACTTTTAAACTATTTTTTACTGTCAATAATATGATTGATGTGTTATTTATTCAAAAAGAATGGATTATTTAAGGCAATTACGCATATAAAGTGCAAAAAAATACAATTCTGAACGTCATTTTATTTCAATCGTTTGTGGATTCATTCTAAGTCATTTCATCACAATAATCAACATTTAAAACTCTTTTATATTGTCAATAATATGATTCATATATTATTTATTACAAAAAAAATGGATTATACATGGCAATTACGAAATTACAGTACAAATAATGCAATTCAGAGCGTCATTTGAGCATTTCAATTTTTTCTTTAATCATTCTAAGTCATTTCATCACAATAATCAACATTTAAACTCTTTTATATAGTCCATAATATGATTCAGGTGTTATTTATTCATAAAGAATGGATTATAGAAGGCAATTACGCATATAAATTGCAAATAATACAATTATGAAAGGGATATGAACATTTCAACCGTTTATGCATTCAATCTAAGTCATTTCATCGCAATAATCTACATTTAAACTCTTTTATACTATCAATACCACATTGATGTGTTATTTACTAAAAAAAAATGGATTATACATGGCAATTACGCATATAAATTGCAAAAATAATGCAATTCTGTGCATCATTTCAGCATTTCAATCGTTTCTGGATTCATTCTATATTATGTCATCACAATAATCTACATTTAAACCCTTTTATGCTGTCAATAATATGATTCCAGTGTACTTTGTTCATATAGAGAATGATTATACAAGGCAATTAGTCATATAAAGTGCAAATAATGCAATTCTGAGTATCATTTGAGCATTTCAATCGTTTCTGCATTGTTTCTAAGTCATTTCATCTCAATAATCTATATTTAAACTCTTTATACTATCAATAATATGATTCATATGTTATTTACTTATAAAACAATGGATTATACTTGACAATTACGCATACAAAGTGCAAATAATGTAATTCTGAACATAATTTGGGCATTTCAATCGTTTCTGGATTCATTCCAAGTCATTTTATCACAATAATCTTCATTGAATCTTTTTGATACTATCCCTAATAAGATTCATGTGCTATTTATTCAAAAAGAATGAATTATCCCTAATAATGTAATTCGGAGCGTCATTTGAGTATTTTAATCATTTCTGAATTCATTCTAAGTTATATCATCGCAAATCTACATTTAAATATTTTTATACTGTCAATAATATGATTTATTTGTTATTTATTCGAAAAGAAATGGTTATACATGGCAATTACATATATAAATTGAAAATAATGCAATTCTAAGCATCATTTGAGCATTTCATTCGTTTTTGGATTCATTCTAAATCATTTCATCACAATAATCTACATTTAAAATCTTTTATACTATCAATAATATGATTCATGTGTTTTTTATAAAAAAAAAGAATGGAATATACATAGCAATTACGCATATCAAGTGCAAACAATGCAATTCTGAGCATCATTTGAGCATTTCAATCGTTTCTCGAGTCATTCTAAATTTCTAATTCATGTCATTACAATAATATACTTTTAAACTCTTTTATACTATCAATAATATGATTCATGAGTTATTTATTCAAAAAAATAGATTATACATGGCAATTACGCATATAATAAAGTGAAAATATGCAATTCTGAGTGTCATTTGAGCAATTCAATCGTTTTTGAATTCTTTCTATGTCATTTCATCACAATAATCTACATTTAAACCCTTTTATACTGTCAATAATATGATTCATGTGTTATTTATTCAAAAAGAATGGATTATACATAGCAATTACGTATGTAAATTGAAAATAATGGAATTCTAAGCATCATTTGAGCATTTCATGCGTTTTTGGATTCATTCTAAATCATTTCATCACAATAATCTACATTTAAACACTTTTATACTATCAATAATATGATTCATGTATTTTTTATTAAAAAAAATAGAATATACATGGCAATTACGCATATCAAGTGCAAACAATGCAATTCTGAGCATCATTTGTGCATTTCAATCGTTTATGGATTCATTCTAAGTTGTCTCATGACAACTGATATGTAGCTAATAATACCCTAATTTAGTCCTAAAAGTACCGCAAGCGTACGGTAAATCGTTGGATGTGGTTAGGGGTCGAATCCACAGGGACGGTAGATTGAGTACTAAACCTTACTTATTCACAAAATCTAGACAATCAAATGAAGGGTTTAGGCTTAAACTAACAATTAACAAAGACAATCAATTAAGAGACAAACAACTAATAATTTTTGGTGTTTTGGTGATAAAATATGCAATAAAAGTGTCCTAGGGTTTCAGTTTTACTTTCAGTCCGGCTTCGGATCGTCGGCACCGGTCACTTTCGTGCCGATACCGACTAGTGCGCAGCAGATTAGGCCTGTGTACTCCGCACAGGCACCAATGTTGCCCGCACAACCCTTAGTTAATGGTGTTTCGACTCAATAACTTGGTTTTTGGCTTGTGTGAGGCAGATCTAGCCGGACTTGGACTCCCTAGACCTCAGCTGTCGCTTGTTGGTCATGGTATCGGGACCGGAACCTAGTCTAACACCCCCATTAGGTCGATTAACCCTCAACTTTCGCATGTTGGCTTAATCTACCTAAGTTCACTTGTTATTTTCAAAGGTATCCACTAGACTTTCGCCTTAGCAGAAACTTTCCCCCGTCGGGTACCAATTGGACTACCTTTCGGCTTATATCCTACCTCAAGTCACTTTGTTCAACCAATCAACTAACCTACACCTTTGACCAAGATTAGATGTGGCCATTCATCTAATAGGAGGTTCAGTTAATCAATCAAGCACAAACAAGCATTCACAAATAATATTCAACAAACAATACACATCAAATACCAAATATCAAGTTTCATACATCAATCCAAACATCAAGATCTAACCTAAGCCCTAAGACAATGCAATCTAGCCTAGCATATGCTCAAAACTGAAAGTAAATGATGAAATGCAAGATACAAACTCCATAATCGAGCAAACAAGAGAGAAAAGAAAGATACAACCGTAACCCAGCCTATTCCTCCTACTTGCAAGCTTCTAGAGTCGAAATCGGAGTCGGAATCACTGCTGTCGCATGAAATCCAAGCTCCAGAGGCGCGATGCGGGGTGCAATGGCGGCGGTGCGGGGTGATTGGCGTGGCAGAGAGTGGATCGGAAGAGAAAAATGGTGTTATGCGGTGTACGAAGTGGAGTTGTGCGGGATATCATGGTGCTGTGCGGGCAACGATGGAGCTGTGCGGGCTACAGTGGGGGAAAATGGTGAGAAAAGAGGCGGCGCCCCAGGCAGCCGCCTGGGGAGTGGAAGATGGAGAGAAGGATCCCTAATTTGGCATGAAAGGCGCTTTATATAGGGCGTGGATTAGGTTTAGGGTTTGGTGCGGAGTACAGTTAGGTCGGTGCGGGATACAATTTGGGCTGTGCGGGCTACAGCAGGGCCCAGTTCGGAGTACAATAGCGTGCTGGGATGGGAATGAGTCATCCAGCCCAAGTGTTGGCCGCACAGCTAGATTGTACTCCGCACTGGAGATGTCCAGGGCATGTTATATGCATTGTAGGCCGCACTGGAGAACTGTTGGCCGCACAGGAGGGTTGTTGGCCGCACAGGAGGTGTGTTGGCCGCACCAGGCAAGTGTTGGTCGCACGAGAGAGGTCTTGGCGGCACTAGGGGGCTGTTGGATGCACAGGAAGATTGTTGGCCGCACAGGAGGGGTGTTGGCCGCACCAGATCACTTGTAACTTGCCGGAAAGGTGCCGATTTGCATTGGTTTCACCTCAAATCCCTGAAATTCAAAGACAAACCAAAAGCAGTACCAAATTCTACAAATCCAAACCGAAAAGCACACAATTTCAAGAGTTTAGGTTATGATTTTAGGGTTAAGTCCGGCCAAATACCATATATATAAATGCTATATCAAATCCCCCCAAGCTTAAACCTTGCTTGTCCTCAAGCAAAACCCTAAACTTAGTGGTGGACTAATACCTAAATCTGAACCAAAACATCTCGAATTCCTACAAGTTGAAACGTCAATCGATCAAGCAAGAAATTCACATTTTTGAAAAGAATGCAAGTGGTCGTCTTAATTTATTTTGAAAATGTATTAAAGGTTTAAGTATTTTTCGATTAGTTTGTGCAACACTTAGACCAAATGACTTCAATTTTCTACCTCAAGGACTCTAGCTTATCTTCATTAAAATATCATGCAAAGTCAAAATTGATTGCCCGTTCATTCCCGCACCTTCCATGGTCTTGTAAACAATTTCATTAATGTGTCAACTAGTTTAGAGTCTTCCAAAAACAGAATTTTCACCAATTTGTGTGCAAGTCGAGTGTGGGTGATTACTCACCTTAGGGTTTTATGCAAGAGACTTAAGCGGAAAGACTTGAATCGGAATTCGCTCGCCTATGGCCACCGGTATCATCGAGCCATCGATCCCAGCGAATTCCTTTCCGATGCTCTCACATAGTTTCAAGACTTTCTGAGCGGTGGGGTTTAATTAAGATAGATTTATTTTTGGGTTTTTGGTTTTTTTTTGTTTTTTTGTTTTTTTTTTGGTTTTTTTTTTGTTGTTTTTTTTGTTTTTTTTTTGCATTAGTAAATAAGAACAGAAAATAAATAATAAAAATTTGGGTTAAACCGCTCATTTTTATCACTTAATGTCAAAAGCACCCTCATTTTCACACTATTTAAATAGTCCCATTAAGTTTGCTTGTTGGTGTCCCAAGCATTTTAAAAGCAACATCAATCAAGACTCAATTTAAGTTTACACACATTAATGATACTCTTTTTGAACAAGTCCATGTAAAATGCAAGTCCGTTCACTCGGCAAAAAGTTATGACCTTGTCTAATAGCATTTAACAATTTCAAGCACCAAAGTTTCAAGTCCTATCAATTTCAAAATCCATAACATTCGATCCATTGGCACACAAACTAATCCAAAAAAAATACTTAATCATTCAATACCTTGACAAAATAAATGTGTTAACTACCACTTGTCATTTCAAATCAAAGGACAAACAAGCACATTCAATTGATTTCCAATCATTTACATGCAACTATATGGTGCAAACCACGTGCCAGAGGTGTTGTGCGGGGTACACCCATTTCTGTGCGGGGTACACCTGACAATTTCAGTTGCACAATAATTCCAGAGGACTAATGTACTCCGCACAGGGACAATGTGTAACCCGCAAAAGCTCTTTGACAGTTCAAAAATATGACAAGATGCACTCTTACAAACAAGTTTGTAGCCTCCCCCAAGCTTGAACAAAGCATTGTCCTCGATGCTACACATCACCACAGATAAAATAAAGAGAAAGCAATTGAAAACATACCAAATTGGCGATCCGTGTGGTGATAGGCACTAAGCGGTTGTGGCTCGCGGCAATTGCAGCGCAATCGGAAGTGTGCGGCATGTGATCGGTACTGTAAGTTTTCAGGATTTGGTGGAGCTGCGGCGTGTTGAGCGGTGATTTCGGCAATATACAGGGTACAAAGGTCAATTGTGCGGGTTACAATGGTCTAAATTGCCCTCGGATTGTGTCAAAATGAGACCTGTGCGGGCTACAAGGTGTGTTGTGCGGAGTGCACTGGCTTGAGTTGCTCTTGGATTGAGTTAAAATGACCATTGTGCGGGCAACAATTTTGGCCTGTGCGGAGTACACTGGCTTGAGTTGCTCTCGGGTTAGGTAAAAATGAGTATTGTGCGGGCAACAATTTTGGCTTGTGCGGAGTACACTGGGTGGAAATTGCTCTCTAGTGTGGCTTTTTACAAGTTGTGCGGGGAACAGAGGCAGGATGTTGCTTGCATAGGAGGATCTGTTACCCGCACAATGGGGTTTGTTGCCCGCATAGTGCTGGATTTTGATGCGGCATGTTGAACCCGTGGCTTGTGAATGCTCTGCAATCCGCACAGTAGGAGTTGTGTAAGCCGCACAGTGTTGATTTCTTGGTTTAATGTGGCAATTCAACGCTCAAATCGTGTTGGTTGAATAAATTGCAGCGGACAACTCGTGTGAGGTCGTGCCGAGGCAGGTTTTCATCACTTCTTGCCTCATGGTGCTCTAGTACGATTCGTCCGGAGACATCCACAATTAATCAAACCTGAAATTACACACAAAAATAACCCAATGTCATGAATAATTCCCCACCTCGAGAAATAAGTTGAAATTTCGAATCCATCGATTATGCCCAGTTTTTTTTTCTTTTCTATTTCTTTAAAAACAGAAAACTAAATTAAAACAAACCTAAACTTTTTGTGTTTTTTTCATTTTCAGATTTTTATTGGTTTTTCTAAAATTTTCAAAACTGAAATTTAAAATAAAGAGAAGAGTTTTAGAGTCTTGGGTTGCCTCCCAAGAAGCGCTTGTTTTAGGTCACTAGCTTGACCACCTTTCTCCTCATCTTATCTTCACTTTACGCCCTGTTAATGCATCATAGTTCACCCAAAAATGGTTGAGCAAGACTCTTGAGACATGCTTGGTGTGCTCCTTCTCGGTTGTCTTCATGGTTGGTTCGATTGTGATGCGATATTCGATGTGTTGTTTGTTGTCCTTCATCGCATTGAGACTCTCCAAGCATTCTATAAGTTGAGGGCTCAAGTTGATTTTGGTGAAATTGCAATTCTTCATGTCGGATGCCTCGACTTTGAGAGTGATACCACCATCTTCTTTCTTCTCGAGTTCTTTAATGATAGAATCTGTTGGAGGATGCTTCAATTCCAAATCATTAGATTTGACAATGCATGGTAATCTAAGTGGAATGAAATTTGGAAGGATATTAGGTGGAGGTGCAACAAATTTTGGTTTTTCTACTTTCTCTTGTTCTTCATTTGTTTCAAGTTGTGTGCTTTCATCACTATCCGTCTCATAACAAACTCCAATCAACACGGGAGAACTAAAACCTTCTAATTCTCTATCACTTTGCAATGTCATTTTGGCATTTTGTTCAGCATGTAGACTTTGTGAAGGACACGTTTCTTGGAAAATTAAAGTCTTTGTCATTTTTTCTAGTAATGTGGTATAAGTATCAAACTTGGATGACAAAGAATCCAATCTTTCAAGAATTTCCCCACGTTTCTTTCTTTGACTAGCCATGAAATCTTCAAACAATGATTCATAACTTGGCATTTGCAAAGGTGATTGAGAATCATAAGTTTCAGTAAAGAAAGTAAATCTAGGGTCTAGTTGAGACGTTGAACCTTCATTATCCAAAGAAAAACAAGAGTTATAAGTCAAACCATAGTCGAATTCTTCCCTGTTGGTGTACAATGCGGGGTACACTCCTTCCTGTGCGGGGTACACTGGGTCCTGGGTGCACTGAACTTGTTGATGTTTGGGCCAAATTGGTGGTTGTGCTGTCCAGACTGGTGGTTGTGCAGGGTACACATCTGACTGTGCGGGGTACACATGGTCTTGTGTGGAGTACACCCTTGTCTGTGGGGGATATATATCAGTCTGTGCGGGATACACTCTTGGGTGTGCGGAGTGCACCAGACATTGTGTGGAGTGAGCCTTTGCCTTCACTGTTAACTGTGCGGGGTACACCCTTGTCTGTGCAGGGTACATCCTTGACTGTGCGGGGTACACTGAGCCTTGTGTTGGCTGCACTCTTGACTGCACCCTTGACTGTGCGGGACACACTCCTGCCTGTGCGGAGTACACCGCTGCCTGTATTTGGCCCGAATTAGGTACCACCATGTTGTGTGTTGAATGACTCGAGTAGTGGGTGTATGAATCTTGATGTGGACTCCATCCTTCCTTGGATCCTTCCCTTCTCATGTTTTGCTTGTTTGTGAATTGGTTCTCCAATCGACTCACTCTTCTTTTCATTTCTTCAATTTGAGCTTGTCTCATCAAGCGGTCGACTCTCTCATTGAGTTGGGCCAAAGGATCTTCTTCATCACTCCAATTATCCTCCGTTTCGTGCTCAAATCTCTGAAAAGAATGGAACATGGTGATGCAAGTGAATTTTTTTTGCTCTTTTTATGAAGAAAAATAAGAAAAATGATACAAGGTCTAGTCTCTTGCTACTCAAGTAAGTTTTAATATCAACACCGTCCCCGGCAACGGCGCCAAAAAGCTTGATATGTAGCTAATAATACCCTAATTTAGTCCTAAAAGTACCGCAAGCGTACGGTAAATCGTTGGATGTGGTTAGGGGTCGAATCCACAGGGACGGTAGATTGAGTACTAAACCTTACTTATTCACAAAATCTAGACAATCAAATGAAGGGTTTAGGCTTAAACTAACAATTAACAAAGACAATCAATTAAGAGACAAACAACTAATAATTTTTGGTGTTTTGGTGATAAAATATGCAATAAAAGTGTCCTAGGGTTTCAGTTTTACTTTCAGTCCGGCTTCGGATCGTCGGCACCGGTCACTTTCGTGCCGATACCGACTAGTGAGCAGCAGATTAGGCCTGTGTACTCCGCACAGGCACCAATGTTGCCCGCACAACCCTTAGTTAATGGTGTTTAGACTCAATAACTTGGTTTTTGGCTTGTGTGAGGCAGATCTAGCCGGACTTGGACTCCCTAGACCTCAGCTGTCGCTTGTTGGTCATGGTATCGGGACCGGAACCTAGTCTAACACCCCCATTAGGTCGATTAACCCTCAACTTTCGCATGTTGGCTTAATCTACCTAAGTTCACTTGTTATTTTCAAAGGTATCCACTAGACTTTCGCCTTAGCAGAAACTTTCCCCCGTCGGGTACCAATTGGACTACCTTTCGGCTTATATCCTACCTCAAGTCACTTTGTTCAACCAATCAACTAACCTACACCTTTGACCAAGATTAGATGTGGCCATTCATCTAATAGGAGGTTCAGTTAATCAATCAAGCACAAACAAGCATTCACAAATAATATTCAACAAACAATACACATCAAATACCAAATATCAAGTTTCATACATCAATCCAAACATCAAGATCTAACCTAAGCCCTAAGACAATGCAATCTAGCCTAGCATATGCTCAAAACTGAAAGTAAATGATGAAATGCAAGATACAAACTCCATAATCGAGCAAACAAGAGAGAAAAGAAAGATACAACCGTAACCCAGCCTATTCCTCCTACTTGCAAGCTTCTAGAGTCGAAATTGGAGTCGGAATCACTGCTGTCGCATGAAATCCAAGCTCCAGAGGCGCGATGCGGGGTGCAATGGCGGCGGTGCGGGGTGATTGGCGTGGCAGAGAGTGGATCGGAAGAGAAAAATGGTGTTATGCGGTGTACGAAGTGGAGTTGTGCGGGATATCATGGTGCTGTGCGGGCAACGATGGAGCTGGGCGGGCTACAGTGGGGGAAAATGGTGAGAAAAGAGGCGGCGCCCCAGGCAGCCGCCTGGGGAGTGGAAGATGGAGAGAAGGATCCCTAATTTGGCATGAGAGGCGCTTTATATAGGGCGTGGATTAGGTTTAGGGTTTGGTGCGGAGTACAGTTAGGTCGGTGCGGGATACAATTTGGGCTGTGCGGGCTACAGCAGGGCCCAGTTCGGAGTACAACAGCGTGCTGGGATGGGAATGAGTCATCCAGCCCAAGTGTTGGCCGCACAGCTAGATTGTACTCCGCACTGGAGATGTCCAGGGCATGTTATATGCATTGTAGGCCGCACTGGAGAACTGTTGGCCGCACAGGAGGGTTGTTGGCCGCACAGGAGGTGTGTTGGCCGCACCAGGCAAGTGTTGGTCGCACGAGAGAGGTCTTGGCGGCACTAGGGGGCTGTTGGATGCACAGGAAGATTGTTGGCCGCACAGGAGGGGTGTTGGCCGCACCAGATCACTTGTAACTTGCCGGAAAGGTGCCGATTTGCATTGGTTTCACCTCAAATCCCTGAAATTCAAAGACAAACCAAAAGCAGTACCAAATTCTACAAATCCAAACCGAAAAGCACACAATTTCAAGAGTTTAGGTTATGATTTTAGGGTTAAGTCCGGCCAAATACCATATATATAAATGCTATATCAACAACAATCTACATTTAAATTCTTTTATATTGTCAATAATATGATTCATGTGTTTTTTATTAAAAAACATGCAATATACATGGCAATTACGCATATCAAGCGCAAACAATGCAATTATGAGCATCATTTGAGCATTTCAGTCGTTTCTGGATTCATTCTATGTTGTTTCATCACAACAATCTACATTTAAATTTTATTATACTGTGAATAATATGATTAAAGTGTTGTTTATTCGAAAAGAATGGATTATACAAAGCAATTACGCATATAAAGTGCAAACAAAGCAATTCTGACCGTCATTTGAGCATTTCAATCGTTTCTGGATTCATTCTATGTCATTTCATTACAATAATCTTCAATTAAACACTGTATACTGTCTATAATATGATTCATGTCTTATTTATTGAAAGAGATTGTATTATGCATGTCAATGGCGCATATAATGCAAAATAATGGATTATACATGGCAATTACGCATATAAAGTGCAAATAATGCAATTCTGAACGTCATTTGAGCATTTCAATCGTTTCTGGATTTATTCCGAGTCATTTCATCACAATAATCTACACTTAAACTCTTTTATACTATGAATAATATGATTCAAGTGTTATATATTCGAAAAGAATGGATTATACAAAGCAATTACGCATATAAAGTGCAAATAAAGTAATTCTGAACGTCCTTTGAGCATTTCATTTGGTTCTGGATTAATTCTAAGTCATTTCATCACAATAATCTACATTTAAACACTTTTATAATATCAATAATAGGATTCATATGTTATTTATTAAAAAAAAACAAGGATTATACATGTCAATTGCGCATATAAAGTAAAAAATAATGCAGCTCTGAGCGTTATTTGAGCATTTCAACCGTTTATGGATTCATTCTTAGTCATTTCATCACAATAATCTTCATTAAAACTCATTTATATTGCCAATAATATAATTAATGTGTTATTTATTCAAAAAGAAAGGATTATACTTGACAATTACGCATATAAAGTCCTAATAATGCAGCTCTGAGCATCATTTGAGCATTTCTATTGATTATGGATTCATTCTAAGTCATTTCGTCACAATAAACTACATTTAAACTCTTTTATATTTTCAATAATATGATTCATGTCTTATTTTATTCAAAAGGAATGGATTATACATGACAATTAAGCATACAAAGAATAAATAATGCAATTTTGAGCATCGTTATAGCATTTCAACCATTTCTGAATTCATTCTAATTCCTTTCATCAAAATAATCTACATTTAATCTCTTTTATACTGTTAATAATATGATTCATGTGTTATTTCTTTAAACAGAATTGATTATAAATGGAATTTACACATATAAAGTGCAAATAATGCAATTCTGAGCATCATTTGAGCATTTCAATCTTTTCTAGATTCATTCTAAGTCATTTTATGAGAATAATCTACATTCAAACTCTTTCATACTGTGAATGATATGATTCATGTGTTATTTATTCGAAAATAATGGATTATAATGGCAATTATGCATATAAAGTGCAAATAATGCAATCCTGAGCATCATTTGAGTATTTCAATCGTTTCTTGATTCATTTTAAATTATGTCATCACAAATATCTACATTTAAACACTTTTATACTGTCACTAATATGATTCATGTGTTATTTTTTCAAAAAAAAAATGTATTATACACTGAAATTACGCATATAAAGTGCAACTAATGTAATTCTGAGCGTCAATTGAGTATTTCAATCATTTCTGAATTCAATCTAAGTCATTTCATAACAATAATATACATTTAAACCTTTTATACTTTCATTAATGTAATTAATGTGTTATTTATTCAAAAATAATGTATTATACATGTGAATTATGCATATAAAGTGCAAATAATGTAATTCTAAGCATCATTTATGCATTTCTATCGTTTCTGGATTCATTCTAAGTCATTTCATCACAATAATCTACATTTATACCCTTTTATGCTGTCAATAATATGATTCATGTGTTTTTTATTCTAAAAGAATGGATTATGCAAGACAATTACGCATATAAATTTCAAATAATGCAATTATAAGCACCATTTGAGCATTTCAATCGTTTCTGTATTCATTCTAAATCATTTCATCACAATAATCTATATTTAACCCCTTTTATACTGTCAATAATATGATTCATGTGTTATTTATTAAAAAATAATGGTATATACATGGAAATTACGCATTTAAAGTGCAAATAATGCAACTCTGAGCATAATTTGAGCATTTTAATCATTTCTCGATTCTTTCTAATTCATTCCATCACAAAAATCTACATTTAAACACTTTTATACTGTCAATAATATGATTCATGTGCTATTTTTTTAAAAAAACAATGTATTATACATTGAAATTACGCATATAAAGTGCAAATAATGCAATTCTGAGCGTCAATTGAGTATTTCAATCGTTTTTGGATTCACTCTAAGTCATTCAATCACTATAATCTACATTTAAACTTTTTTACACTATCAATAATATGATTCCTGTATTATTTATTTAAAAAGAATGGATTATACATGGAAATTATGCATATAAAGTGCAATAAAGCAATTTTGAGCGTCATTTGAGCATTTTAATTGTTTCTGGATTCATTCCAAGTCATTTCATCACAATAATCTACATTTATACCCTTTTATGCTGTCAATAAAATGATTCATGTGTTATTTATCCCTTATATACTATCAATAATATGATTCATGTGTTATTTATCCATAAATAATGGCATATACATGGCAATTACTCATATAAATTGCAAATAATACAATTCTGAGAATCATTTGAGCATTTCAATCGCTTCTGGATTCATTCTAAGTTATTTCATCACAATAATCTAAATTTAAACCCTTTTATGCTATTAATACTATGATTCGTGTGTTTTTTATTTAAAAAGAATGGATTATACAAGGCAATTAATCATATAAAGTGCAAACAATGCAATTCTGAGCATCATTTGAGAGCAATTCAATTGTTTTTGCATTCTTTCTATGTCATTTCATCTCAATAATCTACATTTAAACTATTTTATACTGTCACTAATATGTTCATATATTATTTATTTCTAAAACAATGGATTATACTTGGCAATTCCGCATACAAAGTGCAAATAATGTAATTCTGAACATAATTTGAGCATTTCAATCGTTTATGGATTCATTCTCAGTCATTTCATCATAATAATCTTTATTTAAACTCTTTTATAGTGTGAATAATGGACTATACATGGCAATTATATATGTCAATTACGCATATAAATTACAAATAATGCAATTCTGAGAATCATTTGAGCATTTCAATCGTTTCTGGATTCATTCTAAGTCATTTCTTTATGCTGTCAATAATATAATTCATGTGTTCATTATTCAAAAAGAATGAATTATATAATGCAATTAATTCATGTGTTCATCATTTGAGTAATTCAATTATTTTTGCATTCTTTCTATGTCATTTCATCTCAATTATCTACATTTAAACTCTTTTATACTGTCAAGAAAATGATTGATGTGTTATTTATTTCTAAAACAATGGATTATACTTGGCAATTACGCATACAAAGTGCGAATAATGCAATTCTGAACATAATTTGAGCATTTTAATCGTTTCTGGATTCTTTCTAAGTCTTTTCATCATAATAATCTATATTTAAACTCTTTTATATTGTCAATAATATGATTCATGTGTTTTTATTCAAAAAGAATAGAATATACATGGCAATTACGCATATCAAGTGCAAACAATGCAATTCTGAACATCATTTTAGCCAAGGTTTTAAAATGCGATTTGTGTGGTTTAGCGGTTGGATGGTGATTTAGCGTTTATCGGTGATAAAACGGCGATAAAACGGATAAAATGGTGATATAACGGATAAAACGGTTGTGCGGTGTGAACAAAAATCAAGATAAAACGGCGATAAAACGAAAAAACGGAGTTTTTTAAAAGCTTAATTTTAGCATTTCAATCGTTTCTGCATTCATTCTATGTTTTTTCATCACAAAAATCTACATTTAAAGTCTTTTATACTGTGAATAATTTGATTCAAGTATTATTTATTCAAAAAGAATGGATTATACAAAGCAATTAAGAATATAAAGTGCAAACAAAGCAATTTTGAGCGTCATTTGAGCATTTCAATCGTTTCTGGATTCATTCTAAGTCATTTCATCACAATAATCTTCATTTAAACTTTGTATACTGTCTAAAATATGATTCATGTGTATTTATTGAAAGAGATTGTATTATACATGGTAATTACGTATATAAATTACGAATGATGCAATTCTGAGTATCATTTGAGTATTTCAATCATTTCTGGATTCATTTTAAGTTATTTCTTCGCAATAATCTACATTTAAACTCTTTATTCTGTTAAGAATATGATTCATGTGTTATTTATTCAAAAATATTGGATTGTGCATGGTAATTACACATATAAAGTGCAAATAATGCAATTCTGAGTATCCTTTGAGCATTTCAGTCGTTTCTGGAATCATTCTAATTCATTTCATCATAATAATGTACGTTTAAACTCTTTATACTGTCTAGAATATGATTCATGTGTTATTTATTAAAAAAAAAATTAGATTATACATGGTAATTACACATATGAAGTGCAATTATTGCATTTCTGAGTATCATTTGAGCATTTCAATCGTTTATGTATTCATTATAAGTCATTTCATCACAATAATCTAAATTTAAACTCTTTATAATGTCTAGGATATGATTTATGTCTTATTTATTCTAAAAGAATTGATTGTAAATGGTAATTAGTTATTACTCATATAAAGTGAAAATTATGCAATTATGAGTATCATTCGAGCATTTAAATCGTTTTTGAATTGGAATCTTTTTCTTTTTGACAAGTCAATTGATCCAACTCTGAAGCCCACGGCTTAATTTGTAAGAGAATTTGTCTTTTCAATGTGATATGATTTAATGTATGAGTACGTAATAACTAAGTTCAGTGATTTATGCATACAGTGGGTAAATTTGAGTGTTTGATATGTAAAATAATAAGTATGACTTTCGAATATACTGTACTAGAAACGGAGCAAGTTATTTTGTAGTTCCCAATTTGGACTTTAATCATTTTATCCATCTTATATCGGGATGTGCTAACCTTAACTAACCTTAATTCATCTTAACTAACCTCAATTCATTTGGTGGATTGAGATTAGTTGATTAGTTCCACTAACTTTGGGTTAGTGCTAACCCATCTCTCGCCAAATGCAACCTTAAAATATATTATATACACTCGGACAAATGTTGGGAATGCATGTGCGAGATTAAAATATATTTTTTATATTTTTTATTCTATCGAGTAATATCGATTTTTCAAAGTCCAAGTATAGCTGGTATCGTTCTTTAAAAAAAAAAATTTAGTTTATATCGAATTTTAAGAATCCGATATTAGTATCGGACTTTCATAAGTCAATATTACAATAACATTGTTAAAATTTAGATTATTTTAATACTACTAGCAGCAGTGCCCGCTCAATGTGCGGGCAATTTTTTATTTGATATATTTTAATAAATTAAAGACTTTTAGTATTAGTATATAGCAGTAGTGCCCGCTCAATGTGCGGACAATTCTTTATTTGATATATTTCAAAAAGATAAAGATTTTAATATGTATTTTTTATGTGAACTCTTTTTGCTCTTAAAAAATGGCGCTACACATAATCTAATAAAGACTTTCATTATATAATTTTTCGTGAGCTACCCTCAGACCTACTAATAATCAATAAAAAAGACAAAGTCCAAAGCACCCTTTTTAGCAATCCTTGATGGATATTAAATATGACTTGAATTGCATGAAAAATTTGATTTGTTTGGCCATCAATATATTCCAATAAAATAGTATTATTAAACTTTTTATTTTTATTTTTTAAAATTTTACTGCCCGTAGGCTAACTTTTTATTTTCAACCTTCTTTGAATATTTTGTTAAGCATTATCAAAATTTGTCAACACAACCATTATCAAGTGATCCCCTCCCTTATTCAAATATTATTTTGTAATATTGTTTAAAGGGTGCGTTTGGATAGGTGTGGGAAGAAGGGAAGAAGGGAAGAAGTATTGGGAAGTGTGTAATTTTGTGAAGAGTTTGTATTGTTTATAATTTTTTTTTCTTCCTTCTTCCTTTTTTTTCTTCCTTCTTCCTATATCCAAACGCAGCTAAAGGTAGAAAGTCCTCAACAGATCCCTCGTCCACGATTAACCTGCCTTAACCGCGGCCATGGCATTCAACTTTTCGGCACCGTCTTTTTCTTAATCTTCCAAATGATTTTTTTTTCTTATTGTCAAATTACAACATGGTTTCAATCATCTGATTAATGTTGCCTTTGTAATTTGTAGTACTTCTGCTTCTATCCAGTGCCTGCCTTTTACAAATTGCTGATAAGCATTCAAGTACTTTAGCAGAGCTACATACAGGGAAGGGGGCGTTTGTTTGTGTAGTAAGAGGTTGCATAAGTTAAGGATGTCTAAGTGTTTATGTAGTGTTATGTAATAGATGTTTGGTTGTGTAGTAAGGATGACTAACTTAATGTATGCATATATTCATGTCAAAAGACTAAAATGCCCTTATATTCATGCCTTTAATTAATTATTATTATTATTAATTATATTACTTGTAAAATATTATTAATTATAATAATTAATCTTTATTATTGATTATGATTTTTTAATAATTATTGTTGCTTATTAAATATTATTATTTATTTATTAATTATTAATTATTAATGATAATAAGAAATCATTTTATTATTATGAAATATTATTAATTATTCAATAACAAAAAATATTATTTATTAATTATTATTATTATTATTATTAAATCATTATTATTAATAATTAATATTGCTTGTAAAAGTATTATTTATTATTATTATTATTTATAATAATTAAAATTTATTATTATTTATGATTTTTAATAGTTATTATTACTTATTAAATATTATTATTTATTAATTATTATTAGTTATTTGTTAATTATTAAATATTATTATTAATTATTTCTAAGGGGTATTGTTGGGAAAAAAAGTTAAAGGGGACCATGCATAACTTATGCAACCTATTTAGGTTGCATAAATTATGTACCCTTAAGGCATCTTATGTAAGAGGTGTTTGGTGACTAAAGGATGCATAATTTAAGTTATGCATCCTTTTTTAAGTCACAAACAAACGGGGCATAAAGCAATCACACATTCACAGTGGTGAAATCGTTGCTTACATTTGAAAATAAGAAAACGTGCGCAATTCTTTTCAAACCAAATTTTTTTGGAAATAAGTGAGGAATGACCCCACTATTTTTCATTAAGAAAAGCATAACAAAGTTCAAGAAGAATACAATACCAGAGGGTGCGTTTGGATCGTTGGAAGAAAGAATAAGAAGAAGGAAGAAGAAGAAAAAAAATTATAAACAATCCAAACTCTTCACAAAGTTACACACTTTCCAATACTTTTTCTCACTTCTTCCCTTCTTCCCTTCTTCCCACACCTATCCAAACGCACCCAGAGATGACATGTCTCTCTGACTAAGACCAGAAATATATCCTAGCACCTTTAATGTACCAACTGGTACCGGTATCCTCAACTCCTAAAACTCACAACAACTAACAAAACACTAATCTCACCAACCATTCTGACTTATTACATCTCACCCCGTGAGAGAACCATGAGAACAGAATACGAAAATAATACCAACAGCAAGAAACAAAATCAAATTACAGAAATGCAAAGAATCAATTAAAGCAACCAAACAGTTTTTGCATTATTAAATCCCCACTCCATCTCACACTCCAGTCGATTCTGACACTATCATTCTGTTACTGCAACTGAATTCTACACCGTCCTCTTCTGTTTTAGTTGACCCCAAAATTAATACCCACTTTCTTATTCTGCATGGGAAATTATTAAAAAGCAAGGTACAATTATAACAAATAAATAACACAATGTAAGAAATTTAACCACCAAATACACAGTAATAAAGTGACACAGAGAGAAAATATTAGAGCTGACCTTTCTTCCCTTTTCTCTAGCACTACATTTGGTTTTTAATATCTTTGTCGGCTATCGTCAGCCATCAAAAAATAAAAACAAAAAGTGCCCATGCACTGGACAAGCTTTGGTGCCAATTGAAGATCTTATATTCTGTAAACCCAAGATAAATTTTATTCAAGTGTAGCTTATTTAGTAGTTCCAAACATCACGGTAACTAAAATGACAAATTAGTAATTTGGCAAAAATTTAATTGATAATCTCAAATATATAATAGTCAATAATGAATAAATCAACAGGGTTCATAAAAAAGGTGGCTGGTAGTGCATTGGAAATTTTTCTACATGGCAATTGTGTTTCATTCAGTCAACATCTTCATAGTTACACTGGTTCAATGATTGCAAATCCTATTACATGGGTCTCGCTGAGTTATAATTTTGACAAACTATTCTCACATCAAATTAAAAAAAAACTCAATTTATTCGATTATAAATGCTATTTTGGCCTTTGCTTGTGCTAACAGAGATCGTGGGCCTCCTAATTTTTAAAAAGTCTATATTTACCTCTCTCAAAAGTTTTTATGCCAGAGAGAACTCAATATACCAATACCTGCATGAAACAAAGAAAATGCCCAGCAATTACACAAAGCATAGCATACAAAAAGTAGTCCAATTTGCAAACGTATTTTTACGAACACTTAAACTGCATGATATATGTGCTTAATTGCTTCTTTATTTTTAGGAACATTTCAATTTGCCCTTATAGACATAAATTTTATTTGAAAAACTTCACTTCTGACTAAGCAATACCTCTTCAAGAATATGGCAATATGCAATTGGAGCAAAGTTGCACATTCTCTAGTATATCGTCATTGCTTTTTGACCTCGCTCAGGACTCCCTTCTATATATGCAAATCCACAAAGACTGCGACTGACAATTAAATTTTTTAAATAAGCCTGATTTCATAAAGATCTAGAAAACACATTAGAGTTGAAAAAAAAAATCATAAATACACAAATTTGCAGTACAAAATAAAATTTCGTGATTTTTAAATAAGCCTGATTTCATTTTCAAGATCTATTTTTTTTAATAAGTTATTAGCGGATCTGTTTTGTTGTTATTATATTATCACCATACACGAAAATCTGACAACAACAAAACAGTATCTCTCTAAGCACAATGAAGCATTCTGATATCTCATTTTTGTTTCCAATTACCTCCGCTAATAACTTATGAAAAAAAGAAATTTGATTTGCTAATGCTAAAGCTTCGAAAAAGTTGAAGAGTGCCGTCATTTGGACTACACAAACCAAAAGTTGGAAGATTACATACCACGTAGCCATAGCCATGAAATGAGTGTAGTAACTTTTTAGTTTGCAAAAGTTGAAGATTACATACCACTTAGCCATGGAATGAGTATTTACACATCTTTATTTCGAAATTATACCCAAAGTTAGTATCAGCTCATCACCAGATATGAACTAATTGCATACTGGTTAAATTGCAAACAATCGAGGACTGATAACTACTGGGATGGCGAGAAATAGCATGAAAGATCAGGTAAAAAACCATGCAATATTTGTCACCACAACAACCTATATTAAGCGCTAATTTTTTTTTTCAGAACCTATGCACCTAATACGCACTATCTCACTATTGATCATTATGTAGACTGTTGCCGTGCGACCAAGAACAACAACAACAATAGTTCAGATTAGGGACAGCAAAAACTGACCTCAAAAAAAACCAATGCAGACCAACACTCACGAATAGTGACCAAGAAGAGCTCAATACCAGCAAGAAAAGCCTGAAATCGAGAAAAGGGACAAACATAAATTATCAGAATTGGAAAATAAGAAAAATAGACAGAAAAGTAAAAAAGAAACGAATAAAAGGGAGTCACTAAACAGAAGGGAAAAGCAAGAATAATAAATTGAGGACAAAAGGAAACCTAAGAAGAAAGTAAGGAACAACGGAAAAAGAAAAGAGGAGAAGAAAATAGGGTACAGCGCAGAAATACCAACATCAATAGGAGCTGACAGGCGAAGAGCCACGATTCAGAAATCGAAGAGCTGCTTCTTTAGGGATCGAAGAGCAAAATAAGAGATACAAAACCTGAAAACACAAAGACAAAATCTAGCAAAATAAAAAAAAAAGATTCTAGATTCATATAAAACGTCTGTTATTGTGCCGTCATTTTATTGTAGCTTGATGCAGTAACCATAGGCAGCAATAAGTATCGAACATATATATGCAATTTTTTTTATATCCATTGTTTTATTGTCTAATTAAAATGAAAATAATAATTGTTCCCTTTATCATTCTCCTTTCTATTTCAAAACAAGAGAACAAAATTATTTTTCTGTCTACAATTTGTCCTCATAAAAATGGTCGTGAAAGGCTTGTTCTGGCATTTCCAATAGTGAATGCATACATGATATTAAAAATTTAACAAAATGAAATAAAACATACTGTATGTTGCTTGTATTGGTTCCTAATAGCCTCAAGGGAAGTATATCACTTATGTACGCAACTGCAATTTAGGTAATGCATACACGCATTCCTTCGATTCTCTTGCCCTGCACCCAGTATTTCTCTCCAAGATCTTATCCTGGAATTATTTAAGAGAAACAAAATTTCATTAACTTCTTTAAAATTCACAAAACATTTCCATGAAAACACATGCAAGAAAGAGAAGGAAAATTTAACTAAGGATGGTTTGTCAGATCAACAGTGAATCTTGCCAATAAAATAGCCGAGGCAGCAACTACTAAAGGTAAATACTTGATACAGACACCATAAGACTCAGCTCAGCTAGGTAATACGCCAAAGTCCAGTGTCCAATTTGCACGCTAGAAAATTGTAAATGCACACAAGTAGAATTAGAGTTGCAAGACATATTATGAACAATAAATGAGAAACCAAAATAGACAAAATTAAAATACCTTGATGTCTTGCTGGTCATCTTTTAGGAACCTCCGACGGAAAGTGTTTATTGGAGCGCTTCCCATCTCGTATTTCAACAATCGCAACAAATCACACTCCATCTCTGCAACCTATATGCAAAGACAACAAGTATAAAAACCTGAGCAAAACTTACAAGTAAAAAAAAATAACAACCCTAAAAAGAGGGTTTGAGAAAATAGGCCAACCTCCTGCTTTTTTAGGTGGTGGCAGCAGCACCACAGAACTAATCAAAATCAGGTGGGCTTATCTCGTCATATTTTCCAAATTAAAATCAACCAAAAAATCCAACCAGTAAGACAAACATGTCAACCAAATATCTCATCTTTCTCAATATGTGAAAATACACAATATTTAGGTTTAATAGAAGTAAAAAATCATTATAAACCCAGTTCAATTCACAATCAATCTAATTGCTGAAAATTTTGTAAATTGCCTTCGTTTTCAGCATCAAGAAAATAAAATTTCATCAAATTAAAATTATGATACCACCAATTTCAAACGAAAAAGAAAGATTGGTAAAGAGATGACCGGAAATAAGATCAAACCAGGATATCAAAAATTAAATTTGAAGAGAGAGTAGTTGCATCCTTTGGTAAACTGAGGAAGGAGATGGCTTGAGATTAGGCGACCACCTGATCGGCCAGGCTAAGGAGCGCGAGGTGCTGCAAGGAAGAGTGGTGGTGACGGTGCTTGGTTGCGTACAGAGAGACGGCGGGGTGATGGAGATCAGATCTGATTCGGGAGTAGTTGTTAAGGACGGGGAGAACAGGCGGAGAGTGCTCGTCGGTGGCACGGGACTTCTACGCCATAATTTGAAGGAAAAATCGAGAGGATAAAAGGAAGCCACGGGGATAAGCAGTAGGCTGCTCACGAAACCCTAACTTGATATTGAGAGCAGAAAAGGGAAAGAAATCACGGCGGTAATCGCGGCATGGCGCAATCGTGCGTAGTGGAGGAAGAAAAAGGAAAGAGCACAAAATAAATGCGAGAAAAAAAATTAATCTGAAAAGGGGAAGAGGAGAGGTCTGGCAGGAGAAAGAAAAAAAAAATGCGCAGAAGAAGGAATCGAACAGGCGAGCGTCAGCGAACGAAGCAACAGCATTTACCGAAGCAGCGCCTAGACAGTTTGTACTAAAAGGTCGACCTTTTAGTCTGATATTTGAATCTGAACCGTCGATCATAGTAGATTAACAAAATCAATGATCCATATTTAATATTAGAGGGGTGTAACTCCCTTTTAGCTCGAAGTTTATGCCTGTTCTACTGATGCTTTATAAGTAGTGGAGATAATAATAATATCAAAATTTAGGAATATTTTAACAACATTTTTAATTTGTTCGGCTAAGTGTAAGCATCTTAGGCTCTTGACGGTGGCCGCAACCAAATAATATAGTATTTGGTAGTGGTACAGAGATAATTTTTGTTCATAAATGATAAGTGTCATTATTGAATTTATCATCGGCGCGCCATTGAGCCTCGCGTGAATGTTGAACCTGTCAGCGTAGATGTCCGTTATATATGTTCACTTTAGTAACCAATTTGTTCAATTAAATATGTCAACTGATAATTTTATTACATACTACCATCGTTTGTCTACTTTGTTTTTCATTAAATTTCTTGAATATCGCAAGACTAAATAATACAATTGTGAAATTGATGTTGCAACGCCCAGGTGGTTTGACTAAATAAATAACCTAGTGTGGACGGGTTCCGCGTGCTCTAAGATTTTGCACTTGGCTAGTTTGTTTGCGTGGATTACTCACCTCTCAACGTGATTTCACGATGATCGAAGAGTGCGTGAGGATCAAAATTCAATATCATCCCATGCCCCTTAAGATTCTCAAGACAATTACTTGGACACTGAGGCTCCGTTTGAATAGGTGTGGGAAGAAGAAAAAAAGAGAAGAACTGAAAAGAAGTAATAGGAAGTGTGTAACTTTGTGAAAAGTTTGGATTGTTTATAATTTTTTTTCTTCCCTTCTTCCTTCTTTCTACTTCTTCTCAACGCATCCAAACGGAGGCTGAGGTCGAACTCAGGCGTCATGCAGAGCTCCGATTTGGCCCGGATGGAGTCTTCTATACTCGAATCAATCTACTTACTTGAAGAAATCTCCTGGCTAAGAGTCAAATCTTCTTGATAGTCAAATCTATTACAATCGTTATCTTTCGAGGAATTCCGTCAATCTTAGAAGCAAGCCAATGCAGAAAAAATTGGGTTATACCTTTTAACACTCACCGATCCTGTCTCATCCGGTCACAGCTCGTGCATCTTATTATTATGACTATTTTCATCCTTGATGAGCCTCACGTGAATTTTGGACCTGTCATCATAGATGTCAATTATATATGTTCAGTTTAATAATCAATGTGTTCAGTTAAATGTGTCAATGGATGATTTTATTACATACTAATTGTAAAGTGAAAACAAGTATTTCACATTGAGATAATAAATGAACAAACTGAACCCACAATATAACCAAGTGAACATATATAACAAATAACATGAACACTTATACTATCAAAATGAACCCTTATATTATAAAATACCACACATAAAATATTAATTAAATAAGAAATAAAATAAAATAAAATAAATAGATTTAACACATATAGTGAATTTCTGATAACAAAAAGTGAGCGTTTATAACTAATAAAGTGAACACTTATAGCAACAGAGTGAACATAAAAAAAATCTAGTTTTAATTGTTGTATCTAAAGATCGAAAAAACAAGTCTTAGTTATTTTTTTTAAGTTTGGAAAATGAAGAGTACTGATGAAATTACTTTTTTTGGTGTGTTTTTATGCTACGAGGGGATGACCTTTGTTTCTAGTCATGACTTTCATCTTTTTTTTTTCTGTCTATCTTGGTGTCTTGGTCCGTAAGAATTCTAATCTTGGTTTGTTTCTTAATGCAGTTAATTTGTATGCCCTTTAGGAATTGTTTTTTTATTCAAGAAATTAATGATTTTTACTAGTAACTGTTGAGAGCCTCATTTTTTAATAATGTTAAGTTAATTTTAACAGTATAAATTGCTTTGCATTAACCGTTCAAGAACTTAATATATAGCTCATTTACATATAGCCGAAAACGAGTTGTATTTTGTAATTTTTGGTTATTAAGGAGGTACATCTATTTTTTTTTTTTTGAAGAAAAGTACATCTATTTTTTTACCTTAGTTTTCTCCAATATTAAATATTTATTTTCAAGAACTTTTCATTTATATCAAGTACTATCCATTAATAGATCTTAAGCGCGTCTAAAATTTTTAAAATTTGTATATTTTCAATAAATTTATGGGATTGCCACAATAGTCGTGGCATTTTAAATATGTGTTAGCTCCAAGATCATGAGTTGTTGGTTTGGCTCATATATTCCGTGTGATATAGTTTTCTTTTTTATAGAACACAATTGTCATATATACCATCCTATGTTTATAGATGCCGACTCTTAAACAAGGGTCCCAGGTCCAGCACGTCAAAATTTACAGCTGAAAATTCTAGACATGTACGATGATAGTTACTGTGGGCTTGAATTTTATTTAGCATTTATTTCTAAATATATTTCGCTTCCGTAGTCAACGATCATTGTTACATTGTCGTATCGATCAAGGGTTGTCGAACTCAATCCGTGAAGTTCGTCTTATCATCTATTGAATTTTTAACGTGATGTGATGAGGTGTATTTATATTGGAAATTGATTAGTTGATTAGTGCATTGCACTGATTATCATTCGCGCCATCGCGCTGCACAACGTCTCAGCGAAGGTCATAGCAGTGCTCCATCCCCTCTACTCATCCGGTACGTATTTTTTGTTCATTTCGTTATTATAAGTGTTCACTTTGTTAGGTACAAATGTTCACTTTGTAGTAGAATTGTTCACTATTTTATAAGTGTTCGTTATGTTCACTATATTATTTTGATTTTTTTTTTTGGGCCAAAAGTTCAGTTTGGTCAATACAAATGTTCAGTTAATTGATTATAACTGTTCAGTTAGTTGCAACAGAAAATATAGATGTAATGAGCAAACATGTTTATTTTATTAAGTATAAATATTTAGTTTAGTAAGTATGAATGTTCAGTTTAATAAGTATAAATGTTCAGTTATTTAAATATAAATGATCAGTTAGTTGCAATAGAAATAAAACTGTTATAAGAAAAAAACCAAGCGAAGGGGTCACGAACCAGACAAAAAATACATGGACAAATTAGAATTGGAAATGAACCGATCCGGTTCAAATTAATTTTTTTGCGATACTACCCCTGCCTCCTAGCGCACCTCTTGATCAAGCGCGACTCTGACTCTAGCGCGATTCTGACCCATTAAATTGAACATTTGTAACACATAACAGCGATGGCAGGATGGTTTATTTAGCGATGACAGTTATAATAGCTGATTTATATTTTAATAGTTGATTAACCTAATCGCTAGGTCTGTCTAATTCATTTTAGTTTTTTGGGCCCAGATAGAAGTTCGATCCAACTTGATTTCTTTTATTGGTCCAACTTCCGGAAATAAAAGGCCTAGGTATTAGAAGATCAAGCGAGAAAGAGGAGCGCCGGAAAAAAAAAAAAAAAAAAAACGGGAGGGGGTGGGGGTGGGGGGTGGTAAATAATTTTATTAGGTACAAAAATGAAAGTAGTTACTTCTAAGAAGTACCATGGATGGGACTATATCTCTTTAGAAAGGACGTTGTGGTCTGTACGTAATATGTTTTTCCCTTTTCTTTTTTGAGGTTAACAAATAACAACAAAGTTTATATAAGAGTGAATGTATAAATTTAAATTAAGGAGAGGTAATGAATTTAAAATTTAGAAAGGAAGTTGTGGTCTGTACGTAATATGTTTTTTCCCTTTTCTTTTTTGAGGTTAACAACAAAGTTTAGATAACAGTGAATGTATAAATTTAAATTAAGGAGAGGTAATGAATTATGGAAAAGTTTTTATCAAAGTGGAAGCTCAATTTAGAGCATCTACGGGGGATTTTTTTTTTGTCTAAAAACACATAAATATGATTTGTAACTATATAATTTTTGAAATAAATAGAATGACTTAATTTTCTTCCGTGAATAAATGCATATATGAAGTCAAGTTTCCGAATTTAATAGATGATCAAAACAGTTTGTTGGTTTCAATATGCAATCGAAATTAAAAAGACTCAGTATTCCGTTTCTAATACTTTGATCAAAATCACCAAACGGTTGCGTGATGCGGTCTATATACTAGAATTGTAAATGAAAGCGAAGAGTTTAGTCATACCGGCCAATCCTGGACTGCCTAAAATTATTTATCCATTGATTAACTGTTAATTTTTCTTGCTTGCAGAAGTTTTCATTTATTGTTTTATTCGTGAATCTCACTATCAAGTTTGGAGTACCAATTAAACAACTAACTAATTAAATTAGTAGAGTTATAGACGATTAATCCATTAGCATCTTTCTTCTATTCAACAAATTATATAATTTAATTTTACTGCCATATTCAAGGATATATTGTGTGATTAATTTGTGTCTATATTACCAACGCTGTTTTGTAGCATCTGGTTACGACAAAGCCAGATAGATAGGGGGGACGTCTAGCCGTCTAGGGGTCAAGACTCATTTAGCATGTGATTAATTAGGGCTGTCAATTTTCATCCGTTTTAAACGTTTTCATTATGTTCCGTTCGAAACAGAACAAAAATGGAAGGAAAAATGAGTTTCGTTTTTGCAACCGAAACGGATATTTGTAAACATTATTGGAACGGAACGAAACGGAATACAGTTAAAATCAATGGTAAATCATGGACGGAACAATAAATGAAACAGTTTTCTATTTCGGTGAACGAAACAGAACGGAAAAGATGTCTGTTTCGTTGTGTGAAACAGAGCGAAAACAGAAACTGTGGCTTCAGTGCCCGCTGTGCACGTTTGATAGCCATACTGATGTGATGACAAAGGTCAAAGGGTGAATGAGTGCATACTGCGACGAGTGCCTAGCTAGATGCTAAAAAATAGAAAAGAAAAAATGTAGTGTCTATATGTTTTCAGAAAATATTACATCATATATACGTATCGATCTGTCTGATCATCTCTGGTCGTGTCAGACATCGTAGTTACATTGAATCGCTTCAACACGATTAAAACATTTAAAAACACGTGTATTAATTAGCGTCTTCACAGCATTTTCAGAAAAAAAAAATAGAAAAGAAAAAAGAGTTTGGATTGGCGGCTCTATTCGCCAACTAGGTGAGCACGACTGCACGTGATCATCAAGTCAATGAAGTGGCATGGAATTTATGGTACTGTGAAGACTGAAGACTGAAGAACCAAAATTCCAAAAACAAGAAATCAACATTTCGCATTCAATGTCTTTACCATGTGCATATTTTTTGGAAGTATGTTCTCATGTGACGCACGCTCACGCTTTCTGTAACCTGTAGGCTGTAGCGTATACTCACGGCGCCAAATGCGAATTATTAATTTGCACTCAGTGGCACGTGGTTTTGAAAAAAAGGAATTCTTAATTCCTTCAAGCAAATAAGAATGTTAATATTTACGAGAAAACAAAATAGAAAATCTGATAATTAAGGACTTGGTACGAATAATACCAAAAGACGCCTCCAATCACGGAAAAAAAACGGTCTTTACATAAAATTTTACGGATAGATTTTTTTTATTTACGTTGGATTTTATTCTATTACTAAATTTATTTGATGATTAAATCTAGCAAAATTTTTTTGATAGACTTTTCCGAATTTTGCAATTTCCTAAAAAATTTGCTAGATTTAATCATCAAATAAGTCTAGCAACAAAATAAGGTCCAACATAAATAAAAGTATCTATCTATAAAAATCTATATAAAACTATCTTTCTTAGTTTCTTACAGTGAATGTACGTAGTACGTCCAATGACATACTAGGTCATATTACAAAAAAAATGACTTGGTCAATCTTTTTTTTTTGGTTAAAATAGCGTACTTAAGCATATTCATTTTATTGATAAAAATATTAACGAGTTTTACTTTACGTCCATTAATTGTTCGTGTGATGACGTTTTGAACTATTCTCAAATTTTTTTGGACTAGCTTCAAGACAAAAATGATAAAAAATTAAACACAAAAGGTATCTTTTAAATAATAATAAATCTCCAGATGTTAGTTTCTTTTCTCTTTCCTCCACTCTTTTTTCTCTTATGGCGCTTTCAAATAAGGTGGATAATTTGGACACCCCACCTCTCCATAGATCTTACATTTCCATAAGTTTATGGAGCAAATAGCGTCAAAAATAATTCCACATAGAAAAGAAATCAATCACATGAACTGACTTAAAAAATTCCATATCCCAAATTCGCGAGAAATTATTCTTTATATATTTGTCTCATATACGGCCTGGTACCAAGTTCACATCTGAATACTTCATACATCTCTGATCTCTCACATTTCTCAAAAACGATGAAGTGCTTTTGTTAGATAGCATTAAGCTTCAATTAATAAGTATTTCTATATGACATCTTAATTGAAAGATGCCAAGACATATATATTATCAAACGAAGTGTAAGGGTTTGTTAAATAACTGACTAATAATCTGTAAATCATATTTTACTATGAGCGATTATTAGTTACTCAATAACTAATAGTTTTACAACGAAAATTATTTTTGTTTGAATATCTACTACACAGAATAAATTTATTTAAAACGAAGAGGCCGGTGACGTAATTAATAGGAAAACCGAATTTCATAATAAATAAAGAAAGTCTCCCTTTTATAATTTCAATAGGTTTGACATTTGACTATAGATTTTTTATAAATATTTATAATTAAAAGATTAATATCATCTTTATCTAAGAAAAGGCATGTCACACCCCGCGCCGACACACCGACACACGGGGCGGGACGGTGGGACGGTATCTTCTGCATCCATCCGACGGCCCGTCAACCTACGTCGCAAGCAGAAAAAAATAAAACGGATGTCAGCTACAAAGCTCAGTAACCGATTATTTAACGACGCAGCTTCTCTATATTAGTTGTTAAAGCAAATTAAACATGACTGAATTAATCCACATAACAAACCATACATTTTACGAGATAAAAGAGTGGACCTACAGTTGTGATTAACTCTAGCTTATTTGGGATTTAGTTATTCAAAAGATTAGAACTCAATTTATAAATTAATGTCAATCCTGTCTAGGAGACTTTTAATTGTTTTTATTTAAGAAAAGAGATGAATGTGATTCAGTGTACTTTCATGAGGAATAGCATATAATATAATACGAGAGTATCCACCTTACATAACACCAACCCTGCGGGAATAATTCCCGTGCCAAATCCACCCTACATGTCTCAATCCTTACTTAGACCTGGGGAAAAGGTCCCGCGCCAAGTCCACCATATTGTATTTCCTGACCGTACCTGTGCTTAATCGATCCTACCCATCGAGCGTATACCTAATGTATAGACACCCGACCCTAGTTGCTTTGCAACCGCTCCTGCCCTCCACCGTGCACTAAGTGGGGGCTAGTATACACCAGTACTGGGTTACTACCGCGGAGTTCCGTGGGGTAGTCCGCTTCCACACACCTAATGGTTCCAGCCAGTCCAAACAAAAGAAATATATATACCAAATGACCGCTAATCTTCCTAGAGGCTGAATAGCAGAGTAGATCGGTATGCGTTGCCCGTGATCGCTATCATAAGGAGACCACCGACATTAAGCTGGGGTGCAATCTCCCGATAATGGAAACCACAAGTAAAACAACTTAACTACTCGGTCTAATTCTGTTTCATTTTTATCATCCATTTTCTGTTATTCCAAGTCACTTTTATATTTCATAATCAAATTTGCTAGTTCCTATCAAAAGAATAACAAAATCTCGAAAGGCATCCACACGTCATAAAAAGACAAACCACACACAGGTATACACATGCAAGCAAAGCCAAGCGGTAATCAAATCAAGCAATACGAAACTAATTATAGAGAAGTCCGGTTACCTGACTGAGCGATCCATAGCACAAGCAAATCGGGATGACTATAACTGCGACGTAGAACTCGAATTCCAAATGGCCGACTATTCAAAGCCAAGGTGGTATTCACAGTTTGCTAGGAAGAGAGAGAAACAGAAATGATATACGAAATGAAATGAAATGAGGCTGGGGTCTATTTATAGTAGAGGTCTGGCTAAAATGGTAAATATTCTAGATTACTTAATGGCTAAGTAAGCAGAAAGGAATTACTTAGCTATTATTTCTGAAAATATTAATACTATTTATAAAAATAACTGAGCCTATTTATAAAAATATTAATTATCAGAAATTATTTATATAAATATTGATTACTTAGCTATTAAAAATATGGATAAGATCAAATAGATATTTTCAAAGTGGATAAGATCAAAGAGATATTTTCAAAGTGGATAAACATGAATATTTTTTAAATAGGACCTTAGAATTCGATGTATTGCAAACAGGTCCTAAAATTCAAAAATGTCACAAGGTATATATATTAATAGTCACAATAACATTCGTGTACATAAAAAAACCGTTAGATTTAATGTTAACACTTCACGAAGAAAAAGTAAACAATATATGCAATTATTTTAATTATCTTTTTGGAGTTAATATTGAACCAAAATCTAATTAATTGTATTAAAAATTTAAACTTGTGATGAAGAAAGAAATTAAGAAAATTCAAACTCAATCTGTTGATCATTAATTCTGGCATTATATATCTTGCATGCTTTTGCCCTTTTTGTTGTTTCTTTGACGTAACAGACTATACAGAACTTATACAACAAAAATAAATATAGGTGAAAAGAAAACTGTTGGAGAAGCAAATATTTTTTTTTTACATTACCTAACCTCCCTATTAAATCAAAAAATAAAAATCAATCTAGTAAATAGTATCCCAAAAACCAAATAAATTATCCTTATATAGAAAAACAAATTTAAATTTCATCCAGCTTAAGAGGAACAGGGGCACCAATGGTTCTTCTCTTCCAAAGGTTCACCTCCTTTCTCGGCTCCGGCCCAACAGCACCACCGTCGAGCACCAGCGGTGCCGAATAGTAAACCGTCATATCATCCTCTTCTTTATCTGTGCTCTTGACCTCAGTTTCAACTTGTCTCCAATCGAAGCCTTTCAAGCTCTCTCTTCCACTCTTATACCGTCTCATATGCTCAAGTGTCGGCACTTTTACTGTCGATGACAATGAATTATCACTTCTCGACAATTCCAACTTGCGCCTTGAATTTGGTTTTCCATGACCAAACACTCTTTGCACAAAAGAAGTATTTTTATTATTTTTAGGTTTCTTTTCCGGTTTCCGCAGTGGGCGTCTCTTTATGCTTTTAGCCCTAGGCAGTCTATTCTTCTTGGCTTTTTGTTTAATCTGTCCGATACATGAGACAATTGGCGAGGTTGGTTCCTGTGTTTCGAACGATGCATCGGCCTTCCCCTTGTGGCGAGCCTCGGTAGGGACGAGGTGTATGAGAGGCCCAGAGTAGCCTTTGTTATAGTACTGATGAGATGGTTTCAATGGGGCAGGGTTAGAGAAGGAGGTTGATTTTGCTAGAAACGATAAGAAGTTATTTGATCTCTTTGATTTCATTGTCTTCTCCATTTTCTATTTAGGATAAAAAGGTAGCAGATTTTTTTTGCTGGGATTAGAGTACGGTACAAAGTTTATATACAGAGACGGGGATAGCGAAACAACAGGTTTGTTTAGTCAAAAAGGAAGATACATTTAAGTTTCCGGCTCTTCAAAACCGCCACTCGTATTTGAGCAGTTCCAGGAAAGGACGCTAACGGGTTTGGTTGAAGCTTTGACCCGGCATATAGGAGGAGATCATGAATTTAAGACAAGAATTAAAGCACACTCAAGCTGCTTAGTATGGTTTTTATTAGGCGCTTGGAATATTCAATGCGCCTATGATTTATTGGATCTGATTAAATCCATTAAAAAAAATGCATTTGGATCCGAAATGTGCTTAGCAAATAGTAGTACAATTGTCAATTGTATATGTTGTCATGTTGTACCAGTCAAACAATGCTCACTTGTCCGCTTGCCGTTGTTGAGGGTTCGTTGTTTATAATTTACCATATAGGGTGTAAAATGTAAAATTCCAAGCCTCACCTTCCCCCAAATAAAAATGTTTTGAATGGGTTTTTTCTTTTTGAGTGGATTGGATCAACGTTCTTTTTTAAATTTTTTTTCCCTACATATTGATTAATTATCTTGACGGGGATTACCAATTTCATTATGGTTTCATTGTCCGGGGTTTGACTTACACTTTCACATTATACCAAATTTGGTTGGTGTCTGACTTTGCATGAAACTACTCTTGTTATTTTCAGTCGATGCCAGATTGCCAGTTCATAAGTTTGTTTTCTAATTTCTATACATTGACGGCTCATGAGTACCGAGTCCATATTTGCTGCTTAAGGGTGCGTTTGGATGAGAGAAGAAGAAGAGGAAGAAGGAAGATGGGAAGAAAAAAAATTATAAACAATCCAAACTCTTCACAAAGTTACACACTTCTCAATACTTCTTCCCACTTCTTCCCTTATTCCCTTCTTCCCACACCTATCCAAACGCACCCTAAGATATTCTATTTATTTCAATATCCTCATCGTATATGTCTAACTGTCTAAGGCGTTTTTTTGGTCAGAATTTTTCTATAAAAAAAATAAATAGATAAGGTTCTATTTTCTGTTCAAATTAAGGCGTGTCATCTTAACTGAATGAGTCTATATTTTGAGGATCCAAATAATACAATCGAAAGTTTAATATAGCTGTTAAAATTGATTTTGACTTTGGCCAAAATACGCCGCAGGTTATTAATAACTATTTTGAATTCAAAAAATAATCCTAAAATTTAATTCATACAAGTAGGTAGTCTAGCATAACATAATTATGAATAACTATTTTTTAATTAAGATTATGTTTTAATTTTAATTCAAACAAGTAATTCGACTTAAAGAATATATGTTTTGGTGAGAAAAATATTTGGTGGTGTGAGATTCTAGTGTAATTGGAACTATTTTTTTCTTAAAACACTATGGTTTTTGTCTCTAACTAAGCGTCATATCAAATTATAAAAACGCTAAGAGGGTTCAATCAAATTTTATTCGTACCGCATCACCTGGCCTACATGTGCTCCGCCTTCCAATCTTACTTATCTTCCCTAGCTAACTAATAAATTAGGATCGTTCGGATCGTTTTTCTCTATGCTTACTTTCTCATGTTAGTAACGAAGATTTTTATGATGTGTTTATGGTGCTATAATTTTTTAAATAATACAACTTTTAATTAATTTCGCCGTCCAAGCTTGTTAATTTGTTTATATTTTAGTTAATTATTTTAGATTTGTTTTAGAAATTGTGTAGCTAATTAAAATATTTGAGAAATATATGGTATTTATCTCGTTTTGTGTGGATCAATACCCAACACTATATTACTAAATGTTAAATTGTACACTTGGAACTAATTTAGTGTTTTTAAAGTATATAAATATAAAATCCTGATTTACATCATATAGAAAGGTCAAATATTATTTTTTTTTAAGACAATAATTGGTAAGAAACAGAATTTGAGTTCACGGCACCGTACGTAGTAAGTAAGACTCAAACCTCGACCCAAAAATCGAATAATCAAAATATATTTTATCCCGTGACGAATTGACGATTCAAATCTGATCCGTATAAAAATACAAAACAAATATCCCAATATCAACCCACCTGATTCATTAGCAGTTGTTATACGACAAAACATTTACAGTCATATTTATACAAAAAATATAGAAGTACGTCGAAGACAAGCAGAGAAATCTAGTTTAAATATATGATCGGAAATCCTCCTAGATAATCTCTATCTAGTGTTTCTACAAAAAAAAAAAAAAAAGCATATGATCAGAAATCGCTATTTGTGAAATTTTGTTTCTTCCGGTTAATATCTCTATCTCTATTCTCCGTAAACGTACGGATTCAAGAAGGATTACATACTAGATTTATCGTGTATATCTACTATTTATATCATTCGATTAATTTGATCTGTGGTTGGTTATCAATCGTTAGACAAAATAACAATATGTTTTGGTTTTTCGTTTAATAAAAAAATAAATTGAGCAACAAATATACATGTATCACTGGAAGATTGAATAACGTATCTTTATTATCTAAGACTATTTTATTTTTTTATTTGCCCAACATCTTTTGCTAGTTTGTTAAAAGTACTTTGACCTTGAAGTTTCACACAATATAAAGTGGATATCAAAAAGGAAAAAAAAAAAAGAAAAAACAAAATACTACTGAGAAACTATAGGCTGGTAAATTACCTTTTTTCTGATTTAGTTGCTTTTTTACTATCTCTATCTTATATACGTGTGTGTGTGGAATATTTATTTTCTTCGCTCATTACATGCCGATGATTGACCTTTTTAATGTGATGTAATTATATTAATTATCCCTACAGTGGACAATGAATTAATAAATCAACCTCTTTGGACTCTCAAAAGCAAGTCAAATCTTTTAGAACGCATGCAACAAGTGCGCACATTCATAAAAGTAGAAACCAAAAGAATGGGAAAAAAAAAGACAACCCTTCTTATTCTCTTCATCATTTCTATCCACCACTAGTTGTTTGCTTCTCTACGGGGCTGTTTGGATGGGTCGAAATTACAAATTTCGGGCATTTATATGCCAAATTTATTATAAACAATTCAAACTTTTCACAAAGTTACACACTTCTCAATAAATTTATGCCTAGGAATTGCAAATTCCTACAATATCCAAACGGCCCCTCATATTATTTTATTCATAACTAACTTTTTTAAAAATTTTTGTATACACAGAAAACTTTTTTTTCCCCTTTTTTTATTCCAATATTCTTTTCATGCGTAATTATCCCATGCTATGCTGGAATCCTATAACATTTTTTTTAAGGTGGTGAAACCAACAGCTTCCTATAAAATACTGGAATAGAATTTTCAATTTGTTGCCTTTAAAAACATAGGCCCTCTTGGAAACAATATATAAATTTGCCAAAAAAATACTCTAAAAAATATTTGCCAAAAAATATATAAAATTTTACTTAGGTTTATGAAGTTTTGAATAAATTTTCCCCCATAAAGAGACATTTCTGTGTGCGTTGTGCGTCTATGACTCTATATATAAGAAGGAGATTGAGACATGAAGCGCCACCGAACTGTTCCCGTTATTTTATTTTATTTTTGTCTTTTGTTAATTAACTTGAATCAGTGTTTTTGAGGGGAAAAAGGCACTTACATATTAGAATCTAAAAGATCTTAATTTATATTCTTGCATATCTAATAGAGTGATCTATTTCTCAATTATATATACTCTCCATGTTAATTTTATTCAATGCTCTGTCCTTCGGTTGAGATTAAAATGTGTTATGATTTTTCCTCATGAGGATTTTATTTTAGGACAAATTATCCAAATTTTCACATTCTGTTAAAATGATACATTTAGGCTCCGTTTGGATTCCATTTGGAAAGAAGGGAATAAGAGAATAAATTTATTATAAACAATCCAAACTATTCACAAAGTTACACACTTCCCAATACTTCTTTCCACTTCTTTCTTTCTTTCCTTCTTCCCACATCTTATCCAAACGGAGCCTTAGATAAAGTAGGGCTAACTAAATTATCACGTGAAGTAAAATTTTCGAAAAAGGTTCTAACTTAATTGTTTATTAAAATAGCAAATTATAACTGAATTTTTAGCTATTTCAAACGGTTATTTATACATTTAGGCCCTGTTTGGATAGTTAGGAATAAGGGCTATTATAGACTAAATAGCTATTCGGGACTAAGAAACCATCCAAACAGTCCAGGATTAAGAGCTTATTCTTAATCAGACTAAGATTAGTTAATCCGACATTTTGTTAGAATAAGAGTTGAGATTAGAAAGAAAAGCTCATTATTTATTCTTTCCTCATCCAAACAAAAAGTCTTAATCTGAGATTAAGCTTATTCTTAAGAATTTAGGATTAAGAATCTTAATCCTGAATAGCTAATCCTACCCTTAATCTCATACGATCCAAACAGAGCCTTAAATACTAAATAGAGATTTCAAAAGAATAAGTAAATGGCGTTGGGACTAATTTCCCCTCATTTCAAACACAGGGATAGAGAAAATTAATCTCCCTTCTTGTAGCCTATAGCTCCGGCGGTTTCACCAATGTGACGTGCATGCTGCGGATAGGGGCTCATAAATCTCTAGAACATGTTACATGCACATATTTTGAATAAGCAAATAATTCAAACTTGTCAACGTAGGCTTAATTATAAGACACGCAGGATAATATCAACTCTTACTTACGTAGTAATAACATTTTCTTACGAAATGCCACAAAGGATTTTTGTTAAATTTAGCACTGATAGGGACATCCTATCTTTCTTTCTTCTTTTTTTTTAAAAAAAAATTATGAAGTGGCGTTATCTAACATACAATTGGTTTTCATAGGCCTGCTTAACATTTACAACCGCAACAGAATGGACCATTCCGTTCCATCGACGGTGTAGCCATTTCATTCTATTTTATGTTTCGTTTTATAAAATGAAATGTCCTTTTATTTCGTTATTCGTTCCATTTGGACGAAACGGATAAGAACAACATGTTTTACACTAAAAACAACACTATTTGTCGAAACGAAAGTGAAATGACTCGTTCTATTTACCGTTCCGTTTCGGCAATAATATGTCCTCTCATTCCGTTTACCGTTTTGTTTCTGAAAACGAAATAATTTTTTGTATCATTAGTCGTTTCGTTTAGACGAAATGTGCATAGAAAACGATATATCGTTGGCAAGCCTAGTTTCCAGCACCTAAAAGTGGAAAACCTAGTAAGAAAAGAGTTTAATAATAGTACAAATAAAGAAGCATTATATATTTCATGACGTGATGCCTTACATTCTAGATTTCATGAGTAGCTTCACTTATCTGGTTTAGTGCCTCAAGTTATTTCCCTATTGTGTCATCAATGACTAAATCTGAACTCACCACAGACCTGACTCGAAAGCATTTATCTCTAACATCATTTGGTGATTGGTGTTTCACCCAAGGTATTACAAAATCCCTTTCATTCATTTCACTAAACCATCAAAATGAAAGTGATGCATAATAATGCATTCCCTATACAAGAAGCAAATGCTGACCATACCACATAATTATAACACTCTTAGGGTGCGTTTGGATTGTTGAAAAAAAGAAGAAAAAAAATTATAAACAATCCAAATTCTTCACAAAGTTACACATTTCCCAATACTTCTTCCCACTTATTCCCTTCTTCCCACACCTTTCCAAACGGAGCCTTAATTCAGTAACCCTTCCCCTGCTACAATTGCGCAAAAAAAAAAAAAAAAAGAGCTGGGATTTTGGTATTTGGGCTAAGAATAATTTTTCCCACCTAAGCCTTTATTTGGGCCATGTGGAATTATCCATTCTTTCAGGCCCAAAATTAAAACCAATGTTGAGGTTTGTTCAGTTCAGTTTGCTACTTTGCTTGCTAAACCTCTCTCTTTCTTTGACATTTTTCCTTTTATCTAAGGCTTTGTAATCAAACCAAGCTCTCTAAACCCTAGTCATGGCGTTGCTTCTCCGACCCAAAACCTCCTTTCTCCAATCTCCATCCCTGCTCAAGCTTCTCTCCACCACCACCACCTCCACCTCAGACTCCCTTCCATCTCTCACTACTTCCGAGTCAAAACTTCTTCAAAACCTCCATTCACTACTTTTAGATCACCACCACTCGGAGCCATCTTTAGCTTCTTCCCCACCTCCGGTCGACTTGTCCATTTCCTCTCTTACAAGCTCTCTCTCTCAGCTCACGTCCACTGCTCCATCCCCTGCTCTTGCACTCGAGCTCATTCACCGTGTCTCTTCACTCCGCCATGGCCATCCCTTCCACCAGACCATCACCTTCTTTAATTGGTATCTTTCTTTATCCCCTCCGCTTGCCACTTTACCAGACATATACACTGCCATGATTGATTTTTCTGGTAAATTACATTATTTTCCCCTTGCCCACCAACTGCTCGACAAAATGCTTGCTCTTTCAATCCCTATACCATCACAAACCATCATGGCCTTAGTCCGTCAGTACATTCGTGCCGGCATGCCAAATGAGGCAAAGGACTTGTTTTGTCGCATGTCAGATTACGGACATGAACCCGACCCGTCATTTCTTACAACTGTTCTTGGATCGCTTGCCAAGAAGCGTCTGGCGGATGAGGCACAATCCATATTCGACTCGTTCAAGTCTGTGATTTCACCTGATGTGTTTCTATACTCGGCTCTTATCAATGCATGGTGTCGTGCTGGTCGGTTAGATAGGGCAGAAGAGATTTTCTCTGAAATGAACCAAGCAGGGATTGTACCAAATGTTTACACTTATACATGCATAATAGATGCCATGTATCGAGCCGGGCAGGTACCACGTGCTCAAGAGCTCTTTTGCCAGATGATCAACTCGGGCTGTTCACCCAACACCGCCACATATAATGCTATTATGCGGGCTCATGTCAAGGCTGGTAGAACTGAACAGGTGCTTCAGGTCCATAATGACATGAAACGGTTTGGATGTGAACCAGACATAATTACATACAATTTTCTAATCGAAACACAATGCAGTAAGTCTCAGGGAAACCTAGATGCAGCTTTGAAAGTGCTAAATCAGATGGTGCTCAAAAAGTGTAACCCTGATTGCCATTCCTTCAATCCAATTTTTAAGTTACTAGTAAAGTCGAGTAACATTGAGGCTGTACACAAGCTGTATGAAAAAATGCGAGGGCTAAATGTTCAGCCTAATACCGTTACTTACAACCTGTTAATAGAGTTATTTAATAAAGAGAAGAAAATAGATATGGTGCTAAGGATGAAGAAAGAGATGGAAAAGGAAGGTGTTGAGCCAAATGTTAACACTTACAGTGCCTTAATAACTGCTTATTGTGAGAGGGGGAACTGGAGGCGTGCAAGCGATGCGCTAATGGAGATGGTGGAGGTGAAGCGCTTGAAGCCCAAGGACTCCATTTACAAGATGGTCGTGAACCTGCTCAAATGTGCAGGTCAGCTGAAGAAATGCGAGAACTTGACGGAGATGATGGTTAAACAGGGTTTTGTCGAAAAGCCGATGGAGAATGCAATGTTGTAATGAAAAACATTTGGTTCGTTTTCTTTTTGGTTGTTTCTCCATTTTTTTTTATTTTTCCTCTGAGGTAGAGTTGTAGCTGAAATTTTTTAATTATTTTGTAACTGAGAGAGATCAGAGTAGGGGTGAGCAAAAAACTCGTAACTCGTGAGTTTACTCGAACTCGACCGTGAAAAGCTCGATTATAACTCGAGCTAGAAGAACTCGAGTTGGCATAACTCGAGTTGAACCAACTCGGTTAATTGATGAGTCGAGTTTGAGTTAGGCTTAACTCGGCTCGTTGACTCGTGAGCTGACTCGTGACGTAATAAATTTAATTTTTTAAAGGTTATCAACATGATCTATGAGTATTAATACCAAGTTTCAAGACAATATTTTGTCTCAAATCAATGGAAAAGAATAAAATTGATAACAAATTTTATTTTTTATATTATTGTACATATCAATTATTTTAATTTTGAAATGATATATTGATTAAAAAATAAAAATTTGAAGTAGACATACTCATGTCAAGTTGGCTCATGACTCGTGAGCCAACTCGAGTTAGTGACAAGTTGAGTTTGAGCTAACTTAAACTCGGAAGTATTTCCAACTTGAATCGAGCTAACGCGAGTTATAGCCGAGTTGAGTTTGAGTTGGCCCCAACTCGCTCGAACTCAGCTCGTATATTGCCATATGATCAGAGAATGGAAAGAAATAAAGTTTTTATATAAACACAGCTGTGGTGGGAACTTTGAACGGATATACTGGTGTAAGAGCATCCTATTTTGTACGCTAATAATTGTCAGTTGCTTTTTCCGGTAGATCTATGCGTTTAATCTACGCAAAGCAAATAGGAAATTCAATTCAGATAAGAGGGGAAAATCATCTTCATCTTATTCTTCACAGAACAAGATCAAATATTCAAATCAAACAAACTACAGCAATGTAGCATAGAAGTTTTGTTGTGGGCCCAACCACCAGCCATGCCGTTGCAAATTCTATATTGGGCCGAGTTCAACAGAACCCTCAACTCAGATGAAAACAAAGCAATGCCTCTGCAGTATAAAATCCAATTCCATAATCCACGCCATACCGAACAACATGTAAGTTTAGACATGTGCCTACCACCTAGAAAAGCACCAAGATCCCTCGTTAAGGTGCGTAATTTAACATTTAAATTTATCACACTGATACACCTCCACAACTTGCACCCTCGAATTTATCGCTGGCGTGTTTTCCAAACGGAATATTAGATGAAAGATTCATGATATCGAGATATTTTGGTAGTGTAAATACTGATTAATGGTGCAAATTACCAAGTAGCCCTAGTGATGGAGTGATTAAAATGATTGAATTATTGATTTGTATATGTCAAAAGGATTTGTGATTTTTCTTCAATTCATTAAAAAGGTTTTCTAAACTATCACTCAGTAACAACAACAATGTCAGGTATGGCAGATGAATATAGAAAATTGGAAATGGTCAGATATTGAGTATCATATTAGCAAGTTTATATCTTGAATACAGATACACAGCAATACTGGAATGTTCATCTCCAGCAAAACATATATTTGGTTTGGATAGATGACAGACATGAATATAGTACCTCAATTGGACTTACGTTTTATAGAAAAAATGTTATTCGGTTTGGCTTTATTTTTGTCATAGATTGTGACCACCGACCACTCCACTCCATTCAACTTTTCTCGCTCTCACCATATCCCGTAAGCAGAAAAAGGGAAAAAAGGCAATTCAGGCCTGTTGTTCCAGTTGGAGTCATCTTCAAACCCCTCCAAACCCCCATGACACAAATGGACAAAGACCAGACCTGACCCTCCTGTCACTCACATACACTCACAAGAGTATAGTAAGGTCTTAAGTCTCTAATGTGAAGGGACACACAAAGGAAACCAAGCAATGGGTGCCCAAAAACCCTACTTCACGAGGAGAAACTCCATTACTCTTAGAGACCTCTTCAATCAAGATCAGAAATACCACAATGCCATTGTTGGAGCAACCAAGTTGCCCCAGCCACCATCTGTCGATTCAGAGGTTGACGAGCTTCTCCAAATCATCTCCAAGTGCAATCGCCTCTTTACCTTCGCTGACCCAGCCGAATGCACTAAGGATCAAGAAGAAAAACAACAAAACCTTTCACAAATCCTCACATTTATTAGCAGCAGTAAACAATCCTTAGACAGCCAACTTTTGAACCCCCTCATATCCTTGATATCAACCAATATTTTTCAACCCTTACCCGTACCAACAAACCAATACCTTCCATTTGATCCACTAGAGGATGACTTACCAGTGATGACACTTCTACCATCATGGCCTCACCTTGAAATTATCTATGATATTCTTTCATCTCTGATATCAAATACCAGCACAAAGGCACTGAAAAGAAACCAACTCAACCAGACGTTTCTCTCAAATCTATTGCTGCGCTTCCAATCAGAAGATCCTCGAGAACGTGTGAAGCTAAAAACCATATATCATATGTTATACACCAAATTTACACATGAGAGATCCTTCATGCGAAAAACAATGAATAATGTATTTCTAAATTTTGTTGTAGAACCTACCAATGAGAGGTACTTTGGAATAAGCGAGTTACTAGAAATATATGGAAGCATAATAAATGGGTTTGCTGTACCGCTAAAGGAAGAGCATAAGGTGTTCTTCAAGAGAGTACTGATACCTTTACACAAACCAAAGGGGTTGGTGGCATACCACAGGCAGTTATGTTATTGTGTCATGGAATTTGTGAAAAAGGAAATACAGTTGTCAGAGGTAGTTTTGGAGGAAGTACTAAGGTTTTGGCCTCTGACAAATTGTCAGAAGGAAGTTCTACTGATTGGTGAATTGGAGGAGTTAGTAGAGGTGCTTGAACCTGTACCAACACAATTTGAGAAAATGGCAGTACCGCTATGTTCTCGGATTACTAGGTGCTTGACTAGCTGCAATTCTCAGGTTTGTACTTTTTTCTCTGTTTTTGCATAACTTTGACAGTAATCTTTTTTCAAGAATTACAGCCATGGGGTCTAATTATGTAACAGTTCGCTCCAATAGTCATACCATACTGGCACGATGAAACTGTACTTCTTGTTATTGATTCTGAATTACTGATCAAAACCAAACTATAGTTGTGATAACAAGTTGGTTCCAATAGCAGGTTATTTATACCTTAAATAGAAACTGAATTCAATGTTATTATAGGTGGTTGAAAAAGAATATCAAAACAAAGATTTGGGTTGGCTGATTATCATTTGGTGTTGTTCCATATAGACTAGTGCAGTATACAGATAGTGTGATGTAATTTTTAAATAGTCATAAGTTTGTTGTTTGCTTTACAGGTAGCAGAAAGGGCACTTTACATATGGAACAATGAAAAATTCATAAAACTGACATCGAATGTAATAAATGAAATTCTTCCCCTAGTAGTGGCTGGAATGGAGAGCAACCTAAATCTACACTGGAGCAAGTCAGTTCAGCAGGTGACTACTATTGTCAAAACAATGCTCGAGGGAATGTATCCCGATCTTTATTCCAAGTGCATTCAACAACTCAGGTTGCAAGAAGTACAGTTGCAAAAAGAGGAGACAAAAAGGAGGCTGAGGTGGAAGCAGCTTGAAATGGCAACTTAATACATGTTCTCTAGTAAAGAGGGAGGATCAGAGGGCTGAAAGGAGAAACCTTCTCCAAATTCTCTTTACGTCATCTATCCCCTCCATCTTGTAACCTAACTTGAAGCGCACCCTAAGAGGCCATCTTTTTATATGGTTAAGGTCAATTCACTGGGATCTGACTTCACTGCTTTTTTTTTAAGAAAAAAAATTTATTTTGTACTTTTTTCAGTGTGACGATTTGTTCTCTTCTCTCTGATGGAGTCTATTTTCCGATCCAAGAACAGCATTCTATTGTACATATTTTGCTTTGTAGTTCAAGTTCAGTTCAAGTGTTCAACCAAATAGCTCTTAGGGATTGGCAGGTTGAGCTGATAAACATAGTCTAGAATTATAATAGTTCTTTGATTGAATTGTACTTTGTCATGTGTAATGATTTGATAGATTTAACTAACTCCAAGGAAATACAGATAAGGCAATATTAACAAGAACTAAATAATAAAGAATACATACTTATACATCATTGATAGAATCTCCTGCCGCAAACTCATGAATAATACCATCTATTTCGATCACACTTCTTCCCGAGTTGTCCTTTCTACACAATCGCCTTATCACATTTCTCAACATTACAGCCTCCTCAGTTCTACCTACCTTCATACAAAGGTTAATCAAACCTGTGTATCGGCCCTCTTCATACCACTCAAGCTCAATCAACTTCTTTGCAACCTCCAAACCTAGTTCTGTATCACCATAGTTGATACAGGCACTCAATAATGCGCCCCATGAATATGCATCTGGTTCAAAAGGCATGGTTTCAATGACCTCTCTTGCTTCTTCTAGAAAACCCTTTTTAGAGAGGACATCTATAAGACAACCATAATGGTCTGGCCCAGGTTCAACACCATACACCTGACCCATGCATTTAATACATGTAAATGCATAACTGATCACGCCTGCATGGCTACATGCCATCAACAGACCAAGAAATGTAATTCTGTCAGGGCAAATTTGTAATTTAAGAATTTGGGAGAAGATAGAGAGACACATTGAGCCACCGCCATAGAGAGATAAATTGGTCAACATGGTGTTATATGATTCCAAGTTTTTTTCTTCTTGCTCACAGAACAGATCAAGAGCAATATCCAATCGACCACATTTTGCATACATGTGTATAAGACTATTCCTAAGAGTTACAGTGGGGTTGATTTCATGCAAATGCTTTTGCACATAACTGTGAATCCATTGGCCCAAAGAGAGAGACCCAATTTGAGAACAAGCTGAAATGACACAAATTATAGTCACTTCAGTTGGTTTAACCTTGTTGATTAGCATGTTTCTAAACAGTTCAACTGCTTCCTCATACCAGCCATTATGTACCAAACCAGTTAGCATGGCATTCCAGGTCACAACATCTCTTTCTTCTATTTCACCAAAGAATTTTCTTGCATTATGAATATCTCCATTTCTTAAATAGGCCATGAGAATGCAAGTTTGAAGTGCCACATCTTTAACGGGAATTCCATCAAACACCTTCTGAGCATGATCTAAGTGGCCAATCGCAGAGTAAAAAGATATAACTGAGCTACCAACAAAACGGTCACTAGCAATACCAACTTTAAGAATGTGTGCATGAATTGCTTTTCCATGATAAATTAACAACAGATTAGAACAAGCCTTAATTGCTGATATAAATGAGGTTTTCTTAGGAAAATGGTTTTGGGTTAGCGCTTGGATATAACGAAGAAGAGAGATTCTTGCGTCTGATTGGTAATTGGAGAGGTTTTGGGTATTGTTAAAGGGTGTAGATTTGGGTTTTGAATTGGAGAGTGGTAGGATAAGGTTTACCGCCATTTTCTGTTAGAACGTATTTAGGATTATCATTCTTCTTCTTCCACAGAAAGTATGTTTCATAATTTTGAAGTTCTTTTTACTCATTATTTCTACAAATACAGTTAACGGATTACGTGGCAGGATTTTATTGGCGGTATGACACGAGCTTGAGTCTCGTGAATTTTTTGTAAATTTCAAGTGTGTGAAGTAATTTCATGAAAAAGATATTTTTGTCTCCTGTCTTTTTCATCCCTAAAAGAAGGTTGAGTAGTCTCCCGCGGGATATCACTAACTTATAATGAATGATATCTAAGTATAGAAAACAAATCAAAATTGTTTGCATATTAAATATATCACATGACATGATGGTACATTTGAATGTAAACAATTGTTGATTTGTCATATATTGACTTTGTTTTATTTAAATTTTCTCTTGAAATACCATATAACGCTATACTGATTTTCACCACTCCGTGAGCTGTGCAAACATATACAAAATGGGGATTTAACCATATGTATACAACCACATTCTCATCTTTTATAAACGTTTAGATTATTATACAAACTATTGGCATTTAAGAATGCTGTCTCGCATCTTGGTAACATTAACATACTTTCTCTATGTACCAATAAAAGTAACAATTAATTATTCATTTATTTGGATGTAAAACATAAGATTTTGACAGATGTAGTGACAAAATTATTCCCTTTCTTAGCATAAGATTAACGCAATAACAATAGAAACTCCCCACCTAAACTTAAAAAAGATATTAAAGAATGTGATGAAGTATTTTCTAAAATGTGGTGTTTTCTTCTAGAAGAGCCAGCTGAGTAATTTCTGTTATAAATCAAAGCAAAATTTAAGGGTTCTTTAGTCACATGAGTTACGCTTGCACCTTAACAGCAAGACGTGTGTAAGTGTCTTAATCAACAATTGAAACTGAAGCTTCCGAAATAGAAATAGTCAGTCAAAAAACGAAACAAACGCGTTAGCTGTACAAAACCATAATTGTCAAGTCTTGATCAATTCCTCACTTTCGTCTAAACCTTAGCCGTTAAGATTCATATATACAGAGTTATTGGAACATTTTCTTAGACGACCCTAAAATGTTATTAATTGTCTCAATGGTTTCTTTATAAATCATAAAATCTGTAAGATAAATGAGAAAAACTGCACAAACTTATGGATTATTTTTTTTTTTTGCTATTTTATATCTAATTTCTTCAAACTAGGATATATTTGACGGGGGGTAAATTTTTGTTGGAGGTCGCTAAACTTTGTCTATAATTCATTTTTAGTCACTAAGATTTCAAATAATTCAATTTTGATCGCTAAATTGTCAAACTATCTAATTTTGGCCACTCTATGAAGATTTTGTCTAATTGACCAATTAATTTGAACATCAAATCAGATATTTTAGATGCTCCAAGCTTATGAATTCTTTAGCGGGTATGAATACGATAAACGTGTTCCATGCCAATCAAATGTATCGATTAATGAGTTAATTAATTATATGATTTTATAGATAAAAATGTATCTTCATAGAGTTATTAAAATTCGATAATTAAAATCAGTGACTAAATAATAAATATAGATTATAGATATTATTGACCTCAGAGAAAAAAAAAACAAATTGACACAATAGGCGATAATGCCGACATGGCTTTTTACTATAGTGAGCAGATTACAATCATTTCGGTCAAAGACGTCCTTTTGTTGAGTATCTAATCATATCCATTAGAGAAGAAAAAAAAATCTAGAGAGAGAGTCACCGATATTTAATTGGAGTTTAACTACGGCGAGATGCATCATAAAAAAATTTCTGTGAATCGCGATCAAAACTCCAATCTCTAGTTCAAAATGATCAATTCAAACCGTCTAATATAATCTTCCTATTGAATTTTCATCAAGACCAAATTTACATTTTTTTAAATTTTAAAATTTTAGAAAATCGTTAATCTAATTAGTTCTGAACCGTTCAAAAACAGCAGTTTTTAAAAATCCGAAAAAATACTTAAAAATTTAAAAATTATAAAATTTGGTCTGCATGAAGATTTCATTAGGGAGATCATGTTGGACAGTTTAGATTGGTCATTTTGAACTAGACCTAGAAATTTTGATCACGACTCACCGAAGACTTTTTGTGATGCATCTCACCGTAGTTAGCTCATTTAATTGAGTAGAAAATGAGTCCGATATTTAAAAGGTGCATCGACTAGCTCTACTGTGGCACATCAGCTTTGCTTGTTATTTAGTTGGTGAATGTATGAGAGTAACTTTAAAATGTAGTTGTTCTTCATTGTTTATAGAAGAATTTTGAATTTACTATTGAAGACAAATTACAAGACAGTATCGTGTGAAAAAAATTGTAAAAGCAAAGAAAACCTTAGTTGCGATATTCTTGTTAAACTTTTATACTTCTAATATTAGTAATGATACTATTTAAACTAAGATTTTAAAATGCTATTTGTGCAGTTTAGCGGTTGGGTGTTCATTTAGCGTTTATCGGTGAGACGGTGATAAAACGGCGATAAAACAGATAAAACAGCGATATAGAGGATAAAACAGTTGTGCAGTGTGAACAAAAATCTAGATAAAACGGCGATAAAACGAAAAAAATGGAGTTTTTTAAATGCTTCATTTTTATTTTTATAAAAATTATAAAAGTTCTTACTATGAAAAATCCTTTCTGGTTCCGAATTATAGTTCTGATTGCATTGACACATTTTGAAAGAAAAATTGAAGGGAATTAAAAAAAAAAAAAAAAGAAGAAGAGCGAGGGTAGAGCTAAAAGTTTTAGATAAAGAATTAAAGAGCACCGACTGCACAAACATTTTTTATTAATAATATTGAATTGCGAAGATTTTTTTTATGTATATCTTATTGGGAAGTACTTGGGAGAGACTTAAAACTAACAAAATCAAATAAACAGCACAAGAATTTTTTTAAAAGGTGGAGGTTGCAACATCCCTCCGCATTCCACGTTGAAATAATTTGATTTTTTGTTGGACCCTTGGGAATGGGGGGCTATCTTCCAAAATAATAATGATAATATAATTCGTTTTTATTTAAAATAAAAAATCTATTATATTTCGTGGAAGAGATAAAAAAGTCTACGAGACACTATACGGCTGTTTTGTAATGATTTTTGCCCTACTGCACTTTTTTGTTTCCCACTTTCCACTGTTCAAAGTTTTCCACAGAGTAAAAGATCTGGTTTAGATAATTTCTTGCAAAATATGTGACTAATTTAGTTCAAAGATAATATAAACATAACTTAAAAAACTTTTTTCTCCAAACAATTGGTATTTGATTGAAGTCCATATAAATTAATTAGACTGCTTAACTATATTTTTCTGAGAGAGATATATTTTTATGTTGTTTTAATTAGGTTCACCTTGCGTCTTATAAAAAGTCCATTGTTCTTACATCAACATTCAACGTGCATGACCAATATATAATACACGTACACAGTTTTAATGAACACGTAAACTACTTTTCTTCATCTTCTTCAATAATAGAAAATACATAAACAGCTCTAATTTTATAACTAATCTCTAGTGGGCGATAATCTAAAATAATTAAGGTTGCATATGACCACAAAATTCATAAAAGACAGAATACTAGTTAGAACTTAAAAAATTCATAAAAGACAGAATGTATGAAAATACAAAAATTCAGAGAAGAGCTCCTCAAATGTACCCAAAAAATAACAAACCAAGTTACACAAAATATGGAAGTATGAAGGGTGGTATTAGCAAAAGAGAAGCTTAAGCGGTGATGTTGTTCAAGGAAAAAGAAAAGGAAAAAAGAAAGAAAAACAAAAAGAAAACACTAACCCACCTAACCCTTCATAAATGCTTACAAGAACAAGACCATTTCATCTCTCTCTCTCTCTCTTACCTCCTTTTATATATCTTTCATTCCCTACCATTCCCCATTTCTGTTAATTAACCTACCAGGAGAAACATAAACTTCAAAAACAATTCAAAATTATGGATTCGATTCTCTCTTCCTCTTCCTCCAATCGTTTGATTTCATTCCCTTCTTTCAGTAGTAGCAACTCTAGAAGCGCTGAGAGAAGAGAAAACAGTTCTGCTTTTGGTCGAATTGTTGGAGGTTTCATTGAAGTCTTGATCACTTGTATATTTGCATCAGGTTTGTTGTTTGATCAATTCTTATTGTGGTGTTTTTCTTTAATTGCAGTAAAGCTTGTAGTTGATTGGAGTTTTATGTTTCAAATTTGCCTTTTTTTGCCCAAACATCTGTATGATTTGACTGAAATTAAAGAAAGCACTTTTTTTAATCCTTTTTGAATTAGAGAAATTGCTCAATTGTTTTTAAATATAAATGAAATCGTGTGACTGATTGAAAGTTCTGATTCTAATTTCCTCATCATGATGCTCTAAATTTCATGACATGGTTTGCTTTCTGATCACATTTTGGATGCTAGAGAGTGAGACATAAATATAATATAGGAGTATGATTGATATTTTATTGTTTTTATCTTGTTTTTCTATTTAAAGTCTTATATTTGTAGTTATTTTACTGGGTATATGTTTTTGGTCCCCACTCGTAATTTATCATACTGTATTAGGTATGAGATTCGTACTTGAATCATACTGGAATGAGTAGGAATGAGATTCCATTATTTGGGAATAGTTTAGATATTCTCTTTTTCATATATTATATTTCATTATCGTACGTAATGAATATTATTGGTTACCTACCTTTTTGTAGTTGCAAAACTCATTTTGCTCTTCTCAATATCCAAACATCAAATAAAAACTAAAAATTAGACAAAAAATTATCTTTCAGCATTTATCTTTGCTGATTGCATCAGCACTAGTAATTTATTTTAACATTTGTCTTTTCTGATCCAGTGGGCGTGCTTCTGGGTGCCGTGACTGGTGGTCTGATCGGCCTTGCAACAGAGAGCGGTGTACTTGGCGGGACAGGAATTGGCGCGGTATCAGGTGCTCTGGTTGCCATGGAAGTGGTCGAACGTTCATTTGCCATCTGGCGCAACAACTCATCTGGAATTTGGAGTATTGTATATGTGGTTAGTGGTTTAACTAGCATTATGTTGTTATTTCAACTTATATGATTGTTAGTTAGTATTCTTCTTGTCTTTTTTAAATCAAATATACTAGTACATTTGGTTTTGTTGGCTAGGTTAGCCTCTTTTTTTCCTGCTCCAATTTCAGAGCAAATGACTTTCCAAAGGTCCCAATTAGGAAGAGAAATTAAGAAAGAAAAGCAATTGGTGCTTGTAGACGATATAAAATTGGTTGATAGCCAGCGTACTCTGTTAAATAGCATGTGCTTTGTACTGATACATATAGTATGTGCCAGTAATATAATCTATGTTACATTTTTATTATTTTATCTTTGGTTCCAATTTATACTAAATATATATTTATTTTCAGCTGGGAGTGCTGTATAGTCTTATGACTGGTCAGCTTGTGCGGGAGAAAGTCGACCCAGCAGTGCAAAGTGCTGTAGAGAGCCAGGTACATTAGCAAAAGAAGAATAGAAATCTTGAACTCAACCAACATGTCTATGACTATCACACATTACTAAATTAAGTTCATGTTCATATCTGGACAGATGAATGCAGCAGACTTGCCATTCCGAGAAGCTCTTGATATTTTTGAGACTGGTGGAAATTCTAAAGGTATGGCTAAGGAGTCGATCGACAAGCTTCCTGTGATTAAATTTAATCGCCAAAATCTTGTGGATGCCTCTGGTGAAAGTTTCAGCTGCTCAGTTTGCCTTCAGGTCCGTTGTTTGATTTTAATTTTAAAATCACATGTTATTTGTTGGTTGTATTTATTTAGTTTCAGAAAAAAATTTCCAGTGTAACTATAAAGTATAAACAGTTGAAATACATTGAATTAGTTTGATGATTATATAATTTGGACTTGAGTTTGTTGGAACGAGTCCTCTGATGTGCGTTTCATCTGTTATGATATTTCAGGATTTTCAATCAGGGGACACTGCTAGAGTTTTGCCACATTGCAAACACATGTTTCATCTTCCATGTATCGATGGATGGCTATTGAAGCACGGTTCATGTCCTTTGTGTAGGCGTGTCTTCTAGATGAATTTTTGATAGATTTAGTATGCTGACATGTATACATTTGTTTAGCGCGTGTATTGTGTATGTTTGGCAGGTGGGTTGTTTTGTTCATCATTAACAAATCTGATAGCTACTAGAGATGTTATGTCATGTATGATATCTTTTTTGTGTAGTTATTATACATGGGCCTCACTTGAGTGTTGAGATGAATTGACACTGTGCCTTAAATTTCTTTACAAGTTGCGTTTTACATAGAAAGTCACTCCACAAAGAAATTTTTCAGTTGTTAAAATCATGTGCACGAAAAAGGTAAAAAAGCGCTCCTCTTTATGTTTGTTATTTATCGTGAGGTTTTGGTTGTTTAGAATGTCTTAATCATTTGTTCATTCATGTGAGCGTTTCTGTAGAAGTTTCATGTGGGACTTACAGCTTTTAAATTGCGAAATTTGTTTGATATGGCATGTAAAATATCCGTACTTGCATCAGGATTCAGGCACGATGATGCATTAACAGCTGCAACCTGTATTTCTCAGAATTGATGTGCTCATTAAATTAGTATTATTACTGGCACATTTTGGATCGTTGAAAATTCAACAGGTACAAGAGACTGTTGAAGCAGTACAAAGCTGAATTCAAAGGCCAATAATTAGGTGAAAAGAAAATCCAAGGTAGTAGCTAGCAACTCGACCAAATCCTTACAATGCCATAATGACACTGTAACAATATTTAAGAGTTTCAAAGACAATAAGAAAAACAAAAAGATACTGTAACAGTATTGAATGTCTTATTACATTTATGACAAATTAACAAAGTTTTTCAGATGGTCCTGTAACCCATTTCCCACTGAATTTTGGCAGATAATTAATTGGCAAATGTGGTCCACTCTGACGACTAAATATCAAATAATTTCGTCACATACTGGATATCAAATTCTGTAAAACACCACATCACGCAATATATCTCTGATTTTGACCGTTATGATCAGATCCGACGGCTGCAGCATTGACTGCACAGTGTATCATTCTAGATGATCTTCCTATTGTACTCCGTTTGGATTGCTTAGGAATAAGAGGAATAGACTATTCCTAGACGGAAAGTATTGGGAAATGTGTAACTTTGTGAAAAGTATGGATTGTTTATAATAAATTTACGTCTAGGAAGAAACTATTCCTCCTATTCCCATACGATCCAAACGGCCTCCAATTTATAATGGATCATCTTGACAGTTAAATATAACTCGTTACATAAACCACTCTAGATAACTGCTACAGAGAAACCTGAATCGACTAGATACTAAAAATCTACACACTGCTGTTTGCCTATCCCTGATTTTATAAAACGCATTTATATTTTCAAAAATAATAGAAAAATTATGCCTGGATCTGAACTCATGCATGCATTCATTAATGTTGATCTGAAGCATCCATTTTTTTTAAAGTATTCAGAAATGTTCATATTTGTGCGTTTTAACATTTCAACATGTGTATGGTCAGTCAACATTTTTAAGAACACATGTTCAGGTATAATTTCTATTATTTTCAGAATAAGCTTATTACTTTAATTTTTATAGAAATGAGGATAGACAGAGAGTAGGATCTGAGATTGGATTGACAAGTATTAAATAGAGAATTAATTAGGTCCAAGAAATGCGGTTTCATCTTTATAGAAGGCCCACAATCATAAGTTCCCCTAAAGCATGCTAAAAACAATACCCCTTTCCAAGCATTTAATTGCAAAATGTATTTATATGGTTGATGGATGAAGTGGTAGATAGATAAGGAGCTGCAAACTCAAGAAGAGAGCAGCAAAGGTTTCTCTCAACTTGGCCTCTCAGACAAAAAAAAAACATAAATGCTACTGTTGCACTCCACTTCATGGGAAACAAAGTTTCCTGTTCAATCTGTTACCATGCGTTGCCAGATCTGAAACTGAAAGACTTAGCGAGAAAGTCTAGCTTAGATCAGTTTGGTGTTCTTTTCTTCTTCCCTTTTTTTTTTCCTGATTTGTTGCATGTCCGTTAAACTTTGTTGTTCAGGAATTTTCCACATGCAATAGTTTAGATCATTTTTTGTTTGGTTTACAGATAGGGCAACTAGCTAGGTGGCAGATGCATCATGCATGTTAGCAGACAGTCTCTTCAGTCTTCAAAGATATTTTGTGCATTTGTCAGATATTTTCCAATTCCAAGTATTATAATATTACTTGCCTCATTTATTAGATCTTCAAAGATTAAATGCCCCATATCTCATCTGTTTTTTCTAGCACATAATGAAACTAAATAGAAAACAACTTTTGTAAAGCATCTCATTGAATACTCTAGCCACAGAAGCACACAGGAAAGAAATGTAAGTGTAACTACCCTGCTTGTAAATTTTATTTGCAAGTCAACTTTTTGGTAAATCAAATTTACGTAGACTTTTCGCCTACCTATGTAAAAGAAAAAGAAAGAAATGTGGCTAAATTCGTAGGGCATGACTGATGCTCTCAACTATCACCTTTGTTTTATTGTCAATCGTTTCCACATCTTAAGAGTGTTTATTTTTTTTATTTATAGATATTAATGGCGTCAAATTGACAACTGTTCATATTTATAAAAGTTATCTAACTGAAAATTAGAACCACAGGCCTATACTAAATAAATATTACTTTTAGTCGCTTAACTAAATGATAAAATTTTAGAGTAATTAATTCATCCAAAACATTTTAATTTGTATTTCCTTTTTGTTTTATTCACAAATCACAATAGTTCAGTACTGGAGATGGGCACCATCTTAGTTAACTTCATTTTGTAATAGCCATCTTCCACTAAAACATATCCTACTAGATGAATGTTCAAACACCCAAGTTTTTAATAAGATACAATATATAAGATCATTTTTTGTTTATTTATTATATTTGGAGATCTAAAATTCAGATATGGAATCTAAATTAGTCGTTTTTATGAGATGTACATTCATTAAAATTTTGTGATTCTTGAAGTTCATTTTGTACTAGATTAAAAGATGACAAAAAAAGGAATGTATAAAAATTAACCAAAAATCATTTTGTTCCTTCTTTTTTTCTGTTACTAGTTGTAGGATAAAATGAACTCGCAACATCATCAAATTTTTATAGAAGCATCTTGTGAAAATGAACAAGATCAATAATTTTAATTCAATGTTGAGACCAAATATTGAAATATTTTATAAAAACAATATTAAGGTTCTTTCATTGTATAATAAAAAAAAATGTATATGGTTTTAGAGACTTCGTCATCCCACTAGGGTAACTTGTCATCTTAGGTAACGCAATTTCGTTAATGTTTTTCCCTTTCATTCTTTAGGTGAGACTTTTGACTTAAGATATCAAGTCATAGCCTCATAGGCTCAGAGCCTTTTTTTCATCGGGTCTGCGCTTTACGAGCTCTTCCACACGCTTAAAGCCAATTCACATGCAATTAGGTTCACCGTCCTATCTGTTTTATCTATCATCGTACTAAACAATCACAGTAATATTATCTTCAAAAAAAACAATCACAGTAATAATTTAGATATTACTTGCCTGGAATGCTTTGACGCAATATAAATTTTAAACTGTGCAAGTCATGTTACAAATTTTTATCATTACCTTGGTCTGCTAGGAACAAGTCCTGTTCTTTTTATTTTTTTAATTTATGGAAACTAGAAACAAACCCAAAAATAGCTTGTTCTTGCTCACAAGTCACAAGTCGTTTGGTTCACACTTTGTTCACCTGATTCGCAAACAGCCCAGTTCGTGAGTTTGCCAAAACATACCGAAATTTTCAAAGAACAACAGAACCACTCAAATGTTCTTATCCTGACAAGATGCACTTGTGCATCAATTTTTACTTTAGAAACTACTACATATAATTCAGCAATATAACCAGAGCACTAGTATAGTGCTCGTAACATCCTGTGTTATCAATTTCGTTCTCACTATTTCCTTTAGGCCCTGATGAAAATAAAGTTTACGTGGAATTTCATTTCATTTCAATTCAATTGATTTTATAGAATTTCATTAAATCTAATTACATGAGAATTCCAACCTAGTGACACCAAATCCGTTTATTTTGATCAAAAATTTTCTAATGAAATGAAATGAAATACCACGTTAAAAAAATGGAATTTTGACTAGGGCCTTACTTAAGTTGTGCTTTTTGTGTTGGGTTGCTCATTTGAGACAGTAACTCTCTCTCTCAGAGCAGCATCTGTACAGTACCAGCAGCTATCACTACCTCATTTTTTTAGAAATGGAATAGATTGTCAGGTTAGAACATCCATTTTCTATCCTACAACCGGTGAAACAATAATTACAACAAACAAGGGTCGCCCACAAAAATTACAAAACCACCTTCATCCCATATACTCACTACAAGACATCTAACAACTTTACAGACAAGCCCTCAAAGTTCAAAACCATGTTCAAAAGGGTCCAAAACCATGGGGCCCCCTAGAGTTCTACCCACCAGCAAGTGTAAAATTAATTCAAGAATTAAGATTCAATCCTTCTACATGTGGCGCCTCAATCTTTTCAAACTCCTTTGATTTCTCCATATTTGCTAGCAAACCGTTATACAAACTCAAACTATCTTTTGAGAAATCTGTCAAGGACTCAAATATACCCGCTAAACCAATCTTGAACCCGTTAAGTGTCACATCATGCGTCTCTCTCATGCAATCATGGTGTCTTGATTTCTCAGACTCCAATCTCTTTCTCAGATTGTTCAGCATCTCCTTTCTCTCAGCCAAATGCTCCAGCCTCTGTTTTGCATCTGTTTCTGGTTTATATTCCAGCAACTTAGTCTCCAAAATCCTATTTTCAGCACGTTTAAATGCAAACACCTTTTTGTCAATCTCCTTTGCAAGGTTGTCGACTTTCCTCTTCTGTTGTTGCTCTTCTCCTTGTTTTATCCATAATACCCTCACACTTCTTACAAAATTTCTAATGGAGCCTAAGACAGGTTTATCAGGTAATTTGCCAAAACCCACAACCCACTCGTTGCACATCAAAGCCAATGGAGGTAAACCATTTTTGGATTTGGCATAATAGCCAGGGTCAGGTGAGATAAATTTCGAGACCCACCCATTCAGGGCCTCAATATAGTCCCTTTGGGCTGAGATATAAGATGAGAAACAAGATCTCCAGTTACGGATCTCAGCTTCTAGTTTTAGGGTTGCATGACGTTGTGCGTCATTTGAAAATTTTCCATAAGCTGGACATGTGAAGATGTTCACAGCAAAGATTATTTCTTTTTGGGTCTCATGAGAATCTAGCATTTCCTTCCAATATTTTGCAAGTCTGTGTTGAGGGTAAAATTGAAAAAGATAAAAAATTTGTTAGCACTAAAATTAACGAATTAAATGGACATATTTATTCTAGAAAGGAACAATCAATTTAGCACCTAATTTTAATTTGCAGAAGAACAAACAACACGAGCCATCACATATTCGGGGAAAACAAATATTAGGTTTTATTGTATTGTTCTTAGTATTGAAAAGTTAGTTTACTGGAATAAATAATTGATGTTCAGGAGCTTATACAGAAGCAGACTCATAATGATCTTAGGATCATACAAAAAAAAATGCATTGGTAATACAGAAAATTGAGCCAATTCTTCTCAAAAGAATCATGAAACAAGAAAAGAAAAAATTGCACCTGTGGTTTTTCATTTGTAGGCTACATACAATTTCACAATTTCATTTTTTATATATCAGAACATGCTAAGCTAAGGACAGTGAAAATCTGGACTGCTCTGATGGATATCCATACATGAATGAAGTCGTGTGATTCTAATACATATTACCCACAATAAATGAAGATCACATCAAACTAATTCTTTCCATTTTTTTAATACCACATTTCAAGTTTAGTTGTCAGAAACTAATCATTAAATAAATTGCCAAGCAGTTCTAAGAATCCAATGTCCTGGATTATTAATTTAGGCATTTCTATGTTTTGGTGTTGGAGCAAGAGAAAACTCATCTTACCCCTGAATTAACTCTACCAGTTGGGGCTGTAACTCCTCATCTCTTAATTTTTGGATTTTCTCGGAGATGGATTCAACAGCTCGAAGAGCTACAAGTATACGTGAGTACAAATCTCTGACACCATTTCTGGTCTTATCAGTTGAGCTAAGGTCAGCTCCTCTAACATCTTGGCTTCTCAATTGAAGGCATTTCTTCTCATAAGCTTGTCTTGTTTTGTCACCAGCCTGTAAAATATTTGGAAAATGTTGTGATTTGTGTTATGCTTATTAAGTGAGAAAAGATGTTTTTCCAACATTTTACTGTCCTAAAAGAGCATTTAATATCAATTAGTAATTTAATAATATATAGGTGCAAGTAAAATCCCATTACCATTAGTACAGTATCTTGGTTTCAGACTTGATTTATTGCTTTGATGTTGTTCTGAAATAATACTAAGTACTAGAAACAGCGACTTTTGAGATCGCTGTAATTCAAAATATACATATATAGAGGGATTGCTGGACAGTAGACTATCATGAATGATTGTCAATTTTAAAATTTAAACTAGAAATCCGAACAATGTAGGCTGATCTATGTAGATTCATATGGCATATGTATGTTATATGATGGCTCCGGTGCATGTTTATTTGTTCATCAAATAATTTCAAATGAACTGTCTCGAATTAACAAATCTTGATTTGTCACTGAAAGTAAAATTGCACAGAGTTCATTGATGGTCCATCTAAGTCTCCAACAACATGCCTAGAAATTTAGCTTTTAAATTTTAACTGAATTGGATTAATTTGATAAATATTGTCAAGATGCGTGTAAAACCTTATGAATTGATCAGAATGACTAATTAACCACTAGCCATACATATTAACTGAACCAAATCTTACTTAAAACCTGTCTAGATAGAAGAAAAAGCAGTTCATGTAAATTATGGAAATATGATTTGCACAATTTTAGTGCAGATTTTACATATAGCTGAATTGCAAAAGTTAGTACAGAGTATACTAAAATAATTGTGGCATAATTTTGTTGGTACAAGTTATGATCAGGTGCTATTTGCAAGTATCTCAAAATGTTAAACACCAATAGTAACTAAGGAAAAAAAATCACGGTTATTGCAAGTATAGTAAAATTGGTCCATACTGCAAAAGCAGAAATTAAAAAAAAATATTAAAAGGATATTGACAAAATTCTTTTCACATCTCAAGTTGAAGCATGAAAAATACAATTCAGTTTACTTAATCTCAATTAGACATGGAAAATACATAAAGAAAATAGAAAAAAAAAAGGGAGACAGATTGAGCTCCAGCCACAGCCAGTATCCTCGCTGAGTCACTGGTACAGTAATAGTATCTCACAAAGATAATTCCTGGTCTAGCACCATCAAGACGCTCCAGAATCCACCCAGTCACTTACAATCGTATACTAGTACCGTGACTAACCATGTACACAATAAATACACCAACTTTTGGACTTCACCAGTACCATATCTAACCATGCTTACTGACTGAATTTAAACCCTTGATTCACAAATATAGGTCCAAATAAAATCAAGCAACGGAAAAATCAAAAGACAAAATTAAAAGATTACCTTGACTTCATCATAGAGTTTCTTCTCCCAAGCATAAAGCCTCCCCAGTGTCTGGGAGTGGGATCCAGATGTCATACTTCCACCATACTCTTCAAATATGTCACTCTTTGAATTGCTATCAGTCCATGATGAATTGTGACTCCTGTATGATGACGACGACAATGAAGACGGCGACCGATGCCATGTTATTTTCATTACTTTTGACTGGCTTTCTAGACATAATTTAAAAAATTTTGTCAGTCACACAAGCTTGCTTTTGCAATTTCTTAATATACAACTTGGCTGCCACAAAAGAATAAGGGTCTTTACTACAGGAATCAGATATACAATGCAAGGTTATTTTTCCCTTTTTTTTAAAAAAAAAACTACCAGGGAGGGGGGAGCATTGCAGAGAAAAAGCATTTGAGGAAGGGATGCTTTTTGTCAGCTATGATTAGTCAAATACATTGCACTTCTTTTTTTACCACAAATCTCTGCCTATGGACCAGTAACTTTATCCCAGACCTTATCAAAACAAACTGATCATCTAATTTGGATAATACAAGTACAGCAGGCACCTTTTAAGTTTTAACACCAACAGGCAACAGGCATGTACGTCAATTGGGCTCAAAAGTTTTTATTTTTCTTTCGAAATTCCAACAGCACAAAATTATTAGTTATTCATGAAAGGTGAAACTGTGTGTTTTATGCAGAAATTGAAAACAGCACGAGTAGAAAAGAGTAAAGAAGAAAGATACGGCCCTAAAAAAATGGGGCTACATAGTGAAAGACTAAAGAAAGATATGTTTTGTTTCCTAGAAAGGTATGTATTTCTAAAAAGTATAACTGAGACACTCGGATTAATCATGATTTTGTTCCAATTTGACCGTCTAGAGCAAAGAGAAAGACCAAACAAGAGAACCAACAAAGCAAAGCTTTGTATTTTCACATCTCTCACAAGTCACAACCCCCATGAAAAACAAAAACCCACGACAAAGAAATAGAAAAAGTGAAGCCCGTGTCACCACCTTTTAACTCAACACGAGAGTGATTTTAGCCTAAGACAAGAATACCGTACAACTGGGAAGAAGCATAAACCCTAGTAGAAAGGCACATAAATAAAACCTATCTTACGTGAATGTTAATCAGGCGGCTTTCTCTCCAACTAAAAAGTTATTTATCTTTCAGAAGTAAAAAAAAAAACCCAACATCGTCTCTCTGTTTCAACCTACTCTTATGCAAGACATCTAAAATTTTACTTCTGGAACTTATCAAGACAGAACAAGCAAAGAAACAAAGAAAACCCAACAAAAAAAACAAACAATTAATTACCAAATGAGAGAAAGAACACACCTTTGGCCTCATCAATGCCAGAAAGAGGCTCTTTCCTATTGACCTCAAGCATGCGAGAGATATCCTTGCCCGAATGGTACGCACGAAAGAACAAATCGCACACATCTTTTAGCGCCTCAAGCAGCTCTCTTCCATTAATGGAGAGTTCACTAACCTCCAACGCTTTCTCCTCCAGTACAACACCTCCATTACACCCCTCTCCATTCCCCATTGCCTTCTCCTCCTGCTCAAAGCTCACCACGTTCTTCTCCATTTCCACCTCTCTCGCCTCCGGCTCGGCCTCCTCCAGTTCTGGAATCCCTTCTTTCTCTCTCACCACTCTCAACGCCTCCTCCTCTTCCTCATTCGACCCTTTACAAAACCCAGAATTCGTTTGTAAACCCGTTTGCACGCCCGTTTGGAACCCATAAAACGGGTTAAAGAAATCCCAACCTTCAAACCCGTTTGTACCCGTAGAAGGAGGAGGGGAAGGCATCGTCATCTGACTCATTTCATTCTCTTCTTCAAAAAAATACCCACATCCAACCTCCGTCTCCTCTTTCACCTCCACCTCCTTAACCTTCTCTTCTTTCTCCTCCTTCGCTGCCTCCTTGATCTTCTGTGGCTCCTCGTTGTGAAACGTCAAAGCTTCGATCTTTGTGGGAGAGGAAGGAGGGAGAGTTATCAAAATCGGAGCGGGAGCGGAGTGGCGGAGGATGAAGAGATCGAGAGCCGTGGCGACGGAATGGAGAGAGTCAATGTAGTCGGCGTGCGCGTAGGAAAGCGCACGGCGGTGTGCCACAGCGGATTTTATGAGACGCTTGCGTTCGCGGCAGAGGGATACCGGGTCGTCGGAGTCGGAGCAGCCTAGACCTAGACCCGCACCAGCTAGTCTGGTGGCGGCGCAATTCCCCATTTTGGGAGACAGAGAGAGAGAGAGAGAGAGAGAGAGGGGTGAGGTTTGGGGTAGACTGGTAGAGTTTGTTTTGTTTTGATTTGGTTTTTGGGGGAAAGGAAAGGAAAGGAGGGATTTGGGAAGGCGGGGAGAGCGGTGAGAGTGAGTGAATTAGTGAGTGACAGAGTGAGAGTGTGGTGTGACGCTGTGTATGGAGGGTCAAAGTCAAAGCAGAGGTGGTGCAGTGAGGAATTTGTTGAATGAACCGGGTGCACTGTTACTGAGTTTGTAGAGGGGAGTGTTGTAATTTTACTGCGTTTTACCTTTTATAATATGATTTTTACATTTTATCTTTCTTGATATATGTTAGGTGCATGGAGATATATGTATGTATTTAAATATGTATATGTATATACACACATGCATAAATGTTTGTACTTAAGAAAGTGTTCTACTTTTTAACTTGATTTGTAAGTTTTTTTATCTAAAAAATTCATTTATGACTTATAGAATTAAAAACTAATTTTAAAGTATTGCAAAATATATTTCTTGATTTATCTTTATTATAAGAGCAAGACTAAATTCCAATGCATTGCACATAGGGGTCTCGTCAAATGCACTCGTCTTTGGATTTTGAGCCTTCAACGATTGAGTCAAACTATGTATTCTTCGTATTGAAATCTAGTACAAATCAAAATTTATACTTTTCTATTTTTATTATTTTTCAGATTTTTAGAAAATTATCGATCTAAAAATCACAAACTATTTTAAATAATGATTTTATAGAAATCTGAAAAAAATAGTAAAGGATATAGAAATATATAAAAATTCAGTTTTGTTCAAGATTTTAATTTGAAAATCACATTGAACAATTTGGATTGATCGTTTGAGGTTTAAAATTGGACAGGATCCTTTCCATCCAATGCATTGGATTTTAACCTTGCTCTTATTACATTACATGTTATATAAAATATAACTAAAATTTATGAATGCATAATTGTCTTTATAAATTGGCATTGTATCAAAGTTTTATGCCATTGGCATTTTAAGCTCATTTGATGAGTGATAAACTTACATTAATTTCATTATGTTTTCTATACATGATGTGCATAAAATTATGATATCAAATTTTAAAATTTTAAAATTATTTTTTTGTATGGTGTGTTTGACATCATCGGTGAACTAGAAGTTCACGAACTAGACTAGTTCGCAAGAACCAAACAATCCACGAACAATCGTAGTTCGTGAACTTCTTCCTAGTTCCTAGTTCTCCAATTTTCACGAACTAATTTTATTCATGTACCTTTGTTCTTCTCTTTATTCGTCCCTTGTTTGTAAAGCATCCAAACACATCTATGTAATTGTCAAGATAGTTAAATAATTTGTTATGAGCACATCATCACTCTTTCGGTTTCATTATGAAAATGAGAAGACCGTGTTCACGAAAGTGTGGATTATAATTGAAGGGATGTATTTCTTGTCAGTTAGTGCGGAACGTTTTGGTTGGTTGCGAACTTGTGGGGTTTAACACTTTTTTGGGGTCACATTCCCAGGGCATGATGGTCGAATCTTTCTCTTTAAATAATGTTTTTGGAATTTCTCCTTATATTATATTTTATCGGGCATTCGGGGCTGGACCCGTTAATAATTCACATCCAACGGATAACATTAACATGGCAATATGACATAGCAAAAATAATAATAGTAGTGTCGTATTAATTAGGTTTTCTTTATGTAGCTTTTAAAATAATAATAGCAGTGTCGTATTTATTTTATCCTACCCTCTAATTATATATATACCTATGAAAATACCAATTCAAAAGTTATTCAATTTTGAGTGGAAAAACGTATCCAATCTTTAGTTACAAACAATATAGTTCATTAATTATTATAATCTAATTTGATAAAGGTGTAGATTTACACTCAGAATAAAAAAGTTAAACTCGTCCCTTAGGAAAAAAAAAGAGCACTGAATTTTATAATAGAAAAAAACACTATTGTGAAATTCTTTTCATCCCATTAATATAATTTTTCTTGTCAATCTAAATTCATGCAAAGAGAACAAAATTAGAAAATTTAAATAAGAAGGCTATTTGTTTTGCAAAATCTTTTTATTAGATGCTTTGTCGAAACATTACCATAATTTTTATTTCGATGATTTTTTTAGTTCGTTAAAGTTTTGTCCACATATTTGGCGAGCTCGTTTGTTGGATTTATTTATTTAAGGGGCCGTTTGGATCGCTTAGGAATAAGAGGAATAGTCTCTTTCTAGACGGAAATTTATTCCTAACCATCCAAATTCTTCACAAAGTTACACACTTTCTAATATTTTCCGCCTAGGAATAGACTAATCCTTTTTTCCTAAACAATCCAAACGGCCCCTATAAAGTAGTACTTTTTCTTAGTGGGTGCGTTTGGATATAGGAAGAAAGAAGCAGAAAAAGGAAGAAGGAAGAAAAAAAATTATAAATAATCCAAACTCTTCACAAAGTTACACACTTTTCAATACTTCTTCTCTTCTTTCCTTCTTCCCACACCTATCCAAACGGAGCCAGTGATTGGATTTTTTATTTATTTTTTTGCCAAATTGAGTATTTCTGCGTAGAACGTTGTCCGAACTCGTAGTGGAAGTTTGTGCTGGATAACAAAGTCTTTTATTGCACTTTCAAATTCAAAATTGTATGAAATTTTATAATAAATCTTACCAGCAATGTTTAAACGTAAAATAACTAAATTAAGCATTAATCTATCTAAAAATAAATGGTTTATGTGAACTAAAAAATAAGTATTTCTTTATGTGCAAGACTTTTGATGAGTTGTATATGAGTCGAGTTCGAAAGAGTTGAGGACAACTCAAACTTGACTTGTCTCCAACTTAAACCAACTTGTATTGAAATAATCATATATCCTTCAAAACATTTTTATTTGGCTCATATATTATTCTAGTATTAAAACTTATTGACATATATAATATTTTAAACAATAAAATTATTTTTTTTTAGATTCATTCTATTGATTTGAAAAAAAATATATCTTGAAACTCAACCCAGTTGTAGGTTACAATATTTTAAAATAACAATATATGAGAAGAATTTTTTTATAATTAATTTATAAATTTATAATATTCATAAATAATATTGAAAAATGCTATTTGAAATATAAACTTATTATGTCACGACTCACAACTCACGAGTTGCGAGCTGAGTTAAGGACATCATATATTTATTGATTTAGACAATCATTACATAAGATGATCTAATTATCGCACATCTCATATCTGAATATATAATGGTAGTAAAACTATTTGATATCTTACAAACTGAAACATTATGCAATTCTTACTATATATATATAACCTTATTATTTCCTTCTCTTTATATTTCTCGCGATGGAAAAAGTGACATGAACTCGTTATGTAGGCCTGCATAATTAACAACTCAAAAATAAGTGTTCTGAATTTCCACAAGCATGTCAGTGGAAATGACCCTCAAAACTCATGAAATTTGATATACGAAAATTTTATAATAACAATAAAACATTGATATTTTTTATGTTTTTAAAATTTTCTTCAGTTATTTTAAAATATATTGTCAATCTTATCGAATTAAAAATAGTCATACTCGTGTCTTATTGATTTAACCCCCTCAAAACCAGCTTACTATCTCTCCAACATAAGAATTATCTTAAAAGTTAAAACAAAGAGAAATGAACAAAATACATTAATTAAGACAAGTCGCTGTTTTACAACTAGACGTGTTTAGTAAGTTTTCATTACTCGTCGTGATGACAACTTGACAAGAAAGTTAGCCGCCAATACTTAAAGTCTTAAACCTGATAAACCGGGAAAAATTAATCGGATCTATTCCTTTTAAATTCGAGACAAATAATCGGATCTATCCATAAAACCCGTTTCATGTCGGGTCCATTTAACAGGAGGTGCCTGATCAGAACTTTGCAAGACTAGGTTATGGCCGAAAAGCAAAGTTACCTGCTATTAATTTGCTAATGGCAATTCAACATTAAATAATCTGTGTAGTGTCTCGTGCAACGGGTGTGTCAGTTGGCCTAATCTAATCCTAGACTGGGCCACTGTATCCTAGGAGACAACAGACAACAATTGTTTGATTTGAACCAGATTTTACGGTATCTAGCATTAACATTTTTTATTATATTGCTTGTTATGAGCTTTTTTATTAAACTTTTAATGGTATCCAACTTTTGGAAAACAATACGGAACATACATGTTCCATGAATAATTTTAAGTTAATGCATCAGATCAAAACTCAAAAGTGTTGGGCTGCCTCTAGGGCCGTCAAAAGTGTTCCGTTTCGTATGTTCCAGTTCTGTTCCATTCGAACGGAACAACTAATGGAATGATTTTTAGTTTTATTTTCTGAAAACGAAACTGATGCTGGTAAACGTTAGTGTTTCGTTTACTGAAAAATTGACTAAAATCAATGGAATATGAGCTGAAATAAATAGAAAATGCTGAACGGAACAACTCATGAAACAGCAAATTGTTCCGTTTTACGAAACGAAACGGAAACATAATACATTTTATTTACGTTTACTGGAACGGAACATCCCTGTCCCGCTTCTTTTTCGCACGTTTGACACCCCTAGCTACGTCTATAAATAATCGGGTTGAGTTCGAAACGAATATTCAGGAAATTAAACTCCTTAAACTCTTATACTTAACTAAATTAAACAAGTCTTTCAAGTTATTATTCAGTCCGAATACCGTATCTGAATATATGCACTAAAAAGAAGATAAGAAAGAAGATTCGGATTGAAAAAAATAGATTTTTTGGATTCGAAGGAAAAAAATAAAGAATGGAAAAAAAAGAAATACATGAAGTCCGATTGGCTTCTAAGCTCTGCTCTCTGAGAACATGTCAATCATGCCGGAGAGATGTTCTTTCTTAATTAATGCTGACATGTGATTAGTTTACATATTTTTTTATTACCATACGGCGTACGGCATACACGCAGACGCCTTGCATGAATGGCAAGAACCAGTCAGCCAGGTCTCTTCTCAAAAAGAAAAAATAAATAAATAAAAGAGAGCCAGGAGGTCCTCAGATTAAAATCAGACGGATTAAATTAATTAAAGTTGAATTGTACTATATGACAAAACAATTTTATAACTTTTAATTAGTGACAGGGACCAAGTTATTTCTTATTCTAATTTTGTAGTCCGACGACTAAGAAATATATATTCGTCTTTTTTTTTTTGAAGTTGAATATGTATTTTTCAAGCATGGTACGTATGAATACACGCCAACCGGTACGCTGTACTTGTCACTGGGGCAGCTTTTATTATATAGGTTTATATGCTTGTACGGACATCATTTTCAATTGAATTGTTTTAGTGTCCTTGAAACTTGTGTAGAAGAGAGAGCAATTCTTTTTCTTATTTATTGAAAAGGAAGACGAGAGAGCGGTTGGATGAGTGAGCAGGGGTAAATGTTTTCTGGAAAACCGTAATTAGCAAATCAATATGCACTAATTAATTAATGCTCGCCTCGAATCACATTAAACTAAGTGAGAAATCTATATCGGACGAGCAACGAGGAGTTATTATTTCTAATATACCCTCTTAAAATTTTATATTGCAGAAACATCTGACAAAAATAAAAACACATAATACTGGAAAAACAATGCAGTAAGAAATAGCCTTGTAGACAGTGACGGAGCTATAAATTTTTCTAACAGAGTTTAATAAATTCATTATATTAATATGAGAGAATTTAAATTATTTTTTTATCTAAAGACTAGAAAATTCAAGACTTTGACCAATTAGCAAATATCAAACACATCATTTTTTTTTCTTTGCGGATGCGGCGCAAAGACAAAAAAAAAAATAGAGAAAAAAATAGAATACATGTTTTTATAAAATTGTGCTCTTGCTGAAAATGGAATGAAAATGGAAAATCGGAAGACAAGAAATTAGCTAACTTGACTATTTTTTTTTTCTAATTCAATAACTTTCCATATTTTTTTAAGAAATTGCTAATTGCATCAAAAAAATTATATCATAAGACAGATCCATATATCTTAATGGGGTTCAATCAATATAATTTTGTATATTTATTGTGGGGTTCAAATTGTATAATTTTTTATATACAAGGTAGCGAAAAATTTTATTTCAATGGGGGTCAATTGACCCCCATTTGTTGAATGTATCTCCGCCACTGCTTGTAGAGTATTTACTTTATTTATTTTGTAAGATTTTATCTAATTTATGAAAAGACAAAATTTAAAATTATTTTATTTTCAAGTTCTAGATAAAGTGTATTTATCGTAACAGATCAAATAGTGCAGTATGAATTACCTGAAGTCTTGAACAACAACATGTACCTTGTTATTAGTACTACGATGTTTATGTCTCAACTTGCTTATGAATGAACCCTGTATCTGAACATACTGTTTTCAATGCAAAAGCCTACGGGTTTACTTCTCCAAAAAAAAAACAACATGTACCTGATTTTTTTTTTTAGAAAAACATTTGTTTTTCCTAAGAGTAGTAGACTTTTAAAACTTCATTCATAGTTTATATTTTTTATATTTATTTTCAAAAGACAAAAGCACAAAATAATCATCTCATATTCTATTTTCTATTCGTTTCCTAATAATTATGCTATACGCCATTCAATGATTATTCCTTCTGCTCTCTAGTGAAAATTTTGCCCAAGCAAATGATGGAGCACTTATTCACATTCAATGAAGAAATAATGAAAATAACTGTCTACATCAAGCACTAATTTTTTTATAATCTACAATCTATAGTGATATATTACATCGACTTCTAATAACTCTTTCAATATTTGGAACCCGAACTATTGCTCAATTTGCAGAAAATTCAATTTTTTTGACTTCAGAAAATCACAACATAAAAATTTTAAAATATTATGACCACATTTTTTATTTCCAAACTTAAAAGGGCTATTTCCAAAATATGGCTACAAACGGTTCTATTTCCTTATTCTGGCCAGCATCTGAAGCAGCATCTGTATTCTCGTTCTCCCATAAAAGCAAAAATAAAGAAATAGCAATTAATCTATGTTTATAGAATCTAAGAAAAACAGGAGGAAACGTAAGTGTGCAGAGTGTGTTTCCGAGTGAGGTAAGGAAGGTAGCAATAGGTCGGGCAGACGCATGAACAGTGAAAAGTCAAGGGAACTTGATTTGACTGAAGTAAAAACTTGGCCAGATGAATGAAAGTTTCAGCTGTGCAAAAATAAAGTGAAAATTAATGGCAGCGTAGCAGACCACAGTCCTTTAATGGCGTGTGTGTAATTGCTTCTCTGTCACCTCCATTATTTCTTTTGTAAATTCTAAAATTGATTACCATCATTTACATTTTGTCATTGCTTGTGCAAAATAAACATAAAAACATATACAAGATGAACATATAAATAATAAAAGTGAACACATACAACCAAATAAATTTAATAAAATAAGTTGAATGCATATAAAAATCTGAATAAAAGATGACAAAACTTTTTTTTATATGTGTTCACTTTGATCATCTATATATTAATCTTGTCTATTTCATGTATTCATTTCGCTCAAGAAAAGACGAGCAACGACAAAACAGCAGCTTGTGAGATATTTTTTTTTCTCTATTGGGCTTATATCAGGGCTCAGTTTTGTTGGGCCTAGTTTCAGGCTTGTGAGATATTTTTTTCCACAAAAGAGACAGCTTTGTATGACCAAAATTTTAAAAAATAGTATTAAATTAATATAATATATTAAAAATAATATCAATATAATAAGTTTAATATAAATAGTATCACGAGATCGGAATCCTGGATTCCGAACGTTAGATCGGAATCTAGGATTCCGATCTAAACTTTGATCGGATTCTGAGTTTCCGATCTAAGCTTAGATCGGAATCCGAGATTCCGATCTAATCTTTTTAATTTTTTTTATATATTATTTATTTATTTATTTAATTTATTAATTAGTTAAATAATTAGAAAAATAGATAATATATTGTAAAAATATTGAAAAAATATGGAAAAAATCAGAAATAATTAAACTAAATTTTATATGTAATTTAGTATTTTTTGGGAAAATTAAAATTTTTTTCCTTTTATTAGTTTATTAATTAGTTAATTAATTAGAAAAATAAATAATATATTCTAAAAATATTGAAAAATATAAAAAATCAGGAATAATTTAAAAAAATTTATATGTAATTTAGTATTTTTTTTGGAAAATTAAATTTATTTTCCTTTTAATTAATTTATTTAATTAAATATAAATTTAATTTATTTATTTAATTAAAAAATAAATAATTAAGTATAAATTTTTAATTAATTTAAACAACCATTTGATATGCGTCCCGGATGTCGTCCTCTGTATATATTATTTTCATATTATATATTAAACAATCATATCGAGTCTTATGATCAAGGAAGCACTTTCTGGATTGCGTTAGAAAGGAATCACACGAGATTGATGTTTTACTGAGACGGAGAAGAAAGACTAAATTCACTTGATTTACTGCATTTCTCTTTTTAATGATTAATTTATGATTTTAAAAACATTTTTAGTAGTTTAGAGTGGTTTTTAGGTTTGCAAACTTTCAAAGTGGATTTTGGAGGTCCAGAGAGCGTTTTTTGGCCTCGAAAATGGTCGTTACGGGGTTACACCCCGGTAAAATGCGTAGATCTCGTCGCCAGCTTTCCGGAATGTCCTCGATCGCCCCAATTGGACCTTCCTATCAAAAGTTAAGCATGTTTAAAGTTTTAAGCCTGCAAATACAGAAAGAATTAATAAAACTTTGAACATTCTAAAAGGATTATGCCTTTGTATCCCTGCAAATTCTGAAAATTTATAATCCTTTTTAAATAGTACAATTCATTTAATTAAATAAGTTATAAAAATTTATATTTTAATTAAATAATTTATAAAAATTTATATTTTAATTAAATAAATTAATTAAAATGAAAATAAATTTAATTTCCCCAAAAAATACTAAATTACATATAAAATTTAATTTAATTATTCCTGATTTTTTCCATATTTTTTCAATATTTTTACAATATATTATCTATTTTTCTAATTATTTAACTAATTAATAAATTAAATAAATAAATAAATAATATATAAAAAAATTAAAAAGATTAGATCGGAATCTCGGATTCCGATCTAAGCTTAGATCGGAAACTCAGAATCCGATCAAAGCTTAGATCGGAATCCTGGATTCCGATCTAACGTTCGGAATCCAGGATTCCGATCTCGTGATACTATTTATATTAAACTTATTATATTGATATTATTTTTAATATATTATATTAATTTAATACTATTTTAAAAATTTTCGGTTTGTATGATCTCTACTCTCTAGAAAATTGTTCTACAAGAGAAAAGCTCTGTTGTTGTCGAACCTTAATATCAGTCGATGTCATTCATTCCGACCATTCATTTTCATTCCATAGTCAACCCAATTTGTCAAAAGCGCAAATAAATGATCAGAGACTTGGGGTACGCTTTACTGTTTATCTAAAAAACCAGAGATCACATCTGAAGCAGTTAAAGCATGACGTTGACATTTAGAAAATGGACTTCCACAATAAACACCAAATGTTGGTAAACAAAACAGATGGAAATATTCAACCTCTGACAGCTCTATCTCAACATTTTTTTTTTCTCATTTTTGTACATCATCAAATTAAAATTAAGATTTTGAGTTCCCCGGTCCACATCCTATCCAATTACCCGGACCTTTCACAACAATACTTTCTAACCCTTTTTGAAACACCAAATAAGGTTGCACTGAGGTGTTATTAAGGATAATTGCCAAGGATATGAAACTCCTGAATTTTCTTATGATTACAAATCTGGTACATTAACACAAAAAGGAAAGCCTTATGTTAGGCTCAACTAGTTGCAGCTGTATCAAACGTTTGGTACACCGCTGCCTGACATGGTCCCACCACCTCGAACTGAGACCGGAGAAACCCTAAAGGAGCTCGCTGACCTACTTACAAGATTTGAGTCCAAGAAAACCACAACCACAGTGATATCATCGTGAAAATGCCGTCGAACCCCGCGATCAATTTTCTTCAGGTCAGAATATCTCATTTCCCTTTTCTTAGCTGCCTCCTGCAATGCTGCCTTTACCAGCCTCTTCGCACTTCCCTGAAATTGTAGTTCAACAATTTAAGTTTTCACTAATTCCTCCATGCAGTTGCTAATTACTGCTACAGAATTCAAAGGCTGGACAGAAACGATACCAAATAGTACCCTCCCAAAATATGCCATTGCTTTTAAGAAACCCATGTAACTTTTACCATCATTTATTGATTCATTCTGGTAAAAGATAATAACTGCCGATGACTTTATAAATGCCTGGAATAAATTTGGTCAAAAAATTTTATTTAGCATTTTAAGTTCTTAACAGCCCTCAAATATTATTTCAATTTTATCTGATTAACAAATCTGGTGACGCTAGACATAAAGAAACCTTACATTGCGGGGATTTTTGTGAACAATATCAACGGCCTCCTGATTGGTGAGGTGCTCCCAGAGGCCATCTGATGCAAAAATCAGAAAAAGATCTTGTGGCTGGAGAGGCTGCACAGAAATAGCTGGCTCCGCACTGAGTATGGGTTTCTTGAATGATTCACTGAGCCGAAATTTAGCGAACAAGGGCTCGCGGTTGAACTCTGGTCTTTTTAGGTAAGCGTCACCTATTGACCTCGATACCTGTGCAATCATTGGCAGCAGTTATGAGATATCAATTTTTGCAGTAGGTTATAATTAAGCTCATTCATGTTTTACTGGAGAACTCCAGGTATGCAGTGCAGTAGGCTAAAGTCTCAACAGAAATACAGAATAGACCAAAAAGAGCAGCAGCTCATACAAGTCAAATTTGGCAGTTCAATTTTTTTTTTTTTTCAAGTTTGAGCCATAAAAGCAAAAATTTCTGGCAACATGATCACCAACGAGCTCCTTGTACAGCTATGCCAAACACATTATGGTTCCGGCACCTTCAAGTACCTGAATCAAACCCTTCACGCGCCAAACATTATGTTTTAAAACAACTATATTTGGATCATCAGGATGCAATGCGTGAAGCTCCTTTCGGACCGACTCAATGGCAGCATTATGCTCTGCTGAGAGCTGCACAGCAACTGCATCACCGGTGGCCTTAACAAGGCGCCCAAGCACCATACGTGAATCCCCTGCATTGGCCACACAGAGAACACCATTGGAAACTACACCACATAAGCAGCAGGATCCTACAGCTGCGAGTTGGGGATTTCTTGGCCATTGGCTTGAGACATGGGAAAGGAAGCCTTCCTCAGTAAAATGAAAGGCCCTCCGTACTGTCTCTGCTGAGACCGCATTATGCTCAGTCACACATCCTGTGATGCGAAAATTTGAACAATACTTTAGAAGACAAGGGGTATACTAATTTCTTAAATGTATAATTCCATGTAAATGTGCCATTGCTTTCTTCCAATCATGGCCGTTGTTTAGTTGCACAACTACTGAGGCAAAATTGGATAGTTTGGAGACTAAACAAAGGAATAGTTGCAACATTTATAGTTTTCTGCTATACAATTGGTTATGCTTATATGACGTTCTTGCGAAATGGAGACCTAATTTACTCTTGATTAAATTAACTGAGAAATAGCTTCCTTTTGTATGGCCGTATGAGTGCTAGATGCCATTAATTAAGGCTGAAATGAAATCTCATCCAAGAAGTGGAGTTTATCAAGATGAAACTGAGTTAACCAAGGTTTGTATCAAAATTGAGGCCGGCTTAAGAAGGCAAATTATAATATTAGGAAACAACCTTGTAAAAAATTTACCACACTGAAAATAGGCTCTGTATTGACAGACCAAATTTACTGGTTTTGGCAATTTCATAAATGCAAAAGAAATATTAAGAAGTTAATAAAAACAAAATAATTGGACATTCAACTGAACGTACTCTTTAGATGGGAGAATAGATGGTCATTGACGTACCGGGCCGCCTCTGGCCCACCATGACCATCATAGACCCCGATAAAAGTACCAACCGGGCCTGAATCAGAAAAGCTTAATGGTCCTGATTCGACCTGGCTCTGATCCTCTAACAAATTATTGGCTTGCACAACTGCCATGGAGAACTCGCCACTGACATGAGTACCACTGTCCTTGTACCACAAGAGTCCGTCTCGCCGACCTCCAGTTGCATCAAGATCTACGTCAGCAGCTGCTCCAAAGCACGACTTGAAGATGCTCATGAATGCCTCTAGCATCCCTCATCTCACCTTGGCGAGAAGCCTACTAATAATCTAAGCACATCTACTCTGAAAGTTGAATTCAAGATTAATAATGCACATAAAATATTCTTTTCTTGTTGATAAAGGCAGTAGATTAGTAAATGTTGGAAAATTCAACTAAAAGTTTAGGGAAAATAAGCTGATTCTTATGGAAAAGCAATATAGAAGAAAGAATTTTCTTAGCTAACTACTGGATCCATACTGTGTCAGTAACTAAACTTACCTTTTATGAATAGTAAACAGAAAGTAGAAACAAAAAGTAGCGATCAAATAGTAACAGAGTAAGAAACTGTAAACATCAAGTTGGAGCCATTTCAAATTAAAACATAAAAGGTCAACAAAGTGTCAATTCTAGACATTACAAAAGCACAAATATCTTTCTAAATGGAAAAAAAAAAATCAAAGATCTCAACGGAAAATACTCGATTCCAATAGCTGATTAGACGGATTCAACAAAGAAAACAAGAATTAAAAATTATTATGTGAAATTCACCTTTTCTTGAAAGACCCAAAATAAACTGGATAGAACAAGGAATAAAGGATCCGAAACCAAATTGACTTATCACAAGAAAAGGAAGAAAACCAAATACAATTCGTTCAAAATCTAACCCATCTCTACATACCCACAACACGTGAAAAGAAATTAACCTGAAAAATCAAACCAAAATATACCTTTTTCAGCGGGAATTCAACGAAGCACCAGGTCAGAGTACGCCTTTTCGGATCTGATCTGGAAATAGTCGAAGCAAGAAAGAGCAGAGCAGAGCAGAGCAGAACAGCAGCTTGGTTGGATTGGAGATTTGAGTTGGGTTTCTTTTTGAAGAAAGAAAGCAGAGAGTGCAGATCGGAAGGGACAGATTGGGAAATTTACACTGAGGCGAAGAAGCTTAGCGAACGAAAGAGGTCGGAAGGAGAGGTAGTTAAAAAATTAGTGGGAAATTTCTTAATTTGCATTTACACCTTTATATCGTTTCACTATCCAAAAACAGTCCGAATTGTCAAATAGGAAAATATTTTTTCTTTTTAAATTGCCGTTTCCTTTTTTTGACTTCGTATATAAATATCTGCTGCTGATAGTAATAATAGCAGGGATGTGCAATTATTCATTGTAGATGGTACGATCGAGATTGGATGGTCTGGATTAGCTCCTTTGATTGATAGATTTGAAATGTCGGGTATGTTTAAACAATTTAATTTTATTGGATGGTTGATAATTTTTTGCTATCTGCCGAATTTTATTGTGGCTTTATAACAGTTGTCAGATGTAAAACGTGTGAGATATATATTTTGATTGAAATTGCTTAGTACCGTCTCTAAGATTCTATCATCCCATCATCCTCACGCGTATGCTGCAACTAACTCCTCTCTCCTCACGCGTACGCTGTCCCCCGCCCCCTCCCCATTCCTCCTCCCACATACGTTGTCCCCCTTCCTCCTTCTCCCTCGCACGTACGTTGTCCCCTCTCCCCCCTTCTCCCTTCCACGTATGTTGTCATCCCCTCTCCCTCCTCCCTTCCACATACACCATTCCCCCTGCACCCTTCGCCCTCCTTCTCATACATACTTCATAACTGTGAAGTTAATATATTTAAATGTTGAAGGTAATATCGTAACTGTTGAAGTTAATATATATAACTGTTATACTAAACTTGTTGCAGAGATGGAATAGAACCAAGGTTTATCTTTCTGATATTACTTTCAACAGTTACGATATTACCTTCAACATTTAAATATATTAACTTCAACATTTACGACATTAATTCCAACAATTATCTATTTAATTTTAACAATTACAATATTAACTTCAACAACTATCTATTTAATTTCAACAATTACGATATTAACTTCAACATTTATGTATAGTAATTCCAACAGTTATGAAGTGTTAGGGAGGAGGGTGAGGGGGAAGGGGGGAGGGGGGAGGGGTGGGAGGACAGCGTATGTGGAAGGGCAAGGGGGAGGGGGTTAGGGGGAAAGCGTACGTGAGAGGGAGGAAACAGAATGACGAAGGGAGAAAGGGATGAGCGTACACTGAGGGATGATGGAATAATTTTCAAAAATAGAAAACGCGTTATGGGAATGACGGGATGATGAATATTAGGGATGATCCTTATCAGTTCCGATTGTATTAATATCATTGTTGTCAATAGAATAAATGTGGAAAGCACGGAATAATTCGCTAAATTTGAGCTGAGAAGCAATGAAAAAATGTCCACATGGAATATTTTTCTAATTTTTCCTGGCATTAGCGGAAAAGTGAGGACATGACTCTAAACTGAAGTAGAGATTAGATTAATATCATTGTTGCCATTTTATTATGCTTTTAATTTGATCGCTATTGGGATATTTTGATTCTTTTATACTATGCCTTTTTCTTCAATATGCTTAAAATATAGCGGTCTAGCGACACCACACGATTGTGTTGGCGCGATACAACATGCGTGTTGGTGTGGCACGACACGACACGAGTACGGAATTAGCACGACATGATCACGTTATCGTGTCGTGTTGAGCATCCTGAAAAATTAACACGATTTGACACGACACAATTCGACAAGCAACACGACACAAACACGACAACACGAATTTAATTTTTTAATATTATAAAAACAACATTATAGTTAATAGATCATAAATATTTCGTCTTTTAAACTATTATTTAAATTATTTTTATACATTAGTCAGTTTATTTATAATCGTAGTTTTTTTTAACGTGTATTTAAATTTTTTTAATATTTTATTTTTAAAATATGTTCAAACAACAAACATATGCATTAGGAAAATATAAAATTATCAATTAATATGTTAAAGAAAAATATCGAAATTTTTGTAGTGATATATATACTGAATTTATAAACTAGTTAAATAAATAGCGACAATATTTTTTCTCTATTTTAATAATTTTTAATGATTTTTTTTTATAAAAAGTAAAGAAAAATATCTGACACGATTTGACACGACGCCACACGATCTTGTCAACCGTGTCGTGTCAGAATGCGTGTCGTGTTGCCTCTTCTCACCATTTAGCACGACACAACATGGCACGATTAAAAAAGTAATTCGTGTCAACACGACATGACACAAGAGTCTAACACGATCGTGTTTGACACGACACGACACGATACGACACGCACGATTGAAGAATCCTAAGTAGTAGCAGCAATAATAGTAATAATAATAATAATAATATCGTATAAACTATTGTCTGTTAATATTGACACATTTTGATGTTGTTTCAAATGAAAAATATTGGCACATTTTCAATACATTTCAAAATCATTTATGAGTCCTTTTGTTCTTATATTCACTTCTAACAATATTCAGATCTAATTTTAACAGCAGATGATGTTTTCTTTGTGATAAAAGAAATAGTGTTGCTCATTTGGTATATTTTCACTCTAGACTCATTTATCGCTCATGTCAGATTATAACTGTACCACACTCTGTCAAATGTAAAATCAAGGATGAATTTTATATAATATTTTTTATAAATGTAAATCATATATAAATATAAATTTATGCATCAATTCATATGAATGAACAATGTACGATGTAACATGCTGCCGATGCTAGTCAAGTAACATTTTCACCAAGTACAATAGATTTACTTTTCTCTTAACTTTTATTCGGGGTGTCTAGAAACTACACCGATATATATTTGCACAAGTTTGTGTTCTTTGCCGATTTGAAAGAAAAAACAATATTAGCCATCTAAAGAAGCACTTATGACTTATCTTCTCGCAGGCGGATATTAATTGTTAAATTTTTTGGACGGATTTTGAGATACATGTTATAACGAAATTTTAAACAAACGAACGGATAGATTTTGTGCTAAGTATTTCCGAGCATAAGTTATACGAAATAAAACTAAAATTAGTTCTACAAGCGTTTTGACTTGCTCAAGTTCTTACAAAATGCTCCCGAATTTTGAAGTACTTATGGTGTTTTTCTCTAAAATCTATCAATGAATTTTGTATGGAAAAGTCTCATCCCCTATGGAAGTTTCGATCTGTAACTATAAAATATCCAATTACAAAACAATACAAAACAATATGATGAATTTTTTTTAAGAAACAAATAATGTGATAAATTTTGCTAAGCAATGCAAAGTCTTGACCTAGTAAAAGTCAAACAAGTAAAATAAATAAATAAATTGACGAGACACAAAGCCCTAATGGCCTGGTCCTTTTATTGGGCCAAATTCCCTAAACTTGAAATCTATAATTTCTGGATTCAGTTCCAAAGTTAAAGGTCGGACTTATTTACATTCCTAATTCCACAAAATATTGTCCGGCCAGAGTCGAGAACAAAATCCATAAAGATTAATTGCAAGAGGTTAAATGAAGGCCTAGTGATTGTAATTCCAACTAGGCCCAACCTTTTAGCATTGTAATGGATCTAAAAACTTAATACTTTTTGTTAGTACCCACTACCCAGTTAAGATCATTGTTCCTTTTTTTTTTTTTTTCCTTTTCCTTTTAACTATTTGCATCAGGAATGATAACTGTCATTTACAGTTTTGTCCTCCCTGCCATCGCTAAATATAAAGTGAACATACATAGCAAACAAGGTGAACATATAGACGATCTAAGTGAACACTTACAAACAAATAAGTGTTGTCATCACTTGTTCAGAATTTTACATGCATATTAAACTTATTTTCATTGAACTTATTTGTCTGTATGTGTTCACTTAGATCGTCTATATGTTCACCTTTTTTGTTGTATATGTTCACTTTAATTTAGCGATGGCAGAGATGGCAAAACTGCAAATGGCAGTAATCAATTTCATATTTGCATATATAGCCTAGAGTTTTTGTCACAGATTTTAGGCTATGAAAAGGATGATATGTACATGATTTATCTTGTATTGGTTGTTCTTGATAATTATTCTATTTTTTTTTAATTTTTACTATTTGATGAGATACAATCTAGAGTTCTAGGGAAAGGTTTAGGGATTTGATTTATATGTGATTATATGTGTTTGTACGGTCGATTGTGGCGTGGAGGCATAAACACACTTGTAATTCATATTTAGCCTCATGGTTCTGAAACTCGGATTCGGACTCCGACTCGGAGTGTTGGACTAAGGAGTCGAATCGGATGACTCGGAAAAACTCGGGTGACTCGGATCGAAAACTCGGATTTTTATAAATTTTACTTTTAATGTCTTAAAAAATTAGAAAAAAATAGAAAAAAATTTGAAATTTTTTTTGAATGAAGATACGTTTGTTTAAACACGTTATATATCAGTTAGAATTACAGAGAGGAAAATTATCAATTTTTCTATGTTCTCTGAGTGATTTTTGGATCGAGTATCGTTTAGTTTTTTAAATATGACACTTCTTAAATAATATGGACCATCTGATTTGAATTAATGAAAAAATGAAAAAAAAAATTCGGAAATGGAGATCTCCAGTACAGACCCCTTCTCCTTCTCTCTCTCTTTCCCGTTCCCACTCTTCTCCCAGACTCCCACCCTTTCTTTTGCGATAGAGCACCGAAAAATGGGCGAGCTCGTGTGGAGGTGATGGAATGGTGGTTTCTCCGATCTCCTGACACGATTTCTCCAGCCTAACCACCTTTTTCAGTATTCTACGTGTACCTTCACCTCTCTTTTTGGACAAAATAGCCATTAATGGTGATCTCAAATGGAATCCGATCTGACTCGCGAAAAATCGAATCGGTGAGCGCCGAGTCCGAGTCAACTCGGGCCGATTCCGAGTTGACTCGCCGAGTTTTTAAACCATGTTTAGCCTTTTCTGTTTCCCCTTCTTTCTTTTATATTGGAATAATAATTTTCTTTTGGTAAATTACAGAATTCTAATTGCTTTTCCCTTACAAATGTGATAAAAACACGCATTCCACCATTGTCAGATACTATTTTCGGAAAAGGAAACAAACAATATCTAGTACAATTAATGAATTTTTATATTGATTTTGACAAAAATTGTAGGTTTAAAATTCCTTAATAACCGATGGTGAAATATGGGGCTTCAGAAGAGAATTAGAGAAGCGAAGGGTTCCAAATTGTTAATATGTTTGGGATTCTAGATAAAAACAGTAGAGAGAAAGAATTATGCATTCATATGTTATTTTCTCTATCTTCAATTTTTCTTTTGCATATATGTATATGATGATGTAGACTTACATGAAGAATCCTAAAAAGCTAAAAAGGATACAAATTACTTAAGAATCTAATGGTGAGGCGTAAAAACTTCCTAATAATTAATCTGAATAATCAATTTTTTGTGGTCATAAAATATAAATTACAAATGGAAGGGACCAAAAAAACAAAACATATCTTTCCTTATCTAGGATGAAAACCACATCTATTTCGACAACTCATATTTTTTCATTCCAAATAAAAGTTTGCCCACAGCCCCACACATTAGGTGCATGTTATTACTAGTCCAACTAATTTTGAAACGCTTGTGTTTGTATAGTTTTAATTGGATTCATGCATACATTTAGAAAGCTAGAAAAGGCTGAAAGATTTTTTTTGTTGTCATGAGTGTTTGACTAAAAAATTCAAGATAGGGCTGTCAACCGTATCATTTTAATCGTTTATCCTACCTGCATCGTATTCGATAAAAAGGGTATGGGTAAGGTTTTATTTTCGTTAAGTTATCGGGTATGGGTATGGATAAAAAGTTTTTTTTGTTAATTTATTGGATAAGGATAAGGGTAACGCTATTTCGTAACCGTTATTTACCCATACCGTTATATATATACTATATAATTTATAAATTATAATCTTTAATGGAAAAATATATGATTATAATATTCAATTAATATGTTAATAGCTAATAAGACAATTGGATTGGTAGATTTAACTGAGACAATATACTACATTAATAATTTATAATTCATGATGATGAGTAAGTATTGATTCTTCAATTTAAATCTTTCAATTATTAATTAGTTATATATATTTTTTGTGATAATTTACATGAGAAGATATTATATGATTTTATTATATTTAAAGTATTATTTAATGTTGCACTTTAATAATATATTTATTTGATATTATTAATTTATCTATATTGTATTTTTTTATTGAATTATTATTCGTTTTCTATCGTTATCCTACCCTTATCGTTAATTCATAACGGGTAAGGATAGGGTACGGGTAAGTCAATTTTTAACTAGTACAGATAGGGTATGGGTAAAGAAAATTTTAACGGATACGGATAACGAAAATGTCTCTACCGTATCCTATCCTACCCATTGACAGTCCTAATTCAAGAGGTGGTTGAAATAATATTTCAATAGGAATCAATTATTTACAACGGATTATATAATTATTAATTCACTCCACTTATCATTTTATATGTATAGAGATCATTATAGAGAATTTTGTTAGAATTTAATATGGCCTAAAATGTGAGCCGAGTTTATTTACTAAAATTAATTAAAAGGTATATTGGATTTTGTTAGGAAATTCGATAGACTAGATTCATTCTAAATTTGATTCCTTCAATTGTCTTAGTAATAAATACTATCTTCCGATAATTAGAGTGACACCCTTTCCTCTAATTTTTTGCCTAATTAAGTAAATAGAGAGAATATAGCAAAATTTTCATAATTACCATCACTTGGGCTAAGAAAAAATTAATGAAGATTAGATATGCCGTCTAACAACATGTCTGTCCTTCGAAGCTGTGAGTTCTTATAACTTAAGATTTATTATTTTATATTATTATATGAAATACACAATCTTTGAATGTTAATTAACAAATATTATTATGAATTAACATTTTGTATCTATCAAACTTTAGCGCAAGAATATTGGAGTCAACTAAATAAAAATTAAAATCATCAAATTTTATAAAAAAAATATGGTGGTCAATTGATCACCTCCATTAATTGTTTTATGTAAATTCGTCTCTGCAAAAATTCTGAACGCGTGAGTCCAATTCCGATGTAAGCTATGAATTTAAGCATTCAAAAAGAGTATAGTATCAAACTTTTAAAAAGAGTATATTGATGCTAAACTTGTTTTTACCCACCCCTCAAAGGACAGAAATCCTACGGCTGTAGAGCTCTCCCACCGTGCACAGTTTGGCAATATTTAAAAATTTTAAAAATTTAAATATTGAATCCAAACCATTGATCTTGTTCAATTTTACAGGCGATGCGTTTTCATATAAGTTTTATAAATGTTTGTGTTGATTTGATACTTGATCAAGTGACAAAATTATGAACGTATTAGAATTAATTAATGATAGTTAACCAGATTTGTTCATTTGTTGACGGCTTGATCTAATGTCAAATCGACTCCAAAATTTATAAAACTTATATGAAGACACATCGTCCGTAAAATTGAACAAGATCAACGATTTAAATTCAACATTTAAATTTTAAAATTATTAAATATTGCCAAACTCTGCGCGGCTAGAGAGCTGTAACATATGATAAGAGCTATTTATTGATAATTTGAATATTGAAGACTTTATTAATTTATATGGATCAAACTTAATAGCTATTTATTATTGGTAATTATTGAAGATTAATTGACTTACTTAATTTGTGTGGGTCATACTTTATCTATATATTCGTGAAGTATTGAAGTTGTTAATAGACCTAAATGTGAGATCAAAATTTAATTATAATATTAGAATTTCGTCCTGTTTTGATATTGCAAATTTAATTTTAATGTTAATCCTATGAGATGCATCCAAACAATGAAAAGTTGGATGGCCTAAAAAGGAGGGTCCGTATCCTCTGCCAACCTTTTGAGGTTGGTAGAGGGCCAACTTTTGATTCGAGTCGTTCGATTTAATTTTGACGGTTAAAATTTTTCGGGTCTATCAATCTAAGTTACATGCACGGAGCTCCCTTAACCGTTGAGATTAGATCTAACGGTTTAGATCAGAAGTTGTCACTCTACCAACCTTAAAAGGTCGGTAGAGGATGTGATTCCTAAAAAGGATACACAAGTAAATTGCATAGTGCAAGTAATTAATACTACAGCAGCCTATACTGGCTAGGTAAACAATATTGTACTCTTGGTTTATTTCTCGATTACGAGTTGGCATTAGGCCTGTTTAACGTTCGAAACGTCAACGGAATGGGCCATTCCGTTTGCCGTTCCGTTCCATCAACGGTATACCCATAACATTCCGTTTTCTGTTCTGTTTCAGTGAACGAAATGCCATTTCATTCTTTTTGGACGGAACGGAACGAAACACGTGTTTTTACACTAAAATCTGCACTATTTATCGAAACGGAAGCAAAATAGATCATTCCGTTTCAGCAACAGTATATATTTCCATTCCGTTTACAGTTTCATTTTTAGAAACGAAATGATATTTGATACCGTTTACCGTTCCGTTTGGATGGAACGTCCATGGAAAACGGTAAACGATATACCGTCGTCACCCCTACTTGGCATGCAGATTGATGGCTGTGTCTAGTGTTTACTAAAAACCCGCCGGGTCAAACCCGCCCCGCCCCAAACCCGCCCCATGGACCAGACCGCCCCGGACCGTCCATGGACCGCGATGGACCGAAGGGTTAGACCGGGGTGGGTCTACGGCGGGTTTGTCCGTCCTTTCTAAAAAAATCCGTGTTAACCCGCCCCGTCCCGTCAACCCGTCTTAAACTCGTGCAATGTTACTATTTTATTTTATAACTCCGCCTATGTTATTATTTTATAAAATAATTTAATAGCATAGTCGGTCCGAAACCCGAAAAAAAAGAATAACTTTATATAATTATATTCAAATTTTTCATTTAATAAAAATCAAGGAAAAACGTAAAAGTAAAAACTAAAAATAATTAACGGAAAATAAAAAACAGAAAAAAATATTGAAAAAACAAAAAAAGTATTGCAAAAAAAAAACACAAAAAGAGAAAAACAGCAAAAAAAACTATAGCGATTACTATAGTATATAATATACATGTAGTTTATATATATACTAACAAAAAAAAAATAGTAATAAAATAATTAAAAAACCGGCGGACCGAACCGGACCGGACCGTCATAACCCGTGCGGGTTACATGGGACGGGTTTAAGAAGGATTAGGACCAAAATTTTTAGAATTGATCGTCCTAACCCGTCCCGTCTTAACCCGTGGACCGTCCTAACCCGCCCCGTCCTAACCCGTGGATCGTCACGGGTTGGACCGCCCCGCCCCGTTTGGTTAAACCCTAGCTGTGTCAACTAATGTCGACATAAAGAACAGCAAATTAGCAAGGAACTCGGCTAGCTCGTGAAGTGGATGTTGTTGTTGTTGTTTTTTTTTTTTTTTCCAGATCGCGGAGTGCATGTTTCCTATAATATTTTTATACCCTACCTTTTACGGTTTGACAATTTCAATATTTATTCAGGGCTCGTTTAGATTACTTAGGAATAAGTAAGAATAATTTTTCTTAGACGGAAATTTAGGAAGACTTACTCCGAAGCATCCAAACGTGTTAGGAATAAGATTGGAATAATTTTTCTCAGAATAACACTCTTTCTAACACATTCCTTATTCCTAACACATCATCCAAACAACATTTTTTTTCCGAAATAGCACTCTTCCTACGCTTTCCGAAATAACACTCTTCCTAATTTTTTCGCTCGGAATAGTTCTTCCTTCCTTATTCCTAGCCCATCCAAACGAGCGAATATAGCCAATTCCTTCAGGCTCCGTTTGGATGAAGTGTGGGAATAAGAGAATAAATTTATTATAAACAATCCAAATTCTTCACAAAGTTACACACTTCCCAATACTTCTTCCCACTTCTTCCTTTATTCCTCTTATTCCCACACCATTCAAACGGAGCCAATATTATGTCAATTAAGAACAAATATGTGCGTATTGCGTAACATGGCAAGAGGAAGGTTGATGGTCTCCTGGCTCCTGCTAACCCTCCATTGGGCACTTCTTCTTAAAAGCTCTTTAAGTCTTGAACTTTCACAAATTGATAAAGACAAAAAATAACACTTTAGGAATTATTAAAATTTGAAACGAGAAAATAAATTTTCATTTGTTAAAACTCAACTTTACTACGTGAAAAGTTTAATTTATGTATTAGAAACTGATACACGCCATCAAACTTTTATTCAATCTGAAGCTTCATGAAGACTATACACTAGTTACACACTTACACTTGTACTATACGATTCTTTCTTTTAGCGTTGCTTATTTTTTGAATTATACGCACTTGGTACAGATTGTTTGCTCAGCTACGTAAAGGATACAAGGGTAAATTAGTGAAATTTTATATTTCCTTTCATTGAAATAATTCATCCAAACAAAAGATACAAAGGAAAGTAAAATAAATTTTTCAAAAGATACAAAGGAAAGTAAAATAAATTTTTCTTCTCCTTCATTTTTCATCCAAACAAAAATTATAAAATTATTTTACTTTCCATCACATCTCTTTCTTTCTCTCCCATCCTCTACCACCTAACCAAACATAGTGTCAAGATTTCTAGCAATGTGAAAGTCTTATTTCATGGTTTTTATGAATCACGTGTATGAACAGTGATCAGGTTGCAGAGTGCACCCTAAACTCGATTGCTCCATCCACCTTAATCATTTGGATTGCTTAGAAATATAAAAGAATAACTTCTTCTTAGGAATAGTTTTTTTTCTAGGTATCCAAACAAGTTAGGAATAAAGGAGAATAACTTTTTTTTAGGAATAGCTTCTTTCTAGAAATAAAGGAATAACTTCTTCCAACAATTATATATACATAATTTTAACAAAATTAGTTAAATACTGATAGCTAAATGAAATTTTGTGTGCTCTTTAATTAGTATTTTAGTTAATATTAAAATAATAATTTATTTAAATTAATATTAATTTGCTTATTCCTAACCATCCAAACAATAGTTCTTCTTCCTAAAGAACTCTTTAATTGCATACCATCCAAAAGAACTCTTTAATTGCAATGCAATTTAAGTTGAAGTGCTTAATGTTTATAATAGAGTAATATAGTTGGCATTTTAGCAAAAAGTCCTTTCATCTCAACTTGGGATAACAAAAATGAGTCGTTTGCGTCATTCTGTTATTATAATTATCTTATAAAAAATAATTATTTTAAAGTTATAATCAAAACTTTAATTATTATTATTAAAAATACTAATATCATCATTATTACGGGATAACGAAGATAAAAATGAATGCAGAAAGAATAACACTATGAAATAGTATTTTAATTATTCAACAACCATATAGGAATTAACACTATGGGGCCGTTTGGATGTTGTAGGAATTTGAAAAATTTGCAATTTCTAGACATAAATTTATTGAGAAGTGTATAACTTTGTGAAAAGTTTGAATTGTTTATAATAAATTTGGCATATAAAATATCCAGAATTTGCAATTCCGGAATTTGCGCGGAAGATGCCACCCTGAGATCTACATTGATTAAGAGGAAGCATGGAGATACTGGCACTGCAACAATTATTTTTACAGAATAAACGCTGTGTTGATGATTTTGCCTGTCGGTGTAAGATCCCTTCTGCTGTCCATATATATAGGCCGCTCCGCCATATTCGGGAGGAGAGAGAGAGAGAGAGAGAGAGAGAGAGAGAGAGAGAGAGAGAAAGACAGACAGAGATCCGGACATTATGGAAAACTCAGAAAACTACCAACTAGCAGAGCCACTGATAGCTACAAATAATGAAGAAGAAAACAATCCCCATGATACTAACAAGTCTGTTGACGACATAGAGGAGATCAAAAGCTGGAGACAATTTGTGAAGCATGCGGCAGAGGAGAACAATAAGCTGTGGTCTCTTGCTGCCCCGGCCATTGTCACCTCCATTGCACAGTATTCTCTCGGAGCCACAACTCAGATCTTCGCGGGACACCTGACGACTCTCGAGCTTGATGCCGTTTCGACTGAGAACATGGTCATCGCCGGCCTCGCATTCGGCATCATGGTATGTCCTTTATAATTATATCATCGTTAAGATTGCATCTAGTATATGTGTAATAATTGAGGCGTATATATAAATAGTATTAGATTTGTTTTAGTTTGTGGATTTGAATTTTTGCGTAAAGATCTTAAAACGTATGACATAATAAATGTTTTTTAGGCGAAAAGCAGCATGTATAAGTATAACCAAATCTCTTCAGCATACTTTGTTTATATTAAAACTTAATTAAGTCAAATGCACGTGATTATATATGCCTTTGATCAAAATTTGTTGTTATATGTACCTTTCAAACAGTATATACGTACGCTTTACTGTTCTATATATGCAAGCTGTTTAAGAATTTTTTTTATATAATTAATAACTTTAGTACTTGATCCAAGAAAAGTCGTGGTTGATACTATTTAATAAAGCACAAAATTTATTATTCAAAATTAATAACAAGATAAAGATAATTTGCAAAATGAACTGGCGGTATGATACGTGACAGGTGAGTACGGGACCAGCAATCATCGCCATTGGTTCCAAATATTGACATATGTTACAATTCAATTTAGACACGGTCAATTAATTCTTTCAGAATTGGGCAGGGAGTAGAAAATAAAGATTTGACTACTCGTGCTTTATTTTTAGAGAAAGATGAAAATCTGTCAATTATACTGAAACTAGACCTGTTTAACGTTGCAAACGGCAACGGAATGGGTCATTCCGTTTGCCGTTCCGTTTCAGCAACGGTATGCACTGGAACGATTCGTTATCCGTTCCGTTTGTAACGGAATGGACGGAACGTAGCGGAACGACTCATTTTACACTGTATTTCACACAACGGTATGCCGAAATCCATTCCGTTTACCGTTCCGTTTTGGAAACGTATGCTGAAAAGTGATTCGTCACTCGTTTCGTTTGGACGGAACGTGCACGGTACACGGTAAACGGTATACCGTCGGCAGGTATAACTGAAACTAGTAAGTTAAAAGCAATGGGGGGCAAGTATTCTCTCTCCACCAGTCCCATATAGGCCTGTCAAAATTCCGTTCCGCCATGGTATTCCGTTCCGTTCCGTCCAAACGGAACGTTAAATGGAAGAGATTTCAGTTTCGTTTTTGAAAACGGAACGGAAACGAAACTGAAATTTATAAATGTTACTGAAACGGAAAATGAAATTCTGCTGAAATCAATGGTAAATGAAGGACGGAACGGTAAATGGAATGGAAAACTGCTACATTTGACGAAACGTAACGTTAAACAGAATCAATTTCAGTTACATTGACTGGAACGGAACGAAAACAAAACAGACTTGTTCCGTGTTCCGTTTCAACGTTTGACAGGTATAGACTATATAGTCCCATATCTAATTGTACAAAAGAAACTAAGATATATGCCTAAAAGTCAACAAACAGAACTATGTCTAAATGGGTGTGTTTGGATGAGCCGGGAATAGAGAATAGGAATAAGAAATTTCGGTTTGCGTGCTTATCCTTATTCTTATACCATGGTTTTGTTAGTATAAGAATAAGGGCCCAAATTTCTTATTCTTGTGTTGTTTGGGTTGTATAAAAATAAAAATAAGCACGCAAATCGAAATTTCTTATTTCTATTCTTTATTTCCGGCTCATCCAAACACACCTTGCATCCTGTCACTGCTTTTGACCGTACACATCTAGGCTTGTGTGGCTGCAGCTACAAATTAAAAGACATAGGTATCCAAATCCAATTGTAGTTGTATAATATTCACAAATTAAAAGATGGGAGCTTGACTCCCATTTTTGTTTCAAAAAAAAAAAAAAAAAAACATTCACAAATTTATCCATAACAATAAATGGTGATAGATGGATATATGGGCATGGAATCTGCTGACCGAAGAGTATTAAATGTTCTGATGTGAATAATTGAATATACAAGTGTACCTCATGTTAACCGGAACATTTAATATTTTATATTGAATTTGTGGTGGGTTTTTTAAAACCGGTGGTTCAGATTTGACATGTTATTACGTACTTTTTATTTTTTATCAAATATATTTATAACATTGTCCCTAAGTAACGCCTAGAGGGGTGAAGTGCACAAAGAGGGGTGAAGTGAACAATTTCAAGTTTTATACCGGTTTGGACAATTTTATGGATATTAACAATTCACGCACGCAAGTAAAAATATAAGTAAATAAGCAAGTGAAAGAAACATACAAACTTGATTACAGAATTTCGACCTGCTAGGAATTGCCAGCATTAGTCGTAAGTCTCCGGAAGTTTCAACCACGAAAAGATTGCATCCGTTCTATTCCACAATGAATAGGACTACAATTTCGAATCAGATCGTCTCGTCACAATAAAAATCTCGAGGTGGATCGATCTAACAAACACAAGAGCTAAATCCTCACACAAACTAGGAGAATGATCCGCTCAATCAATATCACTCAAAATCTAGCTATAAACTGACGTGGTGTTTGATTGAGACTAACTAATCTCAAGAATTTTGCTTAGAAAATGCTCAAAACAAAGAGAGTATAAGAACTAGTTGTTTGAAGCTCAAAGACATGTATTTTTCAAAGGTTAGCAAGAGAAAATATTAGTTGACAAAAATCTGATATATATAGAGGGCATCACGAGCTCCAAAGCAACCTAATTTTCGATTGGACTTCATAAAACATAATATCCCGTTATATAACCCATCAATATAGTCGTTAATAAAAAAAAAATGGATAAAATAGCCGTTTGAATTGTCAGCGTATTATATAATGTAAAGGTCCATTATTATACATAAATTCATTTTCTTTCGTATAAATTTTCTGGTTTTTAAATTTAGTTAATTTAATTATAAGCATCGATTACATTGAATACTTTATTTCTCAAATCGCTTGATAATGATCAATTTTTATTAAATTACAACTTATGCGATACACCACCTATTTAAACTGTAAAAGAAATATTATTCATATATATTTTTTTAATTTATTAATCATTTAATCCATTTTGAGGTGTTCAAACCATTTTTTTTTTAATTATTGGTGTGATCAACCCCCTTTCTACATCCTCTTCTAACACTTCTACTACTATTTTTCCCCCAAAGATTTTCTGAAGGTTGGCGATTGCCAACAAATTTGTATTAAATAAAAAGAAAGGTTTAATTACAAAACCAATACTCAACTACTGGAAACTAGAATCTAAGGACTTGCTCCAGAAAGGAGTACTCAATGAGAATGAGGGAGAAGGTTAACTGACCAAATCTGTCCAAGCCAGTCTGTTTCAGAACTTGAAAATTTGAGGGTGAACTAAGAAGAATGGAGAGGAATGGAGATGAACTCTTTACAAAAATATGAAGAAAAGTGTAATGAAGTTTACACCCAAATTTGAAGTGTATTGCCCTTCTCTTCTCATTCCTTTCTTTTTCTTTTTCCAATAGTTTCTGGAGCAAAGCCTAAGGGTGTGTTTGGATGAGCCATGAATAAGGAATAAGAATAAAGAATTTTGGTATGCGTGCTTATCCAAATTCCTTATTCTTATACCATGATTTTGTTAGTATAAGAATAAGGGCCCAAATTCCTTATTCTTGTGTTGTTTGGGTTGCACAAGAATAAGAATAAGCACGTATACCGAAATTTTTTATTCTTATTCCTTATTCAAGGCTCATCCAAACACACCCTAAAAGAACAGGTCTCAGTGGATGCCCAATTAAAAGGGCTTTTCATTGCTCTCTCTATCAAGTCTTTTTTCCTCCACAAATTAAGATGCACTCGTTTTTTATTCTGCCAAGTCGCACCAAAACAAATATAGAAATTTTATTCTGCAAAATCGCACCAAAACAAATATAGCGAACGAAAAAAAAGACAATAATTAAGAAATGAAAAAGAAATTATACTTGCAACAAGCGGACGAAAATATGACAGAAAAGGACTTCCATTAGATTAAGAAAACAATACAAGTACATTACAAAAATGTGATATTCTATATAAGTATATATATAAAAAGATAATGTGGACATGTTTGTCCTTTGTTTTCACTTTCTTCTGCAGGTGGAACCGTGGAAAACATGCATTTCTCCAAATATTTTTTGGAGGTGTCATCAAACTTTTTCAATTTTTAAACAAACCATCCTATATAATAGAGTCTGCATGACCATGACACTTCAGAAGTACGTAGTACTCATTTTTTAATACATGATCCAAGAATAAATTTAGAATTATGTCATTCAGAGTAAAAAATTGCTCTGTTTTCGATGATATGAGATTAAGGATTAAAAATTTTATTTTGAGAATAAACTTATTCTTAACCATTTAGGATTAAAAATTTTAATCCTAAATGGTTAAGAATAAGTTTATTCTCAAAATAAAATTTTTTGTTTGGTTGATGAAAGGATTAACTAATTTCACTTCTTACTTTCAAATTTTTAATCTCACTTCTTATTCTAATATCCGGACAGATTAACTAATCTCACTTCTTATTCTTAATGTGGATTAACAAGTAGTTGAGACCATTTTTTTTTTATTCCGGATTAAAAATATGATCCAAACATCCTAGGAATAAAAATTTAATCCGGATGTTGGATCACTTAAAAATAATAGTATAGATCACAAAAAATTTATTCTTGATGGTTTAGGATTAAAAATTTTAATCACGAATAACTAATTCTATCCTTAATTTCATATGATGCAAATATAGCTAGAGTAAATAGCTATTCTGGAGTAATCCGGATTAACTAATTCTAGTCTGATTTGGAGTAAGTCCTTCTAGCTGTTTGAATAGGCAAAATCTTGTCGGTGAAAAAAAAAGTTGATGCTTCTGCTCGCGCTCGTATCGGTCAATAATTGACAGTTGGAAGGAAACCAGGTCAATTGTTGGGTTTATCCGACTCGTGCTTGGCCCAAAAGAGGCAACCCACTTGGGATTTAAGTTTAACAAAAGATAAGAAAAGGATCGCTGCACGCAGAACCTGGAGAGCGCCTTACACTTGAATCGTCTCTTCAATTTTTTGACATGTTATGATATGGTACACAAGCAGCGGTAACTAGAGCGAAATAGAGAAATGCAGAAGAAGAGTTGCCAGAGCCTCTCATAATAAATGCACATTATGTGTTCGACTTAATGTCCAAGTGATTGTTTCTTAGATCAGTGGGACCTCATTAACTTTTGAGAATATCGCTCTTAAGAGTGAAAAAAATTGTCAAAGCCAGAGAGATCATTCATGGATGTTGCATCCTTCCTGAAAAATTTAAACACCATTCATGGTTGATCGCTATACCGCTTCATATTTATTGCCTTATAAAGTTATTTTTATAAATGTCGTACACAAAATCTAGGAAGATACTCATATTTTATCTTTCCACTGGTGCATAATTTAAACCATATGTAACCTCAAATCCTGTCTGGTAATAATTTCTCGACATAAAATGAAAGTTTATTCATTTTACAGCTGGGTATGGGAAGCGCCTTGGAGACGCTTTGTGGTCAAGCCTATGGTGCCAAGCAACTCTACATGCTTGGCGTATATATGCAGCGCTCATGGATTATTCTCACCACGATGTGCACATGCCTTCTCCCAATATACATCTTCGCAACACCAATTCTTCGTTTGTTTGGACAAGACAAAGAAATTGCGGTACTCGCTGGCAAATTCTCACTATACATGATTCCACAACTTTTTGCATATGCCATGAATTTCCCGATAGAAAAATTTCTGCAAGCACAAAGCAAGGTCATGGCCATGGCAGTTGTATCAATTGTCGGGATGATTTTTCATGTGGGCTTTAGTTGGTTGCTTATTGTTCAGTTCAAGATGGGTCTAGTTGGTGCTGCAGTGGCCCTTAATGTGTCTTGGTGGCTCATTGTGCTTGGCAAGTTTTCATATATTGCTCTTGGTTACTGTCCTGGTGCATGGAATGGTTTTAGCTGGCTTGCGTTTAGAGATCTTGGTGCATTTGCAAGGCTCTCGATTGGTTCTGCTATCATGTTGTGGTAATGTTTAAGCATTGTCCCCATTTAAAAATTGAAGATTTATTTGGTTGGAAGTATGAGATCTGATCATAATTTTTTTGTCTGATTTAACCAGCTTGGAGATGTGGTTTTATATGTTTCTGATTGTTTTGGTGGGGAACTTGGCTGATGCTCAAGTAGCTGTTGCTGCTGTATCTATATGGTAGTAAATCAATCCCTCTTCATGTATCTTTTACCTCTCTTTGTTGGAAACGAAACAAAAGAAAACTAATTAAAACAAGATATTGCTCGAATATTACTTTTGCAGCACTAATTTGTTCGGTTGGCAACTCATGATTTTCTTCGGCATGAATGCAGCTATCAGGTAAATTTTGCCATCCTCTTCCGGAAAAAGAATTCAAAATGCAACTTCTATACTGTAAATCGAAAAATTTTACAATGCCATTTGCTATATCCACAAAAATAGTGTACTGTAAAACAAATAATTGTCTTTCCTTGCAGTGTGAGAATATCTAACGAATTGGGTGCAAAGAGACCGAGGGCAGCCAAGTTCTCAATAATAGTTGTTTTAATGAACTCTGTATTTATTGGCCTCTTCTTTTTCATACTGGTTTTAGCTCTAAGAGATGTATATGGAGTCCCTTTCACAAACAATCCTGAGGTAGTACGCACCACTGCTAGTCTTGCCGTGGTCTTTGCTTTCTCTCTTTTCCTTAATAGCATTCAACCTGTTCTTTCAGGTATAATCTATCAGCCTACTTGTTCTGACTGGCAACTAGAAAGTTGGTCTTTATTGATCTTTCAACTTTAATTAATTTTAAAGTCTCCTAGTAAACAACCAACCAAAGGAAAAAGAATAAATATGAGTTATCAAAAAAAAGAAAAAAAAAAAGGAAATTAACTTGAGATTTCACTGTTACATAATTCTTTTACCTGGCATGGTACTAATCCCTGTCTATCAGGATATGCATCCGAATACTTGAATAATATTTTGTTTAAATAATCAGTTATTATTTCTCGTCGAGTTTATATAAGAAACAGAGAAGTTAATAAATAAGTTATTATGAAATTAAAAAAAAAAGACCAACAACTCATTAAATAGCCTGATAGAAAACTGATTGAGTACATTAAAATGGAACGGAGTATAGGTGTGGCAGTGGGAGCAGGATGGCAATGGCTAGTTGCATACATTAACATTGGGTGCTATTACTTGTTTGGATTTCCTCTTGGCTATATTATTGCTTTTCCTCTTAACCTTGGAGTTCAGGTTTGATCCTTAATTAATTAATTATTCTATATCAACTGATTGGATACAGAATTGATGCTTCTTTTGAAGACTGCAGATAAATTAGTTATTTTTTCTTGATTCAGGGGATGTGGGGTGGGATGCTTTCTGGCGTAGGATTACAGACCATAATTCTCATCTGCATCACTCTCAGAACAAACTGGAAAGATGAGGTATTTTATTATTCAATCCATATATTCTACTAGTACCTTGTATTGATAAAGAATGGTGGCAAATGACCCCTTTTAGATGCATATAGCTAATTTGCATACCTCATTACTCCCTGCACCAATTTTGTGTGCTTTTTTTTTTGTATGGGTTTTTGTGGCCCTGATATCTATGCCATTCTTACCAGTCTAATCGAAATGATAACCTAGAGTTATATACAAATCCATACCTGAACTTTTTTATCACATGCAATCTAACTTGCGTATGCACTTATGCGAACAATATGTATTTTCGCTTTAACAAGAGAAAAAAAAAATTGGCAGGCAATGCAGGCCAATTCTCGAGTTCAGAAGTGGGGTGGTTCCTTGAAGAATGACATGGTTTCTTCTATTGTAAATTACTGTCTTGTTACATTTCTTGTTAGAAAGCCAAATCTTTTTGACAACTAATACAAATGGTTGTTTTATCTTTGCAGAGGGATGGCACTACCAATCAGAGCATTGTTGCTTAATGAGAATGAATCATAATATTTTATGGGAGGCAATTGTTATTAAACCGTGTGCTGTGTTGATACAAGTTTTTATTATTTAATTATGAAAATTTTGTGTTTTATCAACAGCTCAATAACTTTTTGCTTACAAAGTACGTAGCATTTAGCATTTGTGTGGAAAATTTTAACTTGTGCCATATAACAAGACGATCTTGTGAGAAACCAGTTACTGGTAAATAAATAGAGAGAGAGACAGAAATATTTATTAATCAAAACAATTACAGAGTGGTCTATTTATCTTATCCTCAGACCAAGATACATCAGTAATCAGAATGTAGTCTAGATACATTAAACAAATGCTGGGTAGATTCAATGACACAGGAGCGGAGATTTAAGTGAAAATCAGAGGGTCGCGCTATTGTATTGACTAGAGTTGTCCTTGTTTTTGTGCATTGTTAAATGTTAATTGATTGGATGTAAATAAAAAGAATTGCAATAGAAATTCGAGAGAATGATAGCATTACAGTCAAGACTCAAGTGCTTGCCCAAGTGCATAACAGACGCATACAATGAACTAACATCAATTCAAATAAACTAATAATAAATCCCGCCTAAAAAACATCAATTCAAATAAACCATGGACAAAATTTATTAGGAGATGAGGATTAATAGGACAGAAAATTTTGTAATGGACCCCTAGAATCACAAAAATTTGTAATGGAATTCGATATATACTAGATATCCACAAATTGAAATAATTGTTAATTATTTCAATTCACAATAAATTAAGTATGGAGTTCAATTCACAAAAAAATTGTAATGGAATTCGATATATACTAGATATCCACAAATTGAAATAATTGTTAATTATTTCAATTCACAATAAATTAAGTATGGAGTTCAATAATATATTTTTTCCAATGATAATTACGGAGTTGAAATGTAACATTTATTTTATATTTGTAAACATAAGTCATCATCTATATCAACATTAGTTAAAATAAAAAGAGGAATTGCTTAAGATCATCCCCGTCATCCTCCAAAAGAAGCTTTTAATATTTCCTATTTTTAGAAAACACGCTAATTTCATTTCTGGAAGTCCAGCATAGGATGAGAGGATGATGGGATGAGGAAGTCAAGAGAAGATGAACGAATCGAAGGAAGGGAGCGAACCAGTTAATATCGTAATTTTTCTAAATAGAATAGTTATATATATTAATTAGAACTGTTAGATATAACTGTTATAGTTATATAAATGTTCTAGTTATATATATATATATATATATATATATATATATATATATATATATATATATATATATATATAGAGGTGGGCTAAAGTGCCATAGATGGCAATTCCATAGATCTCTTTTTTTAGTCATTTTTTTAAGATTTGAAATTCAATCAGTCAATCCAAACCGTTCAAATTGATCATCATATTGAAATACCATTGGAGACCAAATTTTACATTTTTTTTGAATTTTTTTGCTATTTATTTTGATATGTTCAAATTGAAGGATCTGAAATACTCCAATTATAACATTTTTTTAAAAATATCATAATAAATAGCAAAAAAATTCGAAAAATGTAAAATTTGGTCTCCAAGGGTATTTTAATATGGTGAATAACTTGAATGCTTCGGATTGATCATTTGAATTTTGGATCTCGAAAAACGACTCTATGGCACGGGACCCTTTGTGCCATCTATGGCACATTAGCCATCCTCTCTCTCTCTCTCTCTCTCTCTCTATATATATATATATATATATATATATAGATGGCACAGAGGGTCCCGTGCCATAGAGTCGTTTTTCGAGATTCAAAATCCAAATGCTCAATTCGAACCGTTCAAGTTATTCACCACATTAAAATATTCTTGGAGACCAAATTTTACATTTTTTCGAATTTTTTTGCTATTTATTATGATATTTTTAAAAAACGTTATAATTGGAGTATTTCAGACCCTCCAATTTGAACATATCAAAATAAATACCAAAAAAAGTCAAAAAAATGTAAAATTTGGTCTCCGATGGTATTTCAATATGGTGATCAATTTGAACGATTTGGATCGACCGATTGAATTTCGGATCTTAAAAAAATGTCTAAAAAAAGTCATCTATGGCACTTTAGCCCACCTCTCTCTATATATAACTAGAACAGTTTGATTAACTGTTCTAGTTATATATATTAACCGTTCTAGTTAATATCGTAACTATTCTAGTTCTATGTTCTAGTTAATATAACTAGAATAGTTATAATATATATTAAGTAGATCAGTTATGCATATAACTAGAATAGTTGTATATATTAATTAGAACAGTTGTTTTTCTTTTCTCTGTGTCTGTGTCGGTCTCTGAGTCGTTCAGCCCTCCCTCTTCTCATCCCCTCATCCAAAAACACGCTAATTTAACTGTCGAGAGAATCATCCTATCATCCTCATTTTTTTTTCCCGGAATGTAATTAAGGAATTGATGGGATCATGAGATACTTATCAGCCCCGAATCCGAATCCTCTACGCCCTTTTCTTTGGGTACAGAGTGCACCGCTTGTAATTTCATCCATTCGATATGATTTAACGGTTGTGATTCCATGTTTGCTTGAGACAACAAAAAAATAGACGGAAAGGAACGGGTGAGGAACGGAAATTAGAGAAAAAAAGAAAAAAAAAGGTTAAAGCGTCTCTTTCGACTCGCCTCTTTCGCTCCTCTTTGCGATTTTCTGGCGACTTCTCCCATGGTCGTGAACCACCTCTCTCCCCACCTCGGCTCGCCTCTTTCGCTCTCTCTCAGCCCGATCCTTCCTCTCCCGGAGCTCTATATCGCCACTTAGATCGAGAGAATCGACGAGCTCTTTCGCTGTCTTCTGTTCCAGCGCTAGAAACCTTAGCTCCGACTGGTTCTTCTCCAAGGGGTCGTCTCTGGATTCGACTAATGGAGCTTCGATCTCTTCTAATGCTTCCTCTGCGATCGAATTTCTCACCCTCTGTCACCGAATCAAGGTATTTGAAAATTTTCTGTGTGTAGCAATTGTGGTGATTTAATTGGTCCAGAATCATGCATCAAAATAGAAATTTGGAACGTGAGCTATTTTCTCCAGATAAGATTGGTATCAAATTTTCTCTTGAATGTCGATACTTTTTTTATTACTGCAAAACTAATTTTCTAACTAATGTCAAATGATAAAAAAAAATGGAACAATGTTTCACATATATAGCATAGAGCTGTTATATAAATTCTGCTATATTTTCCTGGCTAATTACCTTACTAAGCCCTTAACTGTGATTTTCATTTCAAGTTTATATATGTTGTTTAGGTTCTTATTTTCAACGTACCATTTTAATTTGATTTCTATGTATGTTACCTTCTGTTCTCCATTGTTAAAATATATTAATTTTTTTTTTCAGGTAGTTCAGAACTTGGGTACATAGCAGAATTCTCACAAAGGCCTAATAAGCTTCCTTGGTTTGTCAGGAGATGGAAATGCCTTGTGTACTCGAAGCTATGACAAAAATCTCAACGTTCAACCTAATCACTAGAATGGAATGGAGCCATTGGTGTAAGAGGATATCCAAACATATAGCGACCAGTACTGAAGTTCTAATGGATCTTTTCTTTTGTACAATGGAGAGTCTTCTTTTATTTTCTAAGTGTATACTATTGTGTGTAACATGTGAAAGTTCACATTAGAGCAATTTTATTGAGCAAATTTCTAATCTGTAATTAACTTGTTCCACATGCTAATTATAATGATCATATATATTCAGATTTAGCCACACTAAACAAATTAACGTGAGTAAAAAGGCTTTTGAAAAACAGATGTAAAACAATCTTAAATTAGAACTTTAGAAGTAGAAGTACCGCTTCTAGACTAGTGAAGGTCAAATTATAAACTCCAGCATTACTTGCGAAGGTTAGATGATTAATAAATTTATTAACACAAAAAAAGCATTCATCTTTTAGTCTCTACGAGTCGTCACTTTTGATGTAGTGATAGTTTTGATTTATTGTTCAAGAACTAGAATTTGAAGTTCATGGAAGATGAACAATAATAGCAGTGCATACTATTGAGAATCTCTCTAATTTCTTACCGAATTTGTTTGCAGCGATTGAAGTCTCTGTGATTTCCGTTCTTTACCGGAGACTTAGGGTTTTGAGAAGAGGTTCCTTCTGCAACAACCGACTCTTTACCGGATATTTAAGAGGCAGGTTCTGCGACTCTGTTTTTTCTTTTTTCTACGATTTCCTTTCTAGGAGGTTTGGACAGCGCTTCCGTAACTGATTATTTTAATTTTTTGTGATCTCCGTTCCTCATCCCGTCACCCTTTCCTTTCCGTCTCTTCTTTTTTATTTTTTCAATCGAATAGAGAATCACACCATTCATTTACATCCAAAGGATGAAATTCCAAACGGTGCACTCTGCGCCCAGAAAAAGAGGCGTAGAGGATTCGGATTCATTATTTACAGATCATAGTCGCATATAGGGAAACGAAATCCTCTGGAGAGATAAATCGGATGGCCTCTATTTTTTTCCGGATTGTAAGGCCCGAAAAAAATTAACCGTCGAAATTAAATCGGACGATCCTGATGAGATGTCCAGAGTGGACAGCTCTCCAGAGGATACTGGTCCTTAGACCTGTCAAAATTCCGTTCCGTTCCGTCCAAACGGAACGTTAAATGGAAGAGATTTCAGTTTCGTTTCTGAAAACGGAACGGAAACGGAATTGAAATTTATAAACGTTTTTACAACGGAAAACGGAATTCTGCTGAAATCAATGGTAAATAAAGGACGGAACGTTAAACGGAATGGAAAATTGTTACGTTTGACGAAACGGAACGTTAAACGGAATTAATTTCTATTCCGTCAACTGAAACGGAACGGAAGCGGAACAGGTCTGTTCCGTCTTCCGTTTCAATGTTTGACAGGCCTACTGGTCCTGTAAATAATTGGGATTCTCAAGTTCATTAAAAAAAAAAACGAATAGTCAAAACGCCTTTGTTGCCAAACGCTTCACCACTCTTCTTAGTTCTTGCCTATCGACCCCAAATAAATCTGCAAAAATTCCGAAAAAAAAAAAAACTTCTCCTTCGAAACAAACAAAAAGAAAGAGCCATAACATAAGGAGTTGAGCTCTCATGGCAAAATCCTCATTAATTCCACAAATTCTCCTATTACTTCTCTTCTCCTCTCAGCTCGATCCATCGAAGGCTTCCTCTGTACCTTCCAAGCTCGACGGGTTCGCCTATAACGGGTCGGGTCCGTGGAAGGATTCGGTCCTGATCGAGGCCTTCTTCGACCCTGTATGCCCCGACAGTAGAGACTCGTGGCCTCCTTTGAAGAAGGTTGTTGAGCAGTTTTCGCCTCGCGTTTCCCTAATCGTGCACCCATTCCCTCTCCCGTGAGTTCCCCTTTTTGTTTGCGATCGTTTTCCTGATAAATTATTGGTTATTTACTTGATTATCTGTTTGATTGTGTGGTTTATGCTTGTATTGGTTGTATATATATTTTGAGTTTATATTTTGGGGCACTGGTACCGGGCTATAAGGTGTACCAGTGTCTTTTTTTTTTATGTATACTATGTAACTGATGGATAGCTTTGTGGGTTGCTTTTCTTTAACGAAAACTGGTAGGGAATGGGATATACTCCAATTATTTTAAAAAGAAGTATCTTTTGTTATAGGTTTGTCATCTACTGCTCTTGGGTTAAAATTGACAGAAATTTCCCTTGAATTTTGTAATTTCTTTTGTTTTTATTAGACTGAGCTTTGCTTTCTGTCAAACTCTGTTTAATTGTTCCTTCAATAAAAAAGAAAAGAAAAGAAAGACTGTCTGATTGCGCAGAGAATGGATTTCCATGTCAAATGGATCAGTTCTTAACTGCTTATTGAAGACCTGAGTAATGGTACCTATACTGTCTGTACATCTCTGGATGTTTTGATGGTACTGTACCGATACAAGATTGAGGATGTATATACATGTATTATGTTAATTGTTTTTGTATTCTTTTGTATCAAACCTGATGGTAGATACTGGTTTGTAGGTTCCACAACAATGCATACCTGGCATGCAGGGCCCTTCACATTGCTAATAAGTTGAACTCGTCTTCGACCTATGATTTGCTTGAGCTTTTCTTTAAATATCAGGTTGGATAAACTTCTTTTTATAGGTTGAAATATGAAGCATCACTAGACTTCATGGTATGACATGGCATAAAACGAAACAAAAATATTATTTGGTGCTTTAATGACAAAAATTTAGGTGCTTACATAAGCCTACAATTTCATAAAAATACAGATAAAGGAGTTATTCTGGCCTCTTTTCAAGCTTTCTATTTTTCTTCATCGTTAAGCCTCTTGAGTAAATCTGTAGCAGGCTATGAGTTTCTATCGTCAAAAATATGCAGGAATAAAATGCTGTATAGAAGCCATTATGGGAAAATTGTGACATTTGGTTGTTCTTTTTTTTTTTTTTTTGTGGAACAGGAAAAGTATTACAATGGGCCAACAGCCAGTGCATCGAGAATAGCTATACAAAAGGATATGTCAAAGCTTGGAGCCTTTGCTCTTGGAAATTCCTTTTTGGCTGATTTTGAAAATGGATTTCAAGATTCTTCAACTGACGCTGCTGCCCGCATCTCCTATAGGGTAAGCAGCATTTCTTTTTCCCTTTCTACTTTTGTGTTAAACAGTACAAGCCATTTGGTTATGTTTGGAAACTGCCGAACTAGGAACTGGGCTCCCACGAACTACGAATTGGAGTTCCAAACAAGGAACAAGAACTAGGAACTGGGCTGTTCTCAGTTCTCCAATTTTGGAGAACTACGAACAAGGGATGCGAACTGGATTTAGTACCCAGTTCCTTGTTCCTCTGGGTTACTTCCAAACATACTGTTGGTAAACAAGGATATCATTTTTCAACTACAGTTTTTCTTTATTTTTCTTCAATCTGTTCTTTTATGGCTGACAGTAATTCAGCCTCAATTGACTATTAATATATAAAATTGTTATTATTTTGCAAAACCAAAAGCAACACAAATATCCAGGACAGGAGATCAACCTGCTTTTAACTGATTCGGGCTGAACTTTTGTGTTAATATAAATGTGTTAAAATAAAATTTTTGGGCTGAAATTTTGGGCTGAACTTTTTGGAGATCAACCTGCTTTTACAATGCAAGTCATTTCCAGACTCATATTTTGATACGAAATTGAAGGATCTTAGTTGAATACACATGCATAATATTGCTTTTGGTATGATAATGACACTGATATCTATATGTTCTCTGGATGCACTTGCAAATTTGGACATCGGGGTGTAAATGATCATGGGTGTAGTTTGTGGTATTTTAGTCAGTATCTATGGTGGTCTTTTCCACATCCCTGTTTTGGTTGGGTCTCAGTATATTTCTCTGTACTACTATGTCTGCAGTTCAACTGTAGTGGTTCACTGCATGTGGATCTCGTAATTGAATCTAATTACTATATATTTCCCTTAGTATGGGAGCTCACGCGGCGTTTATGGTGCACCATTTTTCTTTGTTAATGGGTTCTTACTGCCTGGTGCTGGGTCACCTCTAAGCTACACCCAATGGATTAATATCCTACAGCCTCTGGTGGAGAATAATGGTGGCAGACATCCCGTGCTCTCCTTTTATCTCTAAGTTCATGAAGTTCGCATGTATAGATTCCTACAACTTGTATCCTTTCGTTTATGTTTATGTACAATGTGACATTGTATATTATCTCAATTTGGTATGCTAAACTGCATACAGATTCGAATGTCTTATCAGGCAGTATATTTATAAAAAAAAATTAGTAACTACTAATTGCTGGTATTGGTCATTTCCTGGGAACAACTACGATATAAAGTAGCCCTAGGTTTTTAAATAAATCACTGCTTGCTTAATGATTTTATAAATAAAGAAAATTTGGACATCATAAGTGTCCAAGATATGTTCGGATTTCACAGGTCATAGCATTGTAAATTTGCATTTCTTGGATGTTGATTTCAGATTTCAACATCTTAATTTCAGAGTTCTCTTGTTTTTTGCAATTGCTCCATTTCCAACAATTAATATTAAAATAAATAATCGATCATCAAAAAATGCCATAATCATCAACAAAGCCATTTTTCGTATGAGCACAGAGTACTTGATATTCATTTTGTGTTTTATTTCCTCTCAAATCACTTTCTGCCATTATATTATATGTGAATAAAGAAAAAGCTTGGCAACTGTGCACCTACCGCAAAGATCAAGCTACCTCATATTAGTTAGAGGTTGCTAAATCAGATTTAATTGTTTTGGACAGCGTTTGACGTGATTTGAGTAAAATTGTTTTGATTATTTATTTTATGATTTAATTTTGATGTTATCCGATTTATATTTTGAATTTTGCGCCAACAAATTCATAGTAACTAGTTTGATGAAGAACTCGAGAACATCCATAAATGAAACCATGGTTTTCAATACCCTACCGGCATCCATACCGGTCAGTACCGAAACCCGGTATTTTCCCGAAATTTCCCGGTATTTCCTCTCTAAATATCGGATACCGCCATATCAGCCACCGTTCCGGTATCTGGTATTACCGGAATTTTCCGGTAAGCGGTAGGGTATTGAAAACACTGAATGAAACATCAAATTTAAAACCAGACACCTTGAAGGCCAGTGGGACCAGCTTTTATTCCAAATGGCTATGGTATATGGACCAAAAGGAGCACAGCAAGGCTTCTTACAGTTACTAAACGAAACATCCTTGCTAAGAATTCTTCTGAGGATACATATTGGTCATACATCAAAGCATTGTACACTCTACCAAGCGAAATCAATTAAAGATTATGAGACATCATAGGGTTTTTGTAATTTTGTCCCTCAAACACTATAAAGCAGGGAAATATTTTAGCCGCCTAGGCTAGAACATCAGATCTCAAAGATGGGTTCTCCTGAAAATAACACAAAAATTAGCATATGCATGTAATACATGATTAGAAATGAAGTAGTGAAAAAATAAAAATTGAGTGGACTGACGAAGTACCTCAGAATTCAGCTCTGGACTCATTCTAGGCCCTCCCCATTTTTGTATCCTTGAACTTGCTTGGCTTGCCTGTTAATAAGTTTTTTTGAGACATTAAAACAGATGAATGCGCAAAGTCGAATACACACCAGTTAATGCTCATTTGTATTCAAAACTTTCTAAGTGGTTAAAAAAGGATAGAGTCAATTTTGTACTCAAGACTTACTATAGTTAATGCTCATTTGTGATGTCTATAAGTAGTAACAAAAGATGATAATAATTGTACAGCTAGGGATGTGATATAGAGAAAAAGAGAGTGGTATAGACCTCGTAATCCCAATTAGTTTTGCATGTAATGAAAATGAGAATTGCAGTTTGCAAACCAATTCCAGACAATTGACCAATCCACATGCCCTGCAGAAGTGCAATTTTGTAAAACAGCAAAAAAAGTTAATGAGTTATTCATTAGTTTTCATTCAATTACATTTCTGGTTATTATACCTGGATTCCTTTGTCGAAAAGAAAACCAAGTACATAACCAAAGGGAAATCCGATCAAATAATAGCAGCCCAGATTGACGTATGCTACCAGCCACTGCCATCCTGCTCCCACAGCCACACCTTATATCCATGCAAACTGTTAGTAAGCAAAAGAATACCTAGATACAGTACCTTCTGTTAAATTATCTACCTTATATTTAAATACAATGTAGTACTAAGACAAATTTGACGATAGGGAAACAATTATAAAAAGGGCATGTGAAGCACGAAAATAAGATACTTATCAATTAATTTTTGCATTTATAATGAATCGTGAACAAATTCGAAAATTGTATTTTGGGATGACAACGAGATCCAATGAAAGAGAAGCACATTACAGATACTATTAAAAAGATATAATAAAAACCGTGGACAAAAGCCTACGGGGTCTTTTGCCGGCTTCATTTAAGACGAAAGAGCAAAATACACTATTCCAGTAAAAATGATTTCCGAATGGAAGAAATACAATTTTTGAATAGAAGAACAGTTCTCTTTTGCAATGTTCTCTAGACTGGGGCTAACTTCAGTGGAAGATAAAGTAATTAAAACACCTGGTGTGGAAAAAATGCAATTTGAGAAAACTTACCAGATAACACAGGTTGGATGCTATTGAGAAACAGGGAACAGGCAAAGAGAATGGCAAGGCTTGATACAGCTTTAACAACTTCAGGATTGTTGGTGAAGGGAATCCCATACACATCCCTTAGAGCCACAACAAGTACAAAAAAGAAAATCCCAAGTGTCACTGACGACATGAGCACCACCAAAACTGAAAATTGTGCTGCTCTCGGCCTTCCTGCTCCTAGCTCATTCGAAATCCTTACACTGTCATATATTTCATTTTGTAATATTTGATGTAAGATTTTTGTAAAATTTATCAACAAATTGTAATAACTGAATCTAAACCAAGGAAAAGAAACTTGTGATACCTTATAGCAGCATTGAGGCCGAAGAAAATCATGATCTGCCACCCATATAAATTCATACTGCCAATGTATAGAGTATAGACAATAAAAAAAATGCAGTAACTATCTCGAGATAATGTTCAATCTGATAACATGGTTCTTGATGTTTAAGTCTTCCTGAATTAATTAAATGAGAAATGAGTACAAAAGAAGATTTAACTAAATTCACAACAGTTGCTAATGTAATGACCAACAGGTACATCAGAAGTAGTACCAGACTGGAGCAAACAATCCAACCAAAGTACAAGAAAATAGATGGAAGACTACATACAATTCTGTATTATCTCTGAAACACATTAATTTTTGGAAAACATAAGTTATATATATGAAATCTCTGTTCTTCTAAATTAATAGCACAACTTATTTTATTTGTTCAATTGTGATAGAGATTAGAGCCTAACCAAATAGACATGGCACCAACTGCAATTTGAGCATTCTTCAGGTTGCCCGCTATCACAATCAATATCATGAGAAACCAAAACTCTAGGCTGGAGCAGATTTACAATTCATTAGTCTTAATGAAGTTTTCAATAATTACATAAAGATCATATCATCAAATATATTGAGCACAAAATTATTTACCACATCATGATGGCAGAGCCAATAGACAACTTTGTAAAACTGCCCAAATCTTTGAATGCCAGCCTACTAAACCCATTCCAAGCACCATGACAATACCCCATGGCAATGTAAGCGAACTGCCCGGATACTAGGATCCACCATGATGCATTTAGAGCAATCGCTGCACCAACAAGACCGAGTCCCAGTTGGACTATAAGCAACCAGTTCAAGAATAGGTGAAATACCAGCACGGCAGCTGAGACAACTGCTGTTATCATGACCTTGCTTTGTGCTTGCAAAAACTTTTGTATCGGGAAGTTCAACCCATATGAAAATAGCTGGGGGATCATGTAGAGTGAGAACTTGCCAGCAAGGGATGCAATATCTTCATTTTGGTGGAAGAACAGTAATATTGGGGTGGCAAAAAGGTAAATTGGAAGGAGGAATATGCACATGATGGTGAGGATTATCCATGAGCGTTGCATGTACACACCGAGCATTTGGAGCTGTTTAGCACCGTATGCCTGGCCGCAAAGAGTCTCCAAGGCGCTTCCCATTCCCAACTGCATTATCATTGTATGGAAACAAGTTTAAAACATTATTAAGTAGTTACTTATTTGGTATTTAAAATAAGCGCATTCAAATAAATTTGTGTGCATACATTTTATGTTTTTGTATTATTGTGCACATTGAAATATTATTAGATCTGTCAAATCTTTACAAACTTGATAATAGTGTTAGCAGTTTGTACTGGTGTTGTTACTTTTTTTTTTTTTTCTAGCCCGCAATTGTGAAACTTCTAATTTTTATGTACCACACACAGGCTTTTCCTATACTATTATTATTTGATTGAACGCAGGGTGACTTTCCTTGAAAAATAAAAGCAGATTAGGCAATGATGAATCTACACTGTGGAGTATCATTGTTTGAAAATAGTTAACTTCCTGGACAGATATCGACCAATTTATTTGACTTTACTAGTTTGCTTTATATTCAACATACCATTATACCAAAGGCAAGGCCTGAGATGACCATGTTTGCTGTAGAAACTGCATCAAGCTCTAGAACCGTCAGGTGGCCGGCAAAAATCTGTGTTGTCGCCCCGAGAGAATAGCGTGCAATGGAGGCAAAAATAGCTGGGCCTGCAAGTTTCCAGATTCTCTTATTTTCCTCCTTAGCCTCATTTAGGAATTGCCTAATGCTCTTGATCTCCTTTAAATCATGACCAGGGTGTTGATCAACTTCTGTATTACGGATTAGCGGTTCTTTTTGCCGGTGTACTTCTTCGGCCATTGTTAATCTGCTCTCTCTGTCTTTTTCTCTGTCAAGGTTGTCAGAGACTGCCAAACTAATTTCTCCCTCTTCTTCTCTCTCAAGTTAGTCAGAGACAGCCAAACCAATCTCGCCCTCTCCTCTCTGGTTTCTCTGCTTTGTTTCCTAACTAACAGAACTCGCAACTTGGCATGAGCTGAATGAAAAGAGAACTACAAACTTCGGTTCTGTTCCAATATTACCTGCTCATATATGACTAGGTAAAGTCAAATATCAATTAATTAATGATTGAATTTTATAATACTAGCACAAACATCACATGTTGCTCAAAATATTGTACGCTATGTATCTAAGAATATAAAAGTGAAAATTGTTTTATCTCAAGCAAGCTCATAATCAATTAGGGTGCGTTTTGATCCTATAAGAATAAAATTATGATTAGCTATCCGGATTAAAAAAATATTATTTTTAAACGCTAAAGAATAAGTTTTATAGGATCTACTGTATTACTTTTAAGTGGCCCAACATCTAGATTAATTTTTGAGAAATGCTAGAGTCCAATATATTGGACGGATGGACTCCGTCCAATACGATCGTTTTCACTTTTTTAAAATTTAAATAACCGATCCGAACCGTTCAATATGTTCTCTATATTGAAAACTTATAAGAAACCAATTTTTACATTTTTTCGAAATATTTTACTATTTTTTTGGTATTTTAGAAAATCGTTGTTATTGGACGATCCATAATGTTTATATCATGAATTTTCAAAAATACAAAAAAATAGTAAAAAAATTCAAAAAAATGTAAAAATTGGTTTCTTGTAAGTTTTCAATATGGAGAACATATTGAACGGTTCGGATCGGTCATTTGAAATTTCAAAACGTGAAAAGGATCATATTGGACGGACCCATCCGTCCTATATATAGGACACTAGCATTTCTCTTAATTTTTTATTCATAGGATTTTTGAATCATTTTCTTAATGTGAATTAAGAAATGGTTATGACCACTTTTTAATTTGGATTAAAAAGATTATCCAAACACTTTAGAAATAAAAATTTAATCTGGATCACTTAAATATAACGCTCTACACCCGAAAAGTTTATTCTTAATCGTTCAGGAATAATATTTTTTACTCCGAATCTTAATTTTAGTCTTAGTGATCCAAACGCCCCCTAAAAACTAGGGATACTGATCTGTGTTTTGACCGAGTAGCCTTCAAAACTAGGGATACTAATTTGTGTTTTGACCGAGTAGCCTTCAAATTAAAAAGAATATTCCAGTTGATAATGAGATTGTAGTTAAATTGATAATTGGATGCTTTGGGGGAAGGACTTTATCTGATTACTATACGTAGTTACGTACAGATGATTGATTTCGAAGAGAGACTTGGAGATGGACATGTGGCAGGTGGCACCACCGATACCAGGTTCTGCGCATGGAATCAAATGCAAATCGATGCAAGTGGCATTAGCAAAAATCATTGTTACATTTTCATTTTAGTACAAACTGTTCTCTGAAATATTTTGATTTTTGTCAGCAACAACATCTTTAATTGTAACATTCAATTTTTTAAATTGCAAACTGTTCTCTGAAATATTTTGTATGATATTGGAGTTCGTTGGTGAGAGCTCGCCAACCAATCAAACCAACATATATATTAAGATTTTTTTTAAAAAAAAAAAGGAGTTCAAGCTTTACACTGTGATGGGAAAAAAAATAAATAAAAACAAGAACGGAAGAGGAAGCAAAATTCACCAGCACTATTTACAATCCTATTTATGGAATAATTGTCAAACCTTTATTTTGTTTTGATCAGTTAAATTAAATAAACATTTAGAAATATATATTGTGAATTTCTATTCCATCAAACACATTGACAAGTTTATTCCAGTAGGTAGATAAAGTTTTTTGTTGATTTGGAAATTATTAAATCAATTCCTCCAAAGGTTTAAATAACGGCCGGCGTATTATGCGGGTCAATATCAGACAAATAGCGGTAATCCCAAGTACCGACACGTGCCCACCCAATTATCAAACCGTTACAATGCTTTCCAACCATGTGGGACTAAAGATTTCCCTTCAAAACCGGACAGAAAAATAGTTGCAATAATGTTGTTGACGGTGGGAATCGAACCCACATAGTGGGTTATAATGTCCACTGCAACAACCATTAAGCCAAGTTAACGTTTGTGATATATATGTTTTATGTTATAAATATATACTATATAATAACCGCTATGGTCCGATAGCGACCCCTAAATAGCCGCTATCCGCTAACCGCTATGACGTTGGCATGTCCACGATAAATCCGCTATCCGCTATTTAAACCTTTGTCCTAGATCGATAAATCATTTGCAAAATTTCAACCTTTTCAGGCTTGATAGCCCTACCAAGTCTTTCTAAAAAAAAACCTTTTCAGGTCAATCCAACTAGTCAAAAATAAAGACAAAAATATTTTATATTATGCTAAAGTCTTATGCTGGATAGATCAATTCGTAATAAGAAAATATTTGAAGGCGTAATCATAGATATTCCAAAAAAGAACTTCCATGTAAAGAACGCAGATTCACTCATTCTTAATTCTCTGTTTCTCGCGCCTCATCCGTGCTACCTACTACTGTAAAAATGGATGCAGAAAAGAAAGCACAGGACATCCAAGGAAGTAAACTGCATCAGCAGCTCAAACTAAAAGAAGTCCAATGTTCTCCCCGTATACAAATCCCCCGCTGCTTTTCAGTTTTCTTACAAAATTCATTCATGTTTGCATCTCATATGATCAACTGACGTGTGTTTCTAGAGATGTGGATGATCTTAGATAGTGACCGTGGGTAGAGAGAGGGTTGATGATTAGAGTCGTTCTTCCTGCGTATTTTTTTCTCGTCGTAATTCTAACCCAACAGATATAAGAGAGACTTGGAGAAGAAGACTAATTTTTTTTTTTGACTAAGTGCAGATATCTTAATTTTAGTATTTCCCTTTTTGTCTTATAAAATTATCTGTATCATTTCCCATTTTCTTAAAAAACAGCTTGTCCTCTAGTTGAAATTGAGAAGCAAGATAATGAATGTAGATATCATATCATCCATATATGGAAGGAGTTTCATTGGTAGTCAGCAATGACGAATCTTCTAGTTCATCATTTTCCATGACATCTAGTCAGAATAGATGTTTGCATTTATGGCCCCTTGTGTATAGCTAATCACAATTGAAGCACAAACCCTTCTGACGTCTCTCAGCCATCTTTATTGGAGTGAGCATAAACAGCGGTGATATGGTCAGTTGCTTAGGTGGGTAAGGCAGCAAGCCAGAGCCCCACAAAATCTATTAATTTTGCTCGAAGGCACATACTAAACTAATCACTATCTCTAAGGAGATTGGATTTTGCATCTTCACATCTGACAAAATTATTTTAGACAACCTCGATAGGAATAATCTGATTTCATGTATTGGTGCAACCTGTTCTGTGTGACATAAGACTTGATAAAAGTCTTTGGTGTACTCCTCGACAGAGCCAGATTGTTGTATTAAGGACAACTCTATGATTGAGTTGGAGCAAAAAGGGAGACCAAATCAAAATATAATCGTACAGATAACATCTGTAATAGTTTCAATTTTATTGTGCTTTAAATGGTCAAATATATCCTTTTTTTGAAATTTATCAGTTATCAGAAATAAATCAGACGGTCTGTCTGCTACATCAAACGATTCGTTTGGATTTACAGACATTGTTACTCAAACAGATCTCTGATAAACTCAATTTTATCAGAAATAAAAACCAGACTCAATGAAAATTCATTGAAAAATATACTAAAATGTCAGGCAATGAACAAATTTTACTAAAACACTCAAACTAACTGTCACGTCCCGCACCGACGGATTGCGGAACGCAAGGTGCAACGATATCTTCTGCATCCATCCGACGGCCCGTCAACCTACGTCGCAACAGAAAAAACAAACAGAGTCAGGTACAAACTTCAGTAACCGGTTATTTAACGACGCAGCTTCTCTACATTTAATTATTTTATAACAAAGTTCAATTAGACCTGATTAATCCACAGAACAAATAATATATTTTATGGAGATAAGAGGGTCTAGATAGTCAGTTAGTCAGAGTGGTCCCTCCCCGAACTCAGGAGGATCAGGACCGGTCCCTCCCCGGACTTAGGAGGATCATGGCTCAAAATTCATATTCAAATTCAATTCCAATTTCAGATCCAATTCTAAACCCGATATCCCATAAAATATACTAATCACAATTCAATTAACATATTCAATCAAAATCAAATGATAAATCAAATAATTCAATCAATACGAAATTAAATATAGAGAAGTCCGATCACCTGATTGTGCAATTCAAAAATCACGAACATAATCATCATCTACGACGCATGACTCGGATTTGAATCGGCCAACTAATCAAAATTCATTTGGTAAACTCAATTTTTCTTCTATCCTCTAAATTCATTTTGATTTCGGCATAGAAAATGAACCAAGAGAACGAATGAATAAAATGGTTCATTAATAGAAAATATATCGGATCAGATATGAAAGAGATCAATGTAAAGAAAGAGGTGTATACGTGGATGAAAGAAGAGAGTTACTTGTGACACATGTCAAGAAACTATTTAGCATAAATTTTCATTCCTTTTCCATTCGGTTAACCGGTCAAATATCCAATTAGTAATTTCGGTCAACTCAAGGTCAAATTTTTGACTGGTCAAAGGTCTGGATCAACTTTTGTGAAACCATGGCCAAAATGGTGGGGTGTTACAATAACAACATATAGTTTGAATTAAAATTTCAACCTTCCTAATTGGTAAAACTAAAAAAAAAAAAACAACACAAATTTTGGCTTAAATATTAACTCTGATAATGTAAGTTTATATGTATAATCTAAAAGCGAGTTTAGATATACCATAGCAAAATAGCGAAATAATGTATAACTTGGACTTCTATCACGTTGTTCGATTCTTTCAAGCTTTCAGTGTCTTCTCCTTATGCGCACTAATGGAATACTACTACATATAGGATAGTAGACACACTTGTTGTATTAAACGTCTCTAGGTTTGTTGATTACAAAACAATATTATTTGACATTTAACAATCTTCTTTGAGTTTTATAGGAAGAAGGTGTAAAGTTTGAAGACTTGGATAAAAGCTATGTGCAAGATCAAGATCAAGTCTTTAGAGGGTTTGTAGGCTAGTTTAGACTTAAATAAAAGGTTTACTTTAATACTTTTATCCTTGAAATGATCTAGTTAGCAGAAAAACTCAAGAACTCAGTATTTTTCTAAATCTCAGGACCAGTGCGTCGTGTAACGCAACAGTGGGTTATACAACGCACCAGTGAGTTGTGTAACACAATATTGTGTTGTACAACGCACCAGTTTTTGTGCAGAATTTTCTGTCTCAAAACCAGTGCGTTGTGTAACGCAATATTGGGTTGTACAACGCACCAGTGAGTTGTGTAACGCAATATTGGGTTACACAACGCACCAGTATTGTGCAGTTTTTCTCCATTTCTTAATTTAACAGAAACAGTGCGTTACACAACGCAACAGAAGGTCGTGTAACGCACCAGCTGCATCATACAACGCAATTTACGCGTCGTGCAACGCAATTTTCTCTAGTCAGGCCAGAACGTTGTATAACGCACTGAAGCGTTGTACAACCTTCCTTTGTTTTTTCTCTGGCCTTTTTCACTCGTATTTTAAGCAAAATTTTGATCATTTAATGTCATTTAATGTTGCGTTGCACAACGGGTGGTCCGCGTCATATAACGCGCCTGACAGCTCAAACGACTAGTTTATCCGTTTTGTTTTATTATAACGGTCGTCCAGTGCGTCGTACAACGCAATATTGGGTCGTGTAACGCACTGCCAACGGATAGCTTATTTTCTTTGTTTTATTATAACGGCTATATGTGGGTCGTGTAACGCAATATTGCGTTGTGTAACGCACAACAGAAAATTGAGTTGTTTTGCAGCTTTTGATGAGCTCTATATATATCCACCCCTTGTTCTCTCTCTAACTAACGAAATAGAGAGCTGAGCTTTGCAAAATTTGACCAGAATAGAGCCTTTGAGCACAGGGATACTCTTCCACTTGAGCTTTTCATAGCTAGATCATTTTGAGAGATTTAGTAGCCTCAAACACCACCGCCCCGACATTGTCGCTAGGTGTAGGTTGGAATAGGTTGATAGCTCTTCTCCTTTGAGGCCGTTGTGCCATTTGAGTTAGGCCGATCCACCTCGAGTGTCATTGTGACGAGGTGATTCGGTTCGAAATTGTAGTCCCGTTCTTATTGGAATTGAATGGAGCGCGCCCTTTGGTGGTAGCGAAACTCCCGGAGACGTACGACTAAGGCTAGTTTCTTCTAGCGGGTCGGAACTCCGTAATCACATCGCGTGTTCAATTTCTTTCTCTCTTTCTCTCTTTATTATCTTGCTATACTTGAATTGCTTGTGTGCTTGCTTGTATTGGGTGCCAATTGAATTGTGTTAGGGTAGTCCTTACCAAACCGGTCCAAAACCTCAATTGCTTCCGCTAAACCTTGGTTAAGCCGCCTCCTTTAGGGACAACAAAGTGGTATCAGAGCGGGAACCTCGATTAAACTATTCTTAATCTCGGTTTTCGATCATGGCGGCTAGAATGGTACAAAAACCGGGTAAATTGGACCATACTTGCACAAACTTCTCTATTTGGAAAAATGGTATGGTTGGCTACCTCAAAAGCATGGGTGTTTGGTATATTGTGGCAAATGGATTTAAATTTACACCAAATACTAACAAGCTTACCACCGAGGTCTTGAGAGAAAAGGAGGATAATGACTATGCGGTCAATGTCATCCTAAGCTCGGTGCATGAGTCAATTGGTAGCACACTTGTTTGCAATTTTGATGTAGATAGGGACATATGGAGAGCCATCTTGAGTTGTTTCGAAGGAAACCAAATGGGAGGAGTCCACATGGATTCGGAGTTCGATCCATGTACATCCGATTCGGACAATTGCGAAGAACATGCATACGTTGCCAAAGAAATGGAATCCTCTATTCCTTCAAATCATTTCACTCCATCTACATCACCAAAAGCATGCTCTCCTAAGGTATATCTTCCTCTCAATGAATCTCTTAGTAGTAGTGATAGTGAGAGTGATGATGAACCAACTTGTTCAACCAAATGTGTTGATTGTGATAGGTTGAACTCTATTCTTGATGCCACCCATGATGCATTGATTAGGAAAGCCGATACCACAGAAACCCTAAAAGTTAAGGTAGATGAGCTTACTTCTAAGATAGGTGAGTATGAGGCTAAAATAAAGGAGCTTGAAAAACAACTTGAAAAATCGGTTTTAGCCCAAGCTCCTAAAACGAATTTGAAGAACCTTTTCAAAGGTCAAAAACCTCATGACAAGTCCGGTCTTGGTTACCGAAAGCCTTATCAAATCAAGAAAAGAAACTTGTCACACAATAATGGAAAACAAGTTGCACAAAACACACAATTTCAAAAAACTAGGAATTCTCGCGATCATGCACATATGTACCAAAAGAAACCTAGAAACACTAGAGTGCAAAACGAAAAGAATTTGCAAAATCAAGAAAAGAAGGTTTTTGTTCCAAAGGTGTCCAATAAAATTTATTTTAGAGGACCCGATGGATGGTTTTATGAATTTAAAGAGCAACATTCTTCTTAAAACCACAAAGCTCAATCCAATGGGCATAAAAAGAATGTTTCCCAACATTTCCAAAAGGATCGCAAAAAGGATTTTAATGACTCATTCAATGATCCTAAGAAGAAAGTCAAATACCTTAGAGCTCATTACTATTCTCATTTTGTCAAGGGTTCTACCATACCTAAGCCAACCAAAGCTTATTGTAACTATTGTTGTCAAAATGGTCATATTTCGTTGGAATGTAATCGTCCAAGCCACTACTAGAATTTAGACCGCTTTGACTCAATCTTATCTTGCTCTCTCTCTAGGATCTTTGTATTTGGTAATGTCCAAGCCACTACTAGAATGTTAGTTATTTGCTTCACGAATAGGTGTCCGTATTCTGACACAAAAAGCTATCTGCGTCTATTTAGAAACGCTATCTAAGCGATACTGATAACTTCACCGCTAATAATAAATATCTGTGTCAGGATGACGCGGATTACTTAACGCGTTCCTATATTATACAATAATGATAATTTTAATATTCATTATCTCTGTTATGGAAAGTTGCAGGGACAAAATTGTCATGTCCAGTTGAACCTAACAAAATTTAATTCTCTAATGCACATTTGGTTGGATACAATTGCTCTCTACCATCAACAATAGGCAAAAACATATGATGTAAAGTTATTAAATAAGAAACAATTTATTTTTTTTCTCGGGAGAAAAAGTAAATGGCGGCACAATTTTTTTTCCACCGTCAAATCAATGTTGTTAAACCGGAGAAAAATCTTTTTATTAAATTCATCTTGGCCCGCTGCTTTGATTTTTTTTTTATATATTTTTTTGTGCCAATGTTGGTGAAAGGAATTGCTTAAATAATAACTATTCATCATTATTTCAAAAATTGTTTGTACCCCAGCTAGCTCGGTAGAGACCGTAAGCTTCATATCCTAAATCTTGAGTTCGATTTTGGTCCCACCGATTTACTTCTTTGAAAATTTGAAATTCCATTTGGTTTTCATGCATATTTTGAAATATCATACTCTCTTATTTGAACTCCGATTTAAGGAAACTTTATTGTTGTCCCTAAATTAGGCGGCTTAACCAAGGTTTAGCGGAAGCAATTGAGATTTTAGACCGGTTTGGTATGAACTATCCTAACACAATTCAATTGGTACCCAATACAAGCAAGCACACAAGCAATTCAAGTATAGCAAGATAATAAAGAGAAAAAGAGAGAGAGAAATTGAACACTCGGTATGATTACGGAGTTTCGACCCGCTAGGAAAGGCTAGCCTTAGTCGTACGTCTCCGGGAGTTTCGCTACCACGAAAGGGCGCGCTCCGTTTAATTCCAACAAGAACGGGACTACAACTTCGAACTGAATCACCTCTTACACCAAGTAACCGAGGTGGATCGGCCTAACTCGAATGGCACAACTGCCTCAAAGGAGAAGAGCTCTCAACCTATTCCAACCTACACCTAGCGACAATGTCGGGGCGGTGGTGTTTGAGGCTACTAAATCTCTCAAAATGGTCTAGCTATGAAAAGCTCAAGTGGGAGAGTATCCCTGTGCTCAAAGGCTCAATTCTGGTCTAATTTTGCAAAGCAAAACTCTCTATGGAGAGAGAACAAGGGTTGGATATATATAGGGCTCGGAAAGAGCAGTTTACCAACAAAAATAATACTCAGCGTTGCTTGCGACTGAATTACGTTGTACAACGCTGGAATATGACCGTTGTAAATTCTAACGGCTAGTTAATATAGTCGTTGGTCTGTCAGAGCGTTGTGCAACACTAATTGCCGTCGCACAACGAAGGAGTGTACAACCAAAGAAAAGCTCCGACAATTCCGTTGGAAATTGTCAGAGCGTTGCTTGCCACTGAATAGCGTTACACAACGTTAAAGGGAGACAGAGGGAACGACTCTGACAGATTCAACAAAGCGTTGTACTACACTATATACCGTCACACAACGCAAACGTTACACAACGCTGAAAGACGTTGTTTAACGTTGCCTGCAACTTTGCATGTAAAAATAGCTGTTTGCATGGGTTTTACATGGGACAGCGCTGTCTGAACATCGATGCAGTGCTGTCTGAGCAGTGGAGGAGACATGAGATTTTTGTGGCATTGTACAACGCTATATGCCGTTGCACAACGGTACTCAGGAAATTTTCTCAAGACTTTTTCTGTAGCGTTGTACGACGCTAATGAGCGTTGTACAACGAAGTTGCTCAGCATTGTGTGGCACTATTCAGCGTTGTACGACGCTGGGTCACAGAAAATATGATTTTGCTGGTATATTGAGCTTTTCGCTATCTAGACCATTTCAAGGATAAACAAGGACTAAAGTAAACCTTCTATCCTAGTCTAAACTAGCCTATAAGCCCTCCAAAGACTTGATCTTGATATTTCTTAAAGTTTTTATCCAAGTCTTCATAAATTGCATCTTCTTCCTATAAAACTCAAAGAAGATTATTAAATGCCAAATGATATTGTTTTGTAATCGACAAACCTAGAGACGTTTAGTACAACATTTATTTCATCCGAAAGCTTGTAAAAAGTTCTGCAACTTTGTTGTAATTTTATGAATCAATATATTTTCAATATATCATTTTAGTTTTAAAAACCAAAGAATTTAGTAATGTGTTATTCAAACTAATCATGTTTCTTACTTTGAATATTCATTCTTTCCCTTAGTATTTTATTTTGAGTAAAGCTCAGTCATTACAAAATTTTCAAAATTGATTTCAACCATATTACTTACATTTATAAAATAACGCAACTGATCAAGGGGTGGTTATTATTATTTTTTTGATAAAGTGGTAGTTATTTACATAGTGATGGGAAGTTATTTATTTTTATATTTGTTTCTTTTTCTAATTTTATAGACATTTATTTTCTTTAATTGGTACGATAAAAATTCGGTGACTAATTTTGATGGAAAATTTTGACGCTATCTAAAAATTTTTCTCTGAAATATTTGGTGTCATTTACGAAAATAATTTAATTTTTTGTAGAATATTGGCGCTATCTATACAGAACTTGAGAGCGTCTCTCTTTAGAATATTTATGCCTCCTAACTAATCTGTGTCGACCTACCGACAACTATTAAAAGTCCTCCGTCCGCTTTTTTCTTTTTGCGTCGCTACTTGATTTAGCGACTCTAATATGTCAGTGTTCCGACACAGATAAACAAAATTCTAGTAGTGAGCCCAAGCAAAATAGTATCTCCCTATCTATGTGTTCTTTCTCTTTTTTCCGGACAAAATTAAAAATGAGAAACACATTTTTCTAATTTGTTGAAAATAGAGGGGTCAATTGTAAGAGAAATGGAGAGAAGAAACAAAAAGACTGAGAATAGTTGTCCGGATTTTTTTTTGAGGGCTAGCAAAAGCTAGCAATTTTCATTAATTAAAAGAAAAGGATTACAGAAGTCTCAAAACAAAAGTCTCCAAGTTCATACCAAAACCGGTATGAACTTCAAAAGAAAAAAAAGTAAACTTAAAAGTTCACATTCTAAGCCGGTACCAACCCGTACCACTAAACGCTAAACTTCACCCGAAACCTAGCCGACAACTATTAGCCCTCCTGAACAACGGAACGACTACACAACCATAACCAAACCACACTGGTCGGTCACACCACACCTACGGTCTATTTGCAACGAGAGACACAACTCTCTTCAACCACATCTCATGGCCACGGCCCAGACCCACAACGACAGTACATCTGCTAGCTGTGTCGCACCATGACCACATCACGGACTGTACCGCACCTTGATCGCATCGCCGTCTGTACCGCACCACGACCTTATCATGACTGCATTGCCAGTTGTACCGCACTTTGACCGCATCGCCGAATGTACCGCACCATGACAGCATTGCCAGCTGTACCGCACCAGGATCGCTTTGTCGACCGCACCAACAACGGCTAAACCCTTCGGTTCTCCACGACCACATCATCGGCTGTACCGCACCACGACCGCATCGCCGACAACACCATAACAATGGCTAAACCCACTGGTTCTCCATGGCTGCAGCACACACATAGAGGAACTGCATTCGTCGGCCACACACTTACGACACACCACCAAATCGGAAAAGGTCGGAGAAGATCGAATCAAAGATTCACCCGGCACAAATGCCATCAGAGACGAAATAGAACCAAAAATCAGAAAAAAGGAAGAAAGGTGGGGAAGAAAGGAGGGAGATGTGGCGGGGGAGGCCGACAGCGGCCTCCCCGCCTAAGGTTTTCAGATTATCTAGGCAAGCGGCGGAGGACGGGGGATCGCTGAGGTTAGAGAGGGGGTGGGAGAGGGAGAACCTGAAGGATCGCTAATAATCGCCTAACGGCGCCTCAATATTCGTGCTAGGTTTTTTGCGCTTCTAGTTGTCCGAATTTTTATTTGGTAATTATTTCCGTTGGAAACATGATGCAACATATCAGCAGCTCCCTAGACGGCCAGATTCCAGGTTAGGAAATTGAGATCCGCTAGAGCGCGACATATAGTGTAGCGCGTCATTTTGGCCGTCTGATCAAGATTCAATGGACAAGGGAGCTCTGTGCATGTAACATAGATTGATAGACCCGTAAAAAATGAACCGTCCGATCAAGATCAGACAGCTCGTACGTGCGCTACACCGTGTCCCGCCCTACAGCGAGCACCTAGTCTAAGCCGATAGGCCATGAGCAGCTGAGCTACGCAATATTTTTAGCGAACCTAAGTCTGGCCTTATCTTCAGTTCTCATCTTGGTGGGACCCTCCACGTGGTTGACCAGATCTAATAGAGAGAGAAGGAATGGAAAATAATCGATCGACTGATACGACGAGCACAACTAAAACGGACGATGCAGATTGTTTAATGTAGTAACTACAGTAAAAATGCATCTCCACGTTCAACTCACGCATGTCCAACTCCAGCCTTATATATTTCTAATCCTAATTGGTTCCAAATATTGACATATATGCAATATATGTTTCAGTTCAATTTGGACACTGTCAAAATGCATTCAGAATTGGGCAGGGAGTGGAAAATGATGTTTTAATTGACTTCATGCTTTACTTTTAGAGAAAGATGAAAATTTGTTAGTATACTGAAATCAGTAACATTAGTTAAAAGAAATGGGGGAAAAGTATTCTCTTTCCAGTTTCCACAACTACATATCTATTTTTACAAAAGAAACTAAGATATATGACTAAAATATAACACAGAACGATGTCTAAATTACTAATTGCATCCTGTCACAGCTTTTGGCCGTACTCAACTAGGCTAGTGTGGCTGCAGCTTCAAATTAAAGATATAGCAAATCCAATTGTAGTTGTATAAAATTACAATTATATACATAACAATAAATGGTGATAGATGGATGAACATTGAATCTGCTGACCGAGAGTATTAAATGTTCTGATGTGAATATACAAGTGTACTGCTACTTTAATTTACTGATATTTTCCTACGGGCTTTAAAGCCAAAATAATATATATATATATACAAGTGTACCTCATGTTAACTAGAACATTTAATATTTTATATTGAATTTGTGGTGGGTTTTTTAAAAACGGTGGTTCAGATATATGACATTCATACTTATTTTTTTTATCAAATATATTCATAATCATACGTACCTTAATTACTTCTGAGCCCTTTGTCCCAACTTTGTTCAGTACTGTTGCCATAAGTTCTCTCAACTACTTAAAATGTTCACTAACTAGCGTATCAAAAAAAAAAAAAAAAAAGAAAAAAGAAGAAGAAGAAAAAACAGCTACTTAAACTGTGAAGAGTGAGAAAGATGGTGAATTTAATATCACTGTACATGAAACTCTTATTTTTTTTTTCTTCTACGAAGCATGTAACATTTATTTTATTTTCTTTTTTTGAGCTTTATGCTGGGAAAAGCATTTTACTCAGCACCAATAAATGGAAATTCAATCATTTCTATGTCTTTTATTGTGTAAAATGCCGGTCCACATGCATATTTCTTCACTTTTAGTTGATCGCTGTAATCATGAGCTTGGTCGTTTGACATGCCATAAAGAGCCTTGATCATATCTGTCATGATAGATGAGTTTTTTTTTTTTTAATATCTCATCAATATTTCATAATTGGTAATAATATAAATTTATCAATAAACCTACGTATAATTAATTAATTTAGTAACTAAAAGTTAAATATAAAAATACCAATTTTGTGAATCATGTACGATAACGATTGTACATAAAGTTTGTACTAAATAGATAATTCATACATAGTTCTAGTAAAAAAACATCAACAATGCAACCCTGCATGCAATTTAAATTCATGTAGAACTCAAATATGAAACGATATGAAACATCAAACACGATACGAAATGTCAAAACTGTAAAAAGAAATATCCTTGAAAAATCAAATTTTATATTTTTTTTTCAAATTTTTTACTATTTTTATTTTAGTTTTCAAAATTGGAGGGTCTATAACTTTAGATTGAGCCTATTAAAAAAAATTGAAAAAATTATATAATTTGGTCTTTATAGAGATTCTATTACGGAGAACAATTTGCATGATTCGGATCGGCCGTTCTAATCTAAAAAATTAAAATTTCATCATGTTGGGTGAGTTTATGTGTCCAACAAGTTGTACTCTTGCCACTCCCGTCATACTTAAATTAAAATATACAAAATTCAGATTTAATATAATCCATCGATTTGTGCATTGATTTATCAAATTTATTTTGTTCATCGTGTATAATCTAAATCACTGAAAACTCGCACATCATACCGGGCTCATCACTAGCTAATTTCTAGCTTGTTAATAATTTAAGAAATTAAAAGAAGTGTTTTCAAACTTATTTTGTTAATGATATTTCACAGAAAGACCAGAAGATTACTTAAACAAAAATCCCACCAAATCATAATTAAATTATGCCACATATAGGACAGCCTCCTCACTTGAATTCGTTTACACCAAAGCCACACGTTATATGATTTTAACGCATGACAAGTAATTATCGTAGGCGAGCTTCAGTCAATATATATATATATATATATATATATATAACCTATGGTACATACTAATGTACAAAAGCATCGATGCATACTGATCCGAATTTTTTGAAACCTATGGTGCATACTAATGTACGAAAGCTTCGGTACATACTGATCCGAATTCTTGGATCTGCTTCAAAATGACCGATCCAAACCGTCCAATATGATCTTCCTATGAAATCTCCTTGCCGACCAAATTTTACATTTTTTCGATATTTTTAAGTATTTTTTTCGGATTTTTAAAAACTGCTATTTTTGAACGGTTCAGAAAAAAATTAGATTAGCAATTTTTGAAAATTTGAAAAAAATACTTAAAAATTTCGAAAAAATATAAAATTTGATCGTGTAAGGAGATTATAATAAGGAGATCATATTGGACGGTTTGGATCGGTCATTTTGAAGCAGATCCAAGAATTCAGATTAGTATGCACCGAAGCTTCCGTACATTAGTATGCACGATATGTTTTCTCTCTCTCTCTGTCTCTCTCTATATATATATAATTAGAGAAAGCTTTCAATCAAAGCCCTTTGACCGGAGTCCTGGTTAAACTCCGTCAGATCTCAATATTGAAAGTTCAAATTACCGATCCAAATCGTCAAATATGATCTCCATATTGAAATCTCCTTGCCGACTAATTTTTTCATTTTTTTGAAATTTGTAAGTATTTTTTTTCGGATTTTAGAAAATCGTTAATCTAATTTGTTCTGAACCCTACAAAAACTGCTGTTTTTTATAATCCGAAAAAAATACTTAAAATTTTCAAAAAAATGAAAAAATTAGTCGGCAAAGAGATGTCAATATGGAGATCATATTTGACTGTTTGGATCGGTCATTTGAACTTTCAATATTGAGATCTGACGGGGTTTAACCGGGACTCCGGTCAAAGCGCTTTGATTGAATCCTTCCTCTATATATATAGAAAGTTTAATATACACTATAGTGCATAGGGCATTCCGTGCACCGCGGATTTTTTCGGGGATATTTTTATAAATTGACAAATCTAATTTAACCAATCTAATCTACATATTGAAATCTCATAGAAAATCAAATTTTACAATTTTTGAGATTTTATTACTATTTTTTTCGAATTTTTTAAGACATGCCATTTTTGAAAAATTGTAAATAGTACAACATTTCAGGGGAAAAAGTCTCCTGATTATCAGGGGGAAAAGTCTCCTGATAATCAATCCCACACTACTAATTGCTGGTATTGGTCATTTCCTGGGAACAACTACGATATAAAGTAGCCCTAGGTTTTTAAATAAATCACTGCTTGCTTAATGATTTTATAAATAAAGAAAATTTGGACATCATAAGTGTCCAAGATATGTTCGGATTTCACAGGTCATAGCATTGTAAATTTGCATTTCTTGGATGTTGATTTCAGATTTCAACATCTTAATTTCAGAGTTCTCTTGTTTTTTGCAATTGCTCCATTTCCAACAATTAATATTAAAATAAATAATCGATCATCAAAAAATGCCATAATCATCAACAAAGCCATTTTTCGTATGAGCACAGAGTACTTGATATTCATTTTGTGTTTTATTTCCTCTCAAATCACTTTCTGCCATTATATTATATGTGAATAAAGAAAAAGCTTGGCAACTGTGCACCTACCGCAAAGATCAAGCTACCTCATATTAGTTAGAGGTTGCTAAATCAGATTTAATTGTTTTGGACAGCGTTTGACGTGATTTGAGTAAAATTGTTTTGATTATTTATTTTATGATTTAATTTTGATGTTATCCGATTTATATTTTGAATTTTGCGCCAACAAATTCATAGTAACTAGTTTGATGAAGAACTCAAGAACATCCATAAATGAAACATCAAATTTAAAACCAGACACCTTGAAGGCCAGTGGGACCAGCTTTTATTCCAAATGGCTATGGTATATGGACCAAAAGGAGCACAGCAAGGCTTCTTACAGTTACTAAACGAAACATCCTTGCTAAGAATTCTTCTGAGGATACATATTGGTCATACATCAAAGCATTGTACACTCTACCAAGCGAAATCAATTAAAGATTATGAGACATCATAGGGTTTTTGTAATTTTGTCCCTCAAACACTATAAAGCAGGGAAATATTTTAGCCGCCTAGGCTAGAACATCAGATCTCAAAGATGGGTTCTCCTGAAAATAACACAAAAATTAGCATATGCATGTAATACATGATTAGAAATGAAGTAGTGAAAAAATAAAAATTGAGTGGACTGACGAAGTACCTCAGAATTCAGCTCTGGACTCATTCTAGGCCCTCCCCATTTTTGTATCCTTGAACTTGCTTGGCTTGCCTGTTAATAAGTTTTTTTGAGACATTAAAACAGATGAATGCGCAAAGTCGAATACACACCAGTTAATGCTCATTTGTATTCAAAACTTTCTAAGTGGTTATAAAAGGATAGAGTCAATTTTGTACTCAAGACTTACTATAGTTAATGCTCATTTGTGATGTCTATAAGTAGTAACAAAAGATGATAATAATTGTACAGCTAGGGATGTGATATAGAGAAAAAGAGAGTGGTATAGACCTCGTAATCCCAATTAGTTTTGCATGTAATGAAAATGAGAATTGCAGTTTGCAAACCAATTCCAGACAATTGACCAATCCACATGCCCTGCAGAAGTGCAATTTTGTAAAACAGCAAAAAAAGTTAATGAGTTATTCATTAGTTTTCATTCAATTACATTTCTGGTTATTATACCTGGATTCCTTTGTCGAAAAGAAAACCAAGTACATAACCAAAGGGAAATCCGATCAAATAATAGCAGCCCAGATTGACGTATGCTACCAGCCACTGCCATCCTGCTCCCACAGCCACACCTTATATCCATGCAAACTGTTAGTAAGCAAAAGAATACCTAGATACAGTACCTTCTGTTAAATTATCTACCTTATATTTAAATACAATGTAGTACTAAGACAAATTTGACGATAGGGAAACAATTATAAAAAGGGCATGTGAAGCACGAAAATAAGATACTTATCAATTAATTTTTGCATTTATAATGAATCGTGAACAAATTCGAAAATTGTATTTTGGGATGACAACGAGATCCAATGAAAGAGAAGCACATTACAGATACTATTAAAAAGATATAATAAAAACCGTGGACAAAAGCCTACGGGGTCTTTTGCCGGCTTCATTTAAGACGAAAGAGCAAAATACACTATTCCAGTAAAAATGATTTCCGAATGGAAGAAATACAATTTTTGAATAGAAGAACAGTTCTCTTTTGCAATGTTCTCTAGACTGGGGCTAACTTCAGTGGAAGATAAAGTAATTAAAACACCTGGTGTGGAAAAAATGCAATTTGAGAAAACTTACCAGATAACACAGGTTGGATGCTATTGAGAAACAGGGAACAGGCAAAGAGAATGGCAAGGCTTGATACAGCTTTAACAACTTCAGGATTGTTGGTGAAGGGAATCCCATACACATCCCTTAGAGCCACAACAAGTACAAAAAAGAAAATCCCAAGTGTCACTGACGACATGAGCACCACCAAAACTGAAAATTGTGCTGCTCTCGGCCTTCCTGCTCCTAGCTCATTCGAAATCCTTACACTGTCATATATTTCATTTTGTAATATTTGATGTAAGATTTTTGTAAAATTTATCAACAAATTGTAATAACTGAATCTAAACCAAGGAAAAGAAACTTGTGATACCTTATAGCAGCATTGAGGCCGAAGAAAATCATGATCTGCCACCCATATAAATTCATACTGCCAATGTATAGAGTATAGACAATAAAAAAAATGCAGTAACTATCTCGAGATAATGTTCAATCTGATAACATGGTTCTTGATGTTTAAGTCTTCCTGAATTAATTAAATGAGAAATGAGTACAAAAGAAGATTTAACTAAATTCACAACAGTTGCTAATGTAATGACCAACAGGTACATCAGAAGTAGTACCAGACTGGAGCAAACAATCCAACCAAAGTACAAGAAAATAGATGGAAGACTACATACAATTCTGTATTATCTCTGAAACACATTAATTTTTGGAAAACATAAGTTATATATATGAAATCTCTGTTCTTCTAAATTAATAGCACAACTTATTTTATTTGTTCAATTGTGATAGAGATTAGAGCCTAACCAAATAGACATGGCACCAACTGCAATTTGAGCATTCTTCAGGTTGCCCGCTATCACAATCAATATCATGAGAAACCAAAACTCTAGGCTGGAGCAGATTTACAATTCATTAGTCTTAATGAAGTTTTCAATAATTACATAAAGATCATATCATCAAATATATTGAGCACAAAATTATTTACCACATCATGATGGCAGAGCCAATAGACAACTTTGTAAAACTGCCCAAATCTTTGAATGCCAGCCTACTAAACCCATTCCAAGCACCATGACAATACCCCATGGCAATGTAAGCGAACTGCCCGGATACTAGGATCCACCATGATGCATTTAGAGCAATCGCTGCACCAACAAGACCGAGTCCCAGTTGGACTATAAGCAACCAGTTCAAGAATAGGTGAAATACCAGCACGGCAGCTGAGACAACTGCTGTTATCATGACCTTGCTTTGTGCTTGCAAAAACTTTTGTATCGGGAAGTTCAACCCATATGAAAATAGCTGGGGGATCATGTAGAGTGAGAACTTGCCAGCAAGGGATGCAATATCTTCATTTTGGTGGAAGAACAGTAATATTGGGGTGGCAAAAAGGTAAATTGGAAGGAGGAATATGCACATGATGGTGAGGATTATCCATGAGCGTTGCATGTACACACCGAGCATTTGGAGCTGTTTAGCACCGTATGCCTGGCCGCAAAGAGTCTCCAAGGCGCTTCCCATTCCCAACTGCATTATCATTGTATGGAAACAAGTTTAAAACATTATTAAGTAGTTACTTATTTGGTATTTAAAATAAGCGCATTCAAATAAATTTGTGTGCATACATTTTATGTTTTTGTATTATTGTGCACATTGAAATATTATTAGATCTGTCAAATCTTTACAAACTTGATAATAGTGTTAGCAGTTTGTACTGGTGTTGTTATTTTTTTTTTTTTTTCTAGCCCGCAATTGTGAAACTTCTAATTTTTATGTACCACACACAGGCTTTTCCTATACTATTATTATTTGATTGAACGCAGGGTGACTTTCCTTGAAAAATAAAAGCAGATTAGGCAATGATGAATCTACACTGTGGAGTATCATTGTTTGAAAATAGTTAACTTCCTGGACAGATATCGACCAATTTATTTGACTTTACTAGTTTGCTTTATATTCAACATACCATTATACCAAAGGCAAGGCCTGAGATGACCATGTTTGCTGTAGAAACTGCATCGAGCTCTAGAACCGTCAGGTGGCCGGCAAAAATCTGTGTTGTCGCCCCGAGAGAATAGCGTGCAATGGAGGCAAAAATAGCTGGGCCTGCAAGTTTCCAGATTCTCTTATTTTCCTCCTTAGCCTCATTTAGGAATTGCCTAATGCTCTTGATCTCCTTTAAATCATGACCAGGACGGATTAGCGGCTCTGTTAGCCGGTGTACTTCTTCGGCCATTGTTAATCTGCTCTCTCTGTCTTTTTCTCTCTCAAGTTTGTCAGAGACTGCCAAACTAATTTCTCCCTCTCCCTCTCTCTCAAGTTAGTCAGAGACAGCCAAACCAATCTCGCCCTCTCCTCTCTGGTTTCTCTGCTTTGTTTCCTAACTAACAGAACTCGCAACTTGGCATGAGCTGAATGCGAAGAGAACTACAAACTTCGGTTCTGTTCCAATATTACCTGCTCATATATGACTAGGTAAAGTCAAATATCAATTAATTAATGATTGAATTTTATAATACTAGCACAAACATCACATGTTGCTCAAAATATTGTACGCTATGTATCTAAGAATATAAAAGTGAAAGTTGTTTTATCTCAAGCAAGCTCATCAGTATTTTTATAAATAAAGAAGCGTGGGTATCGAGATGGTTTTGTTAAAAGTTAGCCCGACACGGCAATTAATTTTCCTATTGGTTGATCTGTGCGAGTGCGACCAATAGTTTCTTGACTTTTGTAACCGGAACTATGTAGCAATTTTTATGTCGACTATTATCATCAAATAATTGACCCGGCTCATGCTGCGCATTTTTTTTCCCCCACATATGCATTCCATATCTAATTCTATTCCATCTTTCTCTTTTCTCCTCTTCCAGTAGAACCGCCTCAAGTCTTCAACCTCATAAGTCATAAACCTCCATTTTCGTCAATATGGGCCCACCTCCTCTCTCCCTTCTTGCTTCTCTTCTCCGACGCATCGGTTAACAACAAAATCCTATAAATTAGTAAGCTCCGTTCATTAATCGCCTCCGTCAGTCTATTCTCCTTGCTCTCGCTCTTGCTTGGAGAGGAATTGCATACCATATAGGAAGGAATCGATGAAGAATTGGCTCAAATCACGCTAAAAAAAGGGAGGAATTGCGAGGGCATCCTGGTCCAGCGAAAATTTTCGATTTTCTTTCCCATGCGTTACACCCCAAATCGGAGTGTAACAATTTAGTATAGGAAGGAAATATGAGGACGGAAAGAAATTTCCTTCGATTAATTTTTTAACTTCGGACAAATTGATATCCAAACGAGGTGAAGCCGGAATTTTCCTTCCCTTCAGCGATTTTCCTTCCGTTTTCCGAAAGCCAAACAGACGGTAAGAGTTCATGAATTATCTTTTTTAATTTTTTTTTTTTGAAAACTTAGCAATAGCAGTGGGAGTCCATAATTTATCTTTCATGCATATATTTCGATTGGAGGATCTTAGGCCTATAATGGTACATATATTACTTATACCAGTATAATATCTTTTCTATTAAGTATACTCAACGTCAATGGTGGTACATATCAATGGGAGGAGATAAGATACGATATACAAGATAGACCAATGGGAGAAGGTAAGATACAATATATATGTTGCCTCTCTCAAGAGGAGGTTTGATAGAAAAAAGTGAATTTCAGTGTAATTCGGCTGTATCATACTAATAACTACTAATATATTTTTTTCCCATTCCTCTTGGTATCGATAGCTTTCAGTTTTCTTTTTTTTTTTTTTAGGGTCAGTTGGCAATTACCAACAAACAGAATTTTATTAATAAAATAAAATGTTTACTTTTCTTTTTTCATTTAATCCATATTAATAACTAAATTATTAATATTCATATAGATGAGTATTTTCTAGCCTAGTATTTATTTTTTTAATCCGTTGCAAATAAATAAATTCTAATTACACAAATTATTTTTTATAAAAACAAATAAAAAATAATTTAATAAAAACTCATATATATCGAGCTCTCCTAGATATTTAATAAACCTGAACTTATATAAATTTTTATCAATTCACGTCAATAAATCTTAACCTAAACGAAAGCCCAAATAAATAAAAATGTAGTAAAAAAATTCCAACGCAAAACCATATGATCGCACTGTATAATAATAAATTTGTCATTACAAATGATAATCACTTATTGAGATTTGAATATTGATTTGTTGCAACTAACTGATAATAAAAAAACAATAATTTTTTTGTAATTTTTTCTCATAATTTATCTATTTTGCACTGTGGTTAAAAGATGTAATAAACTGAACTACAGTAAAATATATTGTAATAGTAAAAATAAATAAAAAGATGAGGGAAAACATAGGTCGCGCAACGTGCGACAACCCCACTAGTAATCAATTAAGGCGCGTTTTGATCATTAAGAATAAAATTAGGATTAGTTATCCGGAGTAAAAAAATATTATTCTTAAACGCTCAAGAATAAGTTTTTAGGATCTACAGTGTTATTTTTAAGTGGTCCACATCTAGATTAAATTTTTATTCATAGGATGTTTGAATCATTTTCTTAATGTGGATTAAGAAATCATAAGGACCACTTTTTAATTCGGATTAAAAAGATTATCAAAACACTTTAGAAATAAAAATTTAATCTGGATCACTTAAAAATAACACTCTACATCCTGAAAAGTTTATTCTTAATCGTTCAGGGTTAATATTTTTTACTCCGAATCTTAATTTTATTCTTAATGATCCAAACGCCTTAAAAACTAGGGATACTGATCTGTGTTTTGACCGAGTAGCCTTCAAAACTAGGGATACTGACTTGTGTTTTGACCGAGTAGCCTTCAAATTAAAAAGAATATTCCAGTTGATAATGAGATTGTAGTTAAATTGATAAGTGGATGCTTTGGGGGAAGGACTTTATCTGATTACCATACGTAGTTACGTACATATGATTGATTTCGATGAGAGAGTGGAGATGGACATATGGCAGGTGGCACCACCGATACCAGGTTCTGCGCATGGAATCCAATGCAAATCGATGCAAGTGGCATTAGCAAAAATCATTGTTACATTTTCATTTTAGCTTACATTTTCATTTTAGTACAAACTGTTCACTGAAATATTTTGATTTTTTGTCAGCAACAACATCTTTAATTGTAACATTCAATTTTTTAAATTGCAAACTGTTCTCTGAAATATTTTGTATGATATTATGACATTAGCTTATTATTATTATTAGTTATTTTGGAGTTCGTTGGTGAGAGCTCGCCAACCAATCAAACCAACATATATATTAAGATTTTTTTTTTAAAAAAAAGGAGTTCAAGCTTTACACTGTGATGGGAAAAAAATAAATAAAAACAAGAACGGAAGAGGAAGCAAAATTCACCAGCCCTATTTACAATCCTATTTATGGAATAATTGTCAAACCTTTATTTTGTTTTGATCAGTTAAATTAAATAAACATTTAGAAATATATATTGTGAATTTCTGTTCCATCAAACACATTGACAAGTTTATTCCAGTAGATAGAAAGTTTTTTGTTGATTTGGAAATTATTAAATCAATTCCTCCTAGATCGATAAATCATTTGCAAAATTTCAACCTTTTCAGGATTGGTAGCCCTACCAAGTCTTTCTAAAAAAAAACCTTTTCAGGTCAATCCAACTAGTCAAAAATAAAGACAGAAATATTTTATATTATGCTAAAGTCTTATGCTGGATAGATCAATTCGTAATAAGAAAATATTTGAAGGCGTAATCATAGATATTCCAAAAAATAACTTCCATGTAAAGAACGCAGATTCACTCATCCTTAATTCTCTGTTTTCTTGCGCCTCATCCGTGCTACCTACTACTGTAAAAATGGATGAAGAAAAGAAAGCACAGGACATCCAAGGAAGTAAACTGCATCAGCAGCTCAAACTAAAAGAAGTCCAATGTTCTCACCGTATGCAAATCCCCCGCTGCTTTTCAGTTTTCTTACAAAATTCATTCATGTTTGCATCTCATATGATCAACTGACGTGTGTTTCTAGAGATGTAGATGATCTTAGATAGTGACCGTGGGTAGAGAGAGGGTTGATGATTAGAGTCGTTCTTCCCGCGCATTTTTTTTCTCGCCATAATTCTAACCCAACAGATACAAGAGAGACTTGGAGAAGAAGACTAATTTTTTATTTCTTTTTTGACTAAGTGCAGATATCTTAACTTTAGTGTTTCCCTTTTTGTCTTATAAAATTATCTGTATCATTTCCCATTTTTTTAAAAAGCAGCTTGCCCTCTAGTTGAAATTGAGAAGCCAGATATCATCCATATGTGGAAGGAGTTTCATTGGTAGTCAGCAATGACGAATCTTCTAGTTCATCATTTTCCATGACCTTTAGTCAGAATAGATGCTTGCATTTATGACCCCTTGTGTATGGCTAATCACAATTGAAGCACAAACCATTCTGACGTCTCTCAGCAATCTTTATTGGAGTGAGACGGCGACGCGGCGTAAACAGCGGTGATATGGTCAATTGCTTAGGTGGGTAAGGCGGCAAGCCAAAGCCCCACAAAATCTGATAATTTTGCTCGAAGGCACGTAGTAAACTAATCACTGTCTCTAAGGAGATTGGATTTTGCATCTTCACATCTGACAAAATTATTTTAGATAACCTCGATAAGAATAATCTGATTTCATGTATTGGTGCAATCTGTTCTGTGTGACATAAGACTTGATAAAAGTCTTTGGTGTACTCTTCGACAGAGCCAGATTGTTGTATTAAGGACAACTCTATGATTGAGTTGGAGCAAAAAGGGAGACCAAATCAAAATATAATCGTACAGATAACATCCGTAATAGTTTAAATTTTATTGTGCTTTAAATGGTTAAATATACCCTTTGTCTGAAATTTATCAGTTATCAGAAATACATCAGACGGTCTGTCTGCTACATCAAACGATTCGTTTGGATTTACAAACGTTGTTACTCAAACAGATATCTGATAAACTCAATTTTATCAGAAATAAAAACCAGACTCAATCAAAATTCATTGAAAAACATACTAAAATGTCAGGCAATGAACAAATTTTACTGAAACATTCAAACTAACTGTCACGTCCCGCGCCGACGGATCGCGGAACGCAAGGTGGAAAGATATCTTCTGCATCCATCCGACGGCCCGTCAACCTACGTCGCAACATAAAAACAAACAGAGTCAGGTACAAACCTCAGTAACCGGTTATTTAACATGCAACTTCTCTATGTTTAATTATTTTATAACAAAGTTCAATTAGACCAGATTAATCCACATAACAAATAATATATTTTATGGAGATAAGAGGGTCCAGATAGTCAGTTAGTCAGAGTGATCACTTTCCGAATTCAGGAGGATCAGGACCGGCCCCTCCCCGAACTCAGGAGGATCATGGTGTTAGGAAATGCTTAATTTTAATTTTGTGACTAATTACACTTAATTAATCCAATTAAAACACAAGCAAAGGGATCTAGTACTCAATTCCAAATTCAACACAAAGAAAAAGGGGTGGAAAGTTGTACCTCCCACGAAATCGTATTTGCGGGGCTCGACCACGGCATGAGAATCGATGGCGTGCCTTCTCCACCGTCTCCACCACGTCTAGTAGCCGCCCTCGAGTCCACCAAGGAGGATTAATCACGTTCTACAAGGTACGTGCTAGCATACCCAAAGAACAAGCCTAATCCTTATGGTTTTCTCTCTTGCATCAATCAACAACCTTGATTTAGTGGAAAAAAAATAGCTCAACACATGAGCAAAAGAGAGAAAGAGAGGATGAAAATGGCGGCCTCCATGGGAGGAATGAGAGGAGAGAGAAAAGCTAGGTGGATGCTCTCATAAGTGGTCCTTATATAGAGCACAAGACCTAATTGACCTCTTGCATAATTACAACTATGCCATCCCACCTACCACCATAAGTGGCTGCCACGAAATGGGCCTTTATGGGCCATTTAACCTCTTCATTTGGACCATTAATTCATATAATTAAGGTCTCTCAAGTTTGCTCTTTAATTGGGCTATATATTTGCTATTTGAATAACGACCCAATTAATCAATATAACCATTTTATATTAATAAGTGTTGAACTAAATTAATTATTAACTCATTAATAATTATTTTAGGATTAGTTAATGCATTAATTTATTTCCATATGATCCATTGACTTAATTAATTATAACGGTTCGCAACGGTATATAATTAATTAATCAATCTTATCATATTTCCACAGAACTTACTGCTGTGAATAAATAAATAATGCACTGTGTGATTAATGTCCTATTCGTGTGACCCTTTGAGGATTTATGCTATGTTGGCCATGGAATTAAATCGTTATTTAATTCCAATAATCATAAGCGGTATCTAGCAACACGTTATGATTCCCAATTCGCATAAATAGTATACTGCTACAATATTTCAATCCTGCATAAGAGAATAATAATGTTTCTCTATTTTGATTCTTCTGTCACACGATATCATCGTATAATCCAAGATAGGAATGTGTCATTCTTGCAGATTATACGTTTCTTGATCTAGAGTTGATCGCCTAGTTGCGCGCATACGATCCAACTCCATTAAGGGGCCCAAACAGATATCGTCACTCACTAAGTGAATTAATGAGGGACATACGGTTTTCTTGATGATTAGCTTTTCCCCGCACAATTCAAGAGAACATAAATAAAGTCCGTATAGCAGCCCTTATCGAGAATCAGCGGTAGACAATATTTATTGAACCTATCCTCATGTGGAAAAGATAAACATCTCAAACTTAGAACCAAAATCATAACGAAATAAACAATGACACATAACACAATCCATATGTTTATTTCATTGGGTCAAGTCCTGTACTATGTTCCATAACATATACATATGCAATTAAGTTGGTAACTCTTTACTTATGATTTGTAGAACTTAATCATCACTTAACTTGCATACTAATCTTATATGATAATTAATGTTCCTTTGTTAATTATCAAGATTATGGACCGTTCAGATTTATTATTGTCATTCGAAAGAATAAACCTGAATAATTATCAATGATCCACAGAGATCTACAATTCAGATCCTTAACCTGAATAATCTGTCAATAATAAACCTAGGAACATATGATAAAATATCATCCATAACATAAACTAATTTTTGAGTCATCAAATTATTGACTTCTAGGACATAACTCCAACACATGGCTCAAAATTCATGCTCAAATTCAAATCCAATTTCAGATCCAATTCTAAATCTGATATTCCATAAAATATGCCAATCACAATTCAATTAACATATTCAATCAAAATCAAATAATAAATCAAATAATTCAATCAATACGAAATTAAATATAGAGAAGTCCGATTATCTGATTGTGCAATTCAAAAATCACGAACATAATCATCTGCGACACATGACGACGGCGCTCGTCCCAAACCACCGGTCCGCCAGAGGAGGCCGGCGATAAATGGTTTAGTGGAATTAGAAATCACAAAGAAATGCTAAATAGCAAAGAGGAACTCAAAGAGCCCAAAGGGAAATTTCATTAATTAATCAACTGAACTTTTTACAATGACAAGCACCCCTTTATATAGGGAGGCGGTGCCTTGGGATCCAATCTAATACATTTCAGAAATAGTAACCTAAAAAGGAAATTTGCGGAAATAGAAAAAAAATATGAAAATTACAAATATAATAATGTCCTAAAGTAAATCAACGTCGGAATCTGAGTCAAACTCGGGTGAAACACATTCGGGTGAAGTATCTTCGGGGGAGGGTAGTGAGATGTGTTCGGGTGAAGCACCTTCGGGCGAGGGTAGTGAGATATGTTCGGGTGAAGCACCTTCGGGCGAGAGTAGTGAGACATCCTCGGGTGAAGTACCTTCGGGTGAGGGTAGTGAGATATGTTCGGATGAAGGTAGTGAGGTACCTTCGTCATGCTCCCCGGGTTGAGAAAAGCTTGACCTCAAGCTTGTATTTTCACCATAGTACTTGTGAAGATGACGAACATTAAATACGTCCGAGATGTGCATATCCTCGGGCAACATGATTCTGTAGGCATTCTCCCCGAACTTTTCCAGGATTGGATAGGGTCCGAACTTGCGACGTGTAAGTTTATTGTATTCACCTCGCGGATAGCGATCTTTGCTCAGATAGACCCACACAAGCTCTCCCACCTCGAATTGTGCTTGTCGGCGCCTTTTATCTTCGTAGGCTTTGTACTTTTCATAAGCTGCCTTTAAATTCTAGTGAACTTGAGCATGAATCTCTTGTAGATCTCGGACACGAGAAGTTGCATCTCTCGGACCTTTGCTTGGAACGTCCACTGGTAACAGGTCGAGAGGACCTCGGGGAATGTATCCGTAGAGCACGTAGAAAGGAGCAAATTGCGAAGAGCGGTTAACAGAGCAATTGTACTCGAACTCAATTTTTGGCAGGAAAGTATCCCAGGTTCCAAATGAGGTCACTTGAGCTCGCAACATATTCGCGAGACTCCTGTTCACCGCTTCAGTCTGTCCGTCTGTCTGTGGATGGCATGTGGTGCTAAATTTCAGCTCGGTTCCAAGACGAGACCATACTTCCTTCCAAAATATACTCATGAACTTCACATCTCGGTCAGAAACTATGGAGCTCGGTAGTCCATGATGGCGTTGGACCTCGACGAAGAACAGTTCGGCAACTTTTCGTGCATCAATTGTTGTTTTGCAAGCCGCGAAGATGGCCATCTTGCTGAACCGATCTACAACCACAAAGATGTTGTCATTTTTCTTTTTGGTTGTTGGTAAACCCACAACAAAGTCCATCGATATGTCTTTCCAAGGTGCTGTTGGAATAGGCAGAGGTGTGTATAGGCCTTGGTTGGTGTCGGTTCCCTTAGCAGCTTGGCACACTTGGCAGCGCTTCACAAATAGTTTGATGTCTTTTGACATGTTCGGCCAGAAGAACCTCTCTCGAATCAAGCGAAATGTTTTCTCAGCTCCAAAATGTCCTTACTTGTGCAACTCTTGAACTATGAAAAATCAGAGTGAGGTGTTCGGAATACACAGCGAGTTTCCAAAGAAGAGGTACCCATTGTGAATAAGATAATCATGTCGGGTCTTCAACTCCACTGCTTCAACTATGGGTCCGAACTCAGCATCTTCTCTAATCTCGCGAGGTAGCTCTTCGAACCCGAGAACCACATTCTTCATTGCCGACATCAAATTGACACGGCGACTTAAGGCATCAGCCGCCTTGTTGCTCACACCAGATTTATGCACGATGGTGAAGGTGTATTCTTGTAACATGATGAACCACTTGGCATGACGGGAGCTCAATTTGTTTTGATCTTGTAAGAACTTCAGGGCTTGATGGTCAGTGTAGAGGAGAAATTCCTTGGGGAGGAGGTAATGTCGCCAGTGATGGAGGGCCCGAACAATGACATAGAGCTCAACATCGTAGACCGAGTAGTTCACTCGCGGCCCACCAATTTTCTCACTAAAGTAAGCAATTGGCCTCTTCTCCTGAGATAAGACAGCTCCAATGCCAGTGAAGGAAGCATCACACTCGACTTCGAACACTTTATCAAAGTTCGGCAAAGATAGCACAGGAGCGTTAGTGAGCACGCTTTTGAGCTGTTCAAATGCTTTCTGATCCTTTTCGTTCCAAGCAAAGTCTTTCGCTTTGAGTAAGTCAGTGATTGGTGAAGTGATTGAGCTGAAACCTTTAATGAACCTCCGGTAGAAACCAGCGAAACCAAGAAATGAGCGAACCTCCCCTATGGTAGTTGGGCTTGGCCAGTTGCGGATGGCTTCTACCTTGCTATCATCTGGACTCATGCCTTTGCCCGAGATGATAAAACCTAAGAAGGTGAGACTCGGAACCATCCACGAACACTTCGCTGGATTAGCGAATAGTTGGTTCGCTCGAAGTGTCTCAAGCACTTCGCGTAGGTGGTGCAAGTGCTCGGACTTGTTCCGGCTGTAGATGAGGATATCATCGAAGTATACCACCACAAATTTGTTGAGAAAGGGGCGGAGTACTTGATTCATCACTCTCATGAAAGTGCTCGAAGCATTTGACAAGCCAAACGGCATGACAACCCACTCGAATAGTCCATCCTTAGTCTTGAAGGTTGTCTTCCATTCGTCTCCAGGTTTGATACGGATTTGGTGGTACCCGCTCTTCAAATCGACCTTTGAGAAGACCGTAGCTCCGCTTAGTTGATCGAGCATGTCCTCGAGTCTTGCAATGGGGAATCGGTACTTGATTGTGATTCGGTTGATGGCTCGACTATCCACACATATTCGGAACGTGCCATCTTTCTTCGGAACGAGTAGCGCTGGAACAGCACACGGGCTTATGCTCTCTCGCACAAAACCCTTGTCAAGCAATTCTTGCACTTGTCGACGTAGCTCTTCGTGTTGATCTGGGGACATTCGATAATGAGCTCTGTTAGGAAGACTCGACCCTGGCACCAAGTCGATTTGGTGTTGTATGTCCCGGAGAGGTGGGAATCCATCAGGAAACTCTCCCAGAACATCTCTGTATGTGGCTAGGATTGGCTCAACCAGTCCTCGTGGCAGTTCGCTAGGCTCGTGTTCTGTGAATGTGGTCGAGGCCACGATCCAACACATTCTCTCAGTTTCAAGTTCGGTCTCAAACTCATCTGTGGGCACATAAAATATCATTTTTCCTGTGTTAGAGAAATCTTTTTGCAGAGGTAAAATGTGTACCTTCTTGTCTCCCAACTGGACTGAGTAGAGATGCTTGCGACCATCATACACAGCATGATTGTCAAATTGCCATGGTCGCCCAAGGATGAGGTGTGATGCATCCATCGGAACGACATCTGCTCGAACAGTGGTGGAGTAGTTCGGGCCGATTGAAAACTCGACTTGACATCGTCTGTTAACCATAATCTCGGCGTCCTTGTTGACCCATCCGAGCTTATAGGGGTGAGGGTGTAGTGTAGTCGCGAGGTTCAACTTCTTCACAGCTTCTTCGGAGATTATGTTCTCCCAACTTCCAGAGTCAATGATTATGTTGCACTTCTTTCCTTGGATAGAGCACTGAGTTTTGAAAATGTCGTGCCTTTTCCAATTCTCCTTGGTGGGTGGTGCAAGACATAACCGTCTGGCAACTAGGCTCTCTCCTCCGACATCCTCGGGACTAGCCTCGTAGACCTCTTCATCATCTGCAACATATCCCTCTTCATCCTCGAAATAATCATCTTGATCAGCAGCGTACTGAACTCGAGATTTAGGACACTCATTGGCATAGTGTCCAAGAGAGTGACACCTATGACAACGAATGTTCGCTTTACGATTGTCTGAGGGGTTGTTCGGATTTGGCAAGGGAGGTGTGTTGCGGGATGGATAAGTGCTCGGATTTTCCGACGGAATGACAGTTCTTGTTGTCTCGGATTGAGTTCGACCCGCGGTTGGTACATGTCTCGGAGGCAAGCTACGACTTCGAGCTTGTTGTTGCTCTACTGCCTTCGCCTTGGATTGGGCCTCGGAGACATTGTTGAAGGTCTGCACAGCAAGCACATCTTGAATCGAGCCGCGAAGTCCATGCAGGAATCGAGCAACTCGTTGATCTTCGGTCTCATTCAGCTGGTTACGAGCTTTCAGCTGATAGAACTCGAGAGTATATTCATCAACACTCCTCGGTCCCTGCCTGAGTGACTGAAACTGCCTGAACAGTGTCTGTCGATAGTTGAGAGGTAGGAATTCTCGGTTCATCTCGCGTTTGAGTGCGTCCCAGTCATTTAGAGGTGGAAGGTTGTCGAGATAGCGACGATACTTAAAATTCTGCCACCAAGCGGCTGCTCGGTCTCGAAATCGGATGGTAACCAAGGGCACACGCTTCTCAGGAAGAACTTCTTTCAACTCAAAGACCTCTTCTACAGTATGTGTCCAGTCTAGGAACTTCTCGGGTTTGAGACTCCCAGTGAGGTCAGGAATCTCAATTCGGAGACCTCCTTCGCAGTTACGATCTCGAGTGTTGTTTCGGTCTCGGTTTTCAGGATTGTTGGGGTCGGGATTGGGGTTGCGGCCCCCACTTCTTTCGTCATTAGGGTTTAATCGTCCCATGAGTGTTGTAATCAGTTCTGTATGGCGCGCGGCGGCGTTATCATCCATACGCTGAAGTAGGGTTTCTTGACTCTTCTGCATTCGTTCGAGAAGAGCGATGATGTTAGGATCGGCCATGGATTCCGGCGAAAAGATGGAAAGTGAGGGTGGCTGGAGTGATTAGGTCGCAGCGATCGGCGACGGCGACGGATGTTGGGGATACAGCTTCACGCAAGCGCGAAGGTGGATTGTCGGAACCTGGCTCTGATACCACTTGACGACGGCGCTCGTCCCAAACCATCGGTCCGCCAGAGGAGGCCGGCGATAAATGGTTTAGTGGAATTAGAAATCACAAAGAAATGCTAAATAACAAAGAGGAACTCAAAGAGCCCAAAGGGAAATTTCATTAATTAATTAACTGAACTTTTTACAATGACAAGCACCCCTTTATATAGGGAGGCGGTGCCTTGGGACCCAATCTAATACATTTCAGAAATAGTAACCTAAAAAGGAAATTTGCGGAAATAGAAAGAAAATATGAAAATTACAAATATAATAATGTCCTAAAGTAAATCAACGTCGGAATCTGAGTCAAACTCGGGTGAAACACATTCGGGTGAAGTATCTTCGGGGGAGGGTAGTGAGATGTGTTCGGGTGAAGCACCTTCGGGCGAGGGTAGTGAGATATGTTCGGGTGAAGCACCTTCGGGCGAGAGTAGTGAGACATCCTCGGGTGAAGTACCTTCGGGTGAGGGTAGTGAGATATGTTCGGATGAAGATAGTGAGGTACCTTCATCACACACTATTCAAAATTTAGACTGCTTTGACTCAATCTTATCTTGCTCTCTCTCTAGGATCTTTGGTAATGTCCAAGCCACTACTAGAATGTCAGTTATTTGCTTCACGAATAGGCGTTCGTATTCAGACACGAAAAGCTATCTACGTCTATTTAGAGACACTATCTAAGCGACATTGATAACCTAGCCGCTAATAATAAAGATCTGTGTCAGGAAGACGTAGATCACTTAACGTGTCCCTTATATTATATAATAATGATAATTTTAATATTCATTATCTCTGTTATGGCAAGTTGCAGGGACAAAATTGTCATGTCCTGCTGAACCTAACCAAATTTAATTCTCTAATGCACATTTGGTAGGATACAATTGCTTCTTTACCATCAACAATAGGCAAAAACATATGATGTAAAGTTATTAAATAAGAAACAATTTTATTTTTTTTTCTCGGGAGAAAAAATAGATGGCGGCACGATTTTTTTTTTTCACCGTCAAATCAATGTTGTTAAACAAGAGAAAAATCTTTTTACCAAATTTATCTTGCCCCGCCGCTTTGATTTTTTTTTATATATATTTTTTTGCGCCAATGTTGGTGAAAGGAAATTGTTTGTACCCCAGCTGGCTCGGTAGAGACCGTAAACTTCATATCCTAAATCTTGAGTTCGATTTTTGGTCCCACCGATTTACTTCTTTGAAAATTTGAAATTTCATTTGGTTTTCATGCATATTTTGAAATATCATACTCTCTCATTTGAACTCCGATTTAAGCAAACTTTATTTTGTTCGAAAGCTTGTAAAAAGTTCTGCAACTTTGTTGTAATTTTATGAATCAATATATTTTCAATATATGTCATTTTAGTTTTGAAAACCAAAGAATTTAATGATGTGTTATTCAAACTAATCATGTTTCTTACTTTGAATATTCATTCTTTCCATTAGTATTTTATTTTGAGTAAAGCTCAGTCATTACAAAATTTTCAGAATTGATTTCAACCATATTAATTACATTTATAAAATAACGCAACTGATCAAGGGGTGGTTATTATTATTTTTTTGATAAAGTGGTAGTTATTTACATAGTGGTGTGAAGTTATTTATTATTATATTTATTTCTTTTTCTAATTTTATAGAGATTTATTTTCTTTAATTGGTACATAAAAATTCGGTGACTAATTTTGGTGGAAAATTTTGACGATATCTAAAAATTTTTCTCTGAAATATTTGGCGTCATTTACGAAAATAATTTAATTTTTCGTGGAAAATTGGCGCTATCTAAAAAACTCTTTCAAAATTGCGCTATCTATACAGAACTTGAGAGCGTCTCTCTTTAGAATATTTATGCGTCCTAACTAATCTGTGTTGACCTACCGACACCTATTAAAAGTCCTTCCGTCCTTTTTTTCTTTTTGCATCGCTACTTGATTTAGCGACTCTATTATGTCGGTGTTCCGACACGGATAAATGAAATTCTAGTAGTGAGCACAATCAAAGTAGATCTCCCTATCTATGTGTTCTTTCTCTTTTTTCCGGACAGAATTAAAAATGAGAAGCACATTTTTCTGATTTGTTGAAAATGGAGGGGTCAATTGTAAGAGAAATGGAGAGAAGAAATAAAAGAGAGTGAGAATAGTTGTCCGGATTTTTATTTGGTAATTATTTCCATTGGAAACATGATGCAACATATCAGCAGCTCCCCACACGGCCAGACCCCAGGTTAGGCAAGCATGAGCATGGTTTTCAATACCCTACCGACATCCATATCGGTCAGTGACCGAAACCCAGCATTTTTCCGAAATTTCTCGGTATTTCCTCTCTAAATATCAGATACCGCCATTTCGGCCACCGTTCCGGTAGCCGGTATTATCGAAATTTTCCGGTAAGCGGTAGGGTATTGAAAACACTGAGCATGAGTGCACCTAGTCTAAGCCGATAGGCCATGAGCTACACAATATTTTTAGCGAAGCTAAGTCTGGCCTTATCTTCAAACTCAAATCAGGTATCCCGCGACATTTGATGTAGCGCGACATCTGACCGTCTGATCAAGATCCAATGGACAAGAGAGCCCCGTACATGTAACCTAAATTGATAGGCCCGTAAAAAATAAACCGTCCGATTAAGATTAGATGGCTCTGAATGCGCTACACCAGGTGTCGCGCGCTAGCGGAATCAGATTGCTTATCTTCAGTTCTCATCTTGGTGGAACACTCCACGTGGTTGACCAGATCTAATAGAGAGAACGTATGGAAAATAATCGATCGACTGATATGACGAGCACAACTAAAACGGACGATGCAGATTGTTTAATGTAGTAACTACAGTAAAAATGCATCTCCACGTTCAACTCACGCATGTCCAACTCCAGCCTTATATATATCTAATCCTAATTGGTTCCAAATATTGACATATATGCAATATATGTTTCAGTTCAATTTGGACACTGTCAAAATGCATTCAGAAATTGGGCAGGGAGTGGAAAATGATTGTTTAATTGACTTCATGCTTTACTTTTAGAGAAAGATGAAAATTTGTCAGTATACTGAAATCAGTAACATTAGTTAAAAGAAATGGGGGAAAAGTATTCTCTTTCCAGTTTCCACAACTACATATATATTTTTACAAAAGAAACTAAGATATATGACTGAAATATAACATAAAACTATGTCTAAATTACTAATTGCATCCTGTCACAGCTTTTGACCGTACTCAACTAGGCTAGTGTGGCTGCAGCTTCAAATTAAATGATATAGCAAATCCAATTGTAGTTGTATAACATTACAATTATACATAACAATAAATGGTGATAGATGGATGAACATTGAAGCTGCTGACCGAGAGTATTAAATGTTCTGATGTGAATATACAAGTGTACTGCTACTTTAATTTACTGATATTTGCCTACGGGCTTTAAAGCCAAAATTATATATATATATATATATATATATATATAAAGAGAGAGAGAGAGATTGGCTAAAGTATACTCCAGCATACAGATAGCCCGTATGCTAGAGTCGTTTCTCACAATCTAAAATGCATACAGTCGATCCGAAACTTTCAAATTGTTCTCCATATTGAAATCTCCTAGGAAACTAAAATTTCTATTTTTTCGAATTTTTTTACTATATATTATGCTATTTTAAAAAAACATTGTAAAGGAGTTGTAAAGGAGTATTTCTGACCATTCAATTTTAAAATAGCATAATATATAGTAAAAAAATTCGAAAAAATGTAAAATTTGGTCTTAAAAGATATTTTTATATGGAGAACAACTTGAACGGTTTGGATCGACTGTTTGAATTTTAGATTTTGAGAAACGACTCCAGCATACGGATTTAATCCGTATGCTGGAGTATACTTTAGCCAATCTATATATATATATATATATATATATATATACACACACAAGTGTACGTCATGTTAACTGGAACATTTAATATTTTATATTGAATTTGTGGTGGGTTTTTTAAAAACGGTGGTTCAGATATGACATTCATACTTATTTCTTTTTATCAAATATATTCATAATCATACGTACCTTAATTACTTCTGAGCCCTTTGTCCCAACTTTGTTCAGTACTGTTGCCATAAGTTCTCTCAACTACTTAAAATGTTCACTAGCTAGCGTATCAAAAAAAAAAAAAAAAAAAAAAAAAAGGAGAAGAAGAAGAAGAAGAAACCGCTACTTAAACTGTGAAGAGTGAGAAAAATGGTGAATTTAATATCACTGTACATGAAACTCTTATTTTTTTCTTCTACGAAGCATATAACATTTATTTTATTTTATTTTTTTGAGCTTTATGCTGGGGAAAAGCATTTTACTCAGCACCAATAAATGGAAATTCAATCATTTCTGTCTTTTATTGTGTAAAATGCTGGTCCGATCCACATGCATATTTCTTCACTTTTAATTGATCGCTGTAATCATGAGCTTGGTTTGACATGCCATAAAGAGCCTTGATCATATCTGTCATGATAGATGATTTTTTTTTAATATCTCATCAATATTTCATAATTGGTAATATAAATTTATCAATAAACCTACGTATAATTATTAATTTAGTAACTAAAAGTTATTAAATATAAAAATACAATTTTGTGAATCATGTACGATAACGATTGTACATAAAGTTTGTACTAAAAAGATAATTCATACATAGTTCAAGTAAAAAAAAAAAACATCAACAATGCAACCCTGCATGCAATTTAAATTTATGTAGAACTCAAATATGAAACGATATGAAACATCAAACACGATACGAAACGTCAAAACTGTAAAAAGAAATATCCTTGAAAAATCAAATTTTATATTTTTGTTTTCAAATTTTTTACTATTTTTATTTTAATTTTCATAATTGGAGGATCATATCTAAAAACTTTAGATTGAGCCTATTAAAAAAAAAATTGAAAAAAAATATAATTTGGTCTTTATAGAGATTCTATTACGGAGAACAATTTGCGTGGTTCGGATCGGCCGTTCTAATCTAAAAAATTAAAATTTCATCATGTTAGATGAGTTTATGTGTCCAACAAGTTGTACTCTAGCCACTCCCCTCATACTTAAATTAAAATATACAAAATTCAGATTTAATATAATCCATCGATTTGTGCATTAATTTATCAAATTTATTTTGTTCATCGTGTATAATTCTAAATCACAGAAAACTCGCACATCATACAGGGCTCATCACTAGCTAATTTCTAGCTTGTTTATAATTTAAGAAATTAAAAGAGGTGTTTTCAAACTTATTTTGTTAATGATATTTCACAGAAAGACAAGAAGATTACATAAACAAAAATCTCACCAAATCATAATTAAATTACGCCACATATAGGACAGCCTCTTCACTTGAATTCGTTTACACAAAAGCCACACCGTTATATGATTTTAACGCATGACAAGTAATTATTGTAGGCGAGCTTCAGTCAATAATATATATATATATATATATATATATATATATATATATATATATATATATTGGATGATAGATTAGCACCCCTTATCACTTAAACTACTTTTTTGTCATGTTGCGAACAGCGGAACAGTCACTCTTTGTAAAATATGTGCACATTTAAAGATTCAACTACCCTAAGGGGGAAATCAAAATTCATAATTCATTGATGATGTGGATCAAATTTGCTGACGTCCAAGAAATTTACTCCAAATAAAGTTTGTTGGATTTAGAAACAATCACTTCAAGAGACAATCCACACACACATTTAAAAAATCTGTTTTCACGAAGATGCGAAGATGATTTTCATTTCGAAAAAATGTTACAAAATGTTCTTCCTCAAATAAAAGTTTAGACGATTTGTTTTCTTCTTCGTGTTTCTCAACAACACGTCCTTATGAATTTGGTTAATTAACTTCTTTCTAATATCTACAGTTCTAACGGGTTAGGTGCAAAGAGACCGAGGGCAGCCAAGTTCATAATAATAATAGTTGTTTTGATAAACTCTGTATCTATATATTGGTCTCTTCTTTTCCATACTGGTTTTCGAGCTCTCAGAGATGTATATCAGTAGTATATGGAGTCCCTTTCAGAAACAATCCTGAGGTAGTACGCACCATTGCTAGTCTTGCGTGGTCTTTGCATTCGATCAGTTTCTCCATTTTTTTTATTTTTTTATGATGAACCTTTCAGTTTCTCCTTAATTAATAGTATTCAGCCTGTTCTTTCAAGATATTATCTGACTAATTAGCCTACTTGTCCTGACCGACAACTAGAAAGTAATTTTAATGTCTCCTAGTTAACAATCAAACCGAAGGGAAAAAATAATAATTAAAATGAGTAAGCAAAAAAAAAAAAAGGAAAAATAACTTGAGATTAATTTCACTGTTACACAATATTTTTAACTGCCATGGAATTAATTCCTGTCTATCAGGATATGCATCTCAATACTTGAATAATACTTTGTTTATATAATTCAACAAACTTAATACTTGGAAATAAAATAATATGGAAATAGCGTAAATCTGTTGATTTCCTTTCTTTTACGCCCATATCGAGCACATTTATTATTTCTTGTTAAATTTATATAAGAAAACGAGAACTTAATAAATAAGTTATTATGAAATAAAAAAAAACCATCATTAAATACCCTGATAAAAAAACTTGTACTGAGTACATTAAAATGGAGCGGAGTAGGTGTGTCAGTGCATGGGAGCACGATGGCAATGGCTAGTTACATACATTTAACATGGGGTGCTATTACTTGGTTGGAATTCCTGTCGGCTATATTATTGCTTTTCCTCTTAACCTTGGAGTTAAGGTTCGATCCTTAATGGCGGCAAATGACCCCTTTTAGATGCATATAGGTAATTTGCATACGCCTCATTACTCCCTGCACCAAACTTTGTGTGGTTTTTTGTCAGAGGTTTTGTGGCACTGATGTCCGTACCAATGGTACATGAAGTCTTTCCACTCATGATGCCTTTCTATGTTGATACAATTTTATCTTATTTGTGAAATTTTTGTGTTTTATTTCAGCTCAATAACTATTTTGGTTGCAACTTTCATGGTTTTGATATCTTAGCCTCCTAAATTCTAAAAGAGCACAAACTACGTACGTAGCATTCCTATGGAAAATTTAGCTTGTGCCAATAACAAGACCATCTTGTGAGAAACCAGTCTACTGGCCGTAAGAGAGATTTTGTGAAATGATTTTTTATTGACCAAAATAATCACAGAGGGATTTATTTATCTCATCCTAAGACTAAGCTACATCAGTAATTAGAATCTAGAGTCTAGATACATTAATCAAATACTGGTAAGATTCAATGACACAGGAGCGGAGATTTAAGTCAGAATCAGAGCCTTTCGCTATTGTACTGACTGGAGGTGTCCTTGATCGTGTGCATCGCAATTGACTGGATATTTTCAGTGATTTGTTTAACGGTGCCTAAAAAGAATTTCCGAGAACAACAAGAATTGCAATCGAAATTCGAGAGAAAAAAAGAATTACAATCGAGGGCTTGCCTAAGTGCACAATAGACGCATACAATGAACTGCCAATGGTCTCTACCAAAATTTATTTGCATAAGATTTAATATTGGTATTAGTTTAGTGCAAAATATCTTCGTGAACAATGACTTAGTGTATACTTTTTCGACCAGATTTTGAGAAAGCAAAGATTGGACGATGGAAAAATATTTTGCACAGAGATTATGAAAATCCGCAGATCCGATAGTTGTACTATAGAAAATGCCTCTCAACTCAATATGAATATATTCTGATATAGAAGATATAGATATAGATTAATAGAGGTTTGATATAGTACACTCGGATGTACAGATAGTCTTGTACACCCAACTCATTTTCGAAATTCATAATTTAAATGATCAATCTGAACCTTGAACTTTTGGCATGCTCAAGAACTAAGAACAAGGGTCTTGCTCCTAGTTCTCACAAATCCAAACAAGGAAATTGTTCTTAGTTTTTCCAAATTCATGGAATTAGAAACAAGAACTAGAACAAGAGTTATTTTAGTTCTTGTTCCTAGTTCATGATTTTGCCAAACATACTCCACATATTGAAAAATTCTTGGAGACCAAATTTTTCATTTTTTTTGTGTAAATATCATAATCAGAGTATTTCAGGTCCTCCAATTTGAAAATATCATAATATATAAAATTAGATCTGCAAGAGTTTTTCAATATGAAGAACAATTTGAATAGTTCGAATTGACTATTTGAATTTTAAATTTCAAAAACGACTCGGGTGTACTGGGAATCCGTACACCCAAGTGTATTTTATGCATCCTCTAGATTAATATATTAATTATATTAAAATAAAAAATGAAACGAAGTGGGACTGTTTCGTTTAGGGCTGTCAATATACCGCCGTTTCGCACGTTTCTGTTTCGTTCCGTCCGAAACGGAACAGAAGTGGAAGGAAAAGTGGTTTCATTTTCAGAAACGGAACGGAAACGGACTGTTTTTTCGTTCGCGGAACGCTGAAATGAGAAATTTCAATGTAAAATGAATGTGGAAGTGAAATATGACGGAATTTTCGTTCCGTTTAACGAAATGGAACGGAAACGAAATAGTTTTTTGATTCGTATTTTGAAACGGAATGGAAACGAAATGATGAATTTCCGTTCCATTTTAAACGTTTGACAGCCCTGGTTTCGTTTATACCACGAAACTTGTTTCTCGTTTCGTTGATCGATTCCCTTACCAAATGAAACTGATTTTTGTTTTGCTAATGTTTCGGAGCGGCGAAACAAAACGGTTTTAAAAAAAAAACAATTGGTTTCGTTTGCAGGCCAATAGACGGATGTATCTTTAAAAATATAAAAGTGAAATTTATTTTTCTCAAGCAAGCTCAAAATCAATTAAAAATTAGTGATACTGATTTGTTCTTTGAATCCAATACTTGACTAGTCCAGTTGATAATGAGACAGTTAAATTGAAAAGTGGAAGCTTTGGGGTAAGGACTTTTATCTGATTACTATTCTATACAGAGGACAACTACTTAACTCAACTAGGAAACTGGCAGGTGGTACCATCAGTAGCAGGTTCTGCAAAGCACGTGGAAGCAAACGCAATCGATGAAGTGGCATAAGTAAAAATCTTTGTTACGTTTCCATTTTAGTTTACTTGATGCCAACTGTTCTCTGAAATGTTTTGGTCAGCGACTATATATTTGGCTCCGTTTGGATGGCTTCTTCCCGGAATAAGGAATAAGGAATAACCACTTTTTACCAATAAATTTATTTCTAACCATCCAAACTCTTCACAAAAGTTACACATTTCTCAATAAATTTACCCCTTCACAATAAATTTCTTCCCTTCTTCCTTCTTCCTACCTTATTCTCAACGCATCCAAACGGAGCCTTTAATTGTAACATTCAATTTTTTTAAATTGCAAAAGTGCTGTTTTTTGAAATTATGACATCATTTATTACTATTATTATTTTTAGGGGTTAGTTGGCGAGATCTCACCAACTAATCAGACCAACATATGTATTAATAAGATAAAAAAAAGGAGTTGTACGTTTTACGCAGCGAAAGAGGGGGGGGGGGGAACAAGAACGGAAGAAGCAAAATTCATCAGCCCTATTTGCAATCCTATTTATGGCATAAATTTCAAACCTTTATTTTGTTTTCATCAGTCAAATTAAATAGACATTTAGAAATATATATTGTGAATTTCTATTCCATCAAACACATTGACAAGTTTATTACGGTATCTATTAAATCAGTCCCCTGCTAGATCGATAAATCTTTTGCAGAATTTCAACCTGTTCAGGTCAATCGAACTAGTAAGGAATAAAGACAGAAATATTTAATATTTTATATTATGCAAAAGTCTTATGCTGGAAATTAGATCAATTCGTAATAACAGAATTAATATTTGAAGGCGTAACAAAAAAATATTCCAAAAAAAAACTTTCCATGTAAAGGACGCAGACTCACTTATCCTTAATTCTCTTTTTTCTTGCGCCTCATCCGTGCTACCTACTACGTTGCATTTTTCATTCTCTACATGATTATACAAATGGATGCAGAAAAGAAAGCACAGGACATCCAGGAAGTAAACTGTTGGATTCAAATCCTGTGTTGGGCTGCACAATTTGTAGCGCACAAAAAGACAAAAACTGGTACTATTATATAAATGTTTATTATTGTACATATCTTTCTTCATATATAATTCATTCATGATACTTTCTATCACAAGTTTAGGATAAATATTTCATTTGCACATAAAAAATAATAAGGATTATATAAGATTCAGGCTTGAGTTTTGAGACTTTGATCTTAAAAAAATTGTGTTTTTTACAATGTGAAAAAATTTATACAAAATAATATTATATGTACGATCAAAATAAATTTTTGCAAATTTAGTATGAATGTTGAAACGCTAGCAATTATTAGAATAACTTTACTAAAAGGGTTTCAACATTCATATGTTGCCAATGCAAATTTCAATGCTTGTAATGTTCAAAAGAATGAACCATGAGAAATTTAAATTAATTTAAAAATTCACACTTCATTGAAGAAATCGCACATAATTCATAGTTAACAAACATCAATAAGATTCTAAATTTTAAATACAAATGTAATTTAACTTTTTAAATAATTCACATTTTAAGAAAAAATACTACAAGATTCATACTCAATGATAAGTTATTTCCAATTCAAAGCACCAATGTTAGTTAGATAAAAGTATTTGAGAAATGCAACGGTGAAAGTGATTTGAGGGATTACTCCGTCAAATCCGAGTAGGTCTCAAATTTAAAAATTTTAAATGACCAATCCAAACTACTTATTGTATTTTTCATATTGAAATATCCTTGTCGAACAAATTAAGTGTTCAAAACTAAATAGTCGAAAATAATTTGAAATTCCAAAAATAGTTATAAGTTTTTAAAAAATATATTGGATCGGTCATTTTGAACATTCAAATTATAATGCCGGGAATAATTTGAATGTATGTGCTTGCATCTCATACAATCAACACAACAAATTTCATATGTATGTGCACTGTCTATGTTTGTTTTTTCTCTGTATATAAAAAAGAACTAAGATATGAGAAGGTACACAATTTATTTAACTAAAAATACAGAGGCCACAAGACATAAAATAATGATACAGGTTGCGCCCAAGAGAGCACCGATCCGGGTTAGGTCAAGGGTGGATACAACTGTTACCTCAAAATAATAATAATAATAATAATAATAATAATAAATAATAATAATAAATAAATAAATAAATAAATAAAGAGGTGGATATATACATCAAAACCTTTTTAATATCATGTTTCTCGCTGAAAAATGGAAGTAAAAATGGACGGTTTTTTGGTCAACGCCTAATTCTTTTTTTTACTTTTTCAAATTTCTATAGACATAGTTGTCCTTGTATGACAAGAAAAATTTTAAGTAGCAAACATAGTATTAAACTCAGATTACAGCATATGGTTCATAAAAAAAAAAAAGATTACAGCATATGCGGGTAAAACTGATCTCAATTCTCAAGTGAAGCTTAGGCGACATGGAATGTAATTTATCAAGGGGAGATGAGAAATTGAATAAAAGAGGGAAAACAAAAATCCATCTATTATCTCCTATGCATTGCTTTGGAAATATAATTTTATTATTCTACGTAGGAGTCAGAAGTGTCAGATCTATAGTCAGTTAGCTACCCCGAGGCCCCGACATTGTCAAATTTATTCCCCAACCCTTGCGTGATCACTTGCCCATGTTGCACCGGCCACATATCGATCACTTGCTCAAAATGACTATATAAAAAAAAAGGTATAGATATACTTTAAAATAGAGCTTTCACTACAACAAGCATGGGCTATAGATAGACTTGATTCTCTTCCAATATGCTAGAAAAACTCTATCTAAAATTTCTTGCAAGACTTACTATTGTCATGCACAACTCAGTGTTGCTATGGTCTATTGCATGATTTATTTAGTGTGTTGGTAAAGGTTAAAAGTAGTCTTCCAAAATAGATTTTGTACTACACTTCTTTATTTCAACAATAGCATGATAAAAAAAGTCTATCAAAGATAATTCTACTACTACACCTTTTATTTAAATAATTGCATGATGAAAAAAGTCTATCAAAGATAAATTTATTGCTACACGTTTTATTTAAACAATTGCATGAGAAAATAGACTGATTCGTTGCTACACATTTGCAAAATGATTAGCATGATCAAATGAATGAATAATATAAAAGTATTGAATGTAACAATTAATATTATTATTATTATTTAAAATAAAAAATTATAATATAAAAACAAAAATCATACAAAATAGTAATAATGAAAACTTTTCATAATTAATATTATTCAACTCTTTTACATTACAACACGAGACAAAGATTGTCAAAAGGAAAAAATTACAAATTAAGACCTCCAAAATTAACATCATCCTAAAATATATTATTGCATCAATTAAAACTTCGTCCATTGCACAAGACCAACTGATGACACTCCTTGAAGCTGTTAGCATTTTGGAATGAGTTTGGAGAAACTTTCTTCTAAATCATGAGCTTTAAAACTGAAAAATAAATAAAATAAATAAGTTAAACTGATTATGTCTGCAAAGATCATTATGTATAAACGAAATCTTCTTATAATCTAACTACCAATATCAACCTCTTGTAATTAATTGATTATGTTGAATCTTTTTTTTTTTTTTGACTGATCATGTCTGATACAGTAAAATACTGGTCAACTAGTTCCAGAGACAATGATTCAGACCAGATCAAATAATAGTACAATCTTCTATATAATAAAATATAAAAAATCTTGACCGTAACAATTATCAAACAGTGCTAATCCATGTAAGATCTTCTAACATGTTCCAATTTGAGAACCTGCATTGCACAAGGGAAAAATAAGTCCAAAATTATTGAACTTAATAAATCTTTTCATTCCTCGCACCATTGTTGCAACAGTCATTTGGTATTGACTTTGCAAGGTGTCTTTTTAGGCTGAAGATTATTTAAACAATATTAACAGTTTATAGAAAAAAACGACCTATAACAATAATTCACAACTTAAAATTTTAATTCACAACTTTGTACAGGAAAGATTGTCAATTCAACCAAACATTAATTCTTTAGTATGAAGTTGACATGTACTTTACCTATATAATAGTCAGCAATATACCACTGAAAAGCATTGTCTGGTGCTCACTTAGTGCCTTCAAAGTCCAGCAGAGAAACAAATTTTGATGTTTTTGATTGAATACAAAATAATTGAACGAAATAGATGGGTGATTTAAAAATACATACCATTTTCCCTTCTTCCTATGGAAGTAACAATACCCTCAAGCACTCTTTCAATATTTCAATCCCTAAATTCTACATCATTCGACAAAGAAATGAATTAAAAAGGACCTTACACAAGCATACTCAAGATAATACAATTTCTGATCTAATGAGTACAGGTATTGAACAGTGGGGGCATAGAAAGGTCTAACAATTAACATACTGGTAACCAAATTGTACAATTTCAATGCTATTGGTCCATACAAATCTTGTACTGGTATATTGCCGAAAGAAGAGATAATGACCCTTTTCGATATTTCATTAATTGATACCCAAGATAAACCAAAAGCTCCCAGTGTTTCTTGAATTCATTGAATTATATTAGGATTAAAATAAAAGAATACACGTACAATTTCTGAAATTGATCCAAGGGAACCACTTGAGCTGCCATGTATGCCAACATACGTCTGAAATATCATAGAAAAGAAGAGAAAAATAGTCAGATAGAGATTGTTATACAAACGAGAGCGGGTTCAGAATTAGATATGAGGCGTTGGTGCTTCTATTGTGAGATCCGTTTGCCCGAGTTGGATTAGGAAGAAACTGAGACGATCTAAACACAATGAAGGCGGAAAGAGAGAGAGGTCTGTTCCGAAGGGGAGAGATTGCGAATGAGTTTGGTAGAAAAGGGTTTTTTAGGTTTAGGTTTATCTGACTGACTAAGAAGAGGAAGAGAGGCGGCTGGATTGAGGCCTCGAGGGGAAGATGCAATTTTTATCTGGACAGCTCATGAAATAAAATGATGAAATCTTGAACCAACGCTTCGGATTAACCTGAGTTTTTTTTATGATCAGATTAATCTGAGTTGATGCGTTTAGATGGAAGCTGGAAATGTTAAGAATATTAATATTTTATGACTAAAAATAAGTCTCAACGTTCTGCTTAAAATTTTAAGTTAGTTATTTATATGATATTGAACAAATTATGGCTAAAGGTCTCATTAAAATTCTTCGACACATATATTACTAAAATTCTAAAGGTTAAGTTACCGTGTGATTAAATTTTGTTTTAGTCATTAGCCACATTATTTTTCTTGTTTATTTTTCTTTTATATATTTGTTTTGGGCGAAGTATCACAATAATAATAATAATAATAATAATAATCATAATCATATTATATGACTATTATTATTGTTATTGTTATTGTTATTGTTATTATTATTATTATTATTATGAGAAAGACTATGGTAAACCAAAAGAATGGATCAAGCGGTGATTTAGAGTTTTTTTTCAAGATTCAAAATTTAAAAGGTCAATCCAAACCATACAATATGTTCTTGATATTGAAATATCCTTAGAAACAACGTTTCTATATTTTTTTTTGTATTTTTTACGATATTTTCCAGATTTTAAAAAATAGTTGTAAATTGTGGGTTCACAATATTTTTTATTATAATTTTTATAGATTATGGAGAATATATTGTATGGTTTGGATCGATCATTTGAACTTTATATTTTGAAAAGAACTCTAAAGTACATAATAATATCGTGGTCGTCATTATTTGTTCCAATAGTTTTAATAAAAACCAAAATAAAATTAGAAAGTTTAATAAGAACCAAGATTTGTTTTCTTTAATATGAATCATGGATTAGCACAGTTTATGGCCACTTTAATTGTTGTTGGATAATAATGCGGTCATAGACGGTGTTAATGGAAATTATATTTTATACGATATATGTTTTTTTAAAAATTTATATAAGTTGTAAATAAATGTAGTAAATTGATATAATTTGTGGAAAACTATTCGGATGAGTTTGTGATATCGTGTTTGTTGTGGAAAAAGTGTATAAATATTGTGTTTGTGATATCAAAATAATCGTTGTGTATGTTGATTAATTAAATTAGTACTTATATAATTTCCATAATTATTTAAATAATTCTAATGACAAATTGATTTTGTTGATGAAATAAGTAGTGTATAATTAAATATTTATTTTTTCATTGAAATTATTTAAATAATTATTGAAATTAATTAGGTATAAATTTAATCCATAAATAAACAACTGTTATTTAGTATCACAAATAAAATATTTATGTAGTATGTATTTTATCAGCAAACGAATAATTAAATAAATATCACAAAGATAATATTTGTATACTATTTGTTCCGACAAAAATAATTCATGAACAAACACAATATCACAAACTCATTCCAATAATTTTGTACAAATTATATGAATCGACTACATTTATTTACAAATTACAAAATTTAAATTAGAAAGAGTAAATCTATTATGCATCATGATGCATAGAGGTTTGATGCACTGATTTGGTCGTTAGTTTAGCAAAATGTCAAATCTAATTTAACCAATATATATATATATATATATATATATATAGTTTTGCTATGGTGAGTTGCAACTCACCAAAGCATCCGTGAGTCGCGCTTAAAATTTTGAAATTTAGTTCAAAATGACCAATCCAAACCATCTAATACGATCTCCCTATTAAATCTCCATGCAAACCAAATTTTATATTTTTTTAAAATTTATATGTATTTATTTTAGATTTTAGAAAATCATTAATCTAATTACTTCTGAACCGTTCAAAAATAATAGTTTTTAAAAATCCGAAATAAATCTTAAAAATTTCAAAAAATATAAAATTTGGTTTGCATGGAGATTTCAATAAGGAGATCGTATTAGACGGTTTGGATCGGTAATTTTGAACTAAATTTTAAAATTTTGAGCCCGACTCACAGATCTTTTGGTGAGTTGCAACTCACCATAGCAAAATTATATATATATATATATATAGAGGATTTCTAAAAATGCTATGCATAGCACGGAGGGCTTTCGTGTTACGGATTCGTTCTTGAATTTCATACTTCAGACAACCGATCCAAACAGTTCATTATCTTATTCATATCGAAATCTCATTAGAAACCAAATTTTACATTTTTTTGAATTTTTTTACTATTTATTTCAGATTTTTTAAAATACTTAATCTAATAAATTCTGGACCCTTCAATAAGAGTGATTTTTTAAAATCTGAGAAAAATAGTAAGAAAATTCCAAAAAATATTAAATTTGGTTTCTAATGAGATTTCGATATGAATAAGATAATGAACGGTTTGGATCGGTTGTTTGAAGTATGAAATTCAAGAACGAATCCGTAGCACGAAGGTCATCTGTGCTATTCATAGTATTTTAGCAATCATCTATATATATATATATATATATTTGAAATCTCATATAAAAACTATTTACATTTTTTGAAAAAAAATTTACTATCTTTTCCAAAAGTTTCATTATAGTTTCCATTTTTTTCATACTTTCCCTCCATTAATTGTGAACATGAGATTCGAATCGAACAATCAAAAAAAGGAAAATTGAAAATGAGAGATTTGGAAGCTTCTAAATTTTAGCATTAAAAGTCGATAAGTTTAAATAGAAATATAGAATATAGAATGTATATTTAAAATTTATTTTGATGTTCTCCTTTCCTCCAAAGTAATAGAAATGAAAGGAAAATTTTGGTCATATCGTGTGAACTAGTAGGCAATAGGAAAAAAAAAAATATATCAATGAAAATAAGCAAATTAAAGTTAACTTCATTTTTAGTATCAAAAGAACAATATTTCTTTTTATATCACAAGGAAATATGCACAATTATTTTTCGGAGACAAGGTAAAAAAATAATAAAAGGGAAAGAAGAAAATATCGCCAAAAAAGAAAAAGAAAAAGAAAAAGAAAGAAGGTTGTTGTGGGTACCACTTGTCAACGAAGGAAAAAAGATTATACAAATTTATTTGGATATATCATTGTCGCAAAGAAATCGGTGGGAAATTAAAATTTTCATTCATTTCACTTTTCGAGTATCATTTCTTGCAAGATAAAAAAGAACTATTAATAATACCTTTCAAAAAGATCTATTTTCTGGTGGGAACCACCTGTCAGTGAGGGAAGACTAAAAATTAAAAGCGAAAGATTTTTAATTGTTGGGAAATTTTGTTTTTGGGCTGCTCATAAAGGAGGGAAAAAATTTTAGAAAATTTTGATTTTGGCGCAATAAAAAATGAGGGAACAATTTACCTTATTAAATTTGGTAATTTTTGTTGCATGATAAAATTATCTAGGAGGATTATCTTGCAGTAGCACCATTTTAATTACGTTGGGGCTACACTACAAAATTATCTAGCAAGGTTGTCTTCCAATAACACACCGTATGTAGCTAAATAAAAAATCATGCAATGAAAGTCATCCTAAAAGTCGGTTTTCTTGTAGTGTTTGAACTACTCGTACATCTTAACAATTAAACCTTCTTCTATATTTATTCTTTTAAAACAAAATCCTCCCTCCCGTAGCCCGTAGGTGTTTGGTATCGTAATTTCAATAAGTTACGTAAGAAACAATGTGGATAACTGACCGACATGAACAATATGACAAAAAAAATAATACAAGAGATTGGTAGGAGGAAAGGCCGAAATTGATAAGCTAATAGATGCACATTTGACATTGATTGGCCAAAATCGAAAAGTTTGTAGACGCTAAATTTAATTTGCTTTTTGTAAGATTCGAGTTACTAGAAGTGAATTATGATGTTAAGTGTGGCAGCTATATATATATAGCGGGTCTAATTAAGTTATTCATATGCTCATCTTGTGGAAAATTACACGGCCATATCACAGAAGAATTGTCACATAACTGTGGGTGATTTCTGAGTAGTTTTTTATTTCTCCATAAGCAACGATGGCTCTGTGTAGTTACTATAATTTTGTTGCTTAAATATAATTCGCTACACGGCGGAGGCAGGAATTTAGGATGGGGGGCAGAGATTTCTTGTTTAAAATTTTTACATATGAAGGGGACAAATTTTACAAGTAATTTTGATAGTTTTGAGGGCCGATTTGAAATAGTTTCTTTAACATATTGGGTTTTACCGTTGCTTTCTTACGTTTCCCAGTGAGAGAAACAAGAAATTTAATGACTGGACTTTTGCATATTGATTTTTTTGAGGTCCTTTAAATGACACGGGGCTAGTAGCAATGTTTCTTTAAATGACGGGTGCTGAATATTGATTACAGAAGTTAAGTTGAATACACTGTTTTAACTTAGTATCTATGGCTTCGTTTGGATGATGTGGGAATAAGAGGAATAAGGGAAGAAGTATTGAGAAGTATATAATTTTGTGAAGAGTTTGAATTGTTTATAATAAATTTAGAAATAAAAAGAAATTATTCCATTATTCTTGCACCCATCCAAACGGAATCATAAATTTTTCAAATCACGGGGGTCAATGTCCAACTCTGCACTCCTATTCCTTCCGCCCCCAACACGATAAGCCATAAATTACTGTGGTGGAATATCTTTCTAATCGATTTATAAAAAGAACGTTAATCCCGCGAAAAGAAATTGAACTCCCTTGTATCAAATTGAGGCAAAAATTTTATACAACAAAAAAATTTTGTGGAAGACTTCAATAAATTTTATAAAACAAAAACAATTTATGCGTTCGGATCGGAACGACCATTCGAAGGACATACGATACGATGGACAAGAACTAGAAGGGCCATATTTTGAAAGAGTCAGATTTTATTTTTTCAAAGACGGATGTTGAAGAGCCCGATTTTGAAGGACCAGGTCCGATCTAATCCTGCAATCGTAGTGATTATTTGATCATGATGAGACGGTAGAAATTAAAAATATATTAAAAAAATTGAATATTACTATTATTTTAAAAGGACTAGAAAGACTAAAGACTTAATTAGAAGGCCAGATTTTCGAAGGACAGGTATGCTCTTTCAAAAAATAAGCTCGTCTAACCCGATCCATCCTAAGACTTTTTCTCAATCTGATCCGACCCTATCCTTCTACCAAACCTGTTGACTGAGTCAGGTTCTTTAAAATCAGGTTCGACCCTTCTGTCTTTCACTATCGAGTGAAAATGAAATTTATGACCTTATTATATATCCTTGCTTGATGATTTTGTGTGCTGGGGTTAACTTAAGACAACTTGTTGTGAAGTTAAAATAGGGATGGTACCGGTTGGTACCGTGAGTTGCGTACTGCTACGTGTATGACGTAAATTCCTATATAACCCAAGGGCTTGTTTGCAAAGTTAGAAAATTCTAGGGATCAAATGATTAATGAAAAGAGATTATTTTTGTTAGGGGGGGGGGGGCGAATTGCAAATCTGTGAGCATATTGGATTCTGATCCATTCTTTATTGGATCTTGTCAAACCTGAGTCTAGTAAAAAAGAGTCAAGTTGACTTGAGGCAATCGTGTTCTTTTGAGAGTTATGTTAGGCTGTGCTCCACAATCCAATTTGAGGGAATTAAACTGGGTAAGGGGAGGCATTCACCTGCTCCAGAACTTTTATGGAGAGGGAGGTTAGATGAGCTTGGGTGAGATTCACACCCAGGGCTGTCAAACGTGTGAGATGGAACGGAAATCCATCATTCCGTTTCCATTCCACTTCAAAATACGAAACATAAAATCATTCCATTTCCGTTCCATTTCGTTAAACGGAACGGAAATTTCACTTCCACATTCATTTTACATTGAAATTTCTCATTTCAACGTTCCATTTCCATTCCGTTTTTGAAAATGAAACTACTTTTCCTTCCACTTTTGTTCCATTTCAGACGAAACGAAACGGAAACGTTCGAAACGGCGGTATATTGACAGCCCTATTCACACCTCCAGGAGCCTAATTTCAGTCACCCCGATTTTGGATGAGCTTGGATTAATTGATCAATTGACGAAAATGTCCCTTACAACTTCAATGGTTCTACAAAATATAAAGGCAAAATAGTCCAATTATGTATCTCTCTTTTTTTCCCGTGGGCTTGAACTTTGAGCAAATAAACAATTAATCCTATCTCCCTTAATCTATCCTTCCCTCGTATCCCCTCCCCTTATTCTCCTTATAACATTTTGGAGCATAGCCTTTAATGTATGTTGTGGCCTTATCGGCTAGATGTTTCTGGCCTGTCCTTTTTCAGCCTTTATGGGTTGTGTCGGACCCTAATCCGCGGCAAATTTAAGTTTAATATTCACACGAATTTTAAAAATAAATAAAAAAATTTTAATTTTAAAACTAATGTTGATCCTAGAAATTGCTAGGATCGAATTCCTGGAATCCGATGTAAGCTTGGATCAGATTTTGGAAATCCGATCCAAGCTTGGATCAGATTCTGAGAATATGATCCTATCTCTACCATAATTTTTGTCACATTTTAGATAGGAGTAATGCGCTGATACAGTGAGGTAACTTGGACCAATGAGGATGACTTTTAGGCTATGTTATTTGGGTGCGGGTACGGGTGCAAGTATCGTGTCAGATACGATGCGGGTGCGGGGATACTTTTTAAAAAACTCGGATACGGCTGTATATATAAAATAATTAAAATAATATTTTTTATAATTAAAAAACTAATTTATATATTTTATTAAACCCAATTCATATTTTTTTTCTTCATAATCATAATCATATTATTTAGGAATAATCATTTTGTATTGAGGAAACCTAATATGGATGCATATATTATTACAACCATAGTCTGATTACAATACCCTCCATTTTATGCGTAGAAACGAAGGCCCATCAATAAAAGCCCAGTGCAGCTGTCCGATTTTGAAAGTAATTTCTTAGTCCCACAAGGGAAATTGAACATACAAATGGAAGTATATAACGCATAGGTTGCGTCGGAAAGGACAAACTTGAATGCAGCCAATATCATATCTTTGACCGTGTCCGACAGTCAATCTGATTAAAATATTCAGATGTCCGACAGTCAATCTGATTAAAATATTCAGATACGTCACGTGGGGTGTTAGATACGTATCCGATATCCGATATGGATACGCGTCCGACACGAGATACGACGTGCAAATATGTTAGATACGTATCCGATATCCGATATGGATACGCGTCCGACACGAGATACGACGTGAAATTTGCGTATCCACGTAACATAGCTTTTAGGTTAACTTATGTATGTAGAATAATGCTTGTTTATATTTCTTGTAACTTGTCCCTTTTGTCTCCTCCGGCGTAAAACCAAAATAATTTTTTTTTAATCATAATCCTATGTTCAAAGAGTATTATTTGTTTCTCTCTTTATTTAATAATTTGCACAGTAACATATGATGTGAGAATCTCTATATGATATCTTAATCTAAAGTTGAAAAAATAGTGATATTATAAAAAATATCTTATTGTTATTCCTATCAGATTGTACTGTCTTATGGGAATCAATGCAGCTGTTATTTTTCGTTTGTACTATCCAATTTAAAACTAAAGACTTGCATTATTTTTTTTAAAAAAAAAAAGATTTTTGAATAATTTTAATAAATTTGATTTGGCTAGATCAATTTAAAACACACAGTTCGGATAAAAAAAAATAATACCTTTATTTGAAGAATAATAAAGTGAATAACAGCCGATAAGTTCCATCAGCTGCTGGCTGGAAAGTTGTATGTTTTTAACCTAATAATCTTACACACTCCCTATAAAAATTTCTTAGCATTAATTGTGATTCTCATTTAACTCTTTTCTATATTTAATGTGATCATAATATTGGCATTAATATTTAATATAAGGTTGACATGATACTTGTTACCGTGCTATATTCAAATATGGAGCAGGATAGATACGCAAGGAAAGTATATTCTCCTCTAATCTGATTTGTAATCACCAGCATGTTTTGTTAATGCAATCTTGCCTAAAGGCTTTCTCCAACAAAAATAAATAAATAAAAAAATACACCCACCAGGGGAATATATTTTTTTTAATATCACTATTTTTTTCAACTTTAGATTAAGATATCATATAGAGATTCTCACATCATATGTTACTGTGCAAATTATTCAATAAAGAGAGAAACAAATAATACTCTTTGATGCTACATAGGATTATGATTAAAAAAATATTATTTTGGTTTTAGGCCGGAGGAGACAAAAAGGACAAGTTACAAGAATATAAACTAACATTATTCTAAATACACAAGTTACCTAAAAGTCATCTTCATTGGTTCAAGTTACCTCACACCAGCGCATTACTCCTATCTAAAATGTGACAAAAATTATGGTTGAGTTTGGGTCGGATTCTCAGAATCAGATTTTAGCGATTTTTAGGATTGGATTCCTAATTTTTAAAAAATATATATATTTTTATTTATGTTCGAAATTTGTGTAACAGTAAACTTAGTTTTAATTTTTTTTTTTGGTATTTTTTTGGACCTTAACTATTTTAGGACCCACTACAAATAGGTTATATGGACCCAAATGTACTGAAATATTAAATGATGGATAAAGATGAATTAATGCGGGCTTAAATTAAATATAAATTGGAGCCGATTATAATAATAAGCACGAAAGATTATTGGACCGAGATATCAAAGAAAATAGTGGACTTAAATAATTAAAAGTTAGATTCCGGGATGTGACTCAATAAACAAAATCTATAATCTATTAATCTAAGATATATATTAAAACCTGTGATTTTTTTTCTCTATTTTTTACCACTATTTGCGTTGTCTTATTTTGACCGCAATAATTTTATTTAAAATTAGTTTATTTAAAAAAATAAATTAAAAATAGTCGTATAAAATCATTATTTAATTAAGAAGTAAATATATTTGAAAATTAAAAGCATTCATGCCTAATCTATAGGAAACAAAATTTCCTCCTACGACATGCGATCTGAACCATCTAATTCTCATTGATCGATCGATCTGAATTTATGCAAGGAGTTACTTTTGGCAAGTTTCTTTGCGCAGGAAATTTATACCAAATTTATATAATGACTTTCTATGATAGAAATTACTAATTTTGAACTTATATATTTTTGTCTATAAAATTTGGCAAGTTTTTACAAGAGATTTTTATATTTTACATCAGAAATTTTGACATGTTTGACTAAATAGATTGAATCATTCTTTTATCTAAAAAAAATATAGCGCAGCGAAGCTGCGATTACCATCTTTAGTATTAATTAAGTCGCGATATATTTTTTCTATTTTTGAGCGCTATTTTGTATAATCAAAAATAATTTTTTTTTTATTTTTGTATTTTTATAATTTAAAATAGTTTTTTATTTTGTATTTTTAATATTTAAAATTTAAAATAGTTTGTTTGTTAAATATATTAAAAATAGTCATACCAATGATCATTTGATTTAGGAATTAAAAATATATTTGGAAATGTAAGATAGTTCATACTAAATTATTGTCATCTAAAAAAACATAGCGCAGCGAAGTTGTGAATGTCATGTCCAGTATATATTTAGGCATAAATATCAGAATCTTATTCAAAACACAACAAAATCTGTAGTTTTCTGATTCGAATTCTCGTTTCAATTGATTTCGGATTTTCGTTTCTTGACTTGTTTCCTTTGGTCGGATTTTTTATATTAGACAATGAAATGCACAAATCAAGTAAGTATAACGAGATAAAAGGAATAATAAAACATAAACCAAAAAGTAAAGTATTAACTTATATAAAACAACTTAAAAATTAATAAATAATTATTACACAAAGATTGAATAATGTAAATTATTGAAAACACAAGCAATTGCTAATTAATAAACATAAAATAACCTAGTTAATACCGGGACTTGGATTAAGGCACTCATTGGTCCGGTAAACCAGGAATAACAGTATAACACCAGATTTGGCCCAGTAAACTCCACTCTGTAAAGCTACAGAAGCAATTTACGAATGGGATGAGTACAGCATCTGGATTCGTGGGGAAATGACCCAAATGAAGAATGCGATAAAAGAATACAAGAGAATCAGAGGCTGAAATTTTTAACTACGGCATGTTCACCATTGAATGACCAAAATATCAAATAGAAAGGTGCAACTGCTTACGGAATACGAGCAAAGCACGACGACAGCTAAAGAAAAAAATATATATACAGAAAGACAAAATCGGATATAAGCCAAGATGAAAATAACTATTAGATCTTCAAAGTAAGAATAATCCCTGCAATCCTTTTTTAATGAATTATAATTTTTTTATTAATTTTAATCCTATTTTAAATCCAAAAAAATATTTTTTTAACAATCATATTTCAATCACCTTTAAATCTCCCTCTTTTTTTAAAGAGCATTGATAATTTGACCGGCTACCTATCATATTGGAATATGACTGTAAAAAAACAATATTTTCATTTAAAATATAATTGAAATCATATTAATTATATTGGAATATGACTGTAAAAAAACAATATTAATTGAAATCATATTAAAATATCATGAATTAAAATAATTAAAATGGATTATTTTCAATTTTGTAACTTTCAAGGGTTAATCCGGAGTGAAATTACTAATTACTCGAAACCACTTTATATATCACTAATTGAAGGAGAAAAAAATTAATGATTTTACCTCTTTACCTTTTTGTAATTCATAAAGTATTCTTTGTATTTATAGCTGTCGTAACCTTCAAATTAAAAAAGTTTTAAACATTCATTCAAGATAATTTACAAAATGTCATCTAAAGTATATTTTATCAGTTTTCTCAATAACGATAGTAATTGGTACATCCAACTTTTTTTTTTTTTGGTGAAATTGTAATTACTTACGATCTCCCCTCATCAGTGTCATCCTCATTATCCCTAGATGCAAGCTTTTGAAATGCGTATTTTTTTGGTATGACGGTCTAGAGTTGATTTAACGGTGCGGCGTTTTTTCGGTGAAAAACATCGAAAAAACAGTATGTATATGCAAGCATATGTGTCAAACACATATGTATTCTTGTGTACAGTACTACATTTGTATAGGCGAATGGTACACAATATTGTACTTAGAGAGGCAGTGGTACACGATATTGAACATCTATAAGTATTTTATTCACGATATGTACCAAATATGTTATGTTCTCAATACACAATATGTATTTTGATATTGTACATGTTTAATCGGTGAAAAAACGTAATTTTTTTTACATTTAATCGGCGAAAAAACATGAACGTTATTTTATCATTTTTTCTGTGATGTTCGTGCGGTTGGCTACAAAATACCGCTATTTCTGAAAAAAAATGATTTTTTTTTTAAAAAGCTTGCATGGATGACATGTTTTTTTTTCATTTTTGGAATACACAATAGTATTCTTATTATCCCTTTCCATTTGTGTCTAAAATTCCCATCCAGCGCTTGCTCACGCCTTCAGTGCTAATTATCCTATATTATGAAACTAACTGTCCTAATAATTATCCTAATAGTCCTATAAAATAATACTAATTGTTCTAGTTTAAGATACTAGTTGTCATTAAAAATTGTCAATTATTTTTGAAAAAAATTGACTTGAGAAAAAACTAATGGTCTTGGAATAAAAAAAAATTAATTGTCCTAAATCTGTAAGCTAATTGTCATGATTTTGTATGTCTTGGGAAAAAAAATAATTGTCCTAGTTCCCAGGATAGTTAGTATTATTTTTTAGAACAATTAATCTTTTTCCATGACAGTTAGTAATATTTTTCTAATTGTTCTAGTTTTGTAAGCTAATGGTCTTAGTTTTGTAAGATTATTGTCTTGTTTTTGTTCTGAAAAAAAATATTTGTCTTGGAAAAAATATTAATTATTCTAGAAAAAAACTAATTATTTTGAAAAATATTAGTAAATGTCATGAGAATAAAATTAATTGTCCTAATAAAAAATAGAAAAATAGTTAGCGTTTAATTAATTACATTTTGAAAAAAAAAGATATGTTTTTCAGGAGATGATGGATGATCCTTATCACCCCAATTTTGTTCAAACTCCGATTTTGTTATTCAATTAACATTTAGAAATATTTTTATTCCGATGAAGAAAACTTTTCGTTGACATTGGAATTAATAATTATGTACTATATAATATTTTCAGAAGCCCGAAAAATCTAATATTTTGATTACGCAAAACTTAATGCTGGACAAAATAGAAGTGTTTTACATTCTTGAATTTATTAGTAATAAGAACACTATTTGTACTCGACCGCTTAAATATCCCATAGAGTACTTTTCATGCCGAGAACATCAGATCCAATCATCCTTAATTTTTCTGTTTATTTTTTCTTTAATTTGTTCCTCGTCCCCTGCTATCCACTACGTTGCATGTTTCATTTTTCTTATTAAAGTTTAAATTGATTTGAGCCTATATTTGACAACACAAATAGATGCAGGTAGCAAGCACATAACATCCGATAGAAAATTGAATGGTTAGCTTTGTAATTTGAGTCATGCCTTATGACTGATGACTCTAAAAAAACTCTTTACTTTGCTTTTATGATATTATGGATCCCCTCTTTGGGGTTCTTTGTTTCCAAAAACATCCGACAGAAAATTGAACCGCCCAAAGATCTTCAACGTGTCTTTAATTGCGTTCCAATCCGTGCTGCTTTTCAGCTTCTTTACAAATGATTTCATTTTGCCTCGCCACACATAGGCAAGCAAACTAATCGACATAATAAATTTAAATAAAATACCGAGCCTACAAATTTTTTTTTATTGGGTTTTACCCGTAGGCAAAATTTCATTGATATCAGAGACATTGATACAAACAAGCTAGCGTCCTTAAAAATCCCCTTAAAAATAAAGAACAGCCCCCAAAAAAATTAAAGAAATTAAAAACCCTGATTGGCTCCTTGGGCCGAGCAAGCACCAGGTTCCCAATAGAATGGACCCTGATAATCTGTGCTACTATCAATTTAAACATCCCTTGAATTCTTCCAAGGATATCTATCGGCTCTACATTGAAGCATTCTACACTCTGAACCTAACAAATTTCCCTTGCAAAAATCAGTTAAAGGCTCTGACATATCATATTTCGGTCCTTAAACACCCTAATGCAGGGAAATATTAAAACCACTTAGACTATAGCGTTTTTTTTTTTTTTAAACAAGTAGGCATAACCTACCACTTCCATTTATCAGAAACAAATGTTTCTTACAAAGTTACACAGAAAGAAAAATGCACTAGTACCAACAGGTTACAGGTATAAAATACCTGCACTGGTACCAGTGCGCTAATGCTATCGAAATCGTATAGCATGTAGAGTTATTATCAAAAATAGAACTAGACTGGATAAACCCCTTCCAACACTCACTACTAAACCCAGCCAGCAGCCCAGCACTTATTACAAACAACTATATACAAATACTTACAAATAGAAATCCTCACTGGCACATTCCAACCTAGACTATAGCGTCGGACTTCAAAGAAGGCTAATCCTGTAATAAACACAGAAAAGGATATGTATTTAATTCTACATGAGCAAGATATTTAATTGAACTTATAAAAATAATAATTGAGGGGAGTGTCCGGAAAAAAAATATCCAATTAATTTTGTTTTGTGTTTTTGTACAAATATATTTGAGATGAGACTTCACTCTTTTAATTATTTCTCATTTGTGATGTATGTAAGTTGTACCTTTTGACCGAAAAGAGAACAATATTTGAACTTCTCGGAATTGCTAGTTCTTAGATTGCCAAACACATTTTAGAACAAGCCGAATAGTTTATTCAAATCCTTATTCTTGTTCCAAAAAAAATGTTGGAACTAGATTGGAACAAGCTAACCATCTAACAACAAATTATTATTTTATATTTTTTTTCTTGTTCTTATTCTTAACTAACCACCCAAATAACATCTCTTAATTTAAGAATAAATAATTATTTAACATTCTTTATTCACCACTCTTATTCTAAATAAGCTATTCTATTCTTGTTCACCACACTTCCAAACACATATATTAAAGAACAAGAGAATGGTATGGACCTCATGATCCCAATTAGTTTTCAATGTAATGATAATAAGAATTGCAGTTTGCAAACCAACTCCACACAATTGACCAGTCCACATGCCCTGCAGAAAGTACAATCATTCAATAGCCCATATTTTGAAACAATTAGCTTAAAAGGCCAGTGAATTATTAATTCATTACTTTCTTTGCAGTTAGATTGGTTTTTATACCCGGACTTCTTTTTTCAAAGGAAAAGCAAGCACAAAGCCTAAGGGAAATCCAATCAACCGAAAAATTTAAAAATAATATTAAATTAATATAATATATTAAAAATAATATCAATATAATAATATTTTTTTAAATAGTATCACAAGATCGGAATCTGGGATTCCGACAGCAATTACGGAATCCGGGATTCCGATCTTAGAATTTCCCATTTTTTTTCGGCTGAGTCGCTTTTGGCCTTTTCCTTTGGCCTTTTATTTGCACTTTAATGTTTCTTTTTCGTATTATTTTTTTTTTTTTTACTTTTGCTTATTTTGTTTTACCGTGTTTTCGTTTTAATGTTTTATTTGTTTTTTATTTTACTCAATGTCCTTTCTTTTTTTCGTTTTATTTTGTTTTTCATTTTACTTTTGTTTATTTCATGATTTATATATATATATAAAATTAATATTTTTAAAATGGTTCAATTTTAGTCGTATGTAGGGTTCTTCAAAATGGACACGACACAGCACGAGTACGGAATTGGCACGATACGATCGTGTTATCGTGTCGTGTTGGTAATCTTGAAAAATTAATACAATTTGACACGGCACGACGAACACGCAAGTACAGTTAATTTGAATTTTAATATAAAATCAATTTAAATAATTTGAAAGAAAGTACGGTTATTATTTGAATTTTAATATAAAAATTAATTTAAACAATTTTTTTAGAAAAATAATTTAAAAGAAGAGTACTATAGTCATTGAATCAAGAATACTATCATCATTATATATTTTTATCATTAAATCAAGTTGGTCCTTGATAAATCATTCGTATTAGCATAGTACTATAGTCAGTTATCTGAATTATAATTCTATTAAGCTGAATTGGTTTAGTCGGACTATTCCAAATATCTTCCTATTAATATTATTATTTTTATTTTGATTCCTTAATTAGTATAAAAGTTCCGGTTAGCACTGGCTAGTTCAATAACTAACGGTGAATTTTATGTCATTTTTTTATGTAATTAGTCTTATGTCATTAATTGAATCATAAATTCATAACTTAAAGACGATAGTAATGATGATGATTAACATGTGGGCAACTTTTTCAATTGTAATACACACTAAGGTTTCACCTAATAGCTTAATATTAATAGCTTAATATGAAACATTCAGATGTTTCACAAGCAGTAAACTTTAGATGGTAATATATATTCAGATAAAAAATAAATAAATTTCAGCTAATTTCTAGTGTAAAATAAAATAAATTAATATAACCCTAGAAACTTGAGCTATGGAACAATAAATACATCGATACTTTATTCTTATTCACGAGAAAAATTATCTCAATGTAAACAAATTAATTAATTGTTCCATTGCCCAAAATTGTTGAATACAACTAACAATTTGTAACTAAAATAAAATTGAACAAATTGTTTGATCAACCGAATTACAAATTGAATCACATATATCATGTTAGTATTAAAATTTTAATCTAACATTAATGATATAAATACTTAATTATGTAATAATATATGAATTTATATGTGCATTAAAACAGTTCTCTTTCACTATCCCAGCCTGGGTTTGAGATAGAAGGAGAGAGTCCCTGTGAAAACAAATACCTGATAACACTGGTTGGATGCCATTAAGAAATAGTGTAATGGCAAAGAGAATGGCAAGACTGGAAACGGCATCAGCAACATCTGGATTGTTGGTGAAGGGAATCCCATATACATCTCTTAGAGCCAAAGTAAGTACAAAAGAGAAAATGCCGAGTGACACTGATGACATAAGCACCACCAAAATGGAAAACTTGGCTGCTCGCGGCCTCCCTGCTCCGAGCTCATTTGATATCCTTACACTGTCATATTTTCAATTTTCTATGAGATGTAAGATGGATTGAGCAATAAAATTTTGATAACTGAACCTCAACAAATCAACGAATTAGAATTTTGATACCTGATAGCAGCATTAAAACCGAGGAAAATCATGTTATGCCACCCAAATAAATTCAAGCTGCCAGTACATAGAACATAAAAAAAAAAAAGCAATAACTCTTTTTTGTCAAAAATGTGCAGACTAATTTTGAGTCAATTAAAATATGGTAACACGTTTTTTGATATCTCAGTCTAATTTAAGCAACTAAATAAGAAATGGGTACAAAAGAAGATTCAACTAAAGTATATACTCGATTTCAATGGTAGGAGAGTTTATGCTATGCTCTATCCTCTGTAAGACATTATTTTTCAACAAAAGTAAGTTATAATTGGAACATCTTCTTTGTTTTTTTTTTTTTGAAGATAAATTGGAGGTCTAAGCCACCCAACTTATTTTTAAATTAAATGTCTATGAAAGACCCCCCAGCCGGGTTTCGAACCTGCGACCTTTCACTCAAGGAGTCAAGGTGCATTGCTCTTTACCATTAGACCAAGAGCTGGTTCTCAGGAAATCAAGATAAATTGGAACATCTTTGTTATTGTAAGTCAATAGTATGACTCGATTTGTTTAATCAATTCAGACAGAGATAAGAGTCTAACCAAATAGAGATTGCACCAACTGCAATTTGAGCATTCCTCAGGTTGCCTGCAACCACAATCGTAATCACGAGGTTCCAAAACTCTAGGCTGGGAAGATTTTTACAAATCATTAAAGAGTCCAGATTTTTAAACTATATGTGAATCAAATATGTCAATTTCCAATGATTAGATGCAGAAAAAATTAGATACCAAATCATGATGGCAGAACCAATAGACAACTTGGTAAATTCCGCCAAATCTTTAAATGCCAACCTACTAAACCCATTCCAAGCACCAGGACAATAACCCATGGCAATGTAAGAGAACTGCCCAAAAACTATGAACCACCATGATGCATTCAGCGCAATTGCTGCACCTACAAGGCCGAGCCTGAGATGAATTATCAGGAGCCAGTTCAAGAATAGGTGAAACACCAGTGCAAAAGCTGAGACAACTGCCATTGTCATGACCTTGCTCTGTGCTTGTAAAAACTTCAGTATCGGAAAGTTCAACCCATATGTGAAGAGTTTGGGGATCATATAGAGGGAGAATTTTCCAGCGAGTGATGCAATTTCTTCATTTTGGTGGAATAACCGCAATATTGGGGTTGCGAAAAGGTAAATTGGAAGGAGGCATATGCACATGAGGGTAAGGATGACCCAAGAGCGTTGCATGTACACTCCGAGCATATGGAGCTGTTTAGCACCATATGCCTGGCCACAAATTGTCTCCAAGGCGCTCGCCATTCCTAACTGCATAAGCATTGAATGGATAGAGGTTATTTCTTTTCGAAAATTCATTTCTTATTTGGTACAATTTTTGTTAATAAAAAGAAGGAACATGAATATAAAATTTTGCATTCTTAATATTGTGCTGGCAGTTGGTACAGATGTTATGTGCTCTTTTTTTTCCATTCATGTACAACATTTTTTATTCCCGACGTTTGCTGCTAATAAAGCTAATCATCATAAAAATGCTAATAAATTTTCTAAATCTTTGTCATTTTCTTCGTCTTTCGATAGGTTTGCTTAATTTGTAGTGTGAACATACCATGATGCCATAGGCAAGGCCGGAAATGACCAAATCTTCCATAGAAACTGCATCGAGCTCGAGTGTCGACAGGTGGCCTGCAAAAACCTGTGTTGTGGCCCCCAGAGAATACTGTGCAATGCATGTGAAAATGACGGGACCTGCGAGGTACCAGAGTCTCTTATTCTCATCCCTAGCCTCGTTTAGGAATTGCTTAATGCTCTTAATCTCCTTCAAATCATGGCCTGGGTTGTCATTGTTATCATAGTGGGGATCAGCTTTTTCATCTCTAGTATGCTGTTGTACTTCTAGAGCCATTGTAATCTCTCTTTCTCTATCTAAAGTTTGTTAGGCGCTTCCAAACTAATCTCTCTCATCTTTCTCAGTTTCTCTGCTTTATAAACTGTATAACTCGGCAACCTTTTTTTCAGAGAACTTGGTAGTGGCTACCAAGGGAATATAACTCAGGCAACTTGGTATGTGCACAATTTAAAAAAGAACGATATGCATCAGACCAAACCTGCTCAGATTTCTGTTCATATAAGACTGGTCATAGTCAGATATTAATTGTTTATATTAATATTATTTTATATGACTAGCACAGAATCACGTGTTTTGCATCACATTCATGATATATCTAACATGCTCTCGGTTTGATTGGTAACAGAAAACAAGCTTCTTTTTTTTTTTTGTACAAACGCTGATGAATCTAAAAACATAGGAATAAAATAATTAACATACGGATGATAGATCCTTAGATGAGAGACACGGGAGATATGGACAATGGGTTAGTGGTACTAATGGTACCAGTTTCGGTACGTGGAAGCAAATGAACTATTTTTTTTTTTTTTTTGATGCAAAGCGCAATTAGCCCAAAAAGAAAAAGAAAATCCTTCAAAGGAACAAACCAATTTCAGTCTATATATATGATTTACCACAAATTCATATATATAATAAGAGAAAATCTATTATGCATACTAATGTATTGAGGTTTCAATGCATACTAATTTAGATCGTTGGATCTGTATCAAGATCCGTGCAGATCAAGTCGCTGGATGAAAAAAATTAATTTGTGCCCTTTTCCTTGTTTTGCTCCGCTCTCTGTCGAATCTACAATGTAATTTTAGACATTTATCACTATTTTAAATCTTGTGATGGAAGAATTCAATAGAACTAATGATTTTGTACTTTTAATTTTTGTAGACATCAAGTAGTTTTTTTTTACTCTAAATGCTAAATAAATGCTAATTGAATGGATGCAATTTAGTGTCATTGTTGTTCTTCTGTTTTGTACATGAATGGATGCAATTTGCAGTAACTGTTGTTCTTCTGTTTCTGTACATGAATGGATGCAATTTATCGATAACACACGAATTGTTTGTTCTTAACAAACACTTAATAGGGCACATTTCAAAACTACTTACAACTATTCAAAGCACATTTCACAACCATCTCATTTTAATAGGCACATACTATATCAAATTTATTCATGCCTCTTTAATTTCACCCCTATTGTCCACTACTGTAGTTGATAGATGCGGTTGAGCATCTATAGTGGTCTCATTTGTGCCTTGAACTGGACTTCCCAGAATTGTCTGCAACTCATCTTGCACAACTGACTTTTTAACACTGGCTGTACAAACACGCATACAAGAATGCTCAAAATAAACTTATACAGAATGCTCAAATTTTTTTCAACAAGGCATGAAATGTACAAGGCAAACAAGGCATGAATACAAGTTAAATAACTAGGATCAGCACTGCCAATTTATACAGAAAAAGAAAGACAACTTTTGCATACAACTCTTGTTAAATAATTGGAACCAGCACAAGAAATAACTGACCACATCTTTGCCAGTTTATACAAAAAAACAAAAGACAAATTTATAGCTAAAGCACTGATTGCATACAACTTTTGTTAGACATCAAATTTAGTCAAATTTTGCTGAAACAACACTATCAATTTGTGCCATTTGCTAGATCACCCCAAAAGATTTTCTAATGACAACATGGATACTTAGTCACTTTCCTCTCTATCATCTTCTCCTCTTAAATCCTCTCCACTATCATCTTCTCCTCCGCTGAAACCCTCTCCATAAGGCTCATTGTTGTCATCTCCATGACTCATTTTCTTCCCTTCCCTTCACTACTTTTTTCTAAGGCAAAGAAGAAAGAAAGAATATAAATAATCAGTACAGTAGCATAAATAATTATGTTAATTCCATAAGTATTAGAAATTACAGCATACCTTGGGACCCTAATTCCCAAGTTCAGATACTGACTATTTTAAAAATTAGCAAGGTCATTCAATCATGAGCACTGAAATTTACATAATTTAGTGATTTTTGGAGCAATTTGGTGGTAGAGATTTTAAATTGACATCTCAAAAAAAAAAAAAAAATTGCAAAGAATCCCAATGTCTGACCTATAGTTACGTAAAGGTCAAATTAACCCAATGTCTGATCTATAGTTCAATAACACAATGTCTGACCTAAACCCAATGTTTATAGTAAGAATTTTGTGAAATTTGAGTGAGTACTAACCTTTACGTAAAGAGAAGTGAGGCTTTGTGATGGTCAGATTGTGCGACAGAGAAGCGAGAATTCAAAGTGTGACACAGGGAAGCGGTTTAAAATTTACAGAGCGGTGAGAAATCCATGTGTGCAGAGAGAGATTGGGCCGAGTAAGGTGAGAAGAGGAGCCGGAGATGAAGAGCGGAGCGGCTAGTAGAGAATGAGCGGACTGGAAGAGAGAGGCGAAAGAGAGGTTCGAGGATCTAGGTTTTGATTCGTGAGATAGAGGGGTTTGTTCGCTGTAGGGGAATGGAATTAATCAGAGAAGGAGCGGAGCATAGAGAATAGGCACAAGTTTATTTTTTCATCCAGCGACTTCATCTGCACGGATCTTAAAGCAGATCCAACGATCTGAATTAGTATGCATTGAAGTCTCGATACATTGAGACTTCAATAGAATGATGGAGAGGAGTTCAAAGATGAAGTTGTCTATTCTCTTTTTTAGTAAAAAGAGACTGAAACCTAACTTCTTTTTTAGTCTTATGGAATTGAGGCAAAAATGGGCTGGACCTTGGATTATTTTTGGGGATTTTAATGCAATAAGATACAGATTTGAGAAGAATAGTCCTCATTTTAACATCCCAGGGGCCACCATGTTTAATAATTGGATTGAAGATAATGATCTCATGGAACTTCCTCTGGTTGGACAAAAATATACTTGGTCCAATAAAAGAGAAGTGCCATGTTTAGCCCTCCTTGATAGATTTCTCTTTTCAATAGATTGGATTGATCATTATAAAAATTCTTCAGTCTCAGCCTTACCTAGATACAAGTCAGATCACTCTCCTCTAATTTTATGCACTGATGGAGAATTACCAAGCTCTAATATTTTTAGAATAGATAGAATTTGGTGTGAAGATGAAGATTTCCAGAGGTTAGTCCCTAGATGGTGGCAAAATTTGACAGGTTCTATAGGACTAGCTAATCAATGGTGTGCCAATATGAAGCACATGAGACAAAAAATTAGAGGATGGGCTAAAAATCATTATGGTGAGATTAAAAGAAGGAAGAACTCTCATTTACTTGAAATTGATCAACTTACAAAGATACAAGAGATGAGAGCTTGGTCTCATGATGAAGATATAAGATATCATGAGACTGTGCAATCTTTAGATGCTATTTATGAGGAAGAACAAACATATTGGCATCAAAGATCCAAGATCCAATGGATCCTACATGGTGATTGAAATACTAGATATTTTCATAGGATAGCCACCATTAGAAAGCACAAAAATTTAATTCTGGGTTTAGAAATTGATGGTGTTTACACAAATGAGCTGAGAGAGATAGAAAACCATGTGATTGACTTTTATAAGCAGCTTTTTGGTGTGCAAGGAGTTAAGTTGGCCAACCTTTCTTCTCATTTTTGGTCTGATCAACAAATGATTACTGATTCTGAGAATGAATGGCTTACTAATCCCTTCACAGAGGAGGAAATTAAACAAGCTTTGGATAGGTCAGGAGCTGATAAAACTCCAGGACCTGATGGATTTACTTTTCTCTTCTATCAAAAAAATTGGGAAATTATAAAGAATGATATTATTTCCTTATTTGATGCTTTCTACTATCAGAGATTAGATGTAGCAAGGCTAAAGAGGGCTATGATTTGTTTAATTCCCAAGAAAAAAAAAGCTCTGGACATTAAGCATTTTAGGCCAATCAGTTTGATCAACTGTGTTTATAAGTGGATCACAAAAGTGTTGACTGATAGGCTAGCTGTTGTCCTGGATAGACTCTTAGATCAGTCACAAGCTGCTTTTATCAAGCAAAGATTTATTTTGGACAATGTGTTGTGTGTTAATGAGATTGTGCATTCAGCTAAAAAAGATAAGGAGGCGGGGGTAGTGTTAAAAATAGATATGGAGAAGGCCTATGATAGGGTTAATTGGGACTTTTTAGAAGAATTGATGAAGGTAAGGGGTTTTAGTCCACTTTGGATAGATTGGATTAATTCTCTCTTACATGGTGGTCAAGTTTGTGTCAATTTGAATGGCTCTCCTACTCCATATTTTGAGGCCAAGAGAGGCTTAAAGCAAGGAGACCCCCTCTCTCCTTTGCTTTTCAATTTGGTGGCAGATTGCCTCAATAATATGATTAAAAAGGCCAGACAACAGGGTTACATTAGAGGATTAGGACCTCCAGTGGACAATGAGTATGCTTTGATTAATCTCCATTATGCAGATGATACAATCCTCTTTTGTCAAGCCAATGAACATATGCTGCAAACTTTGAAATGGGCTTTTATTGGGTTTGAAGCTCTTTCAGGGATGAAGATTAATTACCATAAGAGTGAAGCCTTTGCAATTAATATATCTGAAAATAAGATGCAAAGATTGGCTGATCTTTTTGGTTGTAAAATTGCTCAATTTCTCCTTACTTATTTGGGACTCCCTATTCATTGGAAGAAATTGACAGTTAAGGATTGGCAGTTAGTTCTTGAAAAATTTCAAACTAAACTCCAAGGTTGGTAAGGATCCCTTTTATCTTATGGGGGTAAAGTCACTTTAATTAAAAGTGTACTTTCAGTTTTGGCCTTATACATGTTATCCTTTCATTGGATGCCCGCTACAGTCCACAGAAAAATTGATAGCATTAGATCTAACTTCTTGTGGAACTCAGGGGAAAAGAAAAAATATCATTTGGTTCATTGGCAGATGGTGTGCAGGTCTAAAAACCAGGGGGGCTTGGGTCTTTTAGATATGAGGGTAATGAATATTGCTTTACTTTGTAAGTGGCTCTGGAGATTAAGAGATAATGACATTTCGGGCTGGTGGAAAGATATTCTCCAGCACAAATATTTTTCTAGTAGTAGACTAACTCAAGCCTCTTACTTTTGGAAAGAAGTAAGAAAGTTTGAATCTATTATGCAGATTAATTGTAAGTATAAAGTAGGGAATGGTTGCAATGTTAAATTCTGGTCTGATAAATGGTGCTCAGATATACCATTGAGAGTGAATTTTCCTAATCTGTATCAGATCTGTACTCTTCCTGATATTACTGTAGATAAGGCTTTGAGTGATGTCAGAAAACAGATTAAGTTCACTAGACAACTCTCAAGGGTGCAGATTAGTGATTGGAACCAACTTTTACAATTAGTTTATCAACATCCAATTTCAGATATAAACAATCAGGTTATTTGGTTAGAAAATTCAGATGGTAAGTTTACAACCAAATCACTTTATACTTGGCTTGAAAATTGTGGTTCTGTGCATATCCATGATAGGGTCATGTGGGACCTGAAACTGCCCATTAAAATTCAGGTTTTCCTTTGGCTTTTTAGTAAAGATAGATTATTAACGAAAGATAATTTGATAGTGAGAGGATGGGAAGGAGATCCCTATTGTTGCTACTGTGTCTCTATTGAATCTAGGGATCACCTTTTTTTCTCTTGTCCTCAGAACAGATTAATCTGGCATTGATTTTTAAACCAGTTTCATGTTGTTTGTCCTAGGTCCTTAATAGATTTGAAATGCATAGCTGATGGTATTGCTAAGAAGGAGGCTTTTATACACTGGTGTGCTGCAATTTTGTGGGTTATTTGGATCAATAGGAATAAAGTTTGTTTTAATAAAGATAAACCTCACACCCTTCATTCAGTTTGTGCAGTAATTACCCAGTTCATGGAGTACTGGCAAATATTGTGGCCTCCCAAGTTGAAGGACAGCATTTGGAGTCTCAAACCACCACTGGACTCTCTTCCAATGCAACTGGTGGAAGGCAACGGAGAAGAGTTAGGCTCAGCTGAAGGCACAAGCAAAATGACAGTTGGAAATGATATGGAGATGGATGTGTTCGGCTGCTTCCAGGGACTTATCACAGTTCAAGATGCACTTTGATTGCTTGCGTTGTCTAAATATTTTTTTTGATTTGTGTATTTGTTGGTTTGATACTTTGGATATTAGATAATAAGGCTGCACCGGTACAGTAGATTTGGGGTACTGGTGCACAGTGTTTTTGTTTTGATTGGGTGCTATCTTTGATAGTGTTTGGATGTATCTGTAATTGGGTTTCTTTTTCTTAAATGAAAAAGTGGTGGTTTCTGCCACTTATTTCAAAAAAAAAAAAAGTCTCGATACATTAGCATGCACAATAGGTTTAATATATATAGAGAGGTTGGCTATTGTGCCATCCGCTTTTATGCCGTCCGATTTATATTAGATCTGTGCTTTGATGAGATTAATCGGCTCAGATATCTGCACGGATCTTAAAGCAGATCCAACGATCTGAATTAGTATGTATTGAAGCCTCATTACATTAGTATGCACAATAGGTTTAATATATATAGAGAGAGGTTGGCTATTGTGCCATCCGTTTTTATGCCGTCCGATTTATATTAAATCTGTGCTTTGATGAGATTGATCGGCTCAGATATCTGCGCTGAGGATGACGGTATCCTCCACTACTTGCTCTCTCCTCTCCGTATGTTTGAAAAAAATAATCTGTTTTGTGCTCTCTCTTGCTCATTTCTTTCTCCGAAACCAAAGAGAAAACCGCTTGTAGATCCAACATCTCTCGTCAAAGCACTGACCTTTACCCATCTAGACCTCCGCCTCCTCTCCCGTACACACTGCTCGCTCACGGACGCCTCCGTATGGGATTGAATCCGCTCCCGAAATGGGTTCGTATGGTAACGGGTTTGGATCCATTAGTATTTCTGGCCATCGTGGCTCACAAGGCGAGGTTCTACGGCATCGTGAGATCGTCGGCTTAGTTTGGCGGGACACCACCTACTGATATACGGTGATACAGTGTAGATTTTGATTTGGTACGGGAGGATTTTGCATCAGCCAAAGAAGTTGCCATCAAGTGAAAGTAATCAAAGTAGGAATCAACACAAGCAAAATTTTCATTTACTTAGGATACTTCACGTATGAAACTCTTTTATGTATTCTGGATACTGAAACTTTTTTTTTTTTTTTTTTGAGGACTGACAACTGCCGTTTCATTAATAATAAAAAAATTTTACAAAAGGTTTCATAACAAAATAGAAATAAAATAAAGCTTCGAATTCGAACATAGCTTGTCACAGTACAGTACCTAACCGGTAAAAGTCCTTCAACCCCAACCAACGACCTAATACCAGTACCACCTGTTACGAACAAAAGAGGAAAAAGTAGTACTGATTTCTAACGATACCAGTACATAACTCTTCTAGACCTAGCCCTGACCTAATCTGTACCTATGAGGCAATCTTCAAAGTGCATGTCAACCAACATGACCTACCCACGTCATGGTTGCTTCCTTCATCTCAAACACCTATCTGCCAAGACCAGCAGCATTGTGTCATAAAACCAACCTCATCAAAGTCGCCAACTACACCTCCGGAAGAAGACCGACTATTCAATTCTAGAATATTACAACGCGAATTGCAACACCAAAAAGCCATACCGCTCTCACCGATCATACCAAACCACCACCGCAACAACCAGCCAACCACTGCAGTACAAGTACAACCCTTACTGGTTGTACCACACCTACAATGGCATCAAATACGGCGGTCGAACCAAACGACGGTGACACCTCACCTGCGACCACACCACACTCGTCAACGGAGTAGGAAACAAAGAAAAAACTGGATCTAAAATGAAGGGTGGAGGAGGCAGGGGAGGCCGCTGTTGATTGCCGACATCCTCGCCTAGGTTTTCAAATTGGTGGGACGGTGGAGGAGCTAGGCAGGAGATCTGTGAGGTCAGAGAGGGAGAGGAACAGGGAGAAAGTGGAATCGCTAAAAATCGCCCAGCAACGCCTCAATATTCGTGCCACGATTTTTGTGCAGAAAGTTTTAAAAAACCTAACATTCAACGTTTTAGTTCACCATTTCATGAAATATGTTTTGCACATCCCTTAATTATACTGATACATTCAATTTTTGTTACTTGACCGAACCAAAAGGACTAAATTCAATATGATTCTGACAAGGTGTCCTTTTGCCAATAGATTTCTCAGTTTTTGCCAATTGTTAGGTGGATCCTTCGTTGCATAATTTAAGTATAATTTATTTAGCAAATTGAATATGGTACAACATTCATCAAGGTGCTTTAATAGCACAATACAATGTTCATTTCCATCAGCAAAGGGAAGCCATGACCTTACTGTTTGAATGAAGAATACATTTGCTAATGTAATATCAATCTTAAGTCAACAAGCTGACCAATTTATTCTTGATTAAAAATTGAGAGCTTGACCAGCAATTCTGATAGGCTGGAGGCACTGAATATTTTGGCTACACAATTCTTACGACCGGTATACTACAAATGATTGGCCCGGTATCACTTTGACCCTAGTATGCATTAATTCGAAGTATCTCAACATAAATATCAGAAAAAAATCTGTAGTAAAGGGCACTGAAATAAATAATGTGTTGTCCTGGAAGACTATCTAGCCAACTTAAAGGCAATTTCTTATGATGACAGCTTTATCAGGAAATATTGTTGTGGTAATTGGAGTTTTGCTATGGTGAGTATATGTTCCATAAATGTCTCGCACAAAAAAAAAAAAAAAAATCCAAGTAGGAAATTGGACTTCCCCCTCCCCCCAAAAAAGGTAAAATTAGATATAACCCCTTGTAAACTTCAGCAATTAGGTATAACCCCCTATAAATTTTGAAATTATACATAATCCCCCTACAATCTTTATTGTTAAGGAAATAACACCTTTTAACTGAATTCAATCTTTTTTAATTAAAAAAATCATTTTTCTACAATAAAAGACAGAAATAACCTTCTCCTTCTATCTTGACCTTTCATATTCCCTCACACCGCCACGAATAGTTGGAACTTGGAAGCATAAATTCAATTTTCAAAAAAAAAAAAAAAAACATGAATCCAAAATATAATACATAACTAATTGAAACAGCTATAGAATATTGAAACACAAAATATAATCGGGCTCTTCTCTTATTCCTTTTTTTTTTTTTTTTTTTGCCATAATATCAAAACAGGCACACAAAGAACGATTTTTGGGAAAGGAAAATCTAAGGAGATTTGAGGAGAGAGATCGTACTGTATAAAAGATTTACGAAAAAAAGAAATTAACATTTTCAAAATGAGCAAATTGGAATGGCATAAAAATGGTGGGGAAATGGAAGAAGAAGGTCATTCTTGTCATTAGCCGTAAAAATATATATATATATATATATATATATATATAATTACTAAAAGATTAAATTTAATTAAAAGGTGTTATTTCCTTAACTACAAAGATTGTAGGGGGTTATATCAAATTTCAAAGTTTGTAGGGGTTATGTCTAATTGTTGAAGTTTACAAGGGTTATATCTAATTTTGCCAAAAAAAAAATTAACTAAGATCATTTAATCTAAAAAGCTGCTAGCAAATATATTCTTTTGAATTCACAATTTCCTTTAGTAAGACCTGCAGGTAATACAAAGCTACACAATCTGTTTGTTCGTCGGAGGAAGAGCGTGTTCCACCTCATCATAGAAATCCTGCAATAAGAGTGAAAGATTGTACACCAAAACAGTTGCCAGCACATGATTTGCAAATGTCACCCAACTTAAAATTGCGACCCAATGTTGCTTTGGCGAGTACAAACAGGCTGGATACACTATCCCAAATGATGAAACGAGGAAAACTGCAGCCCAGTTTATTACTTTCTTGTGCCAGGCTCGATCAATCACAGGAAACATCCTAATGCAGATCATATGCATACAAAATTGCACAAAAATTACAGAAATGACTACTATTAGTATGTTTCTCTTCCCCATGTTGTGTGCATATATTACGAAAAGAAGAATTGGATTCGTTGACATAATGAATGATACCCCCAATACTTTAAGACGCAAGGACATTGTCAGTGCAGGGCCTGGAGGCACAGTTTGCGGTGGCGCAATGGGTTTTGCATTGACAGTTGCATCCATGGGTATATTATCCTAGCAATTATGTATTAGGAATCAATTAATAAATTGTGATTAGAACAGCTTAATATTTTATAATAAAGATCACACAGATTAAGAATCTAATGTATGCCTTGAAACCATTAATGCACACTTAATTAATTGATTTACAACGCAAAACCTACTAATATTTCTACTTAGTAAATTAAATGATTGCAAGAGTAAAGATACGAAAATCTAGAAATAAAGTAAAAATTACCACAAGAACAAACATGCTAATTCAAAATATTAAAAAAGGAAGGCATATGCAAGATGCTTTTGATTTGCAGCAGGAATAACGACACTGCCTAGAATATATTTTCACTATCTAAAAGGTAGGAAAAGCAAGGAAGTTTGAGTAGAAGGCAGAAGGGCCGAAAATGCAATTTAGCATAATAAATGACTACTGAAATTATTAAGTTATAATAGAACAAATACCTTTGTTAAAGACTTACAGGATGAAACAAATAAGAAATGCCATTAAATGTAGAAATGGTTAAAAAGTAGTAGATGCAACTGTAGGAATTAATGTCCTTGGTCCATATATAGAAAATCTCTATGTCCATGATTTCCGAAGTCTGACGAGATAAAAATAACATGCAAATCTTAATTTGGCTCTTCTTCTTTTTGTCCCCCTTAATTTAAGCAGTATGAGATGTTTTTAACGAAAAATAAAGCAAATTTCTTTTATAGGAACATCGCCCAAATTATTATTATTATTATTATTTTTTGGCACCATAATATCCCGGAAACTTTTTTAATGCAGTTATGAACTTGTTAGTTCTGACATGATTATGTCCCGTAGTGAAATAATAATAAAAAAAAGTATATGAAACTTTTTACTTTATAGCGTCAGAGAAGGGTGCCACTACTTTAAAGTTTCAAGTAAATTCGATATGCTCATGTTTGTGCTCAAGGGAAAGGAGCAGCAGAACTCTTAACTTATTATTATTTTTTTTTGAGTAAAAAGCAATGTGCCTACGCTACCCTAGCGCAATGGTTAAGGCACAAACATTCTTTTTGGGAGTGCAGGTTCGAGTCTCACTAGAGTGGAATGATGCGTTTTTTGAGAGTGCAGGATTTGAGTCTCACTGGAGTGGAATGATGGGTGTGTAGGCAGTGGCGAAGACAAGGGGGACTGGTAAGGGTCAGGCTCCCCCTAATAATTATTTTTTTGTTCATCATATATTAATTTGTTAAGATAAATTTATATAGTTAAGTTCATGGGCCTCCTCTAGATCCAAAATATTATGCTCAATGATGCTTCAATTAAGAAAGATTAATGACTGTTGGTATTGTTTCAAGTAATTAATACTTAAACTTGTTATTCTTTGGTTCTCAATTTAATTTAGTCAGATTTCGACCCCCGCCATTCCTCAATCCTGATTTCACCACTGTGTGTAGATGTGGTCTAGGGGCATAAAAGAAAATGGTAAAAACTAAAAAGCAATATGTTTGGCATGCTCAAGAACTAGGAACAAGACCCATTGTTCCTAGTTCTCATATAAGGACGAGAACAAGGATAAGAACATGGAACTAGGAAAATGTCACACTAAATCCATTTTATTAATATATTTGCCACAAATATACTGTATTTTAAAATATATTTTTGTATTTACTAATTTGCCCTCTGTCTTCTTTTGATCTTTTCTTTTCCTTTTTCCATCCGATGAAATTTTAGAGAGACGAAATATACTTTGTGTTTTAATTCATCATCAAACTTAAATCTCCTTTATTTTCTATTCTTTATCAACAAAAATATACATCACGTGCTTATGTTGGGAAAATATCGAACATACAAATTAAGTTATTATTATTCAGTTTTTCTATACCATGCATTTTTTTTTTTCAATTCAACAACAAAAGCCGCAAACTGTTATCAATTTAGTTCTTCTAATCCTCTAGATCGAGATTTATGTATAAATTTTGTAGGTGTAGATCAGATAAAAGTAGATTAAATTAAATAAAATCAAAGAGGAAAGAGGCGTGAATTTATACCTTTTACTTAATATATGAATGGAGAACTTTTTACGTTTTAGGCAAAATTGGATATAATCCCTCTAATCATGAAAATTAGATACATCCCCCTCCAATCATGTCTATTAAGGACATAACCCCTTTTATTAGTTTCAACTATTTTTTAAATTAAATAAATCAGCAGAATACAAATTCTTACCAAACTACCCCTCCTGTACCTCCTGAACGCTTCACCTTCCTTTTTGCTTCATGAAGATTCAAAGGTAATATTCAACCCAAAATTTACTTCTACATTTTAGTATCAATTTGGATTCTAAAATTAATCACAACATCTCTGATATCTCATTTTTATATTGCTATTTTGGCCAGACTTTACAATCGAATTCGTGACTAAAACTTTGATTTATTGTTATTTTTGCCTTTCTTTGCCAGATTTGGCACTGCCTTTTGCACGTTGTTCTTATTTGTAGGAATCCAAGGAAATAAGCAAGGAAAGCAGCAATTCAGATGCTAGATGACTCATGCCTAGCCTAGATCAAGTCCCGACTCAACCCAATGAAGCAACCCCGCTCGAATCAAGACGTTTCTCAACCAGACCCTTCAATTCGGACCGAATTCCTGCACAGACCACTCTTCTGAAATTCCAGTGACACTAATTCGGTCCGAATTCCCCTGAATTCGATCCGAATTGCTATACAAGGAAGGCGTTCTGGCTGCGTTCTGGAGGTGTTTTCTCCATCTGGAAGCCTCCATTTTCGCCTAAAATCAAGGAAAACGTGTCTGACAGCCAGGGAATGAAAGATAGCCTCCTCCCAAATTCGGACCGAATTAGCAAGGCTGAATACGACAGTGCTAAGTCTTGTGACTCTGTGGCCAGATCTAGGTGAAGTCGAACCCTAAGGCACATTTATTATCATATTTTAATCCATTAGAAAACTCCAAAATTATTTATTTCAATTGTTTTGCATAATCTTTATTACTTGCAATTGCATTCCTTTATTTCTCTTTAATTTGTTCTATTTGTGATTTCAATTATCTTCTCGATTTTTATCGTCTAGATTTAACGAAATAATAAGAATAATACTCATATCTATCTTTGTGGGTTCGACACTTTACTCTACTACGAACGACTAGTCGAGTACGAGATTTATTTGTTTGACCTTGGTTCACAACCTCGATCAATCTCAAATCTTTATCTGGTGTTGATATCCTATTAGCATTTTAGTTGCTTTTTCCTAAACTAACAATTTAGAAGGAGTAAAATTTCTTTCATTCTGCAGCTTTGAGTCACTGCAACCAACATCATAACAATGTTTTCCAATCAATTTCTAATTAATTATTATTCCTTATTTATTTTAATATTTGATATTGTAAAATAAAATAAAATTATTTAATACTAATAATAAAAATAATAAAATAAGTAACAATAAAAAATATTATAATAATATTATAAAAAATAATTAATCTTGTAATATTATAATATTATTAATAATAATATTATTATTATTATAAAAAAGTAAGTAGTATTATTTGAACTGGACCGATTCATGACCACTTCTAATTTTTTCATGTATTTTTTGTCCGATTTGTGACCCCTTCGCTTAACATCGCGGCTGTTTAAAAACAGATAATCAATACTTAATAAACTGAATATTTATATAAATTAAACTGAACATTTGTACTTACAGAACTGAACATTTGTACCTACTAAGCTAAACAAATACTTAATAAAATGAACATTTTTTTATTATAACATTTATATTTTTTTATTACAACTAACTGAACATTTATATCTAATTAACATGATAGTTGTATTGACCCAACTGAACATTTGGGTAAAAAAAAAACAAAATAAACATACTGAACACATCGAACACTTATAATAAAAAGTGAACATTTATATCTAATAAAATGAATACTTATAATAACGGAATGAACACAAAATAATATGCGCGCTGTGTGAGTACAGTTGAAGGGAGAGAGCATTGCTCAGCGAGCGCTGACGCGTGATGGCGTTCAATGGTAATTTGAGCAACGGTAGTAATCAATTTTCGTAGAGATGGTAAATAACACTTTCCCAAAAAATGCAACACAAAGGCCCATAAAATAATTTGTCATGAGAATGGCCTAATTTTAATTAAAGTCAAATACCAAGCCCATAAGAACTAACGGAAGCAATATGCTATACTGGGCTGACCGAGAACCAGACCGTTCTTTAATAAAAGGGAGGTTTATACAACAGAACAATATCTAACAAAGAGCAATTCCAAAAAGTTCGTTAAATGCTGGAGTTTCAAGATAGAAAATATTGGTTTTTTTTTTAATCTAAAAACCGATTTTGATAAAGCACATGGCTCGGTGGAATGTCTTTTTCATGAACTAGTTGAGGTTTTTTAATGTACCATTTTAAATGAGAAAATATTTCCAAAACATTAGTAACGAGTAATAGACAGTCGGATTGACAGATGCACACTGTTGTACTAAACGTCTCTAGGTTTGTCGATTGCAAAACAATATCATTTGGCATTTAACAATCTTCTTTGAGTTTTATAAGAAGAAGATACAATTTATGAGGACTTGGATAAAAGCTTTAAGAAAGATCAAGATCAAGTCATTAGAGAACTTGTAGGCTAGTTTAGACTAGGATAGAATGTATACTTTAGTCCTTGTTTATCCTTAAAATGGTCTAGATAGCGAAAAGCTCAATAAACCAGCAAAATTCTGTTTTCTGTGACCTAGCGTCGTACAACGCTAGATAGAATTACACAACGCTAGAACAGCTAAATTCATACTTTTGTGAATCAACGTTGCACAACGCTATATAGAGTTAGGCAACGCTGAGTCACAACGTTGTACAACACTTAGTAGAGTTGTACAACGCTACAGTTAAAAACTTGGAAATTTTCCTTAGTACCATCGTGCAACGCCATATAGCGTTGCACAACGCCACAAAAATCCCAAGTTAGCTGTGCTGTTTTTACATGCAAAGTTTCTGGAGACGTTAGCCAACGTCTTTCCGCGTTGGGTAACGTTAGCGTTGTGTGACGGCATTTAGAGTTGTACAACGCTCTGTTGAATCTGTCAGAGTTGTTCCTTTTGTCTCCCTTTAGCGTTGTGTAACGCCATTCAGTGGCAAGCAACGCTCTGACAATTTCCAACGGAATTGTCGGAGCTTTCCTTTGGTTATACACTCCTTCGTTGTGCGACGGCAAATAGCGTTGCACAACGCTCTGACAGACCAACGGCTATATTAAAGAGCCATTAGATTTTACAACGGTCATATTCCAGCGTTGTATAACGCTATTCAGCGTTGTACAACGCTGTGGCCTGTTTTTGCTGGGGAACTGCTCATTTCGAGCCCTATATATATCCACCCCTTGTTCTCTCTCAAAAAGTGGCTTCAATTTGCAAAATTAGACCAGAATTGAGCCTTTGAGCACAGGGATACTCTCCCACTTGAGCTTTTCATAGCTAGACCATCTTGAGAGATTTAGTAGCCTCAAACACCACCGCCCCGACATTGTCGCTAGGTGTAGGTTGGAATAGGTTGAGAGCTCTTCTCCTTTGAGGCCGTTGTGCCATTCGAGTTAGGCCGATCCGCCTCGAGTGTCCTTGTGACGAGGTGATTCGGTTCGAAGTTGTAGTCCCGTTCTTGTTGGAATTGAACGGAGCGCACCCTTTCGTGGTAGCGGAACTCCCGGAGACGTACGACTAAGGCTAGCTTCTTCTAGCGGGTCGGAACTCCGTAATCACATCGCGTGTTCAATTTCTCTCTCTTTTTTTCTCTTTATTATCTTGCTATACTTGAATTGCTTGTGTGCTTGCTTGTATTGGGTACCAATTGAATTGTGTTAGGGTAGTTCATACCAAACCGGTCTAAAACCTCAATCGCTTCCGCTAAACCTTGATTAAGCCGCCCCCTTTAGGGACAACAAAGTGATATCAGAGCGGGAACCTCGATTAAGCTATTCTTAATCTCGGTTTTCGGTCATGGCGGCTCGGTTTGTAGAGAGACCGGATAAATTAGGCCAAAATTGTAGAAATTTCTCCTTTTGGAAGAGATGCATGGTGAACTACCTCAATATCTTGGGATATTGGCATGTTGTAGAAAATCGGTATACCCCCGAACTTAAACCAAATTCGGTAGAATTGACCAAGAAGTCCCGTGATAACCGAATGGACAATGATTGTGCGGTTAATGCCATATTAGCCTCGGTCCATGAATCAATTGGTGTGACCCTTAGTCGTTTTGATCTAGCACACGATATGTGGATGGCTCTCCTCACCCGTTATGAGGGAAATTCTCAAATTAGGCACTCTAAATTGTATGAGTTGTACTCTCAATTTGAGAATTTCCACATAAAGGATGGTGAATCCATTGAGGATATGTACACTTGTCTTGTACAACTCCAAAATGAATTCACCGAAGGAGGTGAGCCCCTAACAAATGGCAAGATTGTAGGGAAGATGATGCGGGCTATGAGTGGACGGCACGAATGGGATGCTCACATCACGTCTCTTGAGACCATTATCCGGATGGACCATGCGTACACCCCGGAACAAATGTATACCGAGCTTCGATGTGTTGAGGAGAAGCTCAAGCAACTCGCCAAACTAGAGCCTCATCCAAGAACCTTATCCATGACCTCCACAAGCAATTCCGCCTCCACATCATCATCTCGATCCTCTCATCGCCGATACCCACATCAAACACCATTAAACTGTTAGGAAATCGCCCAATTTTAATTTTGTGACTAATTACTAACTAATTAATCCAATTAAACAAAGAGCAAGAGAGATCTAGTACGTAAACCATTCGACACAAAGAGAAAGGGGTGGAATTTGATACCTCCCGCGAAATCGTATTCGCGGGGCTCGATCCTACGGCATGGGAATCGATGGGGTGCTCTCCTTCGCCTCCTATTCACGGCGCCTCGAGTCCACTATGGCATTAACCAAGTTCTCCTCAATTCGTGCTAGCGAAGAGAAGAACGAGTCTAATCCCAAGCGTTCCCTTTCTTCAACCAAAGAACCAAATTGATTTGTGGGAGAAAGGGGTGCTCAACACATGAGCTTGAGTGGAGAGGAGAGGGGGGGCGGCGCACCACAAAGGGGGGTGCTAAGTGGCGGCTAGGTGGGAAGAGAGAGGTAGAGAGAGGAAGAGCATAAGGAGCCACCACATGGTGCCTTATATAGCCTCTTAACCCTAGATAGAAGTTCACACTATTTACAAGTGTGCCACTCCCACCTACCACCATGCTAGGCCGGCCTACTAGTGGGCTTCCTTGGCCCATTAGTCCATCTCCTATTTGATCCCTTAATTCTATTAATTAAAGGCCCACTCAAAGCTATTCAATTTGGACATTTAATTTACCAATAAATTAAAGCCCAAATGACTTAATTAAATTAAGTGTGTTGTTTATAAATAATTATTAACTTAATAATAATTATTTAGAGATTAGACAATGCATTAATTTATTTCTATATGATCCATTTGACTTAATTAATTATAACGGTCCATAACGCTATTTAATTAATTAATCAATCTATCATATTTTGCAATACTCAATATTGCAAATAAATAAATAATGCACGTATGATTAAATACCAATTTTGTGTGACCCTTTAAGGATTTATGCTATGTTGGACATGGAATTAAATCGCTATTTAATTCCAATAATCATAAGCGGTATCTAGCAACACGTTATGATTCCCAATTCGCATAAATAGTGTACTGCTACAGTATTTAAATCCTGCATAAGAGAATAAATGTATTTCCCTATTTTGATTCTTATGTCACACGATATCATCGTATAATCCAAGATAGGAATGTGTCATTCTTGCAGATTATACGTTTCTTGATCTAGAGATAATTGTATAAAGTTGCATGCAAACAATCTATCTCCATCAAGGGGCCCAAACAGATATCGTCACTCACTAAGTGAATTAATGAGGGACATACGGTTTTCTTGATGATTAACTTTTCCCCGCACAATTCAAGAGAACATAAATAAAGTCCGTATAACAGCCCTTATCGGGAATCAGCGGCAGACAGTATTTATTGAACCTATCCTCATGTGGAAAAGATAAACATCTCAAACTTAGAACCAAAATCATAACGAAATAAACAATGACACATAACACAATCCATATGTTTATTTCGATGGGTCAAGTCCTGTGCTATGTTCCATAACATACACATATGCAATTAAGTTGGTAACTCTTTACCTATGATTAGTAGAACTTAATCATCACTTAACTTGCATACTAATCTTATAAGATAATTAATGTTCCTTGTTAATTATCAAGATTATGGACCGTTTAGATTTATTATTGTCATTCTAAAGAATGATCCATAGAGATCTACTATTCAGATCCTCAACCTGAATAATCTGTCAATAATAAACCTAGGAACAGATGATAAAATATCATCCCATACATAAACTAATAATTAAGTCATTAAATTATTGACTTCTAGGACATAACTCTAACAATCTCCCACTTGGCCTAGAGTCAATCAATAGTGACTTCTAGCCAACTAAGAATTGAGAACAATGTCATATATCTACATATATACATGTCTCGGACCTCAAAATAAATAATACGCTTAAAGCTAGTTACTCATACGTCTACCACGTATGGATGCATAATTGCATCTCGTATACTGCTCAAGGTAGAGGTCAAGTTAGAGTGTTCACTGTGTTCGCGAACCTATCCAAATTTGTTCGACCTTATATATATATATACTACTATATATATGTTCTTGATCATCATCATATGATATCAAGTGATATTGTTATAGATCATATTTGAATCTCCAATGTAACACTGGGTTCTTTAGGAGTAAGTTATGGTTCGAGATGCATAGAACCATAATAACTCGACTAAGAACTCGATCCTAAACAAACTTCTTTTATTGCTTCACAAGTTGCTATGTATTTTGTTTTGGTGACGGAAACGGTTGTAATATTCCATTTAGAACACTTTCTAAATTTACAACTCCACCTTAAAACAAAATATGTAGCTCAATCGTGATTATATCAATCTTTCGAAAAACTAGCATTAGTGTAATTAATTTACACGAGCTCTCTTTCATCTTAAGAGATGAAACATTATATCACTCTTTCTCATAAGGTACTCGAGGATATTCTTGACTATCGTCCAAATGTGTCTCTCTTGTATCCATTTGACAACTGTTTGTCATATCCTTTGGATACTACACATCGGGGCATATGCATAAATATGACGTACACAATGAAACTCATAATGAAAGAATGCTTGAACTATTTCATGCACTTTCTTGAATTGAGTTGCAATAGACCGAGTTAAACACTCAAATCATGCCACGTGACGTACAGTTAGACATCCTTTCTTGGAGTGTAACTTTCGTGTTTCTAGAACACTTCGTCAATATATGCATATTTGCTCAAACCTAAAATCCATCATAATCTATCTTTATAGATTTTGTTTCCTAGGATTAGGTGATTTCGCCCAAGTTCTCATTTGAGAAAGCATTCTCCAAAGAGATCTCGACAATATTCATTTTCTTAATGTTATTCCCAATTTAATGAATTGTTATCTTGAACAATACAAGTAATACAATTATGCTTCCACTGAATATCTTGTATATACAAGATACTTTTGACGAAGTTCAACTCCTTGACTTCATTGTCAAAACTTTTATTCCAATCTCCACAACACTTGCTTTAATCCATTAATGGATCCTTGAAGCATGCGTATGTTTTTAGCAATACATAAACCTCGATTTGTGTCAAATGCACAACATCTTCCTTCATTCATACGAAGAAGGCGGTTTTATGTGTTTTTCCATATATCGACATATATGAAATACAATTATTGCTAGAATGATCTTTATTGACTTATACATAGCCACAAGCAAGAAGTTGTGCTTTGTACGTAGTCAACTAGCCATCGACTTAGACATAGCTACAAGCGAGAAGCCGCGCTTTGTACATAGTCGATTTGTTATCCATGTCGATCTTTCCTTTTGAAGATCTAAACGTTCTTGATGGATTGCTCCTTCATGAACATCAACCAAGGTCTATACCTTGTTGTTATACATAGATTTTATTTAAAGATCATATGAATTCAAATCATATATGTGGAATCGGATCGTTCCATCGTTTCCTTGTTTATCAACGGATTCTCATATGCTAAGTTTGAGAATGTCGTGAAGCCAATGCACCAAACGGCTTAGGCAATCAACTCTCGTTGATCTTTTGTAGGATTGGTACTTGAGGTTCATGAACTACTTCCACAATGAATTATCGAACGAGTTCTTGACTCCTCATATATTCCATGAGTTTCTCAAACATCATCAATTCGTGAGATGGTTGAGTCCTCATTAGAAGGAGCGTACTATTAAACTTCTTTCAAAACAACTTGTGAATGAAGTTTCGCTCAACTCCCACTAAGTACCATGTATGGAGTGACAAGTTTCCCATAAGAGTACTTCTTGTAGTGACGCATAAACTATTTTAATGCTTACTTTACTCCCACTACTTCTTCTTGAGAATTTCAATTCATCAAGACTACATTATGATTAGCAACAACTACTTTGTTCTTATCATATTCGTGGAAGTAGTGCCTTTTAATATAAAGCATCCTACGAATATATAGTGTCTTATTTGGTTTAAGCTTACAAGTCAACAATACTTGAAATAAGCTTCTCAACACCAAATCTCGAGAAGTATTATACTTAGAGATCAAAATCTCGTAAGATATCTTCTTCAATAGACTTTAATGGAACATCATTCAGTGTAAACAATATTGTCCTCAAACATAATTTCCTAATATGAGTCGAATAAGTCTATTTGATTTATTACCGATCGAACTATACAAAATATTGTTCGATACCTCCATTCTTGGACATATTATTCCTCATGGAGCGAGTTATGAAACTATTTTCATACTCTTTAGATAATATTTCAAATTATACGACTTAATTCCTTATTTACCACGATTAATTGTAAGACTTCTATTTTTCTTGAACGGTCTTTTAAACTTCACTCTTGAACTCCTTTGAACTAGTCAAAAGGTTCATACTTATACCTTATCAAATAGATATGTTAATATCTACAATGATCGTTGGTCAAGTAGTAAAGTATCAATAACCTTTCATTACACAAGTACTTATAGGTCTTTATACATCGATATGTATAAGTCCTAATTAGTTCACTTGTCCTTAAACCTTCATAGGTTAGAGGCGCTTTTGTCATTTAACAAACATGATTCGCATATCAATCGATTTGAAATCGAATTGAATTACGAGCTCTACGTTATGTAGACTCTCATAATGCGATTCTCGTTTATGTATGTGACTAAGCGGTTATATATAACATGAAAGTCAAATACTTTATGTCAAGTCTTACGCATCCTATTTGTCATTCAAAACTTGCTTATCTATTTCAAGCAAATTCAATCAAGATGCATGAAATCATATAAACAAATCCATAATAAAAGAACTTGTCTTTTACTAAACATAATCATCCATCATCGAATATGAAATGGAGACGTTTTTTAGAGGTTTTAGAATTAAGGTATGCAACCTTCAATTCTAAACAAACTCTTAATAAAAGTAACTCTACGTATTCAATGGTAATGACTTAGACGAACAAGTCATTTCCTATACGGAGTTTACTTTACATCTCTCGAACATTCTCTTATTCTTCATTGCTAACACATTTCGTTAAATGCGAGCATATGAACTAGTATCAAGTTACAAGTGTGAATTAGAGATAGTGAGATATTTTGAACGACAAATACTTCTTAGAATATCACAATCATGGTATTTCAGACAACCTTTCAAATGCCTCCCATAAAACGGCAAATGAAACATCTCATGTGACACATGGTCATCAATGAGAGTCTCGAAATTTCAACTCATACCTTGGTGAAGTATTTCTTGAATACTTAACCAATCACCTTTTTGCATCAACAAGCGTGCATAAAGGTAATATTATATCCTTCATAATTCCAAAGAGATCGAATGACAATATCAACAATCCTTGATATCGGAGATTAATATCTCTAGTCATCAATTAGCTACTTCAATCTTTCGATTTGTAAGCTAATGAAACATTCATATAAAAGAATAATCTCTTGGTCAACTCATATTCTTTATACTCAATCATAAATGACGAAGTTAATATCTACTTTCTCCAAGAACACTTTCTTGAGTAAGCGGATGAGAACGTACGAGTTAATTTTAGTCCATATGAATTCTCTAATTCAAAGGTCTAGAAGTTTTGAATGAGGATATTAGCCATACGCTTTATTGAATAACTTTTCGCCAAAAGTCAATCAATCATCGCGATGCTACGTTCGGGTAGTTTGAGGAAAGTTTTGGGAATTGACATGCTCAAATTTCTCTTCACTAAGATCGTGTCTTAGGAATCGGTATTACTTCTTTAAGTAAGTACCTTTTAGAAACGAGTTTGTTAATTTTCAAAGATTGATCGCAACAAAATTAACAATTTAAACATCTATAACAAAATCAATTTAAGGTCATTTAGTTTATGCAATTGTTTTATTTATGACAAATAAAACTCCCACTACATTTATTTAATGTCCCAAATGTAGTTGGTTTTCCAAGATCCCGGTTTTCATCAAGTAGAGCCTGCTATGGCACGTCACCCTACTTAATTAGACAAGGTAGGTTCTCCAACCAATCATATCGTTCCATATGATTCTTGGTTTGTGAATATCTAAGTATATTTACAAACTTCGCCCCGATGTCCAAACTCTAGTTGGGTCCATCGAAAAGTAACCTCTCACTATTTGCTCCTTGCAAATCTTAGCTATTTGCACCCCGACTACCGAATTGGCAATCATGACGTCCGCTTGGGCGGACCGCGCCATGAGTGACAATCGGCGTGAAGGGGATAGAGAGAAGGAGGGCGATTTAACTTAATCGAGTTTTAGTTGGGACTATCAATCATATGACACTTGTTTGGTGGTCGTGTAATCATACACCCATACCTAGCCTATGACAATTCATAGCAATCACAAGCAATCACATATAAGCATCTCATAGTTGTGGGTTTGTATGGCTCCCGCTTGCATTAGTTTCGCCACATCGTCCATGGAGCAAAACTAATCTAATCCTTGTCCCTCCCACTAAATTCTATAAGGATCTAAATCCTATAAAATAAAGGAACAAAATACATGTGAAAAATATCCTACTCCCATCCTAGCCTTAGGGGCATGCAAGCCTCACAAGTTACATCAAAAATTAATCAACAAATTAATTAATTAATGGCACCAAAAGGCCGCATTACAAACATTCACACATGCATTCAAATACAACCACAAGGCATTGAGTCTTGAGCCATACTAAACCCACTATCCACCTACAAAACAAAGTTAGGACATACAAGCACTTTGTTTCCAATTAACGATTTTCAAGCATCTTTGCGATTTGTTTGCCATAAGTAAATTCCGTGTACAAATTCTCAATTTTAAACAACAAAACTTGTTCAAATTCATTTAGAAAGTTCTTTCAACATCCATAACTGAAAGGAGATCAAACAAGGAGTTTTCTAATTGTTTTCAACTAATTTGAATACTTAGAAAAACAGTAATTTATTAAAAAACGTAACTAATGGAATCCAATAAAAACAAAGGTTTTAGGTCTCCAAAAATTTTCAAATAAATTACTTAAGCTCCTTATCAAAATTGTGAGTACCAGTAAAAATTTCAAGAAGAGATCTTAAACCATCTGGGAGAATCAAAAATGACAAATCTCTTACAAGTGTACGAAACACCGTTATGAGACTTTCAGCTTATCCTCTCAACCATTTGGTCTGTTAGACCACCTTCTAATCAGTTTTTATATATACAATATACATAGAAAAACTAGTTTAGTCTATAGGCTAACTATCCATGAAAAGAAAAACACCAAGTTCAGTTCAAAAAGTTCGAGTTACAAACTAAACAATCAACAAATTCTGTACTGGAACAGATTGTCGATCGAAATGTTCTAACCTAGTTGAAGGTACAAACTTCCACGAAAAATTATGAAATTAATTTTCCTGGAATCCTAACTCAAAATAGAACAACTCCATTTAAACAGAATTTTTAAAGGAGTTCTCAGTTGGTACAGTTTATTAGAACAATCGATTTGCTCAACAAACTGGATCTGACGAGATCTTCCTTTTCATACTTGAAAACCCACAAATTAATCCAAGTCATGCAACAATTTATACATGCTCAGAAAGAGCTTCAAGTCCTCTTTAAATCTAGCCATAGAACACTGGTACTTATATTCAAAATATAAATCTTTCAAGCCATTCAAACAGGACAGTGCGAGCAGAAACTGGTTCTGCGCACTGTCGCCGTTTTATTCATAATAAATCTATACTAATTCAGAAAAATGTGAATCTAACGCCAAAAGAATCACAATCCAAAGATCTACAACTTTCATGTAGATGGAAAGATCTTCCAGAGAACATATCACATCGAAAAATGCGAAACAACACAGAAAATACCATTTCCAGACAGCAAACAAACGCATCATCTCTACTAATCCGTTAATTAGCCAATTTCTCTTAATTAAGTGTCAAAATAGCTTAAGTACGACCATGTGCTCTGATACCACTGTTAGGAAATCGCCCAATTTTAATTTTGTGACTAATTACTAACTAATTAATCCAATTAAACAAAGAGCAAGAGAGATCTAGTACGTAAACCATTCGACACAAAGAGAAAGGGGTGGAATTTGATACCTCCCGCGAAATCGTATTCGCGGGGCTCGATCCTACGGCATGGGAATCGATGGGGTGCTCTCCTTCGCCTCCTATTCACGGCGCCTCGAGTCCACTATGGCATTAACCAAGTTCTCCTCAATTCGTGCTAGCGAAGAGAAGAACGAGTCTAATCCCAAGCGTTCCCTTTCTTCAACCAAAGAACCAAATTGATTTGTGGGAGAAAGGGGTGCTCAACACATGAGCTTGAGTGGAGAGGAGAGGGGGGGGCGGCGCACCACAAAGGGGGGTGCTAAGTGGCGGCTAGGTGGGAAGAGAGAGGTAGAGAGAGGAAGAGCATAAGGAGCCACCACATGGTGCCTTATATAGCCTCTTAACCCTAGATAGAAGTTCACACTATTTACAAGTGTGCCACTCCCACCTACCACCATGCTAGGCCGGCCTACTAGTGGGCTTCCTTGGCCCATTAGTCCATCTCCTATTTGATCCCTTAATTCTATTAATTAAAGGCCCACTCAAAGCTATTCAATTTGGACATTTAATTTACCAATAAATTAAAGCCCAAATGACTTAATTAAATTAAGTGTGTTGTTTATAAATAATTATTAACTTAATAATAATTATTTAGAGATTAGACAATGCATTAATTTATTTCTATATGATCCATTTGACTTAATTAATTATAACGGTCCATAACGCTATTTAATTAATTAATCAATCTATCATATTTTGCAATACTCAATATTGCAAATAAATAAATAATGCACGTATGATTAAATACCAATTTTGTGTGACCCTTTGAGGATTTATGCTATGTTGGACATGGAATTAAATCGCTATTTAATTCCAATAATCATAAGCGGTATCTAGCAACACGTTATGATTCCCAATTCGCATAAATAGTGTACTGCTACAGTATTTAAATCCTGCATAAGAGAATAAATGTATTTCCCTATTTTGATTCTTATGTCACACGATATCATCGTATAATCCAAGATAGGAATGTGTCATTCTTGCAGATTATACGTTTCTTGATCTAGAGATAATTGTATAAAGTTGCATGCAAACAATCTATCTCCATCAAGGGGCCCAAACAGATATCGTCACTCACTAAGTGAATTAATGAGGGACATACGGTTTTCTTGATGATTAACTTTTCCCCGCACAATTCAAGAGAACATAAATAAAGTCCGTATAGCAGCCCTTATCGGGAATCAGCGGCAGACAGTATTTATTGAACCTATCCTCATGTGGAAAAGATAAACATCTCAAACTTAGAACCAAAATCATAACGAAATAAACAATGACACATAACACAATCCATATGTTTATTTCGATGGGTCAAGTCCTGTGCTATGTTCCATAACATACACATATGCAATTAAGTTGGTAACTCTTTACCTATGATTAGTAGAACTTAATCATCACTTAACTTGCATACTAATCTTATAAGATAATTAATGTTCCTTGTTAATTATCAAGATTATGGACCGTTTAGATTTATTATTGTCATTCTAAAGAATGATCCACAGAGATCTACTATTCAGATCCTCAACCTGAATAATCTGTCAATAATAAACCTAGGAACAGATGATAAAATATCATCCCATACATAAACTAATAATTAAGTCATTAAATTATTGACTTCTAGAACATAACTCTAACATAAACCTCTACGATCTTGATGAGACAAAGCAAGAGGTGGTGATTGAGAAGATGTTTCGTGGGTTGCTCAAGCATGAGAAGAAGTTCAACAATGAGAGGTTAGCCAATGATGAACGGGAGTTGTGTTTTGTGTGCAATAAAGAGGGGCATTCAATGCACAAGTGTCACAAGCTTTTCCCTCAAGTGCAAACCGACAAGCCAAAGCCTAAGCACAAGAAGGAAAAGAAGAAGGCTCAAGCCATGCATGCCTTGTGGGATGTTGAATCCGAAACAAGCTCATCCGATTCGGATTCTCATGAGGTGTATGCTTTGGTGGTAAATGTGGAAGAGGTGGTATTCTCAACGGATGATGTGGAGGATGACTTCGTGAAGGAGATCCTCAATGAGTTCAATCAAGGGACAAGATTTGTTCATCCGCTACTTCAAGCGCGTAAGGCAACACCACCTCCATCTCCACCACCTTCGCCAAAGGCATGCTCTCCAAAGGTATATCTCCCTCTCAATGAATCTCTTAGTAGTAGTGATAGTGAGAGTGATGATGAACCAACTAGTTCAACTCCATGTGTTGATTGTGATAGGTTGAACTCTATTCTTGATGCTACCCATGATGCCTTGGTTAGGAAAGCCGATACCATAGAAACATTAAAAACCAAGGTAGATGAGCTTACTTCTAAGATGGGTGAGTATGAGGCTAAAATTAAGGAGCTTGAAAAACAACTTGAAAAACCGATTTTAGCTCAAGCTCCTAAAACGGATTTGAAAAACCATTTCAAAGGTCAAAAGCCTCATGACAAGTCCGATCTTGGTTACCAAAAGCCTTATCAAACCAAGAAAAAGAACTTGTCATACAAAAATGGGAAACAAGTTGCACAAAACACACAATTTCAAAAACCTAGGAATTCTCGTGGTCATACACATATGTACCAAAGGAAACCTAGAAATACTAGAGTGCAAAACGAAAAGAATTTGCAAAATCAAGAAAAGAAGGTTTTTGTTCCAAAGGCGTCCAATAAAATTTATTTTAGAGGACCCGATGGATGGTTTTATGAATTTAAAGAGTAACACTCTTCTCAAAACCACAAAGCTCAATCCAATGGGCATAAAAAGAATATTTCCCAAAATTTCCAAAAGGATCGCAAAAAGGATTTTAATGCCTCATCCAATGATCCTAAGAAGAAGGCCGAATACCTTAGAGCCCATTACTATTCTCATTTTGTCAAGAGTTCTACCATGCCTAAGCCAACCAATGCATATTGCAACTATTGTTGTCAAAATGGTCATATCTCGTTGGAATGCAAACTTAGGAAACCAAATGGTGAGTCCAAAGGTAAGTGGGTTCCAAAAGCTTGTACCTCTAGTGGTACAACTAGTGGTATAGTAACCAATGTGGCCTAAATACCAAGTTATCCCCCGGTCTTATAAGCCAAATCTTTAGGGGGAGCCTCTTTATTTCTATCTAATTTTTGTTTGAGAGGTTAAATTTGGTCACACTACTTTGTGTAGTGCTCAAAATTGGTTCTCCAATTCCTTTTCTTCAAAATTAAGGGGGAGCCATAAATTTAGGGGGAGCTTGCTACAATTTTCACTTTTTGTCGATTTACAAAAAGGGGGAGAATTGTAGTAAAGCTTGTGAAATGCCAAAATTTAATCGCTTTACTAATGATATTGTTTTGCAAATCGTCAAAAGGGGGAGATTGTTGTACTAAACGTCTCTAGGTTTGTCGATTGCAAAACAATATCATTTGGCATTTAACAATCTTCTTTGAGTTTTATAGGAAGAAGATACAATTTATGAGGATTTGGATAAAAGCTTTAAGAAAGATCAAGATCAAGTCATTAGAGAGCTTGTAGGCTAGTTTAGACTAGGATAGAAGGTATACTTTAGTCTTTGTTTATCCTTAAAATGGTCTAGATAGCGAAAAGCTCAATAAACCAGCAAAATCCTGTTTTCTGTGACCTAGCGTCGTATAACGCTAGATAGAGTTACACAACGCTAGAACAGCTAAATTCATACTTTTGTGAATCAACGTTGCACAACGCTATATAGAGTTAGGCAATGCTGAGTCACAACGTTGTACAACGCTCAGTAGAGTTGTACAACGCTACAGTTAAAAACTTGGAAATTTTCCTTAGTACCATCGTGCAACGCCATATAGCGTTGCACAACGCCACAAAAATCCCAAGTTAGCTGTGCTGTTTTTACATGCAAAGTTTCTGGAGACGTTAGCCAACGTCTTTCCGCATTGGGTAACGTTAGCGTTGTGTGACGGCATTTAGAGTTGTACAACGCTCTGTTGAATCTGTCAGAGTTGTTCCTTTTGTCTCCCTTTAGCGTTGTGTAACGCCATTCAGTGGCAAGCAACGCTCTGACAATTTCCAACGGAATTGTCGGAGCTTTCCTTTGGTTATACACTCCTTCGTTGTGCGACGGCAAATAGCGTTGCACAACGCTCTGACAGACCAACGGCTATATTAAAGAGCCGTTAGATTTTACAACGGTCATATTCCAGCGTTGTATAACGCTATTCAGCGTTGTACAACGCTGTGGTCTGTTTTTGCTGGGGAACTGCTCATTTCGAGCCCTATATATATCCACCCCTTGTTCTCTCTCAAAAAGTGGCTTCACTATGCAAAATTAGACCAGAATTGAGACTTTGAGCACATGGATACTCTCCCACTTGAGCTTTTCATAGCTAGACCATCTTGAGAGATTTAGTAGCCTCAAACACCACCGCCCCGACATTGTCGCTAGGTGTAGGTTGGAATAGGTTGAGAGCTCTTCTCCTTTGAGGCCGTTGTGCCATTCGAGTTAGGCCGATCCGCCTCGAGTGTCCTTGTGACGAGGTGATTCGGTTCGAAGTTGTAGTCCCGTTCTTGTTGGAATTGAACGGAGCGCACCCTTTCGTGGTAGCGGAACTCCCGGAGACGTACGACTAAGGCTAGCTTCTTCTAGCGGGTCGGAACTCCGTAATCACATCGCGTGTTCAATTTCTCTCTCTTTTTTTCTCTTTATTATCTTGCTATACTTGAATTGCTTGTGTGCTTGCTTGTATTGGGTACCAATTGAATTGTGTTAGGGTAGTTCATACCAAACCGGTCTAAAACCTCAATCGCTTCCGCTAAACCTTGATTAAACCGCCCCCTTTAGGGACAACACACACATTGTCAATTTGTCATTTGCGGGGATAAATTACACTAATTAGATAAGCGGTACAAGCAACACCGTTTCAATTGTTTGGGAGACTAAATAGTATAACCAGGAAAAGGGAAGTTGAAAAAGCATATTATTTTAAGCCCTTAATAGACACCATAATCCAGGCGAAAAATTTTAGTCACTTAAGCTTGAACATCGGACATCAAAGATGGGTAATCTTGAAAATAAAACACAAATGGATATGTATGCAATTATTTTTTGAAATAAAAGGCTACTTATTTATAGAGACTTTAGTCAACTCTGTAAATTAGAGTTTATTCATGTTTTGCGTTCAGTGGAAATTGAACTCGTTATTTCTAAAATAACAGCGGAGCCAATGACCATCCGTGCTGGTCTCCACGTTCATACGTATGCAATTATACATGAGCAAGATCTTTAATTAATTGAACAGCGTATAAAATTAACTGAGGGAATGTCTGAAAAAGTACCTCAGAATTCACCTCTCGACTTTTTGTTGACCCTCCCCATTTTTCTATCCTTATCTTGCTTGGCATGCCTGTGATGATTTTTAAACATTTAATCAATTTATTTAAAGAATAGAAATGGGAAGTTTAACACACGCACACTCACTTTTGTGTAGGGTTGGATATATTTTATATTTGAGCCTCTATTACCTTTTTTGATGCTGATTTGTGATGTTTTAGGTTGCACAGTTTGACCAGAAAATAATAATAAATTAATAATTGTACTGTTTAAAGAAAAAAATGGTCAAATTGAAGCAAGCTGCTTAAGAATTCGCAGTAAGAAGATTCGAAGAACCACAAGAATGATTTTTTTTTTTTTGAATGACTGAACCACAAGAATAATGGTACGCCATATGCGGCATTGGGCACGTTCCTCGCAGAATCTTTTACATAAAACTAGGGTGATTTACGTCATTACGTGCACACCGTATGTACCTGTGAACATATCTGTGTAACGAGTAAAAGAAATCTCCAATAATGAAAATCCCCAGTAAAAGAAAGCTCAGACAATTAATGTTTTTAGTTTTATAAGCAGCAGATTGCGTGGCCTAAGCTTTGTAGTCTACTTTGTAGTGAACACGTTTTCATAATCAATTAAACCCACTTTTTACCCACTACGCTTTGCTGGACGCCACAGATAATAAAAAAGGATATCTAATTTAGGCATTCTGGTTCTGGTGCATATAGCATACCACACGAAGTTTTACGAACTAATTTAGGCATGATAGGTGCAAAGTTTAATTAATTACCCAGACCATAAAAGAAGTAGAATTCCATTGGGCCTGACCGAGCAACCAGCCAACCAGGCGGGTCATTATAGAGGAGGCTAATGATCTTGTTCTAACAAGGGTTATTCCGAATTCAATTAATGCAGGAGTATCAAGATAGAAAATGTTTACTTTTTTACCTAAAAGTCGATTTGGATAATTAGGCTCTGTTTGGATGATATGAGATTAAGGATAGAATTAGTTATTCACGATTAAAGTTCTTAATCGTATAATCTCAGATTAAAGTTTTTTTATTTGGATGATGCAATCTTACATCTTACATATAATAAAGATGCATGGATGATCCTAAAAGATGCGAATTAAAAGATGTCTGCCAAGTGAAGTCCTAAAAGGTGTGATTTAAAAGGTGCCTTGTCAAAAGATGCAATCGAGTAGATGTCTCCTACATTAAAGGGTACTAATATTTTATCTATAAATATGGCTCCCAAATTTAACTTTTCATCAAACATTTCACATTTGCAAAATGACAAAAATAATAGATATTGCATCACTCTGAAATAATAACAATATAGGCGGAATAAGTGCATGGGTCACGAAAATTTGGTCCGCAACATATTAGAAGACGGAAAATATATGGACCATAAATTTTATTCTACTAGATAGTAAGATTAATGTTTTATTTTTATACAATAAATTTTCCTAGATCATTTAAATTTCAATATATGAAAAGAATTCGTTTCCAACATTTTTTTTCATATTTATGCATTTGGGCCAACAATTTTATGGACAATATATGAATTTTAAAATGTTAAACTTTTTTTAATTATTAAAAATACTTAATTATAATATTACATTTCTTTCGAAAAATATTTTTTATTTTGATATTTAAGGAGGTGCTATACAAAGTGTTATTAATATTGAAGATTATCAACGGATCCAAAATGATTTTATGGAAAGCTCTATATATGTGAGATTAGATGTTTCAACATAAAACATATTGGAGGAAGCACCTTTTAAATTCGAAGGATGTCATTTATATGATACCTCTCTAAAGGATGCAATCAAGTGAATGTTTTAAAGGATGCGATTGAAAAAGTGCTATATATGGTCCCAAAAGATGTGAACGAAAAAATGCATATTTTAACATATATTCCATAAGATTTTATTTGAGATATATCTTTCCAAAAGATGCAATCAATTGAATGCCTTAAAGGGTGCGATTTAAAAGGTACTTCCCCAATTAGTAACAATAATTTACAATAAATTTGCACAATTGCACCCTTTGGGGAAGCACCTTTTAAATCGCACCCTTTAAGACATTCAATTGATTGCATCCTTTGAAAAGATATATCTCAAATAAAATCTTATGGAATATATGTTAAAATAGGCATCTTTTCGTTCACATTTTTTGGGACCATACATAGCACCTTTCCAATCGCATCCTTTAAAATATGCATCTTTTCATTGGCACACATTCATTGAATATATACTGCACATTCGCACTCTTTCATTTATTAATATTTAATTAACCTATCTATGATTTATTAACAATAATAATTTAAAATAAAACGTGCAATTTATCATACACAATTGCACTTTTATTTCTTTTTATTTAATTTATATAATTATGATTTTTTTATGATAATTTAAAAAGAAGGAAATTTTAGAATACATAATCACACCATTTCATTTGTTAACATTTAAGTAACCTAACAATCATTTTTTAAATATATATTTCAAATAAAAATGATATACTATTATATTTAAAACTATATATAGTACTTTAAGGAAGAGATGATATATTATTATATTTAAAATACATAATCGCACCATTTATATACTTTAAGAAAGAAATGTTTATCAAAGTCTTTTTTTTATTGAAATATCAAATGAATCATTAAGAAAATTTGTAAATTTACAAGTGTGTAGTATTAAAGATTTGCGTGTAAATTTATTATATTGTGTGTACTATTAAAGATGAATATTGTGTACAACTTTTCATGTGAAAATGATTATATTACCAGAATGTTTAAAGTATTATTATTGTTCTATCCTAATCAAATTGATTTATCAAATTAATTTTCTTATAGAAAATATACTTCAAAAAATTACTTTACATTAAAATTATTTATTCAGAATGATCTATATACTTACAACAAAAAAAATCATAACATTCCATGTATTCTTTAAAATATATAAAAACCAATATTGTCGAGCGAAGCTCGACGCACAAAACTAGTAAATAAATAATGAGTTGTGCCATTTTTCTCTTTTTTAATTCTTAATCTCACTCTCTTATTTTACCGTTTTGTCAGATTAGTTAATCCGTCTCCAACCGGAGTAAACCCTTAATCTAAGCTATTTGGATTGTGCCTTAATCGAGAATAGCTATTTACTCTAGTATAACCCCTTTTTCTATCCATCCAAACATAGGCTAAAAGAATATGATTCACTAAAAATAACCTTTCAAAAAGGAAATGCATGACGTTTTTAATGTATCAATTCAAATGATTAAATGAAACAACAGATTACGCACAAGCAGTGACAGGTAACAAAAGAAGGTGTCCTATACACACTACTTACACATTTACACATTTACGGCAGGACAAGGATTTTGGCTGGATCCTCTACGACGATTTATGTGCAACTCTCCGTGTAGGGGATACTTGGTTTAATGAAGTCTGTTTATCATGTTTAATTCATATTGATGAGTTTGGTAGAAAAACATCCATTAATTTGACATTGAATTTAAAAATTAGGCACCTTGAAGACCAAAGGGGCATGCTATTACTCCTAATGGCTATGGAACCTTGTGCGTAGTCCCAAACTTAAAATGATTTCAACCGGCGAGGCTTCTTTAAAAACACCATATATGAAACATCTCTTGCAAAGATTTCTTGTGAGGATACATATTGCTATCAGTTGTACATTAAAGCAATACATTCTCTACCTAGTAAAATCAGCTAAGATTATGACATATCATTGGATGTTTGGCCCTTGAACACCACAATAAAGTGGAAATTTTATAGTAACTTAGGCTAGATCGTCGGACTTCAAAGTAGGGCAATCCTGAAATCACACAGAAATAAGCTTAAATGTATATAATTATACATGAGAACTTTTATTGAACAATGTATAAAAAAAAATTCAGGGAAGTTCTGAAAAAGTACCTCAGAATTCACCACTGGAATTTTTGTAGACCCTCCCCATTTTTTAATCCTTGAACTTGCCTGGCTTGCCTGTTGATAATTTTTAAATATTTAATCAATTACAAGAATAAGCGAGCAAAATTTAATATACATACACCTACTTTCATAGGGTCAGATAGACGTAATTTGGTATTTGAGATTTTGTACCAATATATTTGAGACTTTACTTTCTTAGTTAAAGCTGTTTTATGATGTCTGCAATTTGTACATTCACCAAAATATTAAATAATAATAATAAATTGGGAATTGCTTTCCGTCATCTCTCTTATTCCGTCATCCCCATCATCCCTTATAGATGTTTTTCATTTTTAGAAAACGCATTCATAACTTCCCTTCTATTTTCGTAAGTACGGGGATGAGAGGATGAGAACTAGGGAGGATGAGCGCTGGAGGACGCGTTAATAACTTTTCCTTCTGTTGCTAACTCCCTCCTCTAACTAGGACATGCAAATAACTTCTCCCTCTGTTGTTGACTCCCTCCTCGAGCTAAAACGCATGAATAACTTCTCCCTCTGTTGCTGACTCCCTCCTCCAACTAGAACTATTATGCATATTAACTAGAACCTTTACTATATTAGCTAGAACCTTTATACATATTAACTAGAACTTTTATTATATTAACTAGAACTATTATGCATATTAACTAGAACCTTTATACATATTAACTAGAATTTTTATTATATTAAATAAAATTATTATGCATATTAACTAGAACTGTTATACATATTAACTAGAACTGTTATACATATTAACTATAACCTTTATACATATTAACTAGAACGGTTAATATAATAATTAGAAAATTTATTCTTATAACTAGAACCATTATGGATGGAGGGGGTTGGATAGGGGGTAAACGGGAGGATGGGAAGTAAAACAGAGGCCTATATTTTCTTTGTATCTGTGTCGCTTCATTCCCTCTGTGCCGCTCCTTCTCTCTGTGTCGCTCATCCCTCCCTCCCCACCTCTATATCGCTCATCCCTCCCTTTCCTCATCCGCTCATCCAAAAAAAGAAAACGCATCATTCCCTCATTCAAAAAAGAAAAATACATGGGAGGATGATGGAAATGATGAAATTTGGAGATAATCCTTATCAGCCCGATAAAAAATTGTACTGCTCGGAATGTGATATATAGAGAATAAAAGAGTGATATAGACCTCATAATTCCAATTAGTTTTCCATGTAATAAAAATGAGAACTGCAGTTTGCAAACCAACTCCAGCCAATTGACCAGTCCACATGCCCTGCAGTAAGTGCAATTTTTTTAAATTTCGCTTAAAAAAGCTGATGGATTATTCATTAGTTTCTATTCAATTAGATTTCTTGTTTCTTTACCTGGATTCCTTTGTTCAAAGGAAAAGCGAGTAAATAACCCAAGGGAACACCAATCAAATAATAACAGCCCAAATTGACATATGCTATCAACCACTGCCATCCTGCTCCCACAGCCACACCTATAGACGTGTGAATTATTAGTTAGCTAAAGTGTAACCAGTTACAGTACATACTGTTTAACTGAGTCAATTTTAATTTTAAAAACATTGAAGTGCCTAGACGATTCAAATGCAGATGGTGCAAATGTGAAGCAGAAAATAGTTTATGGATTTACAACGAATCTGAACAGAAATTTGAAGAAAAAAAATTTGTACTTTTGGGACGACAAATTAAGGAACCCAATGAAAGAGCAGTGCATTACCAGCAAATAACAATGAATAGATATAACATATAAAAAAGATGCAGAAAAAATTACAGGATCTGTTTGCTAGCTGCACATTATGGAAGGGCAAAATAGTATATATGCTATTCTGGTAAAAATGATTTAAAAAGAAAGGAAACAAATTCAGAATAGATTCTGAACAGTTCAATTTTGATATTCTGCCCAAAAGTCGCAATTTGAGAAAAGTAGTACCAGATAACACGGGTTGGATGCTATTGAGAAACAAGGAAAAGGCAAAGACAATGGCAAGCCTTGAGACAGCGTCAACTACTTCAGGATTGTTGGTGAAGGGAACCCCATACACATTCCTTAAAGCCACAATAAGTACAAAAAAGAAAATGCCAAGTGTAACTGATGACATGAGCACCACCAAAACTGAAAAATGTGCTGCTCGCGGCCTCCCTGCTCCTAGCTCATTTGATACCCTTACACTGTTGTAATTTTTATATTAGATATTTAGATGTAAGATTCGTGAAAAATCGATGTACTGATTAACTTGTAACAACTGAAACTGAAGAAAAGGAAAAAAAAATTGTGATACCTTATAGCAGAATTGAGGCCGAAAAAAATCATGTTTTGCCACCCAGATAAATTCATACTGCGAATATATGGAGCATCAAAAGAATATAACACACAACAATTCTTTCAGTAAAAAATGTGAAGTAAAAATTTTGAGACCAATTTCAATATGATAACACGGCTTTTGATGTTAAGTCTTACGTAAGCTTAATACAAAAGAATATTTAACTAAAAGCACAAAGGTTACTAACAAAAAAAAAAAAAAAAACAAGAGGTATATGACTACATCTCTGCTCTTCTGACTACGCACTAGAAGTTGAATATGACTACATAGTATGCTGCATTATCTGTGAAACACATTTTCTCAGGAACAACATAGTTTATACACAACATCTCTGCTCTTCTGATTATTTGATTAATTGTGAATCTGTGAAAGAGATTAGAGCCTAACCAAATAGACATGGCAGCAACTGCAATTTGTGCATTCTTCAGGTTGCCAGCTATCACAATCAATATCATGAGAAACCAAAACTCCAGGCTGGAGCAGATTTACAATTCATTAGTCTTAATGAAGTTTTCAATAATTACATAAAGATCATATCATCAAATATATTGAGAACAAAATTGTTTACCACATCATGATGGCAGAACCAATAGACAACTTGGTAAATGCGCCCAAATTTTTGAATGCCAGCCTACTAAATCCATTCCAAACACCAGGACAATATCCCATGGCAATGTAAGTGAACTGCCCTAAAACTACAAACCACCATGATGCATTAAGAGCAATTGCTGCACCTGCAAGGCCAAGCCTGAGTTGAACTATCAGCAGCCAGTTCAAAAACAGGTGAAACACCAGTGCGGCACCTGCGACAGCTGCCGTTATCATGACCTTGCTCTGTGCTAACAAAAACTTCTGTATTGGGAAGTTCAGTCCAAATGCAAAGAGCTGGGGGATCATGTAGAGCGAGTATTTTCCAGTGAGCGATGCAATTTCTTTATTTTGGTGGAATAAAAGCAATATTGGTGTGGCCAAAAGGTAAATTGGAAGGAGGCATATGCACATCATGGTGAGGATGATCCATGAGCGTTGCAAGTATACGCCAAGCATATGGAGCTGTTTAGCACCGTATGCCTGGCCGCAAAGTGTCTCCAAGGCGCTCCCCATTCCAAACTGCCATATCAATTTATTGTACAGAAACATGATAAATACATGCATCAATGAGTTGGTACATATTTGTTAATCAAAAGAAAGCACATGACAATAAATTTTGTGTATACTATATTACTATAAGTTATTGGAGTATTATGCACATTGACATATCATTACATCGGTCAAACTTTTACTTATACTTCATAATAGTACTGCTGTACTGGCAGTTGGTACTGGTGTTGTGTCTTCTTATTTTTCATTCTTAGATTACCTCCTTCTGCCACAATGCTGCTAACTTCTAATTTTTATTTACAGCCCACTGACTTTCCCAAAATAATTACTTGCAACTTCAATAATTTATCGGATTCAACATGCATGATCTGACTTAAAATTGTTAATGTACCCGATAAGTGGTGCTTATATTAATCCTAAAAAATATTTATCTACCGTATTTTGGCCTTCTCTAAAAATTTTGCATATAAAAACGGCCCGGTAAATGGATTCTAATTTTCATTCAACATACATGATCTATTTTGTGTAAGTTCAGCCAGTCAGTCTCGGATCCTTTTCTGGCGAGGTCGCCAGGATCCTGGCGGGGTCGTCAGGATTCCTGGCGGAGTCGCCAGGACGGAGACTGCATCTGGACAGAACAAGTGATCTCAGCGCCTTTTGGATTCCACCGACCCACAGCGCCTCCTGAGTGATTTCTGACCTTTTTAACACCCTGTTCTGATGGAGAACAGTATGAGAAACATATCCTATCACTCTATTCACCAAAATAGAGAGGAAGATAGAGATTTGAGGGAGACGTGGTCTAGTCCGACATCCCGGAAGCACGCCATCACTGTAAGGGAGGCCGATCGGACTAGTAGTGCCCTCTTTCCTGCAGGAACTGGTGGCCATGGAGTGCTTGAAGACTGGAAGTTCTCTCTCTGGTGAAGCATCTCATCCACAACACTCAAAAACAAGCAATGGCTGGAGGTAACCCTGGATCCTGGTTATTTCCGCATTAAGATCCTAGAAACACTTACAGTTGGTATCAGAGCCTATAAACCTCTGTCTTGTTTGTTAGAACTGAATTTCATTAAGGTTTAACGAGAAATTCAGATTAGTAAGTGTTATGGATGAGTACTGGTTGTTAATTAGGGATCAATTAGGCTTAATTTCGTGTTTTGATGAAGAATTAGGGAAACCCTAAATTCTGATTCGATTGTCTGACTTCGTGAAGCGATATCTCAAAATTCGTATATCCGATTTGAGTGAGGTTTTTGGGATTGGAAAGATTTCTGAGTCTACTTTCCATAAAGTCCAAAATCTCGGAAATCCAACAGGTATACAGTGAGATAATCAAGTTGCAAGCAGAAGATGTCGGACTGTCAGTTTCTGAAATTTCTGACCTTTTGGCAGTGCGGGACAGTTTTCTCTCATTAGATAATTCGGTTTTGCATGAAACTTTACAGAGAAGTAGGTCTTTCATAGGTCGTTCCATAGAGTGTAAATTTGAAAAATTTCGATAAAGTATGAGAGAGTTATGCTATCCACAATAAAGGTCATTCTGACATTTTGTCAGAATTAGTCTGTGATAGCCTGCTTTTCTAGAGGCATAGCTTTTGATCTATGAACTTGTTTATGTTGAAATTTGCGTTGTTAGATAGATCTTTGAGTCTAGTTTCTGGAATGACCAAGAACGCAGAAAACGAACAAGTATAGAAAAAGTTAATAGTATTTTACCAGATAGTGCGCAGTCTGTCAGGAAATTCTGGTTGCTCTCGGCTAGATTTCTGGCGATCCGCCAGGATTCAGACGGGTCCGCCAGAAATGGTCCGGAAATGAATTTTCACACGAAAATCAAGGAATAAGCATGTTGATATTGGTTCTCTAATGTTAGATAAGACTTAATGATAGATTAATTATAAAGGAAGTCTATAGAATAGACACAATTTGCTAAAATACTATTAATTTGTGTTAAAGATGGTTGGCATCTTTTGTAGAAAAAATTGATTTGTCAACAGTGCTATGATTGTTTGATGCTATAGTAGTATAGTAATGATGCAGTCCACAGACCATCATACTATAAGGAATACTCTATAAGTATTAATACTGCTAGCATTCATTTGACAAATATAGATAACTATACATGTGGTATAGTGGTATAACACAAATTGTATTTATAAAGGTTATGACAATAATTGTGCATATGGTAATTATTCAGATATAGACAATTATAATTATATAATCTATGTTAAACTTAAGTCTTATAAAGCAGGCGGATACGAACCGTATGGGTCTCTAATAGACAGTTTAGTTCATGTCTGCATAAAGATCAATACACCACTTGGGTTGGTTTCTGGCGACCCGTCAGGATTCTGGCGGGTCCGCCAGAAAACTAGCAGGAAAAGTGATGCTCTCGGGAGAGTTCCTGGCGACCCGCCTGGATTCTGGCGGGTCCGCCTGAAAAATACCCGAGGAGAGTTTTATGTCCAAGTGATTGATATATATATATATTAATTAATTGTAGAGTAGCCACAGAATCTTCAATTGCATTCATGTATATATATTATATAGTGTATCTATGAATCACATTAGGATGAATGGACATGATTTGTATCTAGTGACGAATATACTTTAATTGATTAAGGTTTAGCCACAGCACCCTTAATTACATTAAGGCTATGTATATATAAAGTTTATGAAGTCACATTTGGATTAAAAGGACACAAGATGGTAATACATCAGAATGGTGAAGTCAATATCGTCCCACAGGACTATCGATGGAACCAAACTAATGTATTAGGATATAATGGTTAATTATGAATGCTTAATTTGCCCACAGGGATTAAGTATAGGAATATAGTTAACTAGTTATATCATGAAGAGTCATGTATAATATTTAGCCCACAGGTAATATTATGCAGGAATTGACTCATAAGGTTAAAACGCTTAGTTTGCATTGGTAAACTAAAGTATAAAGTTATGTCTCAATATAAAGTATAAGCACGTATCGGTTTTACTTTCATAAAGGAATAGCAGATTCCCTTTAGATATGATAAGTTCAAATGTTCCTGAGTTGAGGATAATAGTTATAAGGCCTGGAAGGATGCTGTTCTCCTTCATTAAGGTTGTAAGGATATTGAACATGCCATCTAGAATGATCAACCGATGGATCTACTTTTGAGAATGAACTTATAAACATGGGTCATTAAGAACAGTGGGAGCAGTTTAACTGCTTATTTATCATGTTTATGTCGAAAAAGTTCTTTCAATGTTTTGTAGTTTCGGTTGATGTGTATTTCAATGAAATCCTTACTTGAGGCATTATATGAGTAGTTTGCCTATTACGTTAAGGCAAATATAGAAATATTAGTCATGTAATTATCACTTTAAGCTAACTACCATTACAGTTGTGCGATAGCACATAATGCAAATGAGTGATTTGGTTATTCAACTAAAGAGTCTATATGATATTTCTCAGTCATTACTTGTGTATTTTATTATGAACACTTGGCCAGTTTAGTATAATCATGTCAAAACTCTTATAAGGATCACAACACACATAAGGATCAATAGTCAATCAAGATTTTTCTGACCATGTGTGTTCAGCAAGAGAAGAGACATGTTATGGACTAACCTGAGAGTGTTCATAGGATTAAAATATGATTAACAAGTAAGAAAATGACTAGAAGACATCAAGCTATAGTCTTCTTGTATCTCTTAACTGATGGTACTCACAATAAATGTATCTCTACGTACCTTCAAGGTTTTTTGGGTGGAAGTAGAGAAACAATATGGTGTGCAGATTGTGAGGTCAGATACTTGTAAAAGAGATAAGAAATATGACTAGGATTTTAGAATCTAGAAATTTTAATTTCTAGAGAATGTTCAGATTAGTGGGAGTGATCAGTGTTTGGTCATAAAGAAACTCCCTCTAACACATAATTGGATGATATTCATACAGGATTAACGAATATTGAAAATCTAATTATTGACATTCGATAACCGACGTATAATACAAGAATTTAGATCAAGTTGAACATTAAGATTCAACATTAAGGTGATCTAATAAAGGAATAAGGTCGGTTAATCCTAGTAATGATAATGTAATTTATCTACATGACTCTTATGAAGATATCTATGTTGAGCATAATCCTATTGCATTTTTTGAAGTGATGACTTGCAATTAATCCATGTAAAGGTTAATGCCATGTAATATGAATTGGAATCAGTGATGTAGTAAAGTCTGGAGTCTAGTTATCTTATGGTTTAAACCTATTGTTTGTAGTGGATTTGCTAAAACAATAAGGATTCATAAGTAACATCATGTGTCACAAGATTAGACTTATCATCAAATGATTCATTTAAGAGAAGGAATTGACTACGTGAAAGTTTCTTTCATGTATGAAGAAAATTCACTTCGTGTAATTTGGCATTAGTAACTCATCCGGTTTCGAGTTACATCAAATGGATGCAAGGGGTTGCACTTTCATTAGAGGTAGTGAGCATTTGATTAGCAAGCTAAGAAAATCCATATAAGAATAAAACAAATATCTCACAAATGGTATTTCGAGTTCTATGAGGTATTTTTTCATATGGTTTAGAAGAAAATTATCATGAACTAGTACGTATACCAGGATTAGTGGGAGCATAATTTGTTTTCTTGTTTTATATGGATGGTATTCTACTTGCAATTAGTGATAAATGATTATTTCATGAGGTGATACACTTACTTTCTAATATATTGATATCAAGATATGGGTAAAGCCTTGTTTGTTGTAGGCATAAGGATCCATAGAGATAGGAGTCAAGTTATTCCCGATCTATCTCATCAAGCATATATCAATAAGGTATTAGAAAGATTCCGGATGGAAAAGTATTCATCAAGTCCAGCACCTATTCAAGGTGATAAATTCAGTTTGAATTGATATCCTTAGAACAACTCAGAAAAGGAACAAGTAGTGAATATTCCAAGGTTTTGGCAATTTAAAAGCATAAAGTATGTTCAGGTTTGTGCACAATAACTAACATAGCTTTTTGCCATTTGGAATACTTGAACTGATATCATAATAATAAGGGAAATAGACCACAGTTAAATGCTAAGAAAGTAATGATATATCTTTAAGGTACTAAAGATAATGTGCTTATGTCTCAACAAACTTATAAGTTGAAGGTGTTTGGGTACACAAACTGGTTGTGTCGATTTTGTAAATCGAATTAAGGCTACATGTAAGTCAGTGGGACTATGTCATCCAGAAATGTCTTGTAGACATTGTTTATTACTTCAGCATAAAGTGTAGTTTGTTGAGTGTTTTGAGACTGCCTTCCGTGGTGGTTGAAGAGTTTTGTTTTGAGGCTTAGAATCTCGGATTCTATATCTAAGCCATTAAGGATTCTGTGTGATGATTCTATTGCGGTCTTTCAAGTCCAGAAAGATAAAGGTAAAAGTCGAGGTTAATATATCGACATTAAGCATCTGGTTTTGAAAGAGCATTAAGGAGAATCAAGTGGTCATTTATTTATATTCACACAGAATAGTCGCTGACCGATCTTTGAATATATACTGCAGCTAAAGGAATTCAAAGATCATGTAGCGGATTGTAGGAAATGGTCCTATGAATTAAATTGATCGTACGATTGTAAACAAACTCTTCATAAAGGTATAGATGTTTTTCTCATGTTGATTGTGCGCACATATATGGTATATATATTTGATCATGTGATGAGAATTACATCATAAAGATAGACCGAGAATAAACGTTGGGTTTATTCATAAAGAAATTACAGATAATCACATAAAGGGTTGAATTGAGAGTTTCAAAGTACATTTGTAATACATGGAAAGTAATATTCGCATTTACTAATTGCCACAACATTAGTAACGATAAGAAGACTTACTGCCATGATTCGTGTATTTTGTCACTATCATTCAGCATAAGGTAAACAGGAAGGATTATTGTTTAATATGGTGGAGGCTGAGATCAAGTGGGAGAATGTAAGTTCAGCCAGTCAGTCTCGGATCCTTTTCTGGCGGGGTCACCAGGATCCTGGCGGAGTCGTCAGGATTCCTGGCGGGGTCGCCAGGATTCCTGGCGGGTCGCCAGGACGGAGACTGCATCTGGACAGAACAAGTGATCTCAGCGCCTTTTGGATTCCACCGACCCACAGCGCCTCCTGAGTGATTTCTGACCCTTTTAACACCCTGTTTTGATGGAGAACAGTATGAGAAACATATCCTATCACTCTATTCACCAAAATAGAGAGGAAGATAGAGATTTGAGGGAGACGTGGTCTAGTCCGACATCCCGGAAGCACGCCATCACTGTAAGGGAGGCCGATCGGACTAGTAGTGCCCTCTTTCCTGCAGGAACTGGTGGCCATGGAGTGCTTGAAGACTGGAAGTTCTCTCTCTGGTGAAGCATCTCATCCACAACACTCAAGAACAAGCAATGGCTGGAGGTAACCCTTGATCCTGGTTATTTCCGCATTAAGATCCTAGAAACACTTACATTTTGAAATTGATATGAACCTGTAAGCGAATTTTACGATTATTTTTTTAGGGCCAGCAAAGCGCATTTATGATTATAAAATTATGTTTTAAAATAAGAAAACTAAACTTATTTAAAAAAAAATCCGCGTTTTACGTATCCATCAAGATGTAAATATCATATCTTAAAATTTGAGCCAAAATAAGAATTTCTTCATAAAAATATATTTAAAAAAAATTTCAACTAGAAAGAACGTCACAGTTAATCTACAAAAAGAAAGGGAAGAAAGGGAGTGGTTATTTACAAAAAATATATTTAGGTCAAAACTTAGCCAGAATTTTGAAAAGAAACATTTTTTTGAGATAATATAACTATACTCAATGAAGAACGCACACTGTGGATATATCACTGTTCGAAATGTATAGTAAAATGAACTTCCAGCTGGACTGATATCAAAAGGTTTCCAATTCATTTATCATTTTGTTCTTCTTTTAATTAGTTTGCTTTGTATTGAACATACCATTATACCAAAGGCGAGGCCAGTGATGACCAAGTTTCCTGTAGAAACTGCATCAAGCTCGAGAGTCGTCAGGTGGCCCGCAAAAACAAGTGTTACGGCCCCCAAAGAATACCGCCCAATGAAGGCGAAAATGGCAGGGCCGGCGAGGTACCAAATTCTCTTATTCTCCTCCTTAGCCTCATTTAGGAATTGCTTGATGCTACTTATCTCCTTCAAATCCTGACCAGGATTTCCATCGTGATCGACTGGGTGATCAGATTCTTGATCTCTAGTATGTTGTTGCACTTTTTCCGCCATGTTAACCTTTTCTCTCTTTCCCTCTCTTTCTGTTATGTTTCTCTGCTTTGTTTGCCAGGTAATAAATAAAATTCGGCACCTTTGCATGTGCAGAAGAGAACCATATACTTTGGATCTGCTCCGATACCTGTACATATATGAGTAGCCAAAGTCAAATATCAATTATTATTGGTATATTTTTATATATATGAGTACCACAGCATAACGTGTGAAACAAGCTTTTTGGGTGATCTTTTACTACGGAACACAGATGTATCTTTAAACATAGAAATAAATTTTATTTTCCTCGAATGGTCCAGTTACTGATCAGACAGTTAAATTGAAATTGAAATAGTGGTTGCCTGACGAATGAGGTATTTGATCTGAGAGAGTCCTCATCAGATAGGTCCGATCTAAAAAACAATATATTTGATCGATTTGATACGTGGTTGGATATCAATTACTAGACGAAGCAACAATATATTTTGGTTTTCCGTCTAATAAAAAAATAAGTTGAACAATATATCTACTTGTACGCTGATAAATTGTGCAACATATTTTTATTGCATAATATTATTTTATTTCTTTATTTGTCCACATACGATGGCATATTTTGCTAGTTTCAAGTAATGTGAGATTGCTTAATTAGGTCAACAAGTGTCCCTTCCTATTTGGAAGTTGGGATGTAAAAGAATTTAATTCCCCCGAAACTAACCAATTTCTGTTGATATGATTTACCCAAAACTCATATTAAAAAGGAATTATATCTTAGAATTTGTCTATAGATATTTATTGTACATTGTAGCCACCCCGACATGGTCAAATTTTATTCCCCAACGGCCAACGTCGTTGCGTAATCGGTGAATCGCTAATTCGCTATACCCTTGACCACGTGGTAACGCCGTCCTATATATTCTAAAGAGGGTTCAAGGACTAAATGGCTATAAAAAAAAAAAAAGTCTTAATAGAGGATACCATTATACCAACTCATAATTTGAAGGAGGTATAACATGAACAGTGGGAATAGAACATCTGGATTGAAATACAAGATAGATACCTTGGGAAGATACACCGTAACTGTGGGCAAATGACTGACATGAACAGTGGTGGGAGAATAATTGCACGCCGAAATTTATAAGTTATACAGCACATACACCGTTGACTGAAATATAAACTAAATGCTTCATAGAGGTACAACTGTCGATTAAATTATTTTTGTTAATAAGGAATTAAGGATAAATCGTGATCTAACAATATTTGTTATGTCCTTAACTCTTTATATATAGTGCTTTTTGTAATGTCTTGTGCATCACACTTCTTATTATTCTTTTTTCTTCGCTGCTCTCAACATGTAATTCACAAAATCTATTTTTTTAAAGCAAAACTAATAGTAAAAAAGTAATTGCTGGCATTAGTTTTAATTTTTAAAACTGATTAATACAGTATTGAGGCCTGTAAAGTAACGCAAAGCTCGATATTATAATGGCACTTCTTAATTAAATATTATTTCAGCAAATTTATAGAATAAAATAAAAAATATTAAAATTGACTAGATAAAAAGCACGAGAACAAGAGGTTTTTGGCAGCAACGGCCAACGAAGTAGAATGAAGTGGGCCACGCATGGGAATGAGAACTCTTCTTTCCTGCTTTTTTTTTTTTTTTAACACACGAATCGGAGTCATCGGACAATACAAAAAGGGAATTGCATTGCGGATTTAAGGCGCTAGAGAATGAACGAGTCCAATGGGTGCTCGTGTATAATATTAACAGGGCGGAGCCAGAGTTTTAAGAAAGGCGGCAAATGATGTTTATGATGAAATTTTTAGATTTTTTGGGAGGTAAATTGAATAAAACAAAATGATTTATATGTAATTCTTACATTTTTAAGGGGTTATTTTGAGATTATGAGGACATTATTCAGTTTTCACTGCACTTACTTCCGCCCCTGCATGTATATCATTTTTAAAACAAAGATAATTACTACTTGTCATCCACCTAATTGTCATCACCGTTATCCACGAACAATCACAGCGCTTCGATCTGATCCGAGTGATTCGAGCGCGCGCACCACCCTCACCGAGCGATCCGAGTGCGTGTTACTTTCTCTCCCTCCGCTCCTAGGCACGGGTCCCCCTCCCTTCTCTCTTTTCTTTCGTGAGTTCCCCTCCCTCCCTTCACTCTTCTTTCTCCATTATCATTTTCTTTCATCCTCTCTTCTAGCCCTCTCTATTTATTTTATTTTTTTGTTTTTCACTGGTCCTCTTTTTTTTTTTCTATCTCCCTTCTATCTAATGTTATATATGTTCACTTTTATTTTTTTTATATGAGTTCAAATTATTTGTAATATATGTTTAATTTATTTGGTACATATATATATATTCAATTTATTTATGTCCATATTTTTACGAGTTTCATGGTGTTTGTTATATTTGTTCAATTTATTATTATATATGTTCAATTAGTTGGGTATATCTATTCATTTTATTTGTTATATCTATTTTATATATGTCCACTTTTATTTATTACATCTGTTCAATTTATTTGTAAGATATGTTCATTTTATTTGTTATATATGTTCAATTTATGTTCACTGTCAGCATGTTTTTAAGATTTGTTCAATTTATTTGTCATTTATGTTCAGTTTATTTGCTCACTTTTACTCTTTACTCTTTTGTATGAGTCCGCATTATTTGTTACATCTGTCCAGTTTATTTATTTTTTATGTTCAATTAGTTGTTATATTTGTTCAGTTTATTTCTTATGTATGTTAAATTTTGCTCTTGTATATATACACTCTTTTGATTATATGTTCATATTATCTTTGTATTTGTTCAAATTATTGTTGTATATGTTCATTTTAAAAATGCAAGATAAAGTGTGACGGAGAGGAAAAGAAAATAGATAGCGAGGGAGGGAGGGAGGGACGAAAGGCAGTGCAAGGGAATAAGGACCGCTAGCGAGGAAGGAAGGGTGCATGAGGGAAGAAGAGCGAGTGAGGGAGGGAGGGGCATCTCACCCAGGTGCACGGAAAAAAAAAAAAGTAAAAAATGAAAGGGAGAGGAGGGTTGGATGACGCAGATGATTTTCCGCTAAATGATGCTTATCAGCTAAACAAATGTCAGATTCAGTTATAACAAAATGGACATGATAAGGTGTAAAATTTAATTAAAATATCCAGACCACAAGAACTAAGGCTCCGTTTGGATAAGGTGTGGGAAGAAGGAAAGAAGGAAAGAAGTGGGAAGAAGTATTGGGAAGTGTGTAACTTTGTGAAAAGTTTAAATTATTTATAATAAATTTATTCTCTTATTCTTTTCTTCCCTTTTTCTCAAATGAAATCTAAACGGAGCCTAAAAGAAGTAGTATTCCACATTGGGCTTAACCGAGCACCGGGCCTGTCTTTACAAAAGGGGGCTTATACAAGATACTAACTAGGGAAATTCTAAGTTCGTTTATTGTGGGAGTTTTAAGATGAACAATGTTTGTAATTTGGATAAAAACGTACGAGTATATGACTCACTAGAATGACTTTTAAAGGGAAAAAAAATGTGGATGAATTTGAAACAAATCTAGCTAGGCTACTCGTTAACAAAGAAAAAATATGAGAATACATTACGCACAAGTAGTGGACAGCTAACAAAAGATGTCGGAATGAAGATGCACACATTTTCATTTGCAGTGAGAACAACACTAATTAAATCAGTGGTACAGGCAACACTTTTGTATCAAGTGGCAGCAGCAATGCTACCAATACGATTGTTAGGGAGATTGAATAGTATAATAAACCAGCCCGAATTACTTAAGCAATCGAATTAAACATATTCTCCCAGAATTTCAATAATTAAACATGCCTTCTTTTAGTGAAATTGAAATTTCTTAAGCAATTCAGACTAGGTTTCTTGCTGACAACAATTGAAAAGGCACAGTGGAAGTCTAATACCCTTCCAGAATTCTTATTAGCATGTTAACTCAAATCAACCAGCACATCCATTAATTAAGCATTGAAATTTGAACTCAGACACCTTGGAGATCTGTGGGACCTGCTTTGATTCCCAATGATTACTCAAGACCTGCTCCCAAACTAATTTAGTATAGTAAGGAATTTTCTTAGTTACTAGTTGAAATTTTCCTTACTAAAAATTCTTCTGACGAAATATATTTGTTATACAAGACAGAAAATGCAAGGAAAACAGTTTTGCCACTTAGGCTAATTCAGACTTCAGCGAACAGTAATCCTGAAAATCACACAGAAATGAGGATATGTTTATATTTACACATGAGAAAGAACTTTAGCTGAACAACGTAAAATATATTGACAAAAGTTCTAAAAAGTAACTCAGAATTCACCTCTGGACTCGTTGCAGACCCTCCCCATTTTTTAATCCTTGAACTTGCCTGGTTTGCCTGTTGATAATTTTTAACACTTTAAACTCTTTTAAATGAGAAATGGCAGACACACACACACACAAACACACAGCGTAGGGTTGGATCGACTCAATTTTGCATGTGAGATTTTGTGCCAATATATTTAACACTTCCCTACCTAAATTAATGTTTATTTATGATATATTGATGTCTAAGTTGTACATTCTGACAAAAGAATATTAATAAATGTACTACTCGGAGTGTGATATAGAGAACAAGAGAGTGAGACCTCATTATCCCAATTTGTGTTCCATGTAATGAAAATGAGAACTGCAGTTTGCAAGCCAACTCCAGCCAATTGACCACCCCACATACCCTGCAGTAAGCGCAATTTTGAGATAGCCCTTATATGTATTTGGAAGTGAATAGTTAAGCAAAATTAATGAAATTATTCACTAATTTCATTTAATTAAACTTTTGGTCCCAATACCTGAATTCCTTTATCCAAAGAAAAACCGAGTACATAACCCAAGGGAAATCCAATCAAATAATAGCAGCCCAGATTGACGTATGCTATCAGCCACTGCCATCCTGCTCCCACAGCCACACCTGTAACAATGTGAATTAGTAGTTAAACTGAGTACCTGAATACAGTACTGACTGTTAAACTAAGTCTACTTTAGATTTTGAATTCAATGAAAACCTACACAATTTAGGTGCCCTGGGAATAGATACTTATTATGACACGTATAAACAATCTGATAACAAGTACCTGATAACACCGGTTGGATGCAATTGAGAAATAGAGAAAGGGCAAAGAGAGTGGCAAGGCTGGAGACAGCATCAACTACTTCAGGATTGTTGGTGAAGGGAACCCCATACACATCTCTTAGAGCCAAAGTAAGTACAGAAGAGAAAAGGCCAAGTAAGACTGATGACATAAGCACCACCAAAATTGAAAACTGGGCTGCTCTAGGCCTCCCTGCTCCTAGCTCATTTGATATCCTTACACTGTTAAATTGTAATTTTGTATTACATGTTAGATTTGTGAAAGTCGAGAAATTGTAATAACTGGAATTCAACATAAGAAAGTAGATTGTGATACCTTATAGCAGCATTGAAGCCGAAGAAAATCATGATCTGCCACCCAGATAAATTCATACTGCCAATATAACGAAAGATAGGCAATAATTCTTTTGTCAAAAATATGCTGTCATGATTTTGATTCTCATTCAAGAAATTATTTGGGAAATGCATAAAAAAGAAGATTTATCATAAGTAGTAACAGACTGGACTAAACAGCACAACCAAAGTACAAGAAGTTCAATTGTAGGAGTATATGCTATGCTGTATTCTCTGAGAAAATCATTGTCTTTCAAGAATATAAATTATACATTGGATATCTTTGTTTTTCTAAATCAATAACATGACTTAATTTATTTAATCAATTCCAATTGAGATGAGAGGCTAACCAAATAGAAATGGCACCAACCGCAATTTGAGCGTTCTTCAGGTTGCCAGCTATTACAATAGTAATCATAAGACACCAAAACTCTAGGCTGGGAAAGTTATTGACAATTCATCAGTCTTACTTAATAAGAAAGAAACAAAAGGAGTTATTTTTGTCATAGTTTATATAATTACCGATCAAATCAAAAAGAGAACAAAAGTACTTACCACGTCATGATGCCAGAACCAATAGACAACTTAGTAAAAGCGCCCAAATCTTTAAATGCCAACATACTAAACCCATTCCAAGCACCAGGACAATACCCCATGGCAATGTAAGCAAACTGCCCCAAAACTATGAGCCACCACGATGCATTCAGCGCAATTGCCGCACCTACGAGGCCGAGCCTGAGTTGGACAATCAGCAGCCAGTTCAAAAACAGGTGAAACACCAGTGCAGCAGCTGAGATGAGTGCCATTGCCAAGACCTTGCTCTGTGCTTGTCAGAACTTCTGCATCGGGAAGTTCAACCCATAAGCGAAGAGCTGGGGGATCATGTAGAGAGAGAATTTGCCAGCAAGGGATGCAATTTCTTCATTTTGGTGGAAGAACAGTAATATTGGGGTGGCAAAAAGGTAAATTGGAAGGAAGCATATGCACATAGTGGTGAGGATGACCCATGAGCGTTGCATGTATACACCGAGCATATGGAGCTGTTTAGCACCGTATGCCTGACCACAAAGTGTCTCCAAGGCGCTCCCCATTCCTAACTGCATTAGCATTGTGTGAAATAGAGGTTATTTTTGTTGGAAAATATCATTACCAAGTTGCTGTTATATCTGTTAATCAAATCAATAGTTATTAAACACACAAGACTAGTTTCTGTATATACTATAAATCTTTGTATTATTAAACACATTGTCATATGATCAGACAATCAGACCTTTTTGCAACTTCATAATAGTGTTGGAAGTTGGCTACTTGGCGCTGGTGTTATGTGCTCTTCCTTATTCATTCGTAGACGACATTTTTCTCCAATAATGCAGCTAACAGAACTTCTAACTATTATTTACTGCCTACTGGTTTCTCCTAAATAATTTAACATGTAAAGTAGGTTCAGTTTCTTATTGGACTCAAATTTGGATCAAGATGCATGATCTGATTTGAAATTGATATGAACCAGATAACTCTTCCTTATCAATATTTTTGCTCTTCTGGTAATAATTCTCATAAAACAATAAAATATTTACTTAATTTTTTTCTTGTCTATTGCTTTCTATACTGAAAAATTAACACTTAATTAGGTCCCACTAATTTATTGTATTCAATTTTGAATTAAACATGCATTATATATTTTGAAACTGATATGAATCCGAGAAGAAAATAAAGATTATTAAAAGTAGATATTTTACATATTGATGAAGATGTAATGTAAATTATCATAAATCCCATGCACATACACATTATTTTAGTATTTTCAAACAAAATTTGAATCGGTATAATAATTTATTAAAAAAAATAGAAATGATATGGTCCTCTATTTTAAAAAAAACTAAACTTCCAGAGTAGAAAATTGTCGCTCTTCAATTAGATAAATAGGATAGGAAGTGGCTACTTTAAAAAAATTGTAGGTCAACAACTTGGACACAATCCCAAAGGAAACATATTTTCTTAGAAAGCAATTATACTTAATTAATAATCGACAGTTCAACACCACGAAGATATGTCAATGTTTGAAAATAGCAAAATGAACTTCCTGGACTATATACCTATTCCCAGTAATCCAGTTATAGTTGAATCTGTTCTTCTTTAATTTTATTAGTATGCTTTGTATTGAACATACCATAATTCCCAAGGAAAGGCCAGCGATGACCAAGTTTTCTGTAGAAACCGCATCGAGCTCAAGAGTCGTCAGATGGCCAGCGAAAACTTGCGTTGCGGCCCCCAGAGAATACTGTGCGATGGAGGTAAAAATGGCTGGGCCGGCAAGGTACCAGATTCTCTTATTCTCTGCCCTGGCCTCCTTGAGGAATTGCTTAAAGCTCTTGATCTCCTCTAAATCATGACCAGGTTTTTCATCATGATTGTAGTGTTGATCAGTTTCTTGATCTCTAGTAACATGGATTAGTGGCTTCGTTAGTCTGGGGACTTCTTGGGCCATTGTTAACCTCTCTCTCTCTCTCTCTCTCTCTCTCTCTCTCTCTCTCTCTCTCTCTCTCTCTCTCTCTCTCTACAAAGGTTTCTCTGTTTTGTGTTCCTATGGGCCGTTATCAAAAAAAAAAAAAAAAAAAAAGAAAGGCTTTTGGTTTGTTTCCTAAAATAACGGCAGCTGAAAATGTGAAGAATTTAAAGAGAACCATAAACTAGGGATCTGCTCTCCAAGACCTCGTGTGTGTGTGTGTGTGTGTGATTTATCAGTCTGAATGGTTAATATATATATAAGATCGTGATTCGGAGTGGATATATATGAGTTCATTTTCTTTATTTTCTAAAAATGGGTGTGGAGACGACATAGTTTGACTTTGAATGAGCTAGTAATAATAACTGAATCTTTGACAATTGACACTGTTTAATATATACAAGAGGGACACATCGTTCGGTCGATATAAAATTTTTTACTGACATTTTATTATCAAATTTGTTGTTTTATTATATGAATATTTTAAAATTTTAATATTTGAGTATTAGTTGCAATGATTATGTTGCAAATTATTATTAATTTATTATATAGTTAGATTATCTATGGTATTAATTAAAAATCCTGGGTGTCGAAATTTTTTTCTGTAAGTAAAATTCAAAATCTCGACACCCACAAATATTTAATCTTAAAAACCGAGATAACATTTTTTTTCAAATAGATTTTGAAGCTTTTTAAAGCAAGTAAATAGTGGCCGATTGTGTAACAATGGCCCAGTAATTAATTTAGGGGTGCTTTTTTTACTTTCGTATAGTCTCTCTATTGAAATATCGAATATCTCCAACAAAATTTTGTTTTCTGATAAAAAGTCGAGATTCAGTCTTTAATTAATAACTAAAACGATTTACGACAGCAAAATTGAAATATTATTGAGATATCATTATTGATATTTAAAGTTGAAAATCTTTTATCCATAATTATACGAAAAATTTAATATTTCATACAAGTTGAAATTATTTAAAAGGGTATAGTTTGTACGTACGCCTCAAGATAGTTGTTAATGCTTTTATTACATCTCTTAATCCGGTTTTATTTGAGCCCTTTTATCATGTAGTATAATATTTTTATAGATATCTAATTCGGCAACCTCACTATCAATATCAATGACATTAAAATAGTAAATAAGTAACTTTTATCTGTCGAATTAAATTGGATGCAATTTCTTTTTTTTTTAGATAGACTGGATAGTGAAAGCAAAAAAAAAAAAAAAAAGACAAAAATAACAGAAAAAATAAGAACCAAGTCATAAATTGGATGTAATTTCAACTGGTTAGGAATATATTTTAAGTAAATGATGCTTAAGTTAATCTCAAATTATTAGATAATGTAATCTTTTCCAATAAAATTATTTTGTCACGCGAAAGCGTTGAGAAGACAAATTTCAAAATATAAGCCACGAGACAGTGATGTTCATGCTGTGTAAATGCGATAACCATACTCTATAGCGATTGCGATTATGGGTGTCAAACGTTAAAGACGGAAGCGGAACAGGGTGTTCCGTTTTCCGTTCCGTTCCAGCATACGGAAATGAAATTCATTTCGTTTTCGTTCTGTTCCGTTTTTAGCCGTTCCGTTCTTCATTTTTCACTGATTTCAACCTATTTTTCATTGATTCAGTCATTTTTCGATAAAACGGAACATTAACGTGCCGTACCACCTGTTCTGTTTCCGTTCCGTCTCTGAAAACGTAACTAATTTTCCTTCCGTTCCGTACGAAACGGAACGGAAACGTTCGAAACAGTACCAAATTGACACCCCTAATTGCGATCAATAATTCATGCTTTAGTTAGATGGAACGGAAATTTCACTTCCACATTCATTTTACATTGAAATTTCTCATTTCAACATTCCGTTTCTGAAAATGAAACCACTTTTCCTTTCACTTCTGTTCCATTTCGGACGGAACGAAACGGAAACGTGCGAAACGGCGGTATATTGAAAGCCCTAGTTGTGCCTACGAGCAATGTTTTTTAAAACCGTACCACACCTCTACCAGCCAGTTTGTCCGGTATTTCCTCTCACAATAACCATTTCGGTCACTGTTTTGTTTCCAGTATTATCGAAATATTCCGGATACCGGTTTTCAAAACACTGCCTAGGATACGAGTACGACGAGCAGTGTCTTGACCAATATTAAATGTCATAATTGTCCTCGAGTACCGATTGCAATTAATACTTAGTCTTCGCGTCATTGTTTTTTTCCCCAAGCAGCTGTCTTCTGTCTTTGGTTACACATCTGCTAATTAACTGTTACCCACAAATGTTGTTCAATAGGGGAGGGATTTCACCTCTTCGTCCAACAAAGATCATTTAGTTAGCTTTTTACCGTAAATGATTCATTAAATAATTTATTTTTTATATTTAAGATTTAGAGTATTATAACTTATAAGCGGCAAATTGATTAACTTTTAAAAGCATCTAATTTTTTTGGGAGGTTTGGTTATAATTAATTTAGTATGTTGAACATCTGCAAATTTATTTTTTCTTTAAGGGTGCGTTTGGATAGGTGTGGGAAGAAGAGAAGAAGGGAAGAAGTATTGGGAAGTGTGTAATTTTGTGAAGAGTTTAAATTGTTTATAATTTTTTTTCTTCTTCTTCCTTCTTCTTCTTCTTTCTTCCAACGATCCAAACGCACCCTAATTGCTTACTATGGTGGTAGTGCACTTTCTTCGCAATAATTTCCAAGAACTAGCTTCGGACTACATTATTGTAGTCACGGATATATTAGGAACACGACCTACATGTTGCATGTTTAGGCCCATAAGATGAGATACATATAGAGAAAAAAAAAATAAATAATTCTTGAAGTGTATAGAATGGGAAGAGACATCGATAAGTTGCAACCAAATTATTGTATATCATAAGAACTATTAAAATGGTGAAAATTGAGATTGGCCTTTCTTAAAGAGGTTTCTAAAATCAAAAGAAAAGAATATAAAAACAATTTTACTGGGGAGTGAGGAATACTTTCTTCTGAAATATCAAGAACAAGTCTTAACCCCCTAATCAGAATTAAAAAAAATTATCATTGGATTTGATTTATGATATTCCAACCTTCTCAAATCACGTCCATATATTCTCTCCCAAAAAAAAATTTGATGAGATTTCATCTCCCTCGTTCGATTAAGCGCATAGAGCCACAATCTCCTTTGAAATTAAATCCCTCCCTTTCTTTTTTTTTCCCCCAATCAATGTACAATCAAATCCTCTCCTATACAGGAATTGTTTTGCTCACGCCTTCATATATAGAAATACACTTCTATTTTGACTAAAATATCCCTGATGATTGCATCAGACTATCAGAGATCGAGCACCAACTAGAAAGTAGAAGGTATTTTAGTCGGATAAAAAAAATGAGAGTTAATCTCTAAAAAGAGACGTGCGCAAAGCAATTTTCCTCTACACTCTTCTCAACCATTGAAATCAAATTCTCTCCTCAATGACATTTTTACGCGGGATTTCATTTCATTTCAATTCAATTGATTTCACAAGATTTAGTTGGATCTAACTATATGAGAATTCCAATAAAAAGACATCAAATCCATTCATTTTAATCAAGAATTTTCAACTAAATGAAATGAAATGAATTTTCATGTTAAAAAAAATGAGTTTTGATTAGGGCCTAAATGAAATGGGTTTCTATTTGAGTATAAGCTGTAGTATGCTGTTAGAAGGCTTGCATAACATTATTTTTCGTCCGTTATGTTTTACCCTTAAATTGGGCCTGGACGATTATGTAATTCATTAGAGCCCACCCGAAAAGAATATTGAATATGGTTCAAATTCAATGGCTATGGCTTAGGAGTCAGGATTTGGCTACCATGAATTTAACTTGGGACCTTTCTCATAGATAAAGACAAAATAGAACCAAACTTTTCCAGTGTGCTGTAAATAAGTTAAACATTCATGAATTTGATGATGAGATCCGACACATTATTAACTATTTATCTAAAATTAAAACATAGCACTAGCTATATTACATATCTAAGAACAACTTTGCCAGTGGAACTTGAATTATATAATAAAATAATTTAGAGACTTTCTATCTTGAGTTCTTGACTTAAGAAATGTTTCTTAAACTAAAAATAAATTCATTGTCAAGAATTATGCATTGCCTTCAATACCTGCCAAGTTTGAAGGGAAAAAAGTAGTCTTTAAAGGCAAACAGTCAGTCAAGCTAAACGTAGTTAATAATTTATTAGATCAAACTTGCATTCGTCAAAAACTGTGTCCATATTCCATAATAACAACAATGTTCAGTCAGTCAGTCAGGCAAACGACTTTGGCAGTTGAGAACTTGAGATTTCTAGAAAAATGCAATTCTATATTTTGGTCTCTTTTGTCATTTTCCCCCGGCCGTTTTCCTTTCTAGAAAATATATGCAGTAATCCAAGCCAATACGAAAGCACCAAATAAATGCACAGGTCATGACGAAAACGTGACATTCAATTTACAAAACACAAAGAGGATGAAGAAAACACTTGTCAACATATCTGCTTCTTCACATTTCCTGCCACACGCTTCTGTGCTAAGGTAGTGAATGTCTCTGTTTTCTGAGGCCTCTAAATATCGCCAATTCTCCGGCGGCGCAATAATTTTTCTGTGCAGTCAGTGTTGGAACCTGATTTTTTTTTTTTGGGGGGGTGGGGGGGTGGGGGGGGTTGTAAGCCACGTGGATTTTTATGATATGGTGGTCTCAATCCCTCAATATAATAATTAAGGAACACCGTGTATAATCTTGATAGCTGTTATAAATGAACAATACCCACAAAATATATGGGAATTATTTATCTTTGAATATTTTTTTTATAAAAAAACAGAATAAGTTTTTTTGTTGTACAAATAGATAGATCTCCAACGAATTTATTATGATAAAAATTGTATTTTAACTTTGAAATGATTGTTTCATAATTATTCTTTTTGTAATGATCAGTTTGAATATCCTATTCTTTCTTTTAATCTAGTCAAATGCATAAATCATTTTTTGTACTCTAGTCACAATCCTTACCCTCTCGCTTCTTGAGCGATTCAACAGAGAAAGCGAAATTGAATGATAATATTACGAACACAATTAAGCACCACTTAGATTGTTAGAAACCTCTTTATCCTACTTTTTTTACCCTCAAATTAAAATAAAATTTTGAAGGTACAAATTAAAGTAAATTTATTTTCAATATTATTAATATGCTGGATATTGAGGCATTTCCCATCAACTTCTCTCTCAGAGATGACAGTAAAAAGAAGTAAGACCTGACGATTTCTTGGGAAATTAAAAAATAATTCTATCAGTAATTCATTTTAAAAATAATTGCATCAGTAATCCATTCGCTATATCAAGGTTTTATAACGATTCAATACAAAATTCCATTCTCTATCACAAGGTCGTTGCCTCACCTGTCGCTTGTGGCAAAATTGACCTTGTTCCATGATCGCTAGCACAATTATGAAATTATCTAATGAAAATTGTGTTACGAGAGTTAAAATGACATATTACTAGCTAGAGAATTGGTTTAGATATTAATTTTGGCACAAAAATAAAGATTCGATTGGAACTGAAAGCTATTGGAGCGAGGTGACTCCTGATCTACTCTAATAAAAAAACATTGATGTCTATCAAAATCATTTATGCCAAAATAGGGCCAATTTCTATAAAATATCTTCAAAAAAATTGTTAAGGTTAGAAAAAACACAAGACTTATGAAGTTTAATTAATAATGTATAGTCTTTTTGGATTAGATCAGGATCCGTTTTATTCTATTATTAATGAAGTTGCCTACAAGATTGTGTCAGTAATACTCTTATTCCATTTGTAACATTTTTACTGGAATAGCATATTTTGCAGCACCATCCTTGATACTTCTGATTCTCTGAATATGAAACTACGAAATAGACCCTTAGTTTTTGGACCAGGAGTTCATGACTATTATTTCTGTAATACTCATATTTTTTTTCACTGTTAGTTTCATGCCAATAATACTCTGCAACTTCTTTAATTCTCATTTATGTAACCAAATATCTTCGCATAATACAAAATAATTGGAAGAACCTATACCATCAAAAGAGATGGTATAAATTAAGTAGGTGGCCCCACAAGTGGAATAAAAAATAAAATAATTTTTTTTCAAACTATAATGACAAACAATATAATAATGATTACTAACACAAATAATATTAAAAATAATGATTTATGTCATCTCTCTACTTATTGTACAACCAAACACGAACTACATAACTTGACATAAAAGTTTATGCTGCATAATTTATTCCTCCACCTATCCTCAAGCAAACGCCTCCATTGTCTTAACACGAATCTTGATGCAAATTATGGAGCGAAACTCCGCTGTGAAACATCAGGCGCCGGAGAGGAACTTGTTCAATTAAAATCATACGATTGCAACTAGGAGTGGTTATACTGTCTATTTGTCTTTTGGATAAATTGAACAGGAGAGAAAAATATAAAATTGTAATTCAAACATCAAACTGGAAAATAGGAGCGTTTGTTTGAAGAAATTGATAAGGACTGGACTTAATGACGTGTTACATCTAGAAGAAATGTTTTTTTTTCTTTTAAATAATTACTGGTCGGTGTGTAAGGATAAAAAAAATTCAATGCTTGGAGTGGCAAACTATCTGTGCATGAGCTAAACAAAACAGAAAATTTTTTATTTCAAATAAATTGTGAACTTATATAAAATCATAAATATTGTGAATTTAGAAGAAGAGATTAAGTCATACTACTAACAATTGTCGAGGGCATTTTGGTTTTGTGCTCGTCCACTTATCAAAAAAAAAAACATCTAACAAATTAAGTTCTGCTAATCCTGTCCAAATATTTTATTCCGAAAAGCGTCAAGTACAAAATTAAACTACTAAAGTTTTTGGACTAAAGGAAAAAAAAAAACAACGTTCAAATTTAAATTTATGCAAAGTATATATTTCTGATTTTGGTACAAAAAAAGTCCGTGCGGATAAGATTTATGTGAAAAAAACCTGTGAATGAAATTTATTTCATTTTACAATAATCACGACGGTTTGCAGGATCTTTCTAAAAGGGGCCGATAACATAATTGTACTTGTTTAATTATACTAATTCTAATCACACAAAATCTTTTTCCATCAAGATCGACGATTGCTTTTTTTTTTTTTTTTGAATCTCATCAAAGATAATTGCTTGTGTTTGCATAGCAGAGGCATGCGGAATGCATTGATTGTACTAATCACATAAGAAGATAATCTTTTATGATTCTGAAACTAAAACCATACTTGGTAGATTGTTTTATTTTATCTATAATGGTAGTAAAGCATTAAATATAGGAGGATTGATTAATTAATAGCATATCCAACTATCATTTATGTCACCTGACCGTTACAACTTACAAACGAGTTGCGATCTGACAACTGTGGACAGAAAAAGGAAAGATTCGCTTTCCATTTGGCTCCGTTTGGATAGGTGTGGGAAGAAGGGAAGAAGGGAAGAAGTGGGAAGAAATATTGAAAAGTGTGTAACTTTGTGAAAAATTTGAATTGTTTATAATTTTTCTTCTTCCCTTATTCTTTCTTCCTACTTCTTCTCAACGCATCCAAACGGAGATACATATAACCTTTATTTTAGTTATATGTATTTGGGACTACATTGTTTATGCTCTTATTATATAATAATTTTTTATTTTTAAGTTAATAACTGCAATAAAATTTTGAGCAATCGAACAATCAATGAAGATGAGTAACATTTTCTCTTTATTTGCAAAAATATTCCTTTTTTATAATTCATTTCATTGATTTTTCATTTATTAAAAAATCATACTGTGTCCGGTGAATTTTCTTTATCTTTTTTTGAGCATTTCTTATTTCAAATCTAAAATGAAACTAAATATAACAAAATGTTATTATTCTTGGTTATGTGGTTAGGTTGCAAACTTGCAATAGGTGAGGCGGATATCTTAATTGGTCGGTTTCATAATGACATCAACTGTACCTTGAACAAAAAAAGAAAAAAGAAAAAGGGAATATCTGACAACTCAAGGAATTTTTGTTTAGGAAGATTCATTGTGTAAACTGGTGTAGGTACCAATACGGTAATACCTACTATTACGTGGCAGAAAATTATGAAAAGTTTCTAACTGCCGCGTTGTTTTATTCTTAATAATTTGGAATTCAATTAATCGTGACATAGGCAATGAGCGTGTCAGGTCTAATTTATTCTTATATTATATAAGTTTAAACAAAGAGATACGAAATCTTGACTTGGTCAGATATGCATGGTTAGTTAGAACTTAAAAAAAACGGTACGGGGAATCTGATATCATCAGATATAAGTTTGCGATTCGCCACACTTTGTTGATGTTTGTTGCAGCCACAGAAGATCCAAAATTAACAAAAAGATTTCATCCCGGAAATAGGGACGGCGGCTTCTCTTTCGCTGTGATGTACTGATGTCTGCATTTGAATTGCACCCGTCCATTGTGTCTTGCTTTCTTTCTTTTAATCAATCGAATTGAAACGAATACAAGAGATTTATTTGTTGATTTTTATATAAACTTCATCTGAAATATTTCTTTCTGAATGGCTAGCTAATTATGAATGCCAATGTGAGAATTACAATGACAATTATTGGTATGTAAATTAATAACTAATGTTGCAAACCTAACTTTCAATTTGGTTAAAATTACAACATCAATAATTTTGTAATAATTAGCAATTATTAATTAAGTATATTTATTTGAATGAATTAAAAATGTTAAAAGTATAATATTAAAGTATTCAATATATCTCATTAATTAATTAAAATCAAAATGAGTCCGGAAAAGATTGGGAAATTCATCATTTACAAATTACGACGATAATGATGATTTTATATGATACTAGTAAATTCGTCTGATGAATTCATTAGAAATAAATCAAACTTTCAAACAAAACAATAAAATATTACATTCGAAATTTAAAACGGTACATATAAATTCTAGAGATGGCGCAACGACTTGTAGGCTCCGTTTGGATGCGTTGAGAATAAAGTAGGAAGAAGGAAGAAGGGAAGAAATTTATTGGGAAGGGATAAATTTATTGGAAAGTGTGTAACTTTTGTGAAGAGTTTGGATGATTAAGAATAAATTTATTGATAAAAAGTGGTTATTCCTTATTCCTTATTCCGGGAAGAATCCATCCAAACGGAGCCCTAAATTAGATATCACCAAAAACCAAAACTAGATGAATCGACAGTTACTAATACTCATTCACTTAGGTCCGGATCAAAATTCCATTTTCTTTAACCTGAATTTCATTTTATTAGAAAATTCTTGATCAAAATAAAGAGATTTAGTGTCATATATATGGTTAGAATTTTTATATAATTAGATTGTAAAATCAATTGAATTGAAATGAAATGAAATAAAATTCCGCCTGAAAAATATTTTGACCAGGGCCGAAAATCCAGTGGTTATCTCTTTCAATCCATTCAAACCATTAGAAAGTAAGCCAAGTTTCCGTAATGGCAACATCACTTGGTACTTGGTAGCAACTGCCGAGCCTTTTCTAAAAGACTTTCCATAATGGCCGCGTATAATGCCAGTAAGGCTGTCTAACGTTGATAAATAATACGGAATGGGGGTGTTTCGTTTGTCGTTTCAAAACAGATTTAGATGTCGTCTCATTTAATAAACGAAATGATTTTGCTAAACAACATATACAAAAATATGTTAAAATACCGTAAACCATTCCATTTCTTGTTCCGTTTACTGTTTTGTTAAGAAAACGAAATAGATTTTCTTACCGTTTTCCATTTCGTTTCGACAAAATGAAACGACATAATGATTCACAGACCGCCGTTGACAGCCTTAAATGCAGATGACTCACTGTACAGATAACTGCAACGATTAGGTGAAAGAAAATCAACTATACGGCTATACGCTGGTCCCACTTTTGACCTCACTTGTCTCGGAAGCTTCTAAAAACGACGTCTCACCTGTCAGTCAGGGAAGCACCTAAACTGTGTTCGAATGAGAATTGTCTTCATGAGAGTCGTGCCCAATTAATACCATACCAAACTGGCAGAATCACGATCACACGAAGGAAATATTTCGCAATGCCACCATTATAATTATTATTTTTATAGCTACCACAATTAGCTAGAGCTAAATTATTTCTCGCCACAATCATAATTGTAGATTTCGATGCGTCTTTTCTGTTTATAGTTATACTCGTATCTTTAGTTAGTTTTCACTTTTCAAACTACAATCATATTTGCATATATTTTCTACTTCAATGTTTTTTTTTTGTAATTCTCGTATCATTAAACAGTTTTTTTATAACAAATGCCATTTTCGTCGTCTATGTTAATTTATCCCTTCACCTACATATATATAAATTAATTTCCGACATAATATAAATTTATTTAAAATTAAATATTATTAAATTCTTAAAATCCCATAGGTGTTCTTTTTTATATATAAATTAAATAATTTATATATTTTTTACTGTACTTACCAATGAAATATGTACTTTTAATTTATTTTATACCGCTATGCCAGCTTCTTATAATGTAAACTTGTCACGTGCGCACTAATTTAAATATGGAGAGTAGCTCCTACAACTTAAACATCTGGAAAATCTTTTTGTGTGATTCTAATCTTCTAATATTAATTCGAACCTTTTCAGAAATAATAAAATATTCAAAACACATCATCAATTGCATCACACGTTGAAAACCAAGAGTACCTGCAAAGGACGGTCACTAAAAGTAGAGCTGTCAAACGTCTCCGAAAGTCACGAAACACCCCTCTACTGTTTTTGTTTTGTTAAAGAAAACGGTACAAACAACCATTCTGTTAACCGTTTCATTTTTAAAACGTCACAACATTCCGTTTCGTTAATTGTTCCATTTCAGAAATTACACAAAACGGTTTGGAATGAGGCTGAAACGGTCGAAACGGTACAATCTTTGGTTTCATTTGCTGTTTCGTTATTGGAACGGTTTGAAATTAGGCTGCCACTAATTGTTTCGTTTGCTTTTCATGTCACGGAAAACAGTGAAACAGCAGCCGTTGACAGCTCTAACTAAAAGTATTATTTGCCTTATCATTAGTTGACAATGCCCGTTTAATTAATGTTCAGTCAGACTATATATGCTGAAAAATGTCTTATATATTTATATAGTTTAAATCTTACTAACCCAAAAAATTATAAGACCTTCTAAGTTCCTGCTTATGATGACCAAAACACCACAATTTTTCGTCTAATATACTTACCTAAGGAGTCCCCTTGTAAGCAAAATTATCTCCCAAATGAAAGAAAAATTATATTAATTTAATTTAATTTTTGTTACGTAATGCCTAACCTAATTCATCGTCTTTCTCCAATCGCCACATCATTTTACAAAGCCATATGATCTTATTTTAAGTCTCTATCAGCAATTAGCAATAATTAATTGATTTAAGATCCTTATCGGATCTTGTTGCATTCCCATTTCCCCCTCATCCGACCCAATATGTGTAGGCCCCACACGGTGACTCATCGTTCTTTGAAAAATATGGGAATGGCGACCGAAGCGTTTTCCTCAGAAGATTGCAAGTTTGCAACCTTCCTCGAGTCTCTATTTCTTATTCTCACTTCATACTCGCAGCCTCTTATTTTATTTCTCTTTGACTTGTCCGTCTTTTTAAGCCCCTCTCTTTCCCATGCACCTAACCTCTCCATCTCCATCCAATTCCAATGGCTTCTTTCTCCCTTCTCAGCTCTCTTCTCATCTCTCTCACCTTCCTCTTCTCCCTCTCCTATGCATCTCCATTCAGTCTAGAAATCCACAACCGTTTCTCTGACCGGGTTCGACACTGGGCAGAGTCGAGAAACCACCCTGGTGTGTGGTGGCCCCAACACGGCACAGCCGAGTACTATGCTGCTCTTGCCCACCATGACCGGGCCCTGCACCAACGCCGCTCCCTTGCAACTACCAGCCCCCAGGAACTCGCTTTCTTTGATGGAAATGCTACATACCGTCTAAGCTCCCTTGGATAGTATGTTCTCTGCTTTTGTTATTCTAATAACATACCGAAATTGTCCATCAAGTGCACAGATATAGGAAGAAGGAAGAAGGAAAAAGGAAGAAGGCCCAAATTTATTATAAACAATCTAAACTATCCACAAAGTTACACTTTTCAATACTTTTTCCCACTTCTTCTTTTCTTCCCTTCTTCCCACACGTATCCAAACGGAGCTATATATATATGTACCTCTGACATAGTTAGAGACTCGTGCCGTATCCATGTCCAGTGCCCGACATGTACTATATATATGTCTATGTACGTGTGAATTCGTATGGTATCCATATTTGATATAAATCAAAATTGAATTGAATAGGATGTCATTTGTGTTGAACAGGACATGTATGATGTATCTATGCGTGCGTGCGTGCTACATAGATTATTATGCATTTTTTCCAATACTGTACCAAACAACCAAAGGTTAGGTGGCTTTCACCGGTTTTATCCCACCGTATAGTTTAATTCCATGGCGACCGGTACTACCCGGTCTAGTCTTCAAAACACGGCTATTATGTATGGCTTGCAATTCCATAACATATATCTTTGGTATCTTTCTCCAGCAAATTTGTTAATTGTCATGCAAGGTTGACCAAATCATCCCTGTTTTCTTGCTATTCATTCAAGAAAGTATAGCTGTCAACGGCAGCTGTTATGCCGTTTGTCGTGACGTGAAACCACTCACGAAACGGTAAGTGGCAGAGAGGAATGAAGCGTTTCGATAACGGAACGGCAAACGAAACACAGAATTGTACCGTCTCGAACTGTTCCGCTTCGTTTTCAGCAAAAATACATGTAATTTTTAAGTGGAACGAATAGTGGCATGGATTCTTGTTCCGTTTTCTAAACGAAACGGTAAACGGTAGGAAATACAATGCCATTTTCTTAACGAAACGGCAAACGGAACGACCTGTTCCGTGCCATTTCACCACGTTAGTCAGGTCTACAAGAAAGGGCACCAACGTGATGAAAAACAATTGTTTAATAGTTTTGGTGTTTTGTAGGGACATAGTTGAAAGTACACTGACTTTTTTATTTTATTAACAATTAAATAAACCCAAACTGGTTACTTACGGATGTATGCATGCAGTCCAGGAAAACTTTGGGGTAAATACCCATCCAAACCACCCCAACAAGAAAAGGTAGAAATATGAAAACTTCTCTGCCATTTAGATCGGAGAATTTATGGAGGAAATCCGGTTTTAAATTTCCAGAAACCACACGATTATATAGCCAAAGGGAATAGGCCGCGCCTAAAATCATCCCAAGCGCTGCTAACATGTGTCTAATTCAAATTTTTCTTCATCTTTGCCTTTTTTTTTTTTAGTTTGTACTATGCTTTTGTAGAGTTGGGAACGCCAAATGTGACATTCTTTGTAGCACTGGACACTGGCAGTGATCTGTTTTGGGTGCCTTGTGATTGCAAGCAGTGTGCTGCATTGAGCTCCCCCTCCTATGGAGTAGTATGCACTTCCTCCTTACTTTTTATTTTTTTTTGCGTTTATGTTTTAATAAAAATCTCCTAGGTCCTAACCATTAATTATGTTTACTGATATTATGATATGCCCCCTACAGTAACTTGTCCAAAAGGGTGCTATGTATCTCAGTCTTCCCTACCCTTTTTTTTGCATATGGAAACTTGGTCAGTCTTTCTAGAATAATATTTCTTTTCTAAGATTATCATTTTGAAACAATTACTCCCCCCCCCCCCTATTTTTGCATAGATTTCTTATTTTAGAAAAAGTTGTTATGTGTCTTTGTCTCTCCTACCTTTTGTCATGTAGAACTATTACCACTTATTTTTAGAAAATATTTCTTTCCCATTTTAATATTCTGGATCAGCAACTCCACAATTTTTTTGCACTACATGTCTCAATATTGAAAACCTTCAGGCACTTTTGTACTCTTAGGGCGACTATATTATATCATCGCAATCTGACTGTACTGGCACCAAATTACTTATTGCAAGTTTTTTTAACTGATACCAACACCCAACTTGTATGGAAGATATTTAATTCCTTCATAAAAAAAAGAGGTAGGAAAAGAGAATTATAATATAAGAAAGGACCCATATGTATTGAGATTTGTCTGGCATGCAACTAGTACTTAATGTATTACAAATTTCTCAGTTAACGTTGATCTTTATAGATACTAACTGCAATTCTCTGTATATGGTGTTGAAACTTGAACAGAATTTTGCATTTAACACGTATAGCCCGAGCAAGTCAAACACGAGTGAGACAATTTCATGTGGAAGCAGCTCGTGTCAAGAAGTTCAGAGCACATGCTCTGGGTCAAATGCCAATTGCACCTACAAAATTTCTTATGTATCAGATAACACCTCTTCTTCTGGATATTTAGTAGAGGATGTTCTGTACCTCACCACCGAGACAATCCAACCACAAACAACTCAAGCTTCCATAATATTTGGGTATGCATAGATCAATAATTCCAATATTATATTTTTCATATTGTCGCGATTAGGTCTGGTTTATATTTAGAATTTTATACATAATATGTTCACCCAAGGATTTCAATGTCATACTCTGTGTGTGTTGTGTGTTCGAGCGTGTCAGCATGCACCACCCAGCAGAGTCTTCTCTGATTTTTGGTGCTAAATAACTAGTCCTAAACGTTATTTTTTCATCCTTCTTTACTCAACTGTTTGTATATCTCTTATTTATTCAATTGGTTATTATTTACTTTTGCATATTTTGTCTGTTCCTGAGGTTGTAAAGATTCATATATATAGAATAATATTTTGGATAGACCAGTGACAATTGCTGTCCTTGAGAGGATCTATCTGTACTTAAATATCTTGATGGAATTAAAAATTGTAATCCGAAATCATTGTAATTATTCCATCATATCATATTATTTTTTTTAACTTTACAAATCATTCAGTTGCGGACAGACGCAGACTGGTACATTTTTAGATGGAGGTGCACCAGACGGTTTGATGGGGCTCAGCATGAGCAACTTGTCAGTCCCGAGCATCTTGGCAAACAAAGGGTATACGTTGAACTCATTCTCCATGTGCTTCTCAGAAGATGGCATTGGTCGGATCAATTTTGGAGATGCAGGAAGCTCTGATCAGAGTGAAACACCACTTCTTGTGGATACCCAAGCGTGAGGCTTTCATATATTATCTTTTTATACATTTGTCTTAATAATTACGAGATAATTGTGGCACTGGACACAAATAACCTTTGCTTAAACACCAAGGTATACCGGATTCAAAGAAAAAGAAAAAAGAAATAATGGATGGTTTTGTACCTCTTACTAGTATTAATATGTTAACTTAGACTACAATTCTGTTAACATTAACATTAATTACAGCTTTTTCATATCTAAAAATCGGAGATAAAAATCAATAGATTCTTGGAACATTCTATATTGGTTTGCATAATAAAATTTTACTTGACTCTGTTTTTTCCCCGATTTTGTAATGCAGAGATCTCTACAATATCAGCTTGACTGGGTTTTCAGTTGGAAATTCTTCCTATACTTCTTCTTTCAGTGCTATTGTTGACTCAGGAACTTCCTTCACATACCTCTCTGATCCTATGTATACAGACATTGTTACAAGTGTATGTATATATTTTCAGTATGATTGTCCTTTTGTTGAAATATCAGGGTACATTTAACACTAATATATGATCTTCTTACACTTTTCAGTTTAATTCCCAAGTAGAGGAGACACGAGCCTCTGCACTTTCTGCTGCTGCATCTTTTGATTATTGTTACTATTTGAGGTAATTATGTTCTAAGATTTGATTATTATGTGTAAATCATAACCCATGATAGTTAATAATATCTATACTGTCTTGTATTTTTTTATTACTGGTGAAATCACAATAACTAAACCTCAGATTAACCAACAAACTTGGCAATAACAATTAATAGATTAGGCAAGTGTTTTGACCAAATATGCAAATTGAACTACCAAAAGGTACCTGTGCAACAGTACCTCTCCAGAGGTTTTTGAGAAAGTAAAAGCTTAAAACGAAATTAATAATGCATTGATCTTAAACAAAAGTATTAAAATTCATCAATTACGGAAGCAATTCTCCAAGAGGTGAAAGGACTATAGTGAATTGCCCTGCAAAAAAGTCTACTTAACAAGATACATCCTTCTTTGGAATTTATTTTACAGCTCTGGACAAACATCAGCTAAAATTCCAGATATAGCCTTCACAACACAAGGTGGAAGCTCATTCCCCGTTAATGATGCTCTTCTCACTGTTGTTTCTACTACGGTAAATATATACATTTTAATTTAATATTCTTCATTTTTCACTGCTCTGCAGGGTTTATACAGCTGTATTTCTATATCAGCTGAATGAAGTCTTTAACAAGCCAAATTAAACAATAAAAAGGTGTAAATTAGATTGTTATTGCTAAGCTGGTATGATATCAAGTCACAAGAACCAAAATAGCATGCCATATGTACTGAGTTTTTATAAGTTTAATCATATAATATTAATTTTATAATTTAATATTATTGTTGTTCACATATAGGGTAATACGATTGGATATTGTCTTGCCATTGGGAAGAGCAGTGGCCTCAATATAATTGGGCGTAAGTTTGTTTTCTTAAGGATTTTTTTTCTTGTAGTATTGCAAATGAGTTAAATGAATTTAGTATTTGTCCTATCGAGGCAGATCAAAGTATTTTGAACCTAAAAGACTGATTACAGAATGAATGTTCGTTCCCATTTTTTACTTTATAATTTCTTACATTTAAATAAATGAATTTTTTTTGTTGCAGAGAACTTTTTGACCGGCCTTCGTGTTGTCTTCGATAGAGAAAGGCTTGTCTTGGGATGGCAAAATTTTAATTGTAAGTACTTGAATTTTCAAATTGGCAAGACTGTTTTCAATCCTAGAAACCATTATTTTGTATTATGATATCCCTGCCAAATACTATTATGTATTTTTAACCAAAGGGTTGCTCCTTTTCTCTTTGATTGACTATGGTTCTATTGGTGGTAAATAGTAAATACCTATCTTTATAGTAACTGTGTGGTTTCATTTTTACTCGGAAGCATAAAAAATTGCCAGTATTGTTTAGTCAGAAAAGGAGAGTACAGTTCATGTTCATACTCCAATAATTGCTTGTACATATAGAGCAAGAAATAAATTACTTTGTAATTCAAGGAACAAATCGCCCAAATTGATTTGACATAATTAAGATTCAAACTCTTTGGATTGTTGATGCAGGCTATGACTCGTCAGCTTCTGGACCTGCACTTGCACCGAATGGCTACAATCCCAAAAAGACAAATCAAGTCAGTGTTTTAGAAAACAGCTCTCCTCGTCTAACCGCCATGTCATCACTCGTTCTCTTATTCGTGGTGACAATGTTATTCATGTGATTTATTCGACCATTGGTTCTTTCATTGGTATATTGATCGTACATAGTCAGGCATAGTTGCAGAGACAGACAGAGATACAGATACAGATACAGATACAGGTTCTTTCTTGTAGTATAGAATCAGGGGAGGTTATAGGTATAGCTAGGAGGCGTCAGATTTTGCATTTTTTTGTGATCATTTTAGGCCATTTGTTTGTTCCTTCTTTGGAGTTTGTCGCATAGTTTCCTTTGGCCATTCCTTGAGATAACCGGATGTATAGACCTGTGGTATATAGTAATAAATAAAATCTCAGGGTTTTATTTGTAATAATTTATTCCGTCATATATAGATCATTTTTTTTAGTTGCTTTTATGAGTTGAGTCTCAATTATTCTGATAACAGTATTGTTGTTGTTATATTAAATAAATTTTATTGTTGTTATATTAATAAGACGTCAATATCAAATAAATTGCATTAAATGCTTGTTTATTTTATGGAGAGTTAATATAAGAATGAAACAATAATTTTAGAGAAAGAGATTTGACATGGGACTGTGATATATAGTACAAAATATTGCTGGCTCTTTTAATTTCTTGATTAGGATTAAAGTGTAGTGGGAAGACCGGAAGGAAGAGAGAAAATTTCGTAAGCTAATTTTGTTGAGAAATGATAATGTCTAATATATTGGACGGATGGATCCGTCCAATATGATCATTTTCACATATTAAATTTTGAACAACCTATCCGAACCGTTCAATATGTTATTTATATTAAAAACTTATAAGAAACCAATTTTTTATATATTTTTTATTTTTTTTACTATTTTTTCATATTGTAGAAAATTCATGATATAAAAATTATGGATTCGTCCATTAGCAATAATTTTCTAAAATACCAAAAAAAATAGTAAAAAATTTTGAAAAAAAATTAAAATATGATTTCTTATAAGTTTTCGATATGGAGAACATATTGAACTGTTCGAATCGATCATTTGAAAATAAAACGTGAGAACGATTAGGGGTGTATAACGGGTGGGTTGATAATATTTTAGCAAAATTTGAACCCAACCTAATAATACCGGGCTAGAAAATAAATTTAGTTAACCCACCCGTAACCCAACCCAAACTGTCAAATTTTTTATGCACGAATTTTTACGGGCTAAGTAGGTTAAACAGGTTTAGTCGATTAAAATTTTGATCAAATAAAAATACACAAAAAATATTTTGTGGCTATTTCAATTTAGTTCGAGGCAAATTAGAGACACATTCGAAGCATTTTTCAACTTGCAAAGTCTTGTGAGAGGCATATAAGACATGTATGGCTATGGAGGAGATCAAAACTTTGTGAGAGAAGAGATCGAACGACATGAGAAAATATGAGGCGAAGAGGAGTAAATAGTGATAAACGGATAGGTTGAAGTATGCACGAGTTACTAGTATAAAATCCGTAACCCAACCTGAAGTAACGGGTTTGTCAAAACTAGAATCCGTATTCGACCCAACATCATGCTAATCTGGTAAAAAAACGTTCGGGTTGGATGGATTGAACGAGCTTATGATTTTTTTGTTTTTTTTTGAAAGGTGCTTTTAGGGGATTGAACCTATTTAACCCGTTCAACCCGACCCGTATTATAACGGGTTCAAGCATTTTCGGGTTGGGTCGGATTCTAATTTTACAAATCCGATTTTACTGGGTCGGGTTATGTTTTTATTTTGATAATCCGGTTTGTAACCCGACTCGTTTGGAATTTAGGAATCTGATATGAATCGGTATGGCATTTACTGCTTTCCTTACCATGTTTAGTTGAGGATTAATGGTGGAGTAACTCATTAAATTCACTTTTTCTCCTCCAAGCATGAGTTAAATTTGATAGAGTAGGGAGGAGTAAATTACTCTACCATTTTAGGTGAAGTAAAGTTACTTTACATGGATCAAGAGATGGTTTGTTAGTTATTATTATTTATTTACTCTTACTCTATATTTACTCCATCTTTTTATACTAAACATGATATAAAATTAGAGAAATAAAGTGAATTAACTATTTATTGCTTTCCTTTAATCTTTCCATTATAAAGATAGCTTTACTCTTTTCTTAAGGTGAAGTCCTGACTAATACCATACATGACATAATATATTAATAATAGTGTATATTGCAGGAAAGCTTCATCTGCCATAAATATGTTGTAACCTTTAAAAATTGACAAATGGCCCACAGATATTTGCGTACTCATGTAATTTCAGAGTCAAACAAAACATTAACGTAGAATTCAAAGTCATTCATTCAAAATGCAAAATATCAGCTTTTTTCATTTAAGGAAATATAATATAAATAAAATCTAGGACTATCAAATAATCAGATTCAGACCAAGAATATTATCAGTTAAGTTATTTAATTTAATTAATATTGTTAGTTTTATTTATGTACCATATAAGTCATAATCCGTTCAACTCGGAAACTCGTATTAATCCGTAGATAAAATTTTTTATGGATTGGATTGGATTACAGGCAGGTCAACTAAATTTTTTTTTAACCCAATATAATTGAGTTGGTTTAAAATATTAATAAAAAATTACAAACCCGGCCGTTGTACACTCCTAAGTGCTTTTATTGGCAGTTTTATAGGGTTTTTGAGATTCTCTAGTGGAATCTAGCATTTCTCAATTTTGTTTGGCAAAACTTCTAGTAGAACATCAAAATCTGTGGTCTATTGTGTTAAATTGTTAACATCTTTGACCTTCTTAAATCTTAAGTCTATATTTTGTTATTCTCAAATCAATGTGACCGCAATGGAAGGAAACATGATCAACCAATCAGAAAAGAAGGAAGTTGTCAACATCCTCGTCATTCAATTTCATTTTTTTTTCCTTTCTTTAACCTCATTTTCAACTTAATATTAATCAAACATGCTGTGAACCATTAACTCAGGACGGCCGGACATAATAGAACTGATTCTCAGATTCTGTTTGGCTCGGAAAGTTAGAAGGTCAGTTTCCAAAAAAAAAGAAAAAAAAAGAAAAAAAGGACCTAATTTAAGCCATTCAATTTAGATCTAACGTTGTAAATTGAACCGCACCAGATTTTATATCTCTTACATTTAATATTTTATTTGTTTAGACAGTTCCACTTTCCCATAAAAATTAAATGCAGAGACAAACTCTTATCCAAACATGGAAACCAAAAATAAAATTTCAACATTAAATAAGAACAAATTTGTAGGCAGTTTGCAATTGCAAAATTAATTTTGAGCCACAAATCTGGATCTACAAGTTCTAAAATTAGATGGGAAAAAGTTGGCGACAATTAAGTTTGACCATCTAAAATTAGCCCGCTTCTGTTACCCAAATACCCAACTCAAGCAGCTAACAAATTAGACGGCCCATAATTAAATGATCTCTCAGACATGGTTCAAACCCTGATTAAACACCATGAACTCCTGGACCCAGCTCTAAGGGTAACACTATGACCAACACTTCCAAACACCGGGTTCATCTAAGATAATATTAAAACAATCTCTCTAACAAAGGGTGAATATGGACCCACTATACAGGGAAACAAGGCACAACCAAATAAGTAGTTTCCAGAACAACCAGGGGTAGTTTAGTAAACTCCTATCGCCGAACCCTAGCACACCTCGCGCGAGAAAACCCCGACCCGTTATCGTGCGGAGGTATAAAAGGCGTCGAGCGGTTTGCGCAGAGAGCTCTTTAGGCGAACAAAACTGAGAATAGAAAAGGATAAATTTACAATCCGAAGGAGAGGTTGCATTTGAGGAGAAGATACAAGGTGCGTGAGCTCCTCTCTTTGTTTTTCTCTCTTATATTGTTTTGAAAGGTGCTTTTATTGTCAGTTTGTAGGGTTTTTGAGATTCTCCAGTGGTTTTTCGTTAGATCTGTTGACTTGTTATAAGATTTTAGGGAGGTATTTCTTTGTTTATAGAAGGTTTGAAATTAATAGGGAGGAAATAGTGCATGATGTTTATTTTTTGGTTGATTATTGATGAAATAAAGTCATTAATTGGTGTGCAATAGATACATTTGAGGAATATGTTATGCTTGTCCTTTTCTAGATAGAAGTGAGCTTCATAGATGAAGCGGTCAATAGTGGTTTGAATAAATGTTTAATTAATGATTTTAATTGAGTTTAAGCTAGATCTGTGATTTTTTTCAATGCTAAGTTGCCTTAAGGTGAAATATTGGGAAATATAATATTGGACATACAATTTCCCCCTTTTTAATGTCACAAATGTCAAGTGAAATGATTTTGAAATAAATTTGCATATTCAGGGAAGTATCACTTTTAGAAAATCAAATGCAAATTGATTGTGTTCTATGAATTTGTTTAAATGAACAATATATGTTCGTATTAGATATTATCAATAGTTGTGATATTTGAAGGGCATTATTGTCATTACAGAAATTTATGTTTAGATTTATCATTGGCAGGGGAGTGCGTGAAATGGACCGATACACTCGGGTAGAGAAACCAAGGGAGGAGACTCCCATAAAGGAAAATGAAATTCGCATTATGACCCAAGGAAGGATGCGTAATTACATTACGTATGCCATCAATTTGCTTCAGGTAACATAAGTTTGACTTATTTTAAGTTCAAAAGATGTAGTAATTTTGTACTGTTCAATGCCCTGGATATAATTTCCTTTTGTGTCTTTTCCATGGTTGCATTGATTTATGTGTCTGTATTTTTTGTATGATCACACTTATTTTACCAGGATTTGTATGGAGTACCTTCAATTTTGAGAGGTTTGCATGTAAATTTTTTATTCATTATTATTCCTTTGTGATATGTAGGAGAAAGGAGCGAATGAAATTGTGTTCAAGGCAATGGGAAGGGCAATCAACAAGACAGTTATGATTGTGGAATTGATTAAGGTAATTTTTTTTCTGCGTATTCAGTGAATTTTTCTCAACATATAACTGTTTCATATGGGGTTGTTGTTTGCATCATATTCAATAGGGTGGTACTGTTACCTGTACCAGTATTAGAATTAACAGGTTTTTTTTTGGGATGGTACACCTGATCTTGTGTTACTGATTTCTTAATGCAGAGAAGAGTTGTGGGCCTTCACCAGAATACCTCAATTGGGTCCATAGATATCACTGACACATGGGAGCCACTGGAGGAAGGCCTACTCCCGTATGGATTCCCCCTCCATATTTTAAATTGTAAATTAATTTGTTAGCCATATAACTTCTTAACTACTGTATTTGATTCAGTAAATGTTTATTTGATCCATTTATTGCAGACTTGAGACAACTAGGCATGTGTCAATGGTGACAATTACGTTGTCTAAGGTGGAGCTTGATAAGTCAGCTGTTGGGTGAGTTTCATTTCTTGTGTGTTTATTTCCATGCTCATGGATTGCCATTTCTACTTACTTTCGATTAACTGAAATTTTCCTTCAATATTTTTTTGATATTTTATGTGCATATGTTTTGTGGAGTAACTAATCTTCCTTTTCCAACAGGTACCAAACTCCCTTGCCTGCTGATCAGGTCCGGCCCTTAGTCGAATATGAGTATGATGAAGGTACACCTTCTTGTCATCGTCATCATCATCAATTTTTGCCAGAGTACTAACATTTCATTGCATCAAGTAACTAGAAAGTCGATGTACTACATTTGTTTAAGATAGCCCTTTTATTCTAAACCCCTTCCAAAACCCTCAAGCCTCTACCCTAAACCCCAACTGAACATCATTCCAATTAGCATGCAGACAATGACTGTTCGTCTTATGGTGTATCAGTATCCTTATATGACTATTATTTTTAGTCATTGATATAGTTGTTATTGCATACTTCATCGTCATCAACATCAACATGATTTAATTAATTTTTTTTGAAATATAGAGGGAGCTCCTAGTGGCCGAGGAAGAGGCCGTGGTGGCCGTGGCAGAGGGAGGGGTCGTGGTATGTATATGTCATTCCCATTGTTTTAATAATTGATGCAGTCCTCTTGTTAACTTAATGAGCATTTGTACATGACACCTAACCAATTGGGTTGGTTATGTAGGTAACAATGGGATGATAGAATATGGTGATGGTGGATACGACAACCGTGGACCTCGTGGTGGATATGGAAATGGATTTACCCCCCGTGGTGGCCGTGGTCGTGGTGGGGGCTTCAGAGGAAGAGGCAGACGTGGGGGTGGCTATGGCGGGCCCCGACCTGATTACCAGCAGGATGGTCCTGGTGGAGGATATTACGACAATGCCCCTATGCCACTACAGGGACGAGGTTTGTTACCTTCTTATTGTATGATTTATTTATTGGATGTGGTTTCTGGCTTATACTACATATAGAATATCTTGCAACAGACTATGTGATTAATAGTTTTGATCAATATTCTGACTGTCTGATTTGTGATTCAAAAACTGGAGGTCATTAAATTTACTTAATGTGAAGTACAAAGGGCAGGTTAGAACATATATGGGACTTTTTGCAAACGGGCTATACAAGTTCCCTTGGTGTGTTTTCTGTTCACTATTCTGATGCTGATGCTGCAATTTTTCTTTCAGGGCGTGGCCGTGGACGTGGACGTGGGAGAGGACAAGGACGAAGTGGTGGAAGGGGTCGGGATTATTCCAAAATGAACGGTTCAAATGCACCAAACATGTCAAATGGGCCTGTTCATGAAGTGGCATGAAACTCAGGTTTCAGTGAGAATGTTTAGCGGATGATATGGATGCCTGCTCCAAAGTTTTCAGAATTGTATGTTTGTATGTTTGTGGTGTTGTTATTGTGTTTAATATCTTTGTATAAGCTCGTGCTGTTCCTCTATTAGTTGGGAGGCAGTGGGATTTTGCTGCTATTGAATTGACTTAGGATTAGTTACTAAATTTTTTTTTCCCCTTCAATTAGTGATCAGACTAATTTGTAGAATTCAGAGGTTAGAGCAGTGCATTCTTTCATTGGTTCAAAAGTTAAAATGGTCAATATGGATTTTTACTGTGAAATGCTGAAGTTTTCGTTTTTGTACTTTTTGTGACTATTTTGATCCATGCATGAAAATAAAAAAAAATATGGTTTTGATTTTACAAATTCAAATCTATAATGCAGAGCACCTCTTAAATATTTCCAGTTTAAGCAAACTTATGCAGAGCACCTCTTTACTGTGAGTTCGAAATCTTGAAAGTGTACACGAAAGAGCTAACCATATCTCTTACACAATCACGGTCGGGCTTGTTTACATTTTCTTGAAAATTTAACTTGCGTTAGTTCTAAGGTCTTGCTTCTGTTTCTCTTTTTCTAACTTCTAGAATTGTATTGGTTCGATTGATAGGAAGCATTTCACTGTACACCCGTCTTGGGGACTCGGACTTAATTGATATATCAGGGTTTGTTTCTCGTTATCGCAATTCTAGTTGTGTGATTTTAGAATGGTAATCTACCTCAAGGACCACAGCAGAGGTTTAATTACTTGCATATTCATCATGAGCAATGTGATCAAGAGATGTTTTGGAGTTGATTTTCAGAAAATAAAAAAAAAGAGAGAGATTTTTGGAGTGCTGATCTAGCGAATATGACATTCTATATGTTTAAAATGATTATGAAGCAAAAGTATATTAATTATATTGTGGTACTGATAATTTTTGTAACATAGTACACGGGTCCATCAGTCCATGATACTTTACTTCTTACACCTTGCGTATTTTATCTTCACATCATCATATGTGATAACTCGAATGAAATTGAGTAAGGGGGCATGAATGATATCCCCTGCAGAGATTTGCTCCCTGCAAATCTTTTGCAGACCGTCCCATCATTAATGGATTGGTACGTCCGATCTGGAGAAGATTTTCAGAGAGCTAAGTCCGATGCTGGTCCCATGTTTGGCTCCGTTTGGATACGTCTAGGAATAAGAAAATAGCTTCTTTCTAGACGTAAATTTATTCCTAATCATTTAAATTCTTCACAAAGTTACACACTTTCCAATATTATTTCTCTTATTCCTTAGCGATCCAAACGGAGCCGTTGTACAGGCCGAAGTTGGACGAATAAAAGAAATCAGGTTGGATCGAACTTCTATCTGGGCCCTAAAAACTAAAATGAATTAGACAGACATACATAAGTTAATTAACTATTTCTATTAGAATATAAATACACCTCATCACGTCATGTTATTAAAAATTCAATAGATGAAAAGAGGAAGTTCATCACGTCATGTTATTACAGTGCCAACGTTGCAGGGGTGGTACCAGAGTGGTACAAATGTGATTGGTACGTTTGCTGTCTTAGAGATAGTGGTCGTAGAGATCTAATATTGTATTTGTAATAATGAATTTTTGTGGTTAATTTTGCTGGATAATCTTCATTTCATCGAAGAGTGGTGGGCGCTCTTCACTTATCTCCAAAAAAAAAAAAAAGAGGAAGTTCACGTTCGACAACCCTTGACCGTGAAGACAATGTAACATTGATCGTTGACTAGGGAAGCGAAATATATTCAGAAATAAATGCTAAATAAAATTCAAGCCCTCAGTAACTATCATCGTACACATAGGCCTGTAAAACGTGCAAAACCTCCACGTTAAAGGCCTGTTATGTTTAACGTTACGTTCCCTAAACGGAAATAATTTTTCTTGCTTTTAACGTTTACGGAATTTTCTTGTCAGCGCACATTAAATATTTGATAATTAATGTTTAACGTTAAGTTTATCGTTTCGTTCAGTAAACGTCAGGATTTTGAATTCCGTTTAACGTTTCCGTTCGGCAAATACAAAAGGTTAAAACGTTTATACGTCTCAATGTGCTGGGCCTAGGACCCATGTTTAAGAGTTTGTATTTATAAACTGGGCGTTTGGTTTTGTAGTAAGAGGTTGCATAAGTTAAGGATCCCTAAATATTTATATAGTGTTATGTAATGAATGTTTGATTGGGTAGTAAGGATGAGTAATTTAATGCATGCATATATTCATGTCAAAAGATGAAAATGCCCTTAAATTTCAATTATTTAATTTGAATTAGTATTATGTATTAATAATACGTTGTGACCTAATTATTGTTAATTATTAATTATTATAAAAATTAATTATTAATGATGATAATAAATCATTTTTATTATTATGAAATATTAACAGTTACTTTTAATTAAATATTATAAATATTACTAATTATTTAATAATAAAAATTATTACTGATTAATTATTTTGTAATTAATTATTATTAAATCATTATTATTAATAATTAATATTAATTTTTAAATATTATTAATTATGATTAATTATTGTTACTTATTAAATATTATTATTAATTATTTGTTAATTATTAAATATTATTAATTACTAATTATTGTTAATTATTAATGATAATAATAAATCATTTTTTATTATTATGAAATATTAATAATTACTTTAAATTAAGTATTCAAAATATTATTAAATATTTAATAATAAAAATTATTAATTATTTTTTATTATTGTATAATATTACTTTTTAAATATTATTAATTATTGTTATTTATTAATTATGTTTTTTAATAATTATTGTTACTTATTAAATATTATTATTAATTATTTCTAAGGGGTATTGTTGGGAAAAAAATTAAAGGGGACCGGTGCATAACTGATGCAACCTATTTGCACCCTTAAGGCGTCTTATGCAACGAGTGTTTAGTGAATTAAGGATGCATAACTTAAGTTATGCACCCTTTAAGTCACAAACAAATGAGACTTTAAGTTGTGCACATCCTTACTACACAAACCAAACGCCCCCTTGAATGGTATGGCAATTGTGTTCTATAATATATATATATATATATATATATATATATATATATATAGAGAGAGAGAGAGAGAGAGAGAAAACCTATGGTGCATACTAATGTACGGAAGCTTCGGTGCATACTGATCCGAACTCTTGGATCTACTTTAAAATGACCGATCCAAACCGTCCAATATGATCTCCCTATTGAAATCTCCTTGTCGACCAAATTTTACATTTTTTTATATTTATAAGTATTTTTTTCGGATTTTTAAAAACTGCTATTTTTGAACGGTTCAGAAAAAATTAGATTAGCGATTTTTGAAAATTTGAAAAAAATACTTAAAAATTTCGAAAAAATATAAAATTTGGTCGGTAAGGAGATTATAACAAGAAGATCATATTGGACGGTTTGGATCGGTCATTTTGAAGCAGATCCAAGAGTTCGGATCAGTATGCACCGAAGCTTCCGTACATTAGTATGCACCATAGGTTTTCTCTATATATATATATATATATATATATATATATATATATATATATATATATATATATATATATATATATATATATATATATCACACGGAATTTGTGAGCCAAACCAACAACTCATGATCTTGGGGTTAACACATATTTAAAATGCCACGACTATTGTGGCAATTCCTAAATTTATTGAAAATATACAAATTTTAGACGCGCTTAAGATCTATTAATGAACAGTACTTGATAATCCTACATAAATAAAAAGTTCTTTAAAATAAATATTTGATATTGGAGAAAACTATGGTAAAAAAAAATAGTTGTGCCTTCTTAACAACCAAAAACTACAAAATGCAATAAGTTGATTTTTTTAAGCGCATGAATAAAAATTATACCTAATTGGTATGAAATATTTGAAAACAACTTTGTAAACTTGAGCCTTTTCAATAGTTATATGGAGGGCTTGCATTTTTTATCGTTAAGATATCACTACATTGACCTGTGTTTGCATCCACACTTAGTTTTTCAATATTTTGCATTGACATGTATTTGTCACAACAAAAAATAAAATAAAAGTACTCTTGTCAAAGATAACTATTTTCTGATTTAAAATGAAGAACATTTTTTTTGAAAAAAATGAAGAAAAGATTATTGGCAGCCCAATTAAGTCTAATGAACCGTATGTCAAAATTTTCAATACTTTTTATTTATTTATCAATAATTTAATACCTTGTAAATTCATTTTGACATGTCAATATCTCAATTAGTTTAGTTATCTTGATAGCTCGTTAGTCATTTTTTAATTATATTCCAAACTTGATAGCGAGATTGTAACGGTACTGCGAATTAAGGTGGTTAAACCAAGTCTTGAAAATTTATGAATGTATCAAACTTAAGGGATTGATAAAAATGTTTCTGGAGCCGATATGGGCCAAACGATTATATTTTGGTTTGATCACTCTATATAAAAAAGAATTATAAAAATGTGATTGCACTTTCTGGCTAGTTCGAAATTACATTCTATATTACACACGTACTGAAATCTAGACCCTTCATTCAACTTCTAATCAAATTACAACAATTTATCATTCTGAATAAATTTGCAATAACATCTGAATCCATTTGAAAAAAAATTAATATTTTTTGAAAAAAATGTATTGTTTATTTTTTATTTTTAAAATTATTGTTATTGGAGGGGAAAATTAATTGGAGCAATGATTCTTTTTTAACTAAAAAAATAGTAATTTTTATTAAAATAATTTTTTTTTATTTCCAATGACATTTCAACATGAAGAATTCATTGATGGTATAAATTGATCGTTTAAAATTTTAATTTCAAAATATAAATTTAAAATACAGTCCTTTTTAATTCACGAAGTACCGAAGTGTCTTTCTAATCTACACTTCTAGACCATTTAGCATTAAAGAAACTCTAAATTGGCAATTTGAATCACCAAAATGAACTTTTGAATATTGACGCATCAAAATATTTTTGAATGATATGCACGACACCAAAATTATTTCTGTATAACCAACATTATACATACTTTTTCTTTAAAAAAAAATCCAACTTATATAACCAATATTATGCATAGTAGTTTTGTTAATAAGTTTTATAATTGTCACCGACCCACAGTAAAGATAAAAAAACATCAGAATATTATTGTCATTTTTTAAATCGGAAATCTGCCACTGTTGACCAAACCCTCATCAAATCAAAGTAAAATTAACAAAATATTAGCTTCTAATTCTGACACAATTACATTCCAAAAAAAAAAATAAATAAATAAATAAAAACGGAGTTATCCTTAGAAGGAAGCAACCAAGCCGCTCCTCTAATCTACTCGACTCAACCCAAGTACCCAACCCTGGTCCGAATGTCCGATTCCTATTATTATTAACCTGATTCTCTTCTCTCTTCCTCAAGCACTTCATCTCTCCTTTCTTTTGCTCCAAGTCTCTCTCTCTCTGTCTCTGCCTCTGCCTCGCTACTACAACCATGAAGAAACAATCCACAGCTGATCCAGAGCCGATGCAAGTGAGCGTGCCCGCCACCACTACCACCGCCCCCACCACCCCCACCACAAGTAAGTCTCTAAAACCCTAGAAGGTTCCTCTCCCCCCCATTGTTGCTAACACAATTGCGATTTTTAGATCTGAAGGAGATTCAGTCTCTGATCGAGACGGGCGCGTACACCAAGGAGGTGCGTCGGATCTCTCGCGCCGTTTGCCTCACCATCGTCTTGCGCCGTCAGCTCACTAATGGCCTCATCTCCGGGTTTTTCTCGCGCGTGCTGCCTGTTAATTCCGAGGCTTATAAACGGCTCTCCTCGTACGTGTCTAAGGTGCGATTTTGTTTCTTTTTTTTTATTTCGTTTTGTTTTGGGCATAACCATAAATAATGGCGGCTTATACTACTAGATCTGTGGAAGAGAAAGGGTTTTAATTATTGGATTACAGTAGCAATTTTGTTGGTTGGAACTGTTCCAGGTTATGTTATTAGGAAATTCAAAACAGAATAGTGAAATAGGTCAGTGGATTTTATTTAGTTTCAGTGCTTCTTTGTTCAATGTTGCCTGATGCAAAGAGTTGGCCTTAATTTGTGGCAAGGGCAGGAGAGTTGCTTAAATTGGATGCTCCAATTATTGTTTTTAGTTTTTTTGGTTCATGATTAATTTAACATAGTCATATTGAGAACTTGTTGTCTGGTTGTAAGTTGACATGAATAGGTGGTTTTTATAACTCTTCATATGCTTCCATAAAATTGCAGCTTATGTGCTGATATTGATGTCAGAAAATGAAATTTGTATAGTTCAGATCAGATATAAAAATAAATGCCCCCTAAAACATCAAGTTGAAATCTGCATCTTTTGATTTTGATTGGATTGCTGAACTACATTGTGGGACTGTCACATTATCACAATAATGGGAGTGAATGTGGATTCAATCTTTGAGCTGCCATTTGATCTCATAACAGATTTACTCTATTGAAAGTATCTTTTATGCCGCCCTTGGATTTTGGTTGCCTCCTTTGCTGCGAATAATTTAATGTTCTTTGTCCGTTAAATTTATTCCTTTGAATGTAATTCGGAATTCGATACTTCCCCTGAAACTTTGAAACACTATTAAAATTGGATGTTATAAGAACAATGCTGGATGCATGTACCATTACTGCATATCAATGTCAGATGCCAGACTTCAGTTCTCTTTAACATGTATATCTATGACTTAGTCTCCTGGCAGACATTGAATGACCTTTTGTATGAGGTATCAATATGAATAGTATGATCCTGATAGATTTTGGGTATTGACCTTTTCTTTAGATTGAGCTTCTGGGCCGCTTGTGACGTTTGTTTTGTTCACCGACTCTTGAGGCTAAGTTACCAGTTAGCACCACTATGAACTGCATTGTATATTCTGGTTAAACTATACACATTGACATGCACTAATCACCTAGAAAAATAACTGAGAACACAGCAAAAGTGTATCTGATTCTTATATGGAATAATATAAATTAACTATTAGACTTTTGCTTTCTATAATGGTGTTAGCTACTTTATTAGAAAAGAAAACATGAAGTTAGCTGTAGTATCAAAAGAATGTGGATTTAGGCTATTTTCATATTTGTACTGAGTTGGTCCAACATAAGCTCAAAATCTAGATTATTGGTTAAATTTTAAACATGAAAAGGTTGTTCAATACAATCGAGCTTTTATAATTAAGCCTGAATATGTTTGGTATGTGCGGGAACAGCACTGTTTGCGAACTGTACTACCTAGTTCGTGCAGAACCAAACCTGAACAAATTTCCACGAACAGTGAACTAGGGGCTTGTTGTCAGTTCCTTATTTTCCATGAACAGCGAACTGTGTGGGGAGCTAACTGCTGTTCTCTGATCCTTGTTCACACCCTTGTTCACGCAACTACCAAACACACTAAGAATAAGTTCAATTATTGCCTGTTGCCAAAATTAGTTGCAGTTGTGAGAAATGTTCCATTTTTTATTTATCTTTTATTCTGATTTTCTTCCAAAATCAAGATGTTTGTAGGGGTTTTGTTGGAGTAATGAAAAGTAGAAAACATAAGTGAATTAAATTGTGCTTCACTGATGTTTTGATCTTTCAGGATTCTGGCTCTGATGAAATGGACATAGATGCAGCTCCCACGGCTCAACCTGCTGCAAAGCATGTCTTGCCAGAAATGGAGATTTATTGTTACTTTCTTGTGCTGCTTTTCCTTATTGATCAGAAGAATTACGATTTGGTAATCTGGTACCCTTTTTTAGGGGTACTTATTGTTCTGAACTCGTTTAGTGTATTGTTGTCTTTGATTTCTTATATTGAGGAAAGTTTGTATGTGGCTTTATTATTTTTTCCTATTACAGGCTAAGGTTTGTGCTTCAGATTGCATTGCTCGCCTAAAGAACCTTAACAAAAGAACTGTGGATGTGCTGGCCTCTAGAATATATTTCTATTACTCCCTTGTTCATGAACTCACCAACAGTCTTGCTGAGATTCGTGGGTTAGTATCTTTCCACATTCTTGTGTTTATTTATGAAATATTCTCTGTTGTCATAATGCAACAGTTTTTTTGTTGTAAATTGTTTGATTTTATATATTAATGTTATTGATTAGTTGAAAAACCCCAACTTGTTTGGGACAAAAGGCTTAGTTGTTGTTGTTGTTGTTGATTAGTTGAAAATTTTGGATCCCTGTAGAATGATAATGTTTTCTTTATATAAATGAATTCTGTTATTCTAAGAAGTGCATTTGTCTTTTCCTTAGGAACCTGCTTGCTTTGCACAGGATGGCCACCTTGCGACATGATGAACTTGGCCAGGTCTGTTTAATTTCAACTAGTTCAAGTAACATTGTAAATTTATTTGGTTAAATTACATTCCTCGTGGCCGATTTTCTGTTCTCATCAGTTTGTTTTTCTTGCAGGAGACATTGCTGAATCTGTTGCTACGCAATTATCTACACTACAACTTGTATGATCAGGCAGAGAAACTCAGGTCTAAGGCACCTCGTTTTGAAGCTCACTCCAACCAACAGGTATGATAGCTGGCTGGAGACATACTGGTTTTTTAGACTGATCCCATAATCAACTTTTATAAGTGGAAGGAGATGTTGCTGGTAATAATTCTAGCTGTTGAAATGCCCGGATGTAGAAATAATAGTCATTTGGACAAAATGTAATTGGTCATGCTTGTTTAAGCCTTTATGCATCCCTGTTGTCTCAAATTGAAGGGCAGAAAAACTTATAAGAATTGTTGTTTGGACTCGCAAACTTAAAACACACATGTTGAGAACCACTTTCAATGTTTCTATATAAAATATAGTAAATTTCTATCTAATCCTTTAAAAAGTAGTATTACCATCACCATGCACATCTTTACAGAATTAAAAACTAAATAAATAGAACATGAGTTGTACCTAAAAATTCTCATAAATATTCTATGCACTGCTCCTGCTACAATATCCCTAAATAATGAAATATGCACAACTACCACTCATGGGAAGTAAGGAGCAAATATGATGTAATCAATTTTTTGAGGGGAAAGTGAGAAATTTATTTCCTTCGAGGGGGATATGAGTTTACATGTTATTTTGATGCAGTTTTGCAGATACTTATTCTACCTAGGAAAAATTCGTACCATACAATTGGAGTACACAGATGCAAAGGAGAGTTTGTTGCAGGCTGCTCGTAAAGCACCTTCAACGGCACGTGGTTTCCGCATCCAGTGCAATAAGTGGGCTATCATTGTGCGGCTCCTGCTCGGCGAGATTCCAGAGAGGAGAGTCTTCATGCAAAAAGGCATGAAGACAGCACTCACACCTTACTTTGAGCTCACCAATGTATGTCTTGATCCTTAGTCATTGACTTGTTGTTTCTTATTCGAACCTTACAAAACCTCAAAATTTTTGTTGTTTTTGCCGTTTATATTACCTCAAATGGGTATAACCTATTGGCATCTCGTAAATATAGCTCAAGAGCTGAACCAAACTGTATAAGTGTCCTTCATAACATGATAAATGTTCACCATAATCATATTATTTTCCATCTAAAGCTGTGCTGGTTCCATGATGTCAGATTGACCACAGCTGGTGCATCTTCACGCAACTGTTATTGAATACTGTTTTGAAATGGGATTATTGCAGAATGTTGTCAGAGCCTACAGACAGGAATGTTTTGTGAATAATAAGCATATATTATAAGACAACTGACAGGACATGCTAAGGACAGATTGAAGTTTATATATCAATGTGTACTGGGTCATTTTCAAATTTCCACTGTTGCTAGCGAAAATCTTTTCATTTTGTAAATTTCACCTTTTATTTACTGAATTTTAAGGCGGTGCGTGTGGGTGACCTGGAGCTGTTCCGCACTGTGGCTGATAAGTTTGCCTCAACCTTTGCCTCAGACGGCACTCGCAACCTAATTGTGCGGCTCCGCCACAATGTGATTCGTACTGGCTTGCGGAACATAAGCATTGCTTACTCACGCATTTCCCTAGCTGATGTGGCTACCAAGCTGCGCCTTGATTCTGACTCCCCTGCTGCTGATGCTGAGAGCATTGTTGCCAAAGCAATCCGTGATGGTGCCATTGATGCCACTATCGACCACGCCAATGGCTGGATGGTATCTAAAGAAACTGGCGATGTTTACTCAACCAATGAGCCTCAGGCAGCATTTAATTCAAGGATAGTGTTTTGTTTGAACATGCATAATGAGGCAGTGAAGGCGCTAAGATTCCCTCCTAATAGCCACAAGGAGAAAGAGAGTGCTGAGAAAAGGCGAGAGAGACAGCAGCAGGAACAGGAGCTTGCCAAGCACATGGCAGAGGAGGATGATGATGAATTTTAGGAATAAGATGCAAGGTGTTTAATTTGTATGTCTTGTTTAAGGGATTTTCTTGAATGAACTTCAGGATGTAGCTTGTGTTGTTGTTTATGTTATTTAAAATCTTCTTGGGAATCATGGCTGGCTCCAGGAAATTGGGTCAAAGGGTTTATGGTGTATACTGAAGTTTGACGAGGGTTAAATTGAACTATTTATTTTTTAGTAGATTTACGTACTGGCATTGTTCCTGCCAAGTTAAGCTTCGCTTTGTGCTGGACGACTCTGTTTGTGTTTACATGCTTTTCTGCTCGCTATTAGCATTTACTTCTGTTAAGCTCTAATGCCGACGAGAGTGCTGTGAATTTTGCTAGTTTTCAGGATCTATCGAGTTATTTATTGCATCAATACTACTGCGAGCGGTATCATTTCCATGACATGTTTAATGGCATTTTGCCTGCTGTACGATAATTAAAGTAATTATGCGTTCCAGTGTTCCACCATTTGGATGGTCATCAGTTGGGTCGTTTCATGCATTCGGTCAGTTTTTTAGTTTGTATGCTGAATGAGATGCATCTGTGAGGCTCTCTGGAGTTTGGATGCAATTTGTTCTGGTGTTTGTCAGGAATACACTCTTGTTTTTGCAAGCCCGATCCACGCCAGACCAAAACAGTGACTTCTCAGTTTTTGAAACATCCATTGATTTTAAGCGTTCAATAGTAGAAAAAAATTGTTTAATTAGGAAATGATAAGACCTCCCAATAACCAATTTAAATTAACCAACATGGGGCAAATAATATAGATATCGCCAAAGCTCACTAATTTAAATTATATATATCAATCTCCTTTTTAAGAATGATGAATTATTGGTGCGAACTACTCTTTGATGTAGCGGCAAATGACAATGCAGCTTGAGTGCAGACAGTAGGTTTGAAGGGCTTGACCTCCATTTTAACTTCAAAATAAAAAAGTGTGAATTGCCGGCAAACAAATGTCAGGTCTTAAATTGAAAGTATCCCTGTTTAAGTATAGTTCAATGAAAAAATAGATATGTATTAATAAATACAAACTAAAATTGATTGATTTGCCATTTTGCCGCAATTAAAGTAAATAAGGTGAACAATCGCACCATTTTGAATCTTTCATAACAAAATGACGTTCGTCGCAACTGATGTAATCAGTCTTTATTATTTAAATATAAATGCAAAACAAAATAACAAGGGGATGTAGCTCAGATGGTAGAGCGCTCGCTTAGCATGCGAGAGGTACGGGGATCGATACCCCGCATCTCCACTCACGTTTCTAGATAGTCCCCCCCCCCCCCCCCCAATTTTGCGATTTGTTATTTGCTCAATATGAAATCCAACATGGAGAAAAAGACTCCGTAATTCCGTAACCCAAGTTTGCGTTATTACTTTCTCTAAGTTTTAGACCTCAATAATATAAACTATCCTGTATTCAACGGTAATAGCATTGTAAGAAATCATAGTAAAAATAAAAAATTGAAAGATAGAAATTACATGATTTATATAGTAATTTTGTGGCTTGATAGATAGAAATTACTATTTTAGTTTCAAATCAGAAAGGCCTATTATTTTGTGACTCAAATAATCATTTGGTATATCACATTAATTTCTGCTTGAGAATATTCTATTAAACTATTATAGTACTTAAATTGTTCAAGTTTAATTGCTAAAAAAGTAAAACCTAATTAACACAAGTATTTTTGGGACCCTCAGAAAATAACTAATGAACAATCCAACCCGATCCATTTATGAATGGATTGAAGTTTATAACTCGCCTTATTTTAGGAATGAAAATCCCATCTAACTCGTTTGTCCACGAATTGTTTTAAATCGGACGGTCCTGATTTAATTGAATCGGGCATAGAATTGAGCTGTGGAGTTTAACACCCACGTTTATATTAACCCTAAGGCTAACGTATCAAAAAAAAAAAAAAAAAACCCTAAGGCTAAAGTCGGTTTAATTGCTGATCGCTAATAAAGTACTGTCATCCAAAAACGAGTACTCTCTTCTTGGTGCACTCTATTCCTCTTCCATCGTCTCTCTTTGCATCTACTGCTCCCAAGTGCAAGAAGCTACTTGGACTTCTCCTTCTTCGATTGAGGTATCTATTCTAGTATTCTTTAGCTGCAACCAATTTTATGCTAAATTTCCTTGTTCTTTCATAACTTCAGGCTTATGACATATGACGAATATATTTAACTTATTGGAGATGACATATTTTGGTTGCTGATTGTATTGTAAATTTTACCTGAACTGAAATATCCTTTTAATTCTGATTAGTCTTAACTTTAAGTATTTAATCCTAGTTTGATGAAATTGGTTGTTCTTTTAATTTATTTCTTCACTTTTTTGATTTGAAGGGACATGCAAGTACTCTGGTAAATTTGGGAGAATTTCTTCAACTTGTATGAAATTTGAATTTCAATAATTCGCTAATTAATCTGAATTCTTGATTTTTCCTTTTCAATTCAGGAATCCGTGCAATCTTTTTGCAAATGGATGAAACAGGGAAGGACATCTCACACCTCTTTCCTGTATCAGCCGGTGCTCAATCTCCCCCGCTGATCGATAGAGCTCCTGTACTTTCTCGCATTGAGGAATCTCTTTGTGCTGTCGTTCCAACGGAGGAGCTCATCTCAGAACTCTTTCGCAGTATAGATGAAAGACCATATCCACCTCTGATGGAAAGCGATCTGCAGATCCTTCCGACATACCAAGCTCCTGCTCCTCAACTAGTGGATTCTACTTCGACAACCCCATGCAGAGTCGAGCCCAAAACTGGAGAGAATCTGAACTCTGATGCACAATTCAGGTGTCCAGTATGCAGTACGGCTTTCAATAGAAAGAAAGCCATGTTCGGCCATATGCAGAAGCACTCGAACAAGCGCTCCAATGGTCCCAACAATCCTCCAATCAAAAAACGAAAACCAAAAGCAAGGCCAGTGCCTGTACCTGATCTCTGTGAACTCACAGCCCGTTGGACTGTGACTAAAAAAAGGAGCCCTAGGGACCCAGCAGAAAGGAAAGTACCGGTGCAAGTCCCGGCTTCTATTTTGGTTGCCATGTCGAATTCAACATGGAATTGCCAAAGTCAGAAGAGCGAGATAGATGTGTCTTCACCAGAGGAAGTGGAAGTTGCTGGTACTTTGAATGACTTGAAGAACTCAACACCTAATTGCCAAAGTCTGAAGAGAAGGATGCCTGAATCTGAATGGCTGGAAAATAAGAAAAGAAGGATCGACGAATCTGCACTGTCAGAAGACAAGAAATACATCTGTCAGATATGCAACAAGGCATTTCCTTCGCATCAGGCGCTAGGCGGGCATTGCACCAGCCACAAAATGCTGAGGAAGACTGCTGTGAGTTTGGAATCAGCTGAGTTGCAGAGAAGTGATGTGCAGGAGAATCCTGGGACGAGTAAAAGTGAAGTGAATGGAAACTCCAACATGAAGGCCCATGTGTGCGAAATTTGTGGGAAGGGTTTTCGCACCGGCCCAAAATTGGGCGGACACAAGCGAGCGCACTATAAGAGGTGAAGCATGCACTCGAAGATCATGGTTCTCTTCAGTTATTTTGATTTGGCTGAAGTGGCATTGGAAGAGCTTAGTGACACTACATTTAGGGCTGTTTTATTCTGTTTAATGGCTGCTTAGGGTAGTCTCTTTTTGTATTTCTCCATTGGAATGATGAATTTTTTTTCTTCCAATGGCATTAGAAGAACTAGATGACTATATATTTAGGGCTGATTTATGCTGTTTAATGGTTTCTTAGGGAACTGTCTTATTTGTATTTCTCCATTGGATCAATGAATTATTTTCTTTCTATTATGGCATCATCTTTTTCCATTTTCATGTTGGCTTGTCGCCTCACTTTTGCTGCTTTTCAGTTTATTTGTTTTGGCTCATGTGGCACTGAGTAACGTAATGGTTAATGCTAATTTATTATGACATTTAAATTCAAGTTATTCCAAGAGAGTGTCTCATATAATAGGTGGTGCCCATGTTTCCGGCTAATTCTGTACTGGCATTCTGGTGCTGTGAAATAATTCAACAAGAATAGTGTCTTTAATTCTGTATAATAAACTTGTTATTGTGAATTCTGTTGAAATTCTGCAATGGTTGATTTATACATAATGCATGATGAAAAATTAAAGTATTATGTACAGCTGTGATATAAAAATATGGAAAATTATGTGCTCAGTGTTCTATTCTTGCATTAGGCTAAACAATTTAAAAGTTCGGTTACTCTGTAAGTTTCATATGTAACTCAACCTGTTTCTTTTTCTTTCTTTCTGGTACTCATGCCCCTATATTATCTTCAACCATTTGTACTTTCAAAAAAGAAAATGTAATATTAATTAATAGCATTCTTTGTAATAAGAAAGATTTTTTGGGATTTGCTCTATAATTAAGTTTTTACTCTATCTAACACTTTGTCTTCAGATTCCCACTTTTCCCCTATCTGTGAATTAATATGCTATCCATTTTTGAATGACAGACTTTGAGCCATTCTCTTAAAAGCTCTTTTCTTAGTGAATTTTATGATGTCTTTCATATATTAGGAAACGTATTTGTATTATTTCTGAGTTAAGGCTGAGGATAAGCTTGATTTCGCACATTTCATTAACGCAATAAGTTTATTTATTCAGAAAAGTTAATTGCAAATTTCTATATATAACAGCATCCTATCTCACATCCAATAATCTAACAAAGATATGGCGCCCTATGGCTTAACAACAGAAACTCAATGGCGGAAATAACATATTCAGTCATTAATAGTTTTGATAGACAATTACTTGAAAACTTTGCCTTATGTTCATCTTCATACTGATGACATGCGACCAGTAAAAAAATGGTCTGTCAAAAGCATGACAAATAATAATAGGCGAAAGACAGAACTGGAATCAACCAGAAGAAAAAAAGAATTCCATAAAATGGGCACCATATTTACATAGGTATACAATATTAAAAAAAACAAGTGAAGATGAACATAAGGCAAAGATGAACATATTTACGGGTTCTTTTTTTAACAGTTGGAACTCGGAAGAATTTTAAATTGCCATAGTAAGGATCAATCAATCCTATTTCATTTTATTTTTTTTTAAAAGATCTATCCTATTGAGAGTTCAAAGACAAATGTTGGATCCTCTCAAACGTGGTTGCACATAAATTCTTTCAATCTTTTCTAGATTTCATATATATATATATTGATTCAAAAGGTTTTGAGAGAATTCAGAAAGTTATAGAAAATATTAAAAAAAAATTGAGTCAAAGAAAATTCGACAAAACTCTCCGATTCTTGAAAAGATATCTCATAAAATTACAAAAAAATCAATGTACATGGGTTCAGAGATTCCGTAAATCTTTTAAGTCATCACATTGTATGATCTAAATGATCATTAGTTTAGCAGAAAATGACGTTTTTTCTTGAACCTCAAAAATTGAAACAATTCAATAGAAGCAAGTTAGTGTACTCTGCGGTTCAAATAGTCATTTGATAGATATAATTGAAAGAGTAGGGACCGAAATCCTCTACTGTCGCAAAGGACCGTAATTCTCTGCTGTCGTCTAAATTTTATTAAAAATTTTAAAATTTTAAAATTCAAATGTTAAATCCAAACCGTTGATCTTGTTCAATTTTACGGGTGATGTATTTTCATATAAGTTTTATAAAATTTGGAGTCGATTTGATATTCGATTAATGACAAAATTATGAACGAATTAGAATTAATCAAACCAGATTCGTTCATTTGTTGACCACTTGATCTAGTATCAAATCAATTCCAAAATTTATAAAACTTATATGAAAACGCATCGTTCATAAAATTGAACAAGATCAATGGTTTGGATTCAGTATTTAAATATCTAAATAATTAAATTTTAACAAAATTTGTGTGGACAAACATACCTATGCTGTCGTAAAGGGCATCAGAGGATTTCATTCCGAAAGAGTAGGGATGGCACAAATGTCACAATTTTTTTATGTAAAAATTTGAAATTTTAAACTTTAAATTTAAATTTAAAATGTTGATCTTGTTCAATTTAATAAGCAATGTGTTTCCATATGAATTTTATAAAATTTGAAGTTACTTTAATACTCAAGCCAGAGGCAAAAATATGTACAAATATTGTTAACAATTACAGACTAAAATACATTCATGTTTTGGTATCTTCATCGAGTATCAATTAAACACAAAAATTTACAAATATATATGGAATCATATTGCTCGGTAAATTGAACAAGAATACAAGATCAATATTTTGAATTTGGAGTATAGATTTTAATCTTTAAATAAATAAAAAATGCGATATTTATGGAACTAGAAAATTATGGCACCAAAACCTTCCTTTATTAAAATCATCATTTTAGTTCAAAATTAAAAGGGGCCAAAGATATTTTTTGTTCGACCCAAATCATTTGGTATATCGCATTAGTTTCTTCCTGAGATTATTCTACTACTAAAAATGTTCATGTTCAATTTCTACATATTAACATTTTTTTTTTGTCAATATAAAGAAAAGTTGTTAAGACAATCACTTTTGACATATAAATGATAAAATATCGTGACTATCGGCAGCGGAAATAATGAACAATTAAACCCCATCCAGTAATAAATGGATTAACCCCCTATCCTTTTTTAGGAATGAAACCCCCCCATTTGACCAGTTGATCAACGAATTGGATTAAATCGGACGGATCTGATTGAATTAGATAGGGCATTGATTGAGGCGGAACTTAACCCCCGTGTCTATATAATGTAACAGAGTTCCTTGTTTTTTTTTAATGAACCAATCTTATTAGACATAATAAAGTCGGTTCAAACGCTAATTAAGTACTGTCATCCAATAACCTAATTATACTCTCTTCTTGCTGCACTCAATTCCTCTTCCATCGTCTCTGTTTGCATCTACTGCTCCCAACTCCCAAGTGCAAGAAGCTACTTGGACTTCTCCTAGTTCGTTTGAGGTATTCTATTCAACTTTTTGTTTTGCATTTCCTTCATTTAATTGTTTCTACCTTGCTTTACTCAAAAAATTGTTTCTACCTTGCACTTTGTGGCGAAGGTGCAAAGTTATAGCTTCTCGTCCATTTTCTAACATATATTCAGGACGAACTGGAGATGACGTTTAATTGTTGTTGCTTGGCCGATTGTATTATGAAATTGTAAACTGAAATCGTTTAATAGTTCTGATCTTACGATTACTCTTAATTAAGTTTTGAACAACTCTTGTTCTGTTTTGCAAGGCCATGTACCTCCTTTTGTAAATTGGGGAGAATTTATTCAACTTGTATGAAATTTAAATTTAGGCCCTGATCAAAATGTTTTTTTTCAGGGAATTTCAATTCAATTCAATTGATTTCATAGGATTTTTTTGGATCAAATTACGTGGGAATTACAATCAAATGACACCAAATCCGTTCATTTTGATCAAGAATTTTCCAACGAAATGCAATGAAATGAAATCGCATGTTAAAAAATTGAGATTTTGATCAGGGCCTTAAATAATTCATTAATTTATCTGAATTCTTGATTTTTTTTCCTTTATTAGAAAAAAGGCCGCTTGGGCCCATTTTCTATTACCAGAATTCAAGAAATAAACATCCAAATACAACAATTAAAGGAACCAAAAAGACCCTAACTAATAGTATAACGCCCATATATAAGCATATAACAGCTAACATTCCTTATTTATATTAATAAACCCTAGCTAAGGCATAATTAATTAAAGGCGGTTAAATTGCTCCCCTGATCACTAATTAACTACTCTCTTTTCTCCGTGTGTTTTTAATTAATCCAAGAACTTGTTCCATAATTATAGTGTCTTCTTGGTGCACTTGATCTCCAATCTCTCTGCTTAACCCCAAGTACTTCATAGTCGAAGAAGCTACTTCGGTCCAGGTATTCTATTCTCTAGATGCAAGCAATATTTTGTTTCCAATTTCCTTCATTGGTTTCTTCCTTGCATTAATCTGTGTCGCAGATGGGTAGTCAATATTTTAACTAGTCATATTTTAAATCATACCTTGGACAAAAAGGTTTAACTTGGATACGACATTGATTTATTGATGGTTGGCTAGTTGTATTGTGAACTTTTACCTAAACTCATTTCTTTTTTTAGTTCTAATCTTAAGATTACACACAATTTTTAACCCTAGTTTTAATGACAATGTTTTTTGACTGTGTTAATGTATTTGTATCTTTTTTGTTCTGTTTTAATTGCATGAACACGTACCTCCATTGATAAATTAGGGACAATTTCTTTGACATGTATGAAAATTAATTTCACAATAATTCACTAATCTGGATTATTGATTTTTGCTTTCTAATTCAGGAATTCGTGCCTCGTCAAATGGATAAAACAGGGCAGGACCTGTCACACCTCTTTCCTGTATCAGCTGGTGCTCAATCACCACCGCTGATCGATACAGCTCCTGTACTTCCTCGCATTGAGGAATCTCTTTGTGCTGTCGTTCCAACGGAGGAGCTCATCTCAGAACTCTTTCGCAGTATAGATGAAAGACCATCTCCACCTCTGATGGAAAGCGATCTGCAGATCCTTCCGACATACCAAGCTCCTGCTCCTCAACTTGTGGATTCTACTTCGACAACCCCATGCAGAGTCGAGCCCAAAACTGGAGAGAATTTGAACTCTGATGCGCAATTCAAGTGTCCAGTATGCAGTATGGCTTTCAAGAAAAAGAAAGCCATGTTCGGCCATATGCAGAAGCACTCGAACAAGCGCTCCAATGGTTCCAACGACCCTATCAAAAAACGAAAACCGAAAGCAAGGCCAGAACCTGTACCTGATCTCTTTGAACTCACAGCCCGTTGGACTGTGACCAAAAAAAGGACCCCAAGGGACCCAACAGACAGGAAAGTACCGGTGCAAGTCCCGGCTTCTATTTTGGTTGCCATGTCAAATTCCACATGGAATTGCCAAAGTGTGAAGAGTGAGATGGATGTGCCTTCACCAGAGGAAGTGGAAGTTGCTGGTACTTTGATTGACTTGAAGAACTCAACACCTAATTGCCAAAGTCTGAAGAGAAGGATGCCTGAGTCTGAATGGTTGCAAAATAAGAAACGAAGGATCGACGAACGTGTACCATCCGAAGACAAGAAATACATATGTCAGATATGCAACAAGGCATTTCCTTCGCATCAGGCACTAGGCGGGCATTGCACCAGCCACAAAATGCTGAGGAAGACTGCTGTGAGTTTGGAATCAGCTGAGTTGCAGAGAAGTGATGTGCAGGACAATCCTGGGACGAGTAAAAGTGAAGTGAAAGAGAACTCTGACATGAAGGGCCATGTGTGTGAAATTTGTGGGAAGGGATTTCGCACCGGCCCAAAATTGGGCGGACACAAGCGAGCGCACTATCAGAGGTGAAGCACCGGAAGATCATGATTCTCTTCAGTTACATATTTTGATTTGGCTGATGTGGCATTGAAAGAGCTTGGTGACACAACATTTAGGGCTGATTTATTCTGTTTAATGGCTGCTTAGGGTAGTCTTTTTTTGTATTTCTCCATTGGAATGATGAATTATTTTCTTCCAATGGAATTAGAATTTTGAAGAGCTGCGTGACAATATATTTAGGACTGATTTGTGCTGTTTAATGGTTGCTTAGGTAACTGTTTTACTTGTATTTCTCCATCGGTTCAATGAACTATTTTCTTCCTATGGCATCATCCTTTTCTTTTTTTTTTTCATTTTGGATTGTGGCCTCATTTTTGCTGCTTTTCAGTCTATTTGTTTTGGCTGATGTGGCACTGAGTAACTTAATGTTTAATGAAAATTTATCTGGTAGGTACTTTTACCCTACATTGTATATCCAAAGCACAACAAACTCATTCAAAATAAGCCTTCTGTTAAGGCTTCTTGATAATATTTGTGAATTCTGATATATATACCGTTTATGAAAAATAGGTTTACTGTTTACTTCTGTGATGCTTTTGTTTTCTGAAATTAACAAACTTGGAAGTGCAATCAATAAAGAAAATCAGGCTCATATATATTATCTGTTGCCTAAAGAAATAAAATTCAAGAGGTATATCGTAAGTTCAGCATTACATTTTTTTTTTGGAAAAAAGGTGGGAGCGCCACCCAATTTAATTTTGATAAAATGAAACAAAACACAATACTAAAGAAGTTCTATACCTACTGCCACTTTAACACAAATCTAAATATACAAGTAAGGGCTATATCCGTTTAGTCTGAATGAAATTCAAGTTATTCCATGATAGTGTCTCATAGACTCATATAATATTAATAGTTGGTGCCCATGTTTCAGCCTAATTCTGTACTGGCATCCTGGTGCTGTGACATAATTCAACAAGAATAGTGCCTTTAATTCTGTATAATAAACATTTTATTGTGAATCCTGTCGAAGTTCTGCAATGGTTGATTTATACATAATGCATGATGAAGAGTATCCGGTACAGCTGTGATATAAATAAAAAAAAAAATTGTGCTCAGTGTTCTGTTCTCGCATTAGGCTAAAAAATTTATAAGTTCACTTCCATAGGTTATTCTGTAAGTTTCATATGTAACAACCTGTTTCTTTTTCTTTCTTTCTGGTACTCATACCCCATAATATTAACTTCAATCCATTTGCACTTTCAAAAAAAGAAAATAATGTTCCTTAATAAGAGAGGTTTTGGGGGTCTTATATACAAGTTTTTACTCTAGCTAACACTATGGCCCTGATCAAAATGTTTCTCTGGCGAGATTTCATTTCAATTCAATTTAATTGATTTCACTGGACTTTGTTGGATCTAATTATATAGAAATTCCAACCAAATGACACCAAATTCATTCATTTTGATCAAGAATTTTCCAACAAAATGAAATGATTTAAAAAATTGGGATTTTGATCAGGGCCTATATCTTCAGATTCCCATTTTTCCCCTTTCTGTGAATTAATATGCTATCTATTTCTGAATGACAGACTTTGAGCCAATTTCTTAAAAGCTCTTTTTGTGTGAATTTTATGATGTCCTTCGTACATTGTGAAATGTATTTGTATTATTCCTTAGTTAAGGGTGAAGATAAGCTTGATTTCGCACATTTCATTCACGCAATAAGTTTATCTATTCAGAAAATATTATTCTTGAAATAATATTTATTCAGAAAATATAATTGCAAATTTTTATATATAACAGCATTCTATCTCACATCAATTAATTTAACAAATGTATGGTGCGCTATGGCTTAACAAGAGAAACTCAATGGCGGAAATGACATATATATTCAATCATTAATAGTTTTGATAGACAATTACTTGAAAACTTTTTGTCTTACGTTCATCTTCATATTTGGATGACATGCGACCAGTAAAAAAATGGTTTGTGAAAAGCATGACAGAATAATAATAGACGAAAGACAGAATTGGAATCAACCAAAAAAAAAAAAAAAAACAGAGTTCCATAAAATAGAGTTCTTATACGAATCACAAGCATTCATGTTTTTGGGGTTCTTATATATATTAACCATTTTAAAACGCATATCTGAGGGGATGCGGACTCTTATTGAGATGCATGTTGTCAAACCCAAAATAATGTTAAAGTATTACATTCTATTTACCAAAACTTTAACAAGCACATCTAGTGTTTAAATTGACATATTGGTGCTACAATATTTGTCGGACGTATATTTAACACACGAACAACTAAATTTAATTAAGACCCCTTTATTGAATCGGAGGTTTATGTTGGTAAATTAATAATTATCCACACTAATATACTACTAGTGAAAAAAAAAATTTCAAGGGACACTGTGGCTACTACCTGTTAAATCTTCAATAAATCAATGTCACAAAATACATAATATGTGATCCTGTGTTCTAGCTAATTAAACTAGTGGAAATAATTTAAATTCAGAAAATTAAAAATTGGCAAAGAGGAGGTAAAATATTTACAACGGAAACATTGCGGGGATAACCCAGCTAGGAGAGCGTCAGCCTTGATATCTGAAGGTCGCGTGTTGGTCTGGTTCAATTTTAATTTTACTGGTTCCTATTTGTAACAATTGGAACAGTTTTAAATTGCCATAATAAGGATAAATCAATCCTATTTCATTCCAAAAAAAAAAAAAAATCAATCCTATTGAGTTCGAAGACAAATGTTGGATCCTTGATATCTCATATTTATATTGCTATTTTGACCAGACTTTACATCGAAATCGTGACTAAAGCTTTGATTTATTGCTGTTTTTGCCTTTCTTTGCCAGTTTTGGCGCTGCCTTTTGCACTTTGATCTTATTTGTAGGAATCCAAGGAAATCAGCAAGGAAAGCAGCAATTCAGGTGCTAGATGACTCATGCCTAGCCTAGACCAAGCCCCGACTCAACCCGATGAGGCGACCCCGCTCGAATCAAGCCATTTCGCGAACCAGACTCTTCAATTCGGACCGAATTCCCCTGAATTCGGACCGAATTCCTGTGCAGACATCTTCTGAAATCCAGCGACATCAATTCGGTCCGAATTCCTCCTAATTCGGACCGAATTGCCATATGCGGAAAGTGTTCTGGCAGCGTTCTGGAGGCGTTTTCTCCATTTGGAAGCCTCGATTTCCGCCCAAATTGAAGGAGAATTGATGTGACAGCTGCTGAGGATGATATAGGCGCCTTCCTTGTATAGAGGGGGCATGCTTCATTCCATTTTCTCTCTCCTGCTCTCCCCAGCAGATCCAGATCCACTTTTTGGCTCTTTCTCTTGGCTTTTGGCGACGGTGACGGGGGTTAGACTCGAGATTTCGCTTGTGGTTGCTGCTCCGACGGATTCCTTACCTTCTAGTGTGCATTTGGCAGTGGTTTTATCTCATAGACTGGTTTATTTGTGTATTTCTAGTACTATTTCTCTATTTTCTGGTTTTATGGATTGTTTAGTTCTATATTCTGTTATTTGCATTGTTTCTCTTAGTATGTTAGGCTAAAAACTTGTTGCTTTAGGGAACGATGTAGCTCAGATCTAGGTTTTGCTTGGTTTCTTTGTTTTGTTGATGGATGAAGTCAATTACCCTTGGGATTTTAATTGAAATTGCTTGTGTTTGGACCGTTTACTACTTGTATTGCTCGACTTTTGTACGCGCGCATTTGTTGAGAACTTCTTTACATTATATTAATCGAGTCCTGTGCAAGTATTTCGAGGTAGGTCAATGGCGAAAGTCGACCAATTATTAACCAAAGGTAAACGTTTCTAGTTAGGCGAAAATCTAACTAGATACCTCGTAGAAAACCATTGGTAAACTCGAGTAAGTCCACCGAACAACGAAAGTTGGGGGTGCAATACACTCGATGAGGGTTATTCAACACTAGATCCCATTCCAAATACCGTACCCAATAGGCGAAAGCGGAGGGTTAGGGAGTTAGGTTTGGCTAGATGGACCTTTGGCTTGGATAAATCAACAAGAGGGTAAACCACAGCATTTACACAGTGGAATTAGCAAGGCCGAATACGACAGTGCTAGGTCTTGCGACTCTGTGGCCGGTTCTAAGTGAAATCGAACCCTAAGGCATTTTTATTATCGTATCTTAATCCGTTAGAAAACCCCAAAAATATTTATTTCAATTGTTTTGCATATTCTTGTTACTTGCAATCGCATTCTTTTATTTTCCTTTAATTCGTTCAATTCAAGTTATTCATTCTTTTCTCGATTTTTATCGTCTAGCTTTAAAGAAATAATAAGAATAATATTCATACCCATCTCTGTGGGTTCGACACCTTTACTCTACTACAAGCGACTAGTCGAGTACAAGGATTTATTTGTTTGACCTTGGTTCACACCCTCGATCAAAATGGCGCCATTGCCGGGGATGGCGTTATGATATTATTTCTTATTAAAGTAATTAGAGACTAGACTCATTCTTTTATTCTTTTTACTCATTCGGTACTTTTGTTGTTGAATCTCTTGTGTGTAGGGTAACGCTGGCTAGAGGATCAAGAAACACCCAACCCCAAATTCCACACGAATACAACCTAAGGGGTAAGGGAGACAACCCTCACGAAGCCTCTAGCTCGAGCACAACGCAAGCCGCTGCTCGCAAGGGGAAGAAGCAACAACAACCAGCACCGAATCCGGACCGAATTCCGCCCAATCCGGTCCGAATCGAGACTCAGCAAATTCCAGAAGGTCCAATTCGGTCCGAATTCCAACCTATTCGGACCGAATTCCTGCAGAACCTGCAGACGGGCGAAGGAACAAGCATTCCAATGGCCGATCGAACTGATGAAGCTAGGCAACTTGAGGCTCTACGCCTTGAGTTAGAGGCCACACAGCAAAGGATTCTCCAAGAACGACTCGCCCTCGAGCAAGAGCGACTCGTCTTCGAGGAAGAGCGCAATGGAAATTTCAATGACGGCGGTAGCATCCATGGAGCACCGGTTAATCCCGATGAAGCTCAGGGGCCACACAAAACTCTTCGCGAGCACTCTGCCCCTCGAGTCCAAGACGTGGATGGACCGATTGTTATTAGAGGAATCGCCGCAAACAACATGCAAATCAACCCTGCGCATGTCGCGCTCGTGCAACAAAACCAATTCTATGGGGCTGACCAAGAGGACCCACATGCACACTTACAAGCTTTTCTTGATTGCACCAAATTGTTGAAATTCAACGGGGTTTCCCCGGATTCTATTAGACTTCTCCTGTTTCATTTTTCCCTTAGGGATAAGGCCAAAAAATGGTACAATACACTGAAAAGAGGGTCAATAGATAGTTGGGAAGCCATGGCTAGAATTTTTCTCGAACGGTATTTTCCAGCAAAAAGAGCCTTTGAAATTAGGAGGGAAATCACAAATTTCAAACAAAGGGGTGATGAATCGTATAGGGAAGCTTGGGAACGATTTAGAGACCTAGAGAATTCTTGCCCTAACCATGGAATTCAGGATTGGTTAACCATCCATTCATTTTATAACGGTCTTTATGATGGTATTAAAGTGAATGTTGATGCTCTTTCAGGTGGAAGTTTCACGCAGCTCGACGCGGAGCAAGCACGTGCAGCTATTGAGAGATGTGCGCTGCACTACAATTGGCCGGCACCTAACCCGTCGAGAGGCAACCCAATTCGACACGAGGTTAAGGAAGTCCAAAACACTCGCGAACAAGGGAAGCTCCCAAGTCAACCCGAGCCAAACCCTCGCGCAGAGATCAACGCGGTGCACACACTTAGGAGTGGCACCCAATACAAGGACCCACCTATGCCCAAAGAAGTCCAGCCGAAGGTCGCATCTGCAGCTGGACCTGGAGAGAATTCGGACCGAATTCCATCTAATTCGGACCGAATTGCTTCGCAGCAAATTTCAGAACCTCTAATTCGGACCGAATCAGAGTCAATTCGGACCGAATTCGAAGGGGCCAAACGTACATCTGCCCCAAATCCACTGCTGAAGGCTCCCGATCAGCGCATAAGAGCCCCATTTCCTCAAAGATTGGCCAAAGCGAAGGTAAACGAGCAGTTCAAAAGGTTCTTAGAGGTAATTAGGGGTTTGAGAATCACCATTCCTTTCACTGATGCAATTACTCAGATTCCCTCTTATGCCAAATTCTTAAAAGATCTGATTACTCACAAATTTCTTTTAGAAGAGTTCAAAAGTGCAGGGATCACAGAGCATTGCAACATGGTGATTCAAAAGAAGATGCCCGTTAAGATGGACGATCCGGGTAGATTCACCATACCGTGCACTATCGGCGGAGCTCAGATCAAAAGAGCCTTATGTGACAACGGGGCAAGTGTGAGCTTGATGCCCAAATCTGTGTTCGACCGGATCGGCATTGGGAGGTTGAAACCTTCGAATACCACTCTCAAACTCGCGGATTCGTCGATCCGACTGCCCATTGGTGAGATCGAGGATATTCCAGTCAAGCTCGGTAAATTCTTTGTCCCTGGTGATTTTGTGATAATGGACATGGAGGAAGACGAGGATGTTCCCATCATTTTGGGACGCCCCTTCCTTAGAACTGCAGGTATCTTGATGGACATAAGAGACGGGACCATTCTGGTGAGAGTCGGTGGCGAGCAATGGGAATACTCAATCGACCAAGCTATGAAATGTTCAAACCAGCTCGAGTCTTGCTACCAAATCGATGTGGAAGAGATTCCGGTCGAAAAGCGACTCGAAGACCGGTATCTTGATGCTCTCACAACTTACCACGAGTTCCTCAGTGAAATACAAGAGGTAATAGCGGTGGAGGAATTGTCTGGAGAGGCGACAGAAGAGCCAGAACCGCAAAACACCATGAATTCGGACCGAATTCCACCTAATTCGGACCGAATTCATGGCTCTGGAATTTCTGCAATTTCATCATGTGAGAATTCGGACCGAATTGCTCCTGATTCGGACCGAATTCCAGTCTCTGGACAGCCACCTCAAGTTGAATTAAAGCCTCTGCCCGATACTTTAAGGTATGAATTTCTCGGACCAAATCAAACCTATCCTGTTATTATTAACGCTGCTTTGGATGATGAGCAAACAGGGAAACTTTTGGAGGAGCTAAAAGCACATCGAAAGGCGATCGGGTATTCGATTGGGGACTTGAAAGGCATCCACCCGTCCTTCTGCACACATCGCATCTTGATGGAGGATGACCACAAACCAACCATCGAGGCTCAAAGAAGGCTTAATCCCAACCTGAAAGAGGTTGTTAAAAAGGAGATCCTCAAGCTCCTCGATGCTGGGGTTATCTACCCGATCTCGGACAGCAAGTGGGTCAGCCCAGTCCATGTCGTCCCAAAGAAGGGCGGGACGACCGTGGTGAAAAATGAGAAAAACGAGCTGATTCAAACCCGAGTGGTGACGGGATGGCGCATGTGCATCGATTACCGTAAACTCAATGCTGCCACTCGCAAGGATCATTTTCCCTTGCCATTCATCGACCAACTCCTCGAAAGACTTGCTTCTCACTCTTATTTTTGTTACCTAGATGGTTATTCTGGTTTCTTCCAAATACCCATCCACCCTGATGACCAAGAAAAGACCACATTCACTTGTCCATACGGTACATTTGCTTATAGGAGAATGCCTTTTGGGCTATGCAATGCACCAGCAACTTTCCAACGTGCCATGATGGCCATTTTTTCTGATTTAATTGAGAACGTTATGGAAGTATTTATGGACGATTTTTCCGTCTATGGTACCTCGTTTGACATTTGTTTGACTAATCTCTCTAAGGTTTTGCAGCGTTGTGAGGAAGTCAACCTCGTCTTGAATTGGGAGAAATGTCATTTTATGGTGCAAACGGGAGTCGTGCTGGGACACGTGGTGACGGCAAAAGGAATCGAAGTGGACAAAGCAAAAATTCAAGTGATCGAGAAGCTCGAGATGCCATCTAACGTGAAGGACGTGCGGAGTTTCTTGGGACATGCCGGCTTTTATCGACGTTTTATCAAAGATTTCTCAAAAATTGCTAAACCTCTCACTAATCTTTTGGTAAAAGACGTCGATTTTGTTGTTAATGACGATTGTCTCAATGCTTTTCAGGAATTGAAGAAAGCCCTTATCACTGCACCAATTTTGCAACCTCCAGACTGGTCCATGCCTTTTGAGCTCATGTGTGACGCCAGCGACTATGCGGTAGGAGCTGTCCTCGGTCAAAGGCGAGACAAGAAACCCGTAGCTATCTACTACGCGAGCAAGGTGCTTGACCCAGCTCAACTGAACTATACCACCACGGAGAAGGAGTTGCTTGCCATCGTCTTTGCCCTCGATAAATTCAGATCCTACCTTGTGGGGTCGAAAGTGATAGTGTTCACCGACCATGCTGCAATCCGTTATCTTTTGAGCAAAAAGGATGCGAAACCGAGGCTAATAAGGTGGATTCTACTCCTTCAAGAATTCGACCTAGAGATAAGGGACAAAAAGGGCTCAAAAAACTCGGTGGCCGACCATTTGTCGCGACTACATGTTGAAAATAGCGAAGGGAAGGAGCTACCGATCAACGAATCATTCCCAGACGAACATCTGATGATGATTCATTGCAATTCGGACCGAATTCCTCCTAATTCGGACCGAATTGAAGCCTCTGGAATTTCAAAAATTTTCTCATGCACGAATTCGGACCGAATTCCACCCAATTCGGACCGAATTCGTCCCTCTGGAGCTGCCAACAGAATTTCCCAGCCTGGAATTCGGACCGAATTCCAGCCAATTCGGTCCGAATTCAGGGCACCCTGGTACGCAGACTTGGCAAATTACTTGGCTAGCGGTGCGTTGCCTCCCGAAATGACTTACCAACAAAGAAAGAAGCTCAAATCGGATGCCAAGTACTATTTTTGGGAGGAGCCCTACCTGTTCAAGTTGGGCATCGATGATGTCTATCGCAGATGCATTCCTTACGAGGAAGTCCGACCCGTTCTCGCTCACTGCCATTCCTCAGCTTATGGCGGACATGCCTCTTTCTCCAAGACGGCCGCTAAGGTATTGCAATCTGGTCTCTACTGGCCCACTTTGTTTAAAGATGCTCGTTCTTTTGTTTTGTCTTGTGATCAGTGTCAAAGGACGGGAAACATATCCAAGCGGAGCGAGATGCCTCTCAACCCGATTCAAGAGGTGGAAGTCTTCGATGTTTGGGGCATCGACTTTATGGGACCCTTTCCTTCCTCCTATGGAAATGAGTACATCTTGGTGGCGGTCGACTACGTATCCAAATGGGTTGAGGCGATCGCATGCAAGGCAGCCGACTCAAAAGCGGTAATCAAACTCTTTTCAAGGATAATTTTTCCTCGTTTTGGTGTCCCCAGGGCCGTGATAAGCGATGGAGGCAAGCACTTCATCAACCGTCAATTCGACAACCTCTTAAAGAGACACGGGGTCACGCACAAGGTGGCAACTCCCTACCACCCGCAAACGAGTGGTCAAGTCGAAATTTCAAACCGTGAGATCAAGAGCATTCTCGAAAAAACGGTGACGCGAACACGAAAGGACTGGGCCATGAAGCTCGACGATGCACTTTGGGCATACAGAACCGCTTTCAAAACCCCGATTGGCATGAGCCCTTTCAAATTGGTGTATGGCAAGCCGTGCCACTTACCGGTTGAGATCGAGCACAAAGCGCTTTGGGCGATCCGTACCCTCAACATGGACTTGCACGCAGCAGGTCAAAAGAGAATCCTGGACTTACATGAGCTAGATGAGGTACGTTTCCATTCCTATGAAAATGCAAAATTGTATAAAGAAAAAACGAAGTTGTTGCATGATAGGAACATCTCAAGGCGGGAGTTCAAAGAAGGCGATCTAGTGTTGCTATTCAATTCGAGACTCAAGCTTTTTCCGGGAAAGCTCAAATCGAGATGGTCCGGACCATTCCGAGTCGTGAAGGTCTATCCTTTTGGAGCGGTAGACATATGCGACAAGAATTGTGAACCTTTCAAGGTCAACGGGCAGCGCCTGAAGCACTACATCGCCAATCACGAAATAGGAGAAGCAAGGGTCGTTTCGCTTCTCGATCCACCCGAAATATGAGTCGACTGAGGGTCAAGCTAATGACCTTAAAGAAGCGCTACTTGGGAGGCAACCCAAGATTTTCTCTCACTTTCTCTCTCTTTATTTTAATTTTATTTATTTCAAATATCTTCGCATTTTAATTATTTATTTTAATTATTTATTAGATTTTTCTAACGCTAACGCTTATCTCTTATTTATCTTTTTGCTCTAACGCTTAATATAGTACACTTATTTAGCTTGGGTTTCCTGCCAAGACATCCGAAACTAATGCCAATCTTATTTTCCAATTTTCAGAGAAGGGGGTTAATTCGGTCCGAATTCCATTGAATCCAGTCCGAATTGAAGTCTTGAATCTCAAATCTCGTCAATTTCTGACAGCCCCAGAATACCATTGAGGACAATGGAAAATTTAAGTTTGGGGGGGGAGCCCAACAAAGGGGCCCCAACAAAGGCAGGCTCAGCAGGCAAAAAAAAAAAAAAAAAAATAAAATAAAATAATTAAAAAAAAAAAAAAAATTAAAAATTTCGGATCCGACCTAGACCCGACCCGAACCCTCCCCTCTTTTCCCCCTTCGCCCCCCTCCTTCTCTCCCATTCGATTGATCCGAACCCACAAACAAAATCAAATCCCTCCTCCTCCTAAACCCCTCTCGGCCGCCGCACCCACCTCCTAGCCGCGCCGCCGCCTCAGCCCACCTCTCCACGAGATCGACCCACCAATCTCCTCTCCTCTCCACTCTCTCTCTCGTGGTACCCTCCACTCTCTCTATCTCTCTCTCTTTCAACCCTTACAAAGCCGACCCGCTTGACCCGTTTGCACCTCTCCATCTCGAAACAAAATGTCGGGCCGAGTCACCCGCGGTTCTTCCGGCTCCGGAAAGGACAAAGGCAAAAGAAAACAAGTCCAAGGCGAGTCCTCCCGCCGCACCCCATCCAAGCAACCGAAACCGCGACCCTCTCTCCAAGTCGATTACGACTCCGACCCGGAGGACGAGAACAGCCACTATGATCCAGAAGCACGTCCTCTCGAGCGGCAACTCGGTTTCTCCATCCCCACCCGCCGCATGCTCCATTACCTCCAAGCTCTCCTTGACCGGGCCATTGAAAATACCCGTCTCGTCTGTCTCAACACCTTAGAGACGTTGGGTGTGGCCGAAGACTTGGTGCAACTCACTGCCTCTATCGGCTTTAGCACTAAATTCTGGCACCACAATTTCCAAACCTATCGCCTACCGACTCTCGAGTTCCTCTCCTCTCTAAGGCTCAAGTACGATGAGACGGAGAAATGCAATTACATCAAGTTCCGACTCTCAAATGAGACCCACCGCATTTTCTCCGATGAATTGGATGCCATCATGGGGTTCGATGCCGACTCCGTGGACGAGGCCCCTCTCTACCGAAACGAATGGCCTCATGGCAAGATGGATTTGTGGAAGGCAATCACTGGGCAGCAGCTGCCGCTGCGATACAAAGCACGATTTATCCAACACCCCTCCATCCGCATCCTACAGAGGGTTCTAGCCCAAACAATTTTTGCACGAGGTGAGTCCTCCAACCAATTGAACGATGACGAGGGTCGTCTCATTGACCACATGTTGAGGCCAAACCCCGTCAAGCCATATCTCTCAATGATAATGGCGATGCATTGGGGGAACGTACGAGATAAGGGAAGAACGGGAGGGAGCATTACAATGGGGGCGTATGTTACTTTGATTGCTAAAGAAAAGGGGATTGAGATTAATACCACAGAGACGTGTTCTGGACCCCGTCTCATGAATTTGAAATGGTTCTCGGATGTCCATTTCATAAGAATAGTGAGGGAGGACGGGGATATACAATACAAGTTGCAAATGGAAGGTCGCCCCGACCTCGATTTACCCTATGGTGCGCCGGTTGATTACCGGCCTGAAACTTGGCTCCTCCCACCCCACCAAGTACCGGCAGATCAAGCCGAAGCACAAGGGCCCATGCCCATGGAAGAGGAACCGCAAGCCGCGCCACAAATGCCCCATCCACATGGCATGCCTCAGGACCAACCGGCTTGGTTCTCCCAATTCATGAACCTCTCTATCTCCACTAGAGAGGATGCACGTGAGGCAAGACGCCTAGCAGCAGAAAATACAGAGGGGATCGCTCGGCTCAACGAGCGTGTCGATGTCATCGAGCAAAACCAAGCCGAATGGAACTTCCGCTACGAGCACGGCTATTGGCAAGACAATGCCCCGCAGCCGTATTATCCAGAGCAAGACATCGACCCCTACGACATCTTCACCAACCCCCATCACTACTCGGATGATGAGCCCGCACGTACTTCAGGCGGGCATGATTTCTCCTTCTTCTGATCCGGTTGGATTCCTTTTTCCCTCCGATTTTTATTTTTCACTGTGTTGCATTGGGGACAATGCATCGTTTAAGTTTGGGGGGGGGATGAAAAACGAAACAAGCCCTTGTCTTCTTGAAAATTTCGTCAAATCGCTTGTTTTATGAAAAATTTTCGCAAAACAGAACCCTCAATTCGGACCGAATTCATCAAAATTCGGACCGAATTCCTGCATCTGTAGAAAAACATGTTGGACAGAACCTCTGATTCGGTCCGAATTGAGATGAATTCGGTCCGAATTGCTTGCCTGATTTTTGACAGAATGTCCGATTCGGTCCGAATTCGTCTGAATTCGGTCCGAATTCCTCCCTGTTCCTTCTGAATTGAGTCATGATTGTTTTTAAACTGATTTTGAGGGTTGGGGACTTGATTTTAAGCATAGCTAAGCTCTTCTTGATGTTGATTCATTGCAAAAACTCAGTATTTAACTTCTTTTCTTAAAATCTTAATTTGGGTTTCAAAAACTCTAGTTGTTGAGACATTTTGGGTTTGCTCAAGTGCCAATGGGCCGAGGGATTTCAAAACTAAGGGCATTTGGGTCCAAAACTTGGTTGCTTAAGAATCATTTGAACACGAGTTAGTCAAAACTGAATTGTTTCGCCGAGTGAACGGACTTGTGAAACCGCTTGATTTTGAAGAAAGACTTTGTTAACCTTAGAAATTGTAAAGTGAACCCTGACTTGTGAATGAAATTGTTTTAAGGCTTGAATCACCAACGAGCAACCTCAAATTGGACAATCTAAAATAGTTGTGAAAACGAGGAGCGTTGAGACTTCTTTACACCAACTTAACCACAAACTCTGGGGGCGGAGCTAGTAGCAAAAATTGTGTAAAAACCGGACCGACCTCCCTGGCGCGACATGTGCCAGTAGCAAAACTTGGAGGGTGGGACTAGTTGCGGGCTGTCAGGAATCGCTACCTCAAAGCTCTCGAGGACGATTGGGTAGTCCCTGCTAGTCTCATAGTGGACCGTAACAAATAAATTGCAAAATAAACTAGACCAAACCCACTGGTGCGACATGTGCCAGTAGCTCACTCGAAGTCAATGATTCGCGCTTAATCCTCTAGGGTGCAAAGCCCCACGACTCGACTTGCAGAATCAAAAATTGGTGAAAATTCGAAAATTGTTTTGAGAAGGGGGTCACTAAAAGATTTCTAACTTGAACAAAACTTCTTTTGCAAAACCTTTCGGGTCATGGGAATGAACGGGTGAATAAACTCGGGTTTGCATTGTGATTAAATGAATAGAAGCTAGGACCCTTAGCTCTCGGTCAAGGTTTTCTTAGGGCCAAGAGTCGCCTGAACAGAATCAAACAAGCTTAACCCTAGTTTGAGAACCTCAAGTGAGCTTTTCTCGAAAAGCGTGAATCGAAATCAAACTGAACTGTGCACTAAATCAATTTCCAAACTCCAAATTTCAATTTCGATCGTAAGCCTAAGTCTTGTCATTTCTTCTAAGTTTAGAGTTTTGCTTGAGGACAAGCAAGTTTTAAGTTTGGGGGGATTTGATATCTCATATTTATATTGCTATTTTGACCAGACTTTACATCGAAATCATGACTAAAGCTTTGATTTATTGCTGTTTTTGCCTTTCTTTGCCAGTTTTGGCGCTGCCTTTTGCACTTTGATCTTATTTGTAGGAATCCAAGGAAATCAGCAAGGAAAGCAGCAATTCAGGTGCTAGATGACTCATGCCTAGCCTAGACCAAGCCCCGACTCAACCCGATGAGGCGACCCCGCTCGAATCAAGCCATTTCGCGAACCAGACTCTTCAATTCGGACCGAATTCCCCTGAATTCGGACCGAATTCCTGTGCAGACATCTTCTGAAATCCAGCGACATCAATTCGGTCCGAATTCCTCCTAATTCGGACCGAATTGCCATATGCGGAAAGTGTTCTGGCAGCGTTCTGGAGGCGTTTTCTCCATTTGGAAGCCTCGATTTCCGCCCAAATTGAAGGAGAATTGATGTGACAGCTGCTGAGGATGATATAGGCGCCTTCCTTGTATAGAGGGGGCATGCTTCATTCCATTTTCTCTCTCCTGCTCTCCCCAGCAGATCCAGATCCACTTTTTGGCTCTTTCTCTTGGCTTTTGGCGACGGTGACGGGGGTTAGACTCGAGATTTCGCTTGTGGTTGCTGCTCCGACGGATTCCTTACCTTCTAGTGTGCATTTGGCAGTGGTTTTATCTCATAGACTGGTTTATTTGTGTATTTCTAGTACTATTTCTCTATTTTCTGGTTTTATGGATTGTTTAGTTCTATATTCTGTTATTTGCATTGTTTCTCTTAGTATGTTAGGCTAAAAACTTGTTGCTTTAGGGAACGATGTAGCTCAGATCTAGGTTTTGCTTGGTTTATTTGTTTTGTTGATGGATGAAGTCAATTACCCTTGGGATTTTAATTGAAATTGCTTGTGTTTGGACCGTTTACTACTTGTATTGCTCGACTTTTGTACGCGCGCATTTGTTGGGAACTTCTTTACATTATATTAATCGAGTCCTGTGCAAGTATTTCGAGGTAGGTCAATGGCGAAAGTCGACCAATTATTAACCAAAAGTAAACGTTTCTAGTTAGGCGAAAATCTAACTAGATACCTCGTAGAAAACCATTGGTAAACTCGAGTAAGTCCACCGAACAACGAAAGTTGGGGGTGCAATACACTCGATGAGGGTTATTCAACACTAGATCCCATTCCAAATACCGTACCCAATAGGCGAAAGCGGAGGGTTAGGGAGTTAGGTTTGGCTAGATGGACCTTTGGCTTGGATAAATCAACAAGAGGGTAAACCACAGCATTTACACAGTGGAATTAGCAAGGCCGAATACGACAGTGCTAGGTCTTGCGACTCTGTGGCCGGTTCTAAGTGAAATCGAACCCTAAGGCATTTTTATTATCGTATCTTAATCCGTTAGAAAACCCCAAAAATATTTATTTCAATTGTTTTGCATATTCTTGTTACTTGCAATCGCATTCTTTTATTTTCCTTTAATTCGTTCAATTCAAGTTATTCATTCTTTTCTCGATTTTTATCGTCTAGCTTTAAAGAAATAATAAGAATAATATTCATACCCATCTCTGTGGGTTCGACACCTTTACTCTACTACAAGCGACTAGTCGAGTACAAGGATTTATTTGTTTGACCTTGGTTCACACCCTCGATCAATCCTCATAAACGTGGTTGTATAGGACTGTCAACGGAATGCTGTTTCGTATGTTTTCGTTCCGTTCCGTCCAAAAAAATAGCTAACGGAAGAGAAATCTATTTTGTTTTTGAAAACAGAACGGAAACAGAACGCGTACCGGTTAAACATTAGTGTTTCGTTTAACCAAAAATGACTTTCAAGGGAAAATAGTCTGAGATCAGTCGAAAATGAGGAACATAACAGCTAACAAAACGAAAAACTGTACCGTTTTACGAAACGGAACATAAACAAATTGGTACTTTGTTACGTTACCAGAAACGAAACACCCATGTTCTGCTTCCGTTTCACATGTTTGACACCCCTAATTGTACATAAATTCGTCCAAACTTTTCTAGATTTCATATATATTAATTCAAAACTCAAAAGGTTCAGAGAGAATTCAGAAAATATTAAAAAAAAATTTTATGGAGTCAAAAAATAATAATTCTAATAAAGCTTTCCGATTCTTTTAAAACATCTCAAAAAATTACAAAAAAATAATATACATGGGTTCATAGATTCAGTAAATCGTTAAGTTCTCACGTTGTCTGATCTAAATGATCATTAGTTTAGTAGAAAATGGAATTTTTCCTGGAATCTCAAAAATTGAAACAATTCAATTTAAGCAAGTTAGTGTACTGTGCGGTTTAAATAGTCATTTGATAGGTACAATTGAAAGAGTAGGGATGCCACAAATATCACAATTTTTTTGTCAAAATTTGAAATTCAAACTTTAAATTCAAAATGTTGCTCTTGTTCAATTTAATATGCAAATGTGTTTCCATATAAATTTTATAAAATTTGGAATTAGTTTAATACTCAATCAAGGGACAAAATATATACAAATGTTGTTAACAATGACAGACTAAAATACATACATGGTATCTTGATCGAGTATCAATTAAAGACAAAAATTTACAAAATTATAAGGAATCATATCACACGTTAAATTGAACAAGATCAATAATTTGAATTTAGAGTATAAATTTTAATCTTTAATAAATGAAATAAAAAAGTATGATATTTATGGAACTAAAAAATTATGGAACCATAACCTTCCTTTAATTAATTTGAATTTGGTATATCGCATTAGTTTCTTCTTGATAATATTCTAGTACTTTTTGATAGTAAAAATGTTCATGTTCAATTTCTACATATTAAGTTTTTTTTTGTCAATATAAAAGAAAGTTTTTAACAGAATCATTTTTTTAAATATAAAAAAATAAAATATCGTGACTAATGAACAATCAAACACCATCTATATATATCTATTAATAAATGGATTAACCCCCTATCCTTTTTTAGGAATGAAACCCTCCCCATCTGACTCGTTTATCAACGAATTGGATTAAATCGGACAGATCAGATTGAATTAAATCGGGCATGAATTGAGCCGGAGCTTACCCTCCCCATCAGACTAGTCTAACGGTGCTACTTGTTTCTTTTATTGAACCAACCTTATAATAAGACATAATAAAGTCGGTTCAAACGCTAATTAAGTAAAGTCATCTAATAACCTAATTATACTCTCTTCTTGCTGCACTCAATTCCTCTTCCATAATCTCTGTTTGCATCTACTGCTCCCAAGTGCAAGAAGCTACTTGGACTTCTCCTAGTTCGTTTGAGGTATTCTATTCAACTTTTTGTTTTGCATTTCCTTCATTTAATTGTTTCTACCTTGCACTTTGTGTCGAAGGTGCAAAGTTATAGCTTCTCGTCGTTTTTCTAACATATATTCAGGACGAACTGGAGATGACATTTTAATTGTTGTTGGTTGGCTGATTGTATTATGAAATTGTAAACTGAAATCTCCTTTTAGTTCTGATCTTACAATTACTCTTAATTAAGTTTTGAACAAGTCGTTCTTCTGTTTTGTAAATTAGGGAGAATTTATTCAAGTTGTATGAAATTTAAATTTCAATAATTCACTAATTTATCTGAATTCTTGATTTTTTTTTCCATTTTTAGAAAAAGGCCGCTTGGGCCCATTTTCTATTACTAGAATGCTAGAAATAAACATCCAAATACAACAATTAAAGGAACAAAAAAGACCGTAACTAATAGCATGACGCCCAAATATAAGCATATAACAGCTAGCTTTCCTTATTTATTTTAATAAACCCTAGCTAAGACACAATTAATTAAAGGCGGTTGAATTGCTCCCCTGATCACTAATTAACTACTCTCTTTTCTCCGTGTGTTTTTAATTAATCCAAGAACTTGTTCCATAATTATAGTGTCTTCTCGGTGCACTTGATCTCCAGTCTCTCTGCTTAACCCCAAGTACTTCATAGTTGAAGAAGCTACTTCGGTCCAGGTATTCTATTCTGTATCTGCAAGCAATTTTTTGTTTCCAATTTCCTTCATTCGTTTTTGCTTGCATTTATTTGTGTCGCAGATGGGGAGTCAATATTAGAACTTGTCATAATTTAAACATACCATCAGGCTTTGGACAAACAGGTTTAACATGGATACGACATTGATTTATTGATGGTTGGCTGGTTATATCACTACGCGAAATTTCGACTTCTGTAACGGTTAATAAAAGGCATTTGTAACGGTACACGTAACGTTACAGTAGCCCCCGTTACAGAATGTCTAATAACCGTTACAGATCTATAACGGTTATTATCTAATAACCGTTACAGAAGAATGGCTTCTGTAACGGTTATTATCTAATAACCGTTATGGTATTGTGGACGGAAATGTGGTTACGGTTTTATGGAGAACATTTGTAACGGTTAATAGATAATAACCGTTACAGAAGACTGGCTTCTATAACGGTTGTTATATAATAACCGTTATCCTATTATTGACGGAAATACATTTTACTATTTTTTTAGATCCAGTGTAACGGTTATAATCTAATAACCGTTACAGAATCCAGTCTTCTGTAACGGTTATTAAGGAATAACCGTTACAGATATTGTTGATATAAAAAAATGAAATTATGAATTCTGTAACGGTTATTCCTTAATAACCGTTACAAAAGACCTTTTTTTTTTGGATTTCGCCTGTTTTATTGGCTAGCCCAATTTTGCTAGCCGAATTGGTACCAAATTGGTACCCAATTTACATCATACAATCCAACATGCAGCAGACAAACATATATCATGCATATATCAGATGTCACATATATATACCAAGCACAAAACATATATCAATATGTAGCAAAAATTAACAAAGTAACTATACATAGAGTTAACACCAAATCAAGTCAAAATTTTCCTAAAATAATACCCCATACATGAAGTCCATAACCTCCGAAACGACTGCATCAACGTCTTCGTTTTTATATGGTTGTCCAACCGGCTCGATATACTGCAATTTGATCATTAACAATTGATAAAGTCAAATAATTTTGTAAACCCTAAGCCCTAAACCAATAAAAATATGAAATCCTAAAATAATAAATCGGCTTAACATTACCTCAGGAAATTCTCCGACCGTAGTCCAACTACTTAATATCGCCCTCATGTTGAGCATTGTGAAATATCCACACTCTATGCCGCCCCTTTGTATCGGTCCCTAATTAAGATTCCAACAAAAGAAACACAATTTTTTTTAGTTAATTTCAATTTCACAAACAAATAATATCTTAAACTGATAAGTTCTGTACCTTAATTCGGTACCAATCAAATCATGTTCTGCTCTTTTGGCTATATCTTCCGGCTTCCACTAAATACCGCTTGTATACCCTGCATGCAATATTATTTAAAACAACAAAATCTAATATTTTTTAATTTGAAAAATCTCATCATGCTTTAACTTAATTCAGAAATGGAAACTTACGAAGATATGAATGGCTTAATATATAACTTTGGATTCTTGCGTTCCAGAGAATCAACAAAGTGAACGGTGCGCTTCTCGACATTAATAACAAGGACAACCCAATGAAACCTGTAATTAATAGAGATTTATTATTTTGGTGGAATTAAAGGAAACTATAAAATTCTTTCATTAGTAGCCATATTGGTTATATTTCTTACTGCTGATTATACGGCAAAACAAGATAGGAGGATGGATTATCCATGAATGCTCTCGTTAGGTAATTCACCGCACCGAGTTCTTCGTGTTTGAATTTCCACTCAGCCAATAACTCTGGATCCAGTACGGTGATGCTCTTGGAGAACTCATTCTCTTCTTGCCTTGTTGAAAGTTCTTCCATCCAAAACCTGCAAACATGGATATCAAAGTTCAACAATTTCAATTTTGAATGAATTGAATGAAGAAAAAAATAAACATTAAAGTTGAAAAATTTAAACCAGCAGTAAAATTTCACAATCGATTGAGATAGCTCCTCCCTTTTAAAACATTCGACAATATCCTCGACATTAACGTTGAACTTAACATCGCCATCGTGCGTACCCCAAGGATTGCAATTAGGCAGCTCAAAATTCGTCTCTTCTTCTGGTTGGAGCATCAACAATCTGTATACTGCTTGTTCGGATGGGCTCAGCCTGTCAATAATATCCTTTGGGAGGAGTGGATCACGAGTAACAAACGATCCCGCACTTGGGACCTTTGGACTCTCCTCCACATTCTTCGCCGCCTCCTTCGCCTTTGGCTTCTTTTTGGCCGGCTTCTTTTTGGTCAAACTCTGCATTCAATGCCATCATATTAATAAGTCATTAGGAGAAATGTATGAAACAGATTGTCATAATTAAATAAAACGATACCTTGTGGCCTATGTCCACCAAAAATGACGGCCATGGGAATCGGCCCCCTATATTATTTCCCAATAGCTCATCTGACCTACCAGGGACTTGCCATTCACGAAATTCATCGCCTACTCGGAGAAGATGGACATACAATTGTTGATCAGTTAGAGGCACGCCGTGTACGATCTGACCAACAACACTCGGAATAATATTTCCTTCGGCCACCTTAATCCTCTGGTTGTTGTGATCAAGAGAAAAGAGATCGCACGGCATTTCTTCCTGAAATTCAGTTCAATCAGAAACACCCCTGAACTCATTTGCAAATTTCTTACCAAATTTTACATTAATATCCTTCACCTGTCGATACACCCCTGAACCGGATAACGGTATTGGGGCCTTGTCTTTTTCTACAGTACCGTCAAACCTTTCCTTGTCTCGACGGTAAGGGTGGTTGCGGTTCTTAATAAACCTCCGGTGTCCCAAGTAAACATTTTTTCTGGAGTTTTTCAGGTACACAGAATGGGTGTTTTCCATGCAAATAGGACACGCTTTCGCTCCTTTATTCCTATACCCTAACAGGTTTCCGTATGCAGGAAAATCATTGATTGTGCAAAATATCATGGCACGGAGGTTAAACTCACTTCTAGAGTGTGCATCATATATTTTCACTCCATTCTGCCACAATTCACCAAGGTCATCTATTAATGGAGCCAAGTACACATCTATATCATTACCTGGTTGCTTGGGACCAGAAATCAACAAGGGCATCATCATGTATCTCCTTTTCATGCATAGCCAGGGAGGAAGATTGTAAATACACAACAAGACCGGCCACGTAGTCTGCCGGCTACTCATGTTGCCGTAAGGATTCATCCCGTCTGTACATAAACCCAATCTCAAATTTCTAGATTCACTGCCGAAATCTTCAAATTCCCTATCTATATTTATCCAATCTGGAGAGTTTGCTGGGTGTCTGAGCATGCCATCGCCTTTTTTCCTGCAGTCTGCGTGCCATCTTAACAATTTGGCATCCTTCGCGTTAGAGAAAAGCCGCTGGAATCTTGGTATTATTGGTAGATAAAACACCACTTTTGCAGCTGGTCCCTTACTACCTTCATCTTCAATTTGATCGTCCCTCGGTTTATACCGTGACGCATTACACTTTGGACATTTATGCAAGTCTCCGTACTCATTTCGGAATAATATGCAGTCATTTGGACATGCATGAATTCTCTCAACTCCAATTTTTAAAGGACATAACATCTTTTTAGCCTTATAAATTGAATCTGGCAACTGGTTATCTTTTGGAAGAAATTCTTTATGTAATAGTTTGAGCAAAGATGTGAAACTTGCATCACTCCATCCATTTTTGGCTTTAAGATTGAACAGTTTGAAAACAGCATTAAGTTTTGACAATTCACAACCAGGATATAAAGCTATTTTATCTTCTTCACCTAACATACCAAAAATTTCAACATTATCAATAAAATTTTCATCCACATTGTTCACAATTTCATCTAAATCGGCATTAAATTCTGAGTTATCTACATTTCTATCATCATCTACATTCTCATCATCAAATACATTGACATCATCAATTTCATCATCCAATGATACATTTTCTTCCTCATACACAGAATCCAATACATTTGTGCTAGTACTATCCCCCCCATTCTCTCCATGGAGTGTCCACCGACTATAATCCGGTTGAAATCCATTTATAATCAAATGAGCCTTCACTTCTTCAAAATTAGACCACTTCAACAAATTCTGACAAACACGACAAGGACAATACATTTTATCATCTTCTTTCATTTTCAAATTCTCTTTAGCACAAACCATAAATTCTTCAAGTCCTCTCAAAAATGTCGACGAGCATCGATTACTTGAGTACATCCACGTCCGATTCATCTGAACAATAAAATTTATGCAAATTATTAGGGTTTCGGACCAATTTGTCATATTAGGTTTTTGGACCGGTCACCATCCTAGCCCGCTCTTTGGATACTCTGTCTCATTAGCGAGCGTACGTTAGATGCAATGTGCTATCTGAGAAAAATTCGGCAGCATTTCCCCTTATGTTCCCTGAATACGCCAACACACGATTGCTCGTGCGTACGTATCCGTGGGAACACAAGGGAAATGCCGCCGAATTTTTCTCAGACAACACATTGCATCTAACGTACAACTCGCTGTCCTAAATGAGACAGATCGTATCCAAAGAGCAGTACTCCCGACCGGGAGTACTATCTCGGGGCAATGACCTAAATTCAGTTGAGTTCCGGTATTTGGTTCCTATATGACAATACAAAATCCATGCCTATATATATATGCAAATTATTAACGAAATGCAAATAATTTAAAAAAAGAGAAGTTCATGAAAATATATACTTTCAATCGTGTGACTTCCGATCCGTTGAATCGTGCGACTTATCCGGCCGATGTAAGATCTTCTCCTATTCAATGAGATCTTAAAATATATAAAAAAATAAAAATAACCATGAATTAATGAAAAAATCGAAATAAATAAGAAAAAAATGTAAAAATAAAAAATACGGTTCAAAATTAATTTTTTTTACCTTAAATCTGCTCTCCTTCTTATTCTCTTTCTAATTATTTTTTTTCAGAATTTTAAGAAAATTTTTGCTATTTTTTTGGAGTGAAGTAGGACACCACAAATCGCAATAAATGAGAAGATCAGAAAAGAGTTAAGTGCGGCGCTAGCTGTGAGTTTGTTGGGATGGGGAAGAAGACCTAATTAAATACAGAATTTTTCTGTAACGGTTATTAAAAATAACCGTTACAGAATCATAAAAAAAAAACCGTTACAGAATCATAAAATAATTAATAAAATTCGTCCCATATCAGTAACGGTTTTTAGTAAATAACCGTTACAAAATCAATAAAAAATAAAAAAAAACGTTAACCTTCTGTAACGGTTATTTACTAATAACCGTTACAGAAGATGGTTGATATTTTATATTTCTTTTTTTCATATCTGTAACGGTTGTTGGATAATAACCGTTACAGAATATAATAAATCTGTAACGGTTATTATCCAACAACCGTTACAGAAGGTTGATGCATTTTTTTTTCTGACCATGACGGAAATGTTATTACGGTTGTTTCATAATAACCGTTACAGATTTGTGGCGCCAATTTTCCCGCCTAATGCCTCACTATTCTGTAACGGTTATTTCAAAAACCGTTACAGAAGTGCCGTTACAGAAGGTCCTTTTTCCCGTAGTGTATTGTGAACTTTTACCTAAACTGATTTCTTTTTCTTAGTTCTAATCATAAGATTACTCACAATTTTTAACCCTAGTTTTAATAGCAATGTTGTTTTGACTGTCTTAATGTGTTCGTATCTCTTTTGTTATGTTTTAATTGCATGAACACGTACCTCCATTGATAAATTAAGGATAATTTCTTTGACTTGTATGACAATTAATTTCAAAATATTTCACTAATCTGGATTATTGATTTTTGCTTTCTAATTCAGGAATTCGTGTTTCGTCAAATGGATAAAACAGGGCAGGACCTGTCACACCTCTTTCCTGTATCAGCTGGTGCTCAATCACCACCGCTGATCGATACAGCTCCTGTACTTCCTCGCATTGAGGAATCTCTTTGTGCTGTCGTTCCAACGGAGGAGCTCATCTCAGAACTCTTTCGCAGTATAGATGAAAGACCATCTCCACCGCTGATGGAAAGCGATCTGCAGATCCTTCCGACATACCAAGCTCCTGCTCCTCAACTTGTGGATTCTACTTCGACAACCCCATGCAGAGTCGAGCCCAAAACTGGAGAGAATTTGAACTCTGATGCGCAATTCAAGTGTCCAGTATGCAGTATGGCTTTCAAGAAAAAGAAAGCCATGTTCGGCCATATGCAGAAGCACTCGAACAAGCGCTCCGATGGTTCCAAAAATCCTCCAATCAAAAAACGAAAACCAAAAGCAAGGCCAGTGCCTGTACCTGATCTCTGTGAACTCACAGCCCGTTGGACTGTGACTAAAAAAAGGAGCCCTAGGGACCCAGCAGAAAGGAAAGTACCGGTGCAAGTCCCGGCTTCTATTTTGGTTGCCATGTCGAATTCAATATGGAATTGCCAAAGTCAGAAGAGCGAGATAGATGTGTCTTCACCAGAGGAACTGGAAGTTGCCGGTACTTTGAATGACTTGAAGAGCTCTACACCTAATTGCCAAAGTTTGAAGAGAAGTATGCCTGAATCTGAATGGCTGGAAAATAAGAAAAGAAGGATCGATGAACTGTCAGAAGACAAGAAATACATCTGTCAGATATGCAACAAGGCATTTCCTTCGCATCAGGCACTAGGCGGGCATTGCACCAGCCACAAAATGCTGAGGAAGACTGCTGTGAGTTTGGAATCAGCTGAGTTGCAGAGAAGTGATGTGCAGGACAATCCTGGGACGAGTAAAAGTGAAGTGAAAGAGAACTCTGACATGAAGGCCCATGTGTGCAAAATTTGTGGGAAGGGATTTCGCACCGGCCCAAAATTGGGCGGACACAAGCGAGCGCACTATCAGAGGTGAAGCGTTCGAAGATCATGGTTCTCTTCAGTTATATATTTTGATTTGGCTGAAGTGACATTGGAAGAAGTTGGTGACTCAGCATTTAGGGCTGATTTATTCTGTTTAATTGCTTCTTGGGGTAGTCTTTTTTGTATTTCTCCATTGTAATGATGAATTATTTTCTTCCAATGGCATCATCTTTTGTTTTTTAATTTTTGTTTGTTGCCTCACTTTTGCTGCTTTTCTGTGTATTTGTTATGGTTGATATGGCACCGAGTGAATGGTAATTTAATTTTTTAATGCTTCTTTATGAGGTTCGAAACGCAGCTATGTAAAATTAATGAATTATGATTTTCAGTCTATGATGGATATAGGTTTACCATGTGCTTTTGTGATCTTAGTTTTGAACTGTTAACAAACTGGAAGGGCACTCAATTAAAAAAAATTAAGTGCATGATGTTTGTTGCATTAACAAACAAATTTTTTTTTTTTGAAATAAAAGCAACCCAAGCAGGGTTACCAGCTTCATTAAGCAAGGCAAAGTCAAAATTAAAGGGTACTTCTGTAAGTTTGGCAATTACATTGATAGGTTAATTCCGATATTTGACGGCAGTTACTTTCAAGTGATTCTATGAAATCGTCTCATATTATAATTAGAGCCCATGTTGCAGCCTAATTAAATTCTATACTGGAATCTTGGATGTATCTTCCATCTCCAGTCTAATCCTGTCGACGTGAGATATATATAGGTTCACTGTGTACTTTTGTGATTTTATTTTTAAACAGTTAACAAATCAGATTTTGCACTCAATGAAAGAAAATCAGGCTCATATGTCTGTTGCATAAAAAATAAAATTCAAGATGTATATCGTGAGTTCGGCATTACATTCAAGAGTTGTATCCGTTAAGTGTGACAGTAAGATTCAAGTTATTCTATGGTAGCATCTCATGTAACAGTTGCTGCCATGTTTCAGCCTAATTCAGTACTGGCATTCTGGATGTATATGCTAAATTAATCTTCAGGCTAAGCGAAAATAATATTGATTGAGAAATTAATTCAACTAAAATTGTGTCTTATTTCTGTAATTTAAATTTGTTTTTGTGAATTATTTCGATGTTCTGCAATTAATGTTGCTGTTTCTTTCCGTTTCAAATGAGTTTTAATAGTAAATAATGCATGATTACTACAAAAAATTATGTGCTCAGTGTTGTTTTATTGCATTATGCTGAACAATTTAATTAAAAGTTCACTTCCATAGGTTATTCCGAAAGTTTCATATGAATATATATTTAGTAAAAAGAAATATATGCGTGGTTTTTACGTCTACAAAGTATTTGAATTAGTGGATAATTACATTAAAAGAAAAAAACAAAAGTCATGTTGCTGTGTTGCAATTTATTTGATACAGAATAGCTTCATTACATGCAATATGTATATATGTCATTTCTGAAGATTATTAATTACCATACTTGTGTTTATTAAGAAATAGACTACACACCAAGAATAACAGCCTTGATGTACTCTCGGAACCGATTAATTGTCATCAAATTGTTTTAACACGGCTTGTACACCAACAATAACTTGCTCCTTTCATCAAATTGTCATAGAACCGATCAATTTCATTGAATTCACTTGGATCCTCTCAAACTCCGTTCTATGAAAAATTCGTCCAAAACGTCGTACATTTTTTTTTTATTTATGATTCAAGATTTCAGAAACAATTGTGAAATTTTCAGAAAAAATTATATATTTTTTTACAAAGTCAAGAAAATTCTGAAATGCTTTCGGAATCTTCAAAAAAACAAAATCTTAAATTGAAAGTTTCCAGGAAATATCAGAAACTCTCAAGCATTAATGTTTTTGGGTTCAGATATTAATTACGCATTTTAAATCAGATATATGAGGGGATATATATGTGGACTCTTTGGGAGATGCATGTTGTCAAACCCAAAATAATGGCACAGTATTACATTTTATAAAAGACATACCAAATTTTTTTTTTTTTTTGAAGAACCTTTTAGGGCTCCGTTTGGATGGTCTGGGAATAAGAAGAATAAGGGAAGAAGTGGGAAGAAGTATTGAAAAGTGTGTAACTTTGTGAAGAGTTTGGATTGTTTATAATAAATTTACTCTCATATTCCCTTATTTCCTTATTCCCACACCTCATCCAAATAAAGGCATTAAAACAAAAGAAAGGGTAAAAATCCTAGAAAGCTGAAGCATCTGAAGGATTCATCCATTTCAGTAAAGCTTCATCAGCAACAGTATGAGGTGGTTTAGCAGCAAGAAAAAAAATTCTTGCACACCTCTCTCTTTACACGACATACCAAAACTTTAACAAGCATGAAGCATAAATATAATTTAGTGTTTAAATTGACATATTGGGCGACTATTTATGTCCAACGTATATTTAATACACCAAAAACTAATTTATATATACCTCTACCTCTCATTTAGTTGGAAGAGTTTCTTATTGACAAACAATTAATAATCATATTCTACATTAATATGCTACTAGTGAAAAATTCAAACCACGCTGTGGTGCTTATACCTGTCAAATCTTTTATAAATCAATGTCACATATTTTAGAATTTGTGTTATACTTGTGGGAATAAGTTTCTTTTTTTTTTTTTGGTCGAAAACTTGCAGCACCTGTTAAGAAACTCGTGGGAATAAGTTAAATGTAGAAAATCAAAATTTGCAAAAAGGAGATTCTATAATGTCTATATAACAAATTATATACAAAACGAAATATAGCGGGGATAGCTCAGTTGGGAGAGCGTCAGACTGAAGATCTGAAGGTCTCGTGTTCGATCCACGCTCACCGCATTTGATTTTTTAATTTTTAAATTTTGCGCCAAAAAAAGGAAAAATTTTGGCAAAAAAAATAAACAATCGCGTGCCCCCATGCAGGATCGAACTACAGACCTTCAGTTTACAAGACTGACGCTCTACCACTGAGCTATAGGGGCCCTTGTACAATTATTTATTATTATTACAAATATCAAGGCTTAAAGTGGTATCATTTGGTGTATGCGAATAAGGTTTTCACTCTCTTTTTTTTTTTTTTCTTTTTTAGAACATCATGAACAAGATTATCATAATTGTTCACATTTTGAATCATAATTTACATCAGTAAACATTTTATTAGCGTTGCTAGGTTTGTTTTGAGCTTGTTTAAAACATCTACTTGTAGGGGGGGGGGGGACAAAGACGATTTAAGAATTTATATTAAAAATATCATGCACGCCACAAAATTTATCTACAAATATTTATTTGAAATGATAAAAAAAAACATAATAAGTCATAAAAGAATTTCAGCAAACGATCACGAAAAGAATTTGTATTACTTTAAATTATATTGTTGCAACATGTCTCGTTTCAGAATTTGAAACACACCTTTCAAAATCATGAGAGAAACACATTGAAAATTAAAACAGATAATGAGGAAAAGAATTACAATCTTACAGTTTGTTACATGGATAACATAATATAATTCAAATTTCAAAAACACAATCGTTATTTATATATTTTTTTTAAGTATGAAGTTCCAGCAAACAATAGAAATATAGGGTGTGTTTGGCACCATCCACGAGCTAGCAGTTCGTGAACAAGGCTAGTTCGCGAGAGCCAAACAACCCACGAACAGTCGCGAACTAGAAACTACTCCCTTGTTCCTAGTTCTCCGATTTTCGCGAACTAATTTTGTTCGTGGACCTTTGTTCATCCTCTTTGTTCATCTCTTGTTCATAAACTATCGAAACACACCCATAGTCCATAGAATTGAAGCGTTTGAAGTTTAAACTGGTAACCTGGTTTTGGACAATCAAAACCAGTGTCAGCAATTTGGGCTTAAACCCAAGCCCAATAAAAACATTTCCATGTTCTCTTCCACCTTCGCGAAGCTCCCTTGAAAGCTTCTCCAGTTCTCCTCATAACAAAAATTCACACTAAAATATTTTCAATCTCTATCCGTTCTCCACAAAAATTTCTCAACTCATGGCTTCCTTCGCCAGCTCGTTACTTCCCATGCCTCTCACTTTCCGTCACTCCACTTCCACCTCCACTGATTCCTTGCAACTCGCTTTCCGATTAGATCGCCTCTCTCTCTCCACCCCTTCTCAGTCTCCTCTCCATTTGAAACGACCAAGCAGCCTCCTTTTCTCTCGAGGAAGTTCGTTTAAAGGTAATTTTTACTGTTCCCACTTGTCCAACCTATTGATTTGGTACAGTTGTACCACTGATTGCGGATTGATTGTGAAATGCCTCTTGATTGAAGTGCTTAGTTCAATGTCTTTGTTCTTAAATTGTTAATTGTAAATTTGAGTAATTTTAACATTTTTTGTTTGTTTTTTTATTGAATGAATTAGTGAGAGCGGAATTGAATGAAGCAGAAGCTGTACAAGGTGTTGAATCTGTAGATGCTTTCGCAAGTGTGAAACATCTTCTCCTTCCAATCACTGACCGGAACCCTTATCTTTCCGAGGGAACCCGACAGGTTCTATTTTTATTTCTTTTATCCTATTCCAAGATTTTCAATTTTTACATTTGTTGGTTGTGACCTAAACTGTAATGTACAATTCAACTAAACAATTTTTAGATCACCTGATTTTGTGGTACAGTTGCCTCTTTGCTATTCAAGGAGCTTGCATATTTCTTTTGTTTTTGTTGAGAACAAGTAATTTGTAACAAAATAAAAACTTGTGAGCTTGTGAGCAGAACATCAAATATCTTATTCAATGTGGTAACAAACAAAACAAGTGCAATAGTAGTGTAATGAAGTTTTAAACAAACCGCCACCACGAAGCAAATCTCTGATAACTTGATTATATCTTACTATATTTTAAACAAAACAAGTTCAATTTTTTATTATATCTTACTATTTTTTTTTTTAATCTAGACTTGATAACTTGCTATTTCAAAAGAGTTGAATTATCTTTTTTCAATTGTGAGTCAGATATGATATATAACTTGTTAAGGAACTACAACATGTAACTATGTTAAAGATTGAAAGCATAAAACCAAGCTCTAGATGCTCCATACAATGACTGGAAACTGTGGCAATAGAAAACATAAAGTATGCAATAGTAAGAAAATATGAACAGATGTCTACGAAGAAAGACGAACATGTTCCTCTTATTTTTTGTGGGCTGGGATCTTTTACTTTGACAATTCTTTTTCAAAAAAAAGGTTTGAAAATTGAAAAAATCTTATACTGTTGTCCTTATAAATTTATCGTGTTTCAAATTTTCGTGTGATTTAATATCATTTCATATTCCATCATGGGCTATCAAATCTGGACCGTTACAAAATAATTTTGTTAATGAAATGCTAGAATTTGTATCAAATTTCATCATTTTCTATATGCTGAATATATATAGTGTTTAGATCACCTTCCAAATGTCTAATTTAATAACTTATTACTTTTGATGATTGTTAAGATTGTCAAAAGGATCCCCACCCTATCTTTTTTTATTACGACTTTACAGTTGACTTGTCGACATGATATGTTACAATTTACAAAAAAGGGAAAAGTCCTGTACCATTGAGCGGGTAGCCAACACCACTAACTTCAGGATCTGTGTGGTCTTGCCTGCAAAATCATCTTCTACATGTCAATTGTCCTACAAATGGTGCTAGTTTTTTTTCTTCCCCTCTTAACCAACACCATTGAAATTGAACATCTCTCACTTCTTTTCTTCTGATGTTGGCAATAAGGTGCATGTACTCAACCACTGCCTCAGGTGGCATGGTGAAGAAATCCTTCTAGGATGGCTGCCAAGAAAGTGGCAACTGACCTTGTTTTTGAATAAGAAGGGGATCTACAGTAGGGTTTTTTAGAATTAGTATTGTGAATGCTTATATGGTTACTCGTAGTTATTGGGAACCAGCCCACTGACAAGAGAGCGGCATTTTATTGTCGTGTCTTTAAAGTTCGTGTTATTGAAATTGACTACAGTTTCAGAAACTTGGAGTTGCAGTAATATCAGAAAAAAAGTTTTAGATGAGTTGCAGTAATATCAGGAAAAAAAAAAGATTTTAGATGGGGAGAAATAGAGGAGATGCAGATATGAAGAGGGATCTGATGCATTATTTGTACCCTTAAGAATGACTTACAAAAATCCACAATTTCCTGGTCCTCAGCCGCCACACCCCAAAAATAAGTAAGTCATAAAGGACAAAAAGAAAAGGTGGCCATCCAACGTGTCCTTGAAGAACTATTTGACAATGTTATTTGACTGTTTAAAAACAATGCATACTTTTGTTCTCATGTCTGAACTTTCTACAGGCAGCAGCAACTACAACCTCACTGGCAAAGAAGTATGGAGCTGACATCACTGTTGTTGGTATCTGACAAATATTTTCTTTTAAATCTTAACACAAATCTGAACATAAAAGTTGTAGTTGTAAAAGTGTATTCTGTGGTTTTAAAATGGTAATTTTTATTTCTGCAGTCATTGATGATAAGCCAAAAGAGTCGATACCAGAGCATGATACACAGATATCAAGCATCAGATGGCATCTTTCTGAAGGTTTTTGTTCATTTGTTGACAAGTTATTTTATAATCTTTCTTCTAAATAAAAAGATAAGATTTATTCTCAAACAGAGGGGTTTAATTAAGTAACATCATTACTTGGGAATGAGGAATATACTGCATATAGTTTCTCAAACTTCTTTAATAGATTATTTAGCACAGATTAATAACAAAATGAGTATCGATAATAATATATTTAAGCAACACAAATTATAGATGGGTTAATTTATATAATTAAAAAGTTAAAAGTCAGAACTCAGAAGATATGATATAAATATTGCTTTTGAATAATTGTGTTACAGTTTCATAATGCATATAATCAGCTTGTAGTTGACCTTAATTTCTGAATAATTTACTTTTATTTTGTTATTTTTATAAAAAAAATGTGAAAAAGGTGGATTCAAGGAGTTTGGACTGATGGAGAGATTGGGGGAAGGGAAATTGCCAATAGCAATAATTGGTGAGGTGGCTGATGAGTTGAACCTTGATATGGTTGTCTTAAGCATGGAATCAATCCATTCTAAGCATGTTGATGGTAATTTATTGGCCGAGTTTGTTCCCTGTCCTGTTTTGCTCCTCCCTTTGTAATTCATCCTATGTTGCACTATTTTGTATTGTTCTTGGTTCTTAACTGATGGCAATGCTGTCAGTTATGTTCATGACTCTATGGATTTTGTATAATAAATAATTGTTTTCATAATTTCCACCTGTGCTGTTCCTAGAATGCAGATGTAAAAATCATAATGCATGTTTTGGCGCTGTTAGCAAAGATAACGACACTTTCCTGTTTTCTTTTTGTAAGAAAAAAATTATTTAGTATCAAGGATTATCGATTTCATTGGTAGAAGTGATACAGATGCGATTGTATATATATACTCTTCTCATTTTTGGGATTTAAGCACAGTACATTTGGCTTGTCTAAATTTTAAGGTCAACTCTTAATTAAGTTGGAGTCTGGTATAGTGGTATGTAATACATCTACAGTTTAGTAAAACAACTTAGTGGCACTGATGCAGTGTTGTTGACAATGCAGACACAGCTAATATAGTAAATGCAGGTGTCAACTGACAACAGATAAGTCATGCGCCTGTCCTTTTATGTATACTAGTAGGTGTTCGCGCATTGCGCAATCTATGTTTTTGTTTATATTTATGCGAATGATTAATATTTGGATATAATATTTTTGCTAATATATGACAATCATAAGATCATTAATATTTGGCGAAAGAAATGTACGTGATATTTACGAGTTGTTTATAAATAGTGATGTAATTTGAAACTGATATAAGCTGCTAAAGTAGCCTAAAAATTATTAGCAAGGCAGGACGACCAAACTTACTACTACATAATAATGTTCATGTAGAGTAACTAATCAAACTCAGCAATTTATTATTTGGATCTTCAACATCTTGACTTCTCCACAGCTGAATCAATGAAGAAAAAAGTTTAGTTGGTCGAGTAAATTTTATTCATGTCTATATTCCTAGGTTGCACCTCAGGAAGAAATGAATTAAACCTAGGTTGCTTCCCTCAGAAAATTTTATTTGTGCCAGTATTCCTAATTATTTAACAAAATAATAATCGAGTAAAAGAGGGTGGTGATGAAGGTTCTTTTACGCAGACCTCATTTATTGTTGAAATTGTATAAACATACCAGTAGTCAAATGAAAAATGTTCCCTGGACAATCAGTGATAGCCGCCTTAAGAAATAGTGGAAAAGTGGTTGCAGCCTCTCAAGTGAATAACTGAATATTGATCGGAGCTGATTTGTGCACTTGTCCTTCTTAACAAAAGAAATCACATTCTAGACTTTATAAAAAGTTTAAAAGTAGATTATTGTGATGAAATGACATAGAATGAATAAAAAAACGATTGAAATCCTCAATTGATACTCAGAATTGCATTATTTGCACTTTATATACGTAATTTACCATGAATAATCCAATTTTATTGAATAAACAACATATGAATCATATTCTAAAAATCATAAAGAATTTAAATGTTGATTATTGTGATTAAATAACTTAGAATGAATTCAAAAATGATTGAAATGAACAGATGATACTCAGGATTGCATTATTTGCACTCTATAAGCGTAATAACCATGTATGATCCAATCTTTTTGAATAAACAGCACATGAATCATATTCTAGACGGTTTAAAAAGTTTAAATGTTGATTATCCTGATGAAATGACTTAGAATGAGACCAGAAAAGATTGAAATGCTCAAATGATACTCAGAATTGCATTATTTGCAGTTTATATACGTAATTACCAAGTATAATAAAATCTTTCTGAATAAATAACATATGAAACAAATTCTTGAGAGCATAAAGAGTTTATATGTTGATTATTGTAATGAAATGACTTAGAATGAATCTAGAAATGATTATAATGTTCAAATGATATAAAGAATTGTTATATTCGTAATTACATTTTATTATCCAATCTTTCTGAATAAATAACACATGAATAATATTCAAGACCGTATAAAGAGTTTACATGAAGATTAATGTGATGAAATGACTTAGAATTATTTTTCCAGAAACAATTGAAATGCTTAATAATACTTAGAATTGCATTATTTTCAGTTGATATGCGTAGTTACCTTGTTTAATCTCATCTTTTCAAATAAAATAACACATGAATCGTATTCTAGACCGTATAAAGAGTTGAAATGTTGATTATTATGATGAAATGACTTAGAATGAATTCAGAAACGATCAAAATGCACAAATGATACTCAGGGTTGCATTATTTGCACTTTATAACGTAATTACAAGGTATAATGCAATCTTTTTTATTAAATAACACATGAATAAAATTTTACACAGTATAAAAAGTTTAAATGTTGATTATTGTGATGAAATGATTTAGAATGAATCCAGAAACGATCAAAATGCTCAAATGTTACTCAGAATTGCATTATTTGCACATTATATGCGTAATTACCATGTATAATCCAATGTTTTTTTTTTATTAAATAACATATGAAACAAATTATAAAGAGCATAAAAAGTATAAATGAAGATTATTGTGATGAAATGACTTAGAATGAATCCAGAAATAATTGAATTTTTCAAATTATGAATAGAATTGCATTATTTCCAGTTTATATGCGTAAATTACATTGTACAATCAATGTTTTTTTAAATAAATAACACAATAATCATATTCTAGACCATATAAAGAGTTTGAATGTAGATTATTGTGATGAAATGACTTAGAATGATATCAGAAACGCTGGAAATGCTCATATGATGCTCAGAATTGTATTATTAGCACTTTATATGCACAATTACCAAGAATAATCCAGTCTTTTCGAATAAATAACACATGAATCGTATTTTGGACAGTTTAAAGAGTTTAAATGTAGATTAATTTGACGAAATGACTTAGAATGAATCCAGAAACGATTGAGACGCAGAAATTAATACTCTGAATTGCATTAATAGCATTTTATATGCGTAATTACCGCGTATAATACAATCTTTTTGACAAAATATATATGAATCAAATTATAGACAGTATAAAGATTTGAAAAATTGATTGTTGTGATGAAATTACTTAGAATAAATCCAGAAATGATTGAAATGCTAAAATGATACTCAGAATTGAATTATTTGGACTTTATTTGCGTAATTACCATTTATAATCCAATCTTTTTGAATAAATAATACATGAATCGTATTTTAAACAGTATAAAGAGATTAAATGTAGATTATTGTGATGAAATGACTTAGAATGAATCCAGAAACGATTGACTCAGAACTGTATTATTGGCGCTTTACATGCGCAATTACCATGAATAATTCAATCATTTTGAATGAAGAACACTTTAATCATATTTTAGACTTTTTAAAGAATTTAAAAGTAGATTCTTGTGATAAAATGACTTAGAATGAATCCAGAAACGATTGAAATGCTTAAATGATACTCGGAATTTTATTATTAGTGTTTTATATGCTCAATTACCTTGAATAATTCTTTTTTTTAATAAATAACACACGAATCGTATTTTAGATAGTTTAAAGTGTTTAAATGTAGATGATTGTAAAAAAAAATAACTTAAAATGAATCCAAAAACGATTGAAATGCTCAAATGATACTCAGAATTGCATTATTTGCACTTTATATGGGTAATTAACATGTACAATCCAATCTTTTTGAATAAATAATATATGAATCTTATTTTAGCAAGTTTAAGGAGTTTAAATGTAGATTATCGTCACGAAATGACTTAGAATGAATCCAGAAACGATTGAAATGCTCAAATTATACTCAGAATTCAAACTTTTTGCACTTTATATGCGTAATCACCATGTATAATCCAATGTTTTTGAATAAACTACATTTAAATCATATTCTAGACAGTATAAAGAGTTTAAATGTAGATTATTTTGAAGAAATGACTTAGAATGAATCCAGAAACGATCGAAATGCTCAAACGATACTCAGCATTGCATTATTTGCACTTTATAAGCGTAGTTACCATGTTTAATTCAATCTTTTTGAAATAACAGATGATAATATTCTAGACAGTATAAATAGTTTAAATGTTGATTATTGTGACGAAAGAACTTAGAATGAATCCATAATTGATTGAAATGCTCAAATAATACTCAGAATTGCATTATTTGTTTTTTTACATGAGTAATTACCATGTATAATCCAATCTTTTTGTATATATAAGACATGAATAATATTCTAGAGAGTATAAAGGGGTTAAATATTGATTATTGCAATGAAATTACATAGAATGAATCCAGAAACCGTTGAAATGCTCAAATGATACTCAGAATTGTATTATTTGCACTTTATGTTGGTCATTGCCTTGTGTAATCCAATATTTTTGAATAAATAATATATTAATCACATTTTAGAGATTATAAAAAGCTCAAATGTATATTATTGTGATGGAATGACTTCAAACGAGTCCAGAAAGAATTGAAATGCTCAAATGATACTCAGAAATGATTGAAACGATCAACTGATAAAAAAAATTGCATTATTTGCACTTTATATGTGTAATTATATTATACAATCTATTCTTTTTGAATAAATAACACGTGAATAATATTTTAGACCGTATAAAGAGTTAAATATTATTGTAATGAAATGACTTAGAATGAATTCAGGAACGATTGAAATGCCCAAATGAGACTCTGAATTGCATTATTTGCACTTTATATGCGTAATTACCTTGTAAAATCCATTCTCTTTGAATAAATAACACATGAATCATATTCTAGATAGTTTAAAGATTTTCAATGTAGATTATAGTGATGAAATGAATTAGAATGAATCCAGAAACGATTGAAATTCTCAAATGATAGTTAGAATTGCATTATTTGTAATATATATGTGTAATTACCATGTACAATCCATTCTTTTTGAATAAAGAAGATATGAGTCCTATTTTAGACAGTACAAATAGTTTAAATATTGATTATTGTGATGAAATGACTTAGAATGAATCCAGAAACGATTGAAATGCTCAAATTATACTCAGAAATGCATTATTTGCAATTTATAAGCGTAATTACCATGTATTATTCAATCTTTTTGAATAAATAACAGATGAATCACATTATCGATATTATAATAGTTTAGATGTAGGTTATTGTGAAGAAATGACTTCGAATGAATCCAGCAATAATTTAAATGCCTAAATGATATTCAGAATTGCATTAAAAGCATTTTATATGCGTAATTACCATGTATAATACAATTTTTTTGACTAAATACACATGAATCACATTCTAGACTGTATAAATAGTTGAAATGTTGATTGTTGTGATGAAATTAATTAGAATAAATCCAGAAACGATTGAAATGCTCAAATGATACTCAGAATTGCATTACTTGCACTTTATTTGCGTAATTACCATGTATGATCCAATCTTTTTGAATAAATAACACATGAATCTTATTGTAGACAGTATAAAGAGTTTAAATGTAGATTATTGTGATGAAATGACTTAGAATAAATCCAGAAACGAATGAAAAGCTCAAATGATACTCAGAATTGCATTATTAGCACTTTAGATGCGTAATTACCACGTATAATCCAATTTTTTAAAGGATTTAACATGAATCGTATTTTATAATTTTAGACAGCTTTAAGAGTTTAAATGTAGATTATTGTAATGAAATGGCTTAGAATGAATCCAGAAACGATTGAAATGTTCAATTGATACTCAGAATTGCACTTTTTGCATTTTATATGGGTAACTAACTTGTATAATCAATTCTTTTTGAATAAATTATATATAAATCACATTGTAGACATTATAAAGAGTTTAAACTTAGACTACTGTGATGAAATGACTTAGAATGAATCAAGAAACGATTCAAATCCTCAATTGATACTTTGTATTGAATTATTTGCACTATATATGAGTAATTACAATGTATAATCAAATGTTTTTGAATAAACAACATATTAAATCATATTCTAGACAGTATAATGAGTTTGAATGTTGATTATTATGGTGAAATGACTTAGAATGAATTCAGAAACGCCTGAAATGCACAAATGATACACAGGATTGCATTATTTGCACTTTATAAGCGTAATAACCTCGTAAGATCCAATCTTTTTGAATAAATAACACATAAATCATATTCTTGACAGTTTAAAAGAGTATAAATGTTGATTATTATGATGAAATGACTTAGAATGAATCCAGAAACGATTGAAATGGTCAAACGATACCCAGAATTGCATTGTTTGCAAATTATTTGTGTAATTACCATGTATAATCGAATCGTTTTGAATAAATAACATATGAAGCAAATTATAACGAGCATAAAGGGTTTAAATGCAGATTATTATGATGAAATGACTTGGAATGAATCCAGAAACGATTGAAATGCTCAAATGATACTCAGAATTACATTATTTGCACTTTTATGCGTAATTACTATGTATAATATATTATTTTTGAATAAATAACACATGAATCGTATTTTAGACAGTATAAGGAGTTTAAATGTAAATTATTGTGACGAAATGACATAGAATGTATCCAGAAATGATTGAAAATGCTCAAATGATGCTCAAAATTGCATTATTTGTACTTTATGTGCGTTTTACCATGTATAATACAATCTTTTTGAATAAATAACACATTAATAGTATTTTAGACAGTTTAAAAAGTTTAGATGTAGATTATTACGATTAAATTTATTAGAATGAATCCAGAAACAATTGAGATGCTCAAATGGTACCCAGAATTGCATTATTAGCAATTCATATGCGTAATTACCATGTAGAATCCAATTTTTTGGAATAAATAACACATGAATCGTATTTCAGACAGTTAAAGAGATTAAATGTAGATTATTGTGATGAAATGACTTAGAATGAATCTAGAAACGATTGAAATGTTCAAATGTTTCTCGAAATTGCATAATTAGCGCTTTATATGCTCAATTACAGTGAACAATCAATTCTTTTTGAATAAATAACACATGAATCGAATTTTAGACAGTGTAAAGAGTTTAAATGTAGATTGTTGTGATAAAATGACTTTGAATTAACCCAGAAACGATTGAAATGCTTAAATGAAACTTAAAATTGCATTATTTACACTTTATATGCATAATTACCATGTATAATCCAATTTTTTTTTAATAAATAACATATGAAACAAATTATAGAGAGCATAGAAAGTTTAAATGTTGATTATTGTGATGAAATGACCGAGAATGAATCCAGAAACGATTATAATGCTCAACTGATAAAAAGAATTGCGTTACTTGGACTTTACATGCGTAATTACCATTCGTTTTGAATATATAATACATTAATCATATTCTAGACTGTATAAGGAGTTTAAATGTTGATTATTGTGATGAAATGAGTTAGAATGAATTCTGAAACGGTTGAAATGCTCAAATGATACTTAGAATTGCATTTTTTGCACTTTATATGCGTAATTACCATGTATAATCTATTGATTTTGAATAAGTAACACATGAATCGTATTTTACACATTATAAAGAGTTTAGATGTAAATTATTTTGATGAAATGACATAGAATGTATTCAGAAATGATTGAAATGCTCAAATGATCCTCAAAATTGCACTATTTATACTTTATATGCGTTATTACCATGTATAATACTGTCACACTCCGTATTCGAGATACGAGGCGTGAGGTGAGACGGTATCTGATCATCCATCCGACGGCCGGTCAACCTACGTCACAACAGAAATAAAAGCAAAACGGAGTCAGCTACAAAGTCGAGTAACCAGTTATTTAACGACACAGCTTCTCTATAACTAATTTATATAACAAATATCAACCGATCGGATTAATACACACATCAATAACAGTAAAATTAAATCTATTTCACAGAGATCAACGGGTCTAGGTTTTCTCAAATCGATTTCTCATATAACTTTCACATTAGCGCGAATCCCTCTCTAGGCGATTCCGCTTCACATTCCATATCACTTTTTCATTTCAAATCAAGTCACATCAAAGACCCATTGACTCGTAAAATACATCAGTCATAATTCTCATATATCAATTCAATCAAATAACCAAACGATATTTAAATCAATCAATACGAAAATTAAATTATAGAGAAGTCTGGTTACCTGACGAGTAATAAAACGACAACGATCGTGACGTAGAACTCGAATTCCAATCGGATGGAGAATCAAAAGTTTTCAACCGAAAAAAAGATGTTCAAGTTATTAGCAGTTCAAACTAATTAACAAATACGTATAAAAATTCAGGGATGTTACAAATACAATCTTTTTGAATAAATAACAAATTAATAGTATTTTAGACAGTTTAAAAAGTTTAGATGTAGATTATTGCGATTAAATTACTTTGAATGAATCCAGAAACGATTGAAATGCTCAAATGGTACCCAGAATTGCATTACAATTTATATGCGTAATTATCATGTATAATCCAATTTGTTTTTGAATAAATAACACATGAATCGTATTTCAGACAGTTTAAAGAGATTAAATGTAGATTATTGTGATGAAATGACTTAAGTATGAATCTAGAAACGATTGAAATGCTCAAATGTTTCTCAGAATTGCATAATTAGCGCTTTATATGCTCAATTACCATGAATAATCAAATATTTTTTTAATAAATAACTCATGAACCGAATTTTAGACAGTTTAAAGAGTTTAAATGTACATTATTCTGATAAAATATCTTAGAATTAATCGAGAAACGATTGGAATGCTTAAATGAAACTTAAAATTGCATTATTTGCACTTTATATGCTTAATTACATAATCCAATTTTTTTAACAAATAACATATGAAACAAAGTATAGAGAGCAGAAAGATTTTAAATGTAGGTTATTGTGATGAAATGACCTAGAATGAATCCAGAAACGATGAATACGCTCAAATGATAAAAAGAATTGCATTATTTGTACTTTACATGCGTAATTACATTATACAATCTATTCGTTTTGTATATAACACATGAATCGTATTATAGACAGTTTAAAGAGTTTAAATGTTGATTATTGTGATGAAATAACTTAGAATAAATCTGGAAATGATTGAAATGCTCAAATGATACTTAAAATTGCATTGTATGCACTTTATAATCGTAATTACCATGTATAATCTAATCTTTTTTAATAAATAACACATGAATCATATTTTAGACAGTTTAGAGAGTTTAAATGTAGATTATTCTGATGAAATGACTTAGAATGAATCCAATAATTATTGAAATACTCAAATAACTTAGAATGAATACAGAAACAATTGAAATACTCAAATGATACTAAGAATTGCATTATTTTCAATTTATATGCGTAATTAACATGTATAATCCAATCTTTTAGAATAAATAACATATGAAATAAATTCTCGAAAACATAAAAAGTTTAATGTAGATTATTGTCATGAAATGATGTGGAATGAATCCAGAAATGATTGAAACGCTAAAATGATAAAAAAGAATTGCATTATTTGCACTTTATATGCGTAATAACATTATACAATCCATTCTTTTTGAATAAATAACACATGAATCATATTCTAGATCATACAAAGAGTTAAAATGTAGATTATTGTGATGAAATGGCTTAGAATAAATCCAGAAACGATTGAAATGCCCAAATGAGACTCAAAATTGCATTATTTGCACTTCAGATGTGTAACCTTGTAAAATCCAATCTTTTTCAATAAATAATACATGAATCATATTCCAGACAGTTTAAAGAGTTTAAGTATAGATTATTGTGATTAAATGACTTAGAATGAATCCAGAAACGATTGAAATGCTCAAATGATACTCAGAATTGCATTATTTGTAATTTATGTGTGTAATTGCCATGTATAATCCAATCTTTGGATAAAGAAGATATGAGTCCTATTTTAGACAGTACAAATTGTTTAAATGTTAATTATTGTGATGAAATGACATAGAATGAATCCAGAAACGATTGAAATGCTCAAATGATACTCAGAATTGCATTAGTTGCACTTTATAAGCATAATTACCATTTATTATTCAATCTTTTTGAATAAATAACAGATGAATCACATTATAGATAGTATAATAATTTAGATGTAGATTGTTATGACGAAATGACTTAGAATGAATCCAGAAACGATTTAAATGCCCAAATGATACACAGAATTGCATTAAAAGCATTTTATATGCGTAATTACCATGTATAAAACAATCTTTTTGACTAATTACACATGAACCGTATTCTAGAGAGTATAAAAAGTTGAAATGTTGATTGTTGTGACGAAATTAATTAGAATAAATCCAGAAACGATTGAAATGCTGAAATGATACTCAGAATTGCATTATTTGCACTTTATATGCGTAATTACCACGTATCATGCAATCTTTTTGAATAAATAACACATGAATCATATTTTAGACAGTATAAAGAGTTAAAATGTAGATTATTGTGATGAAATGACTTAGAAATCCAGAAACGATTGAAATGCTCAAATTATACTCAGAATTGCATTATTAGCACTTTAGATGCGTAATTGGTATGATCCAATTTTTTTAAAAAATTAAAATGAATCGTATTTTAGACAGTTTAAAATTAAATGTAGATTATTGAAATGAAATGACTTAGAATGAACCCAGAAACTATTGAAATGCTCAATTGATACTCAGAATTACACTATTTGCATTTTATATGGGTAACTACCTTGTATAATCCATTCTTTTTGAATAAATAATATATGAAATGATTGTATAAAACATGAATCATATTCTAGACTGTATAAAGAGTTTAAATGTTGATTATTATGATGAAATAACTTAGAATGAATAAAGAAATGATTGAAATGCTCAAATGATACAAAGAATTGCATTATGTGCACTTTACATGCGTAATTACCTTGTATAACCTAATCTTTTGGAATAAATAACAGACGAATCATATTCTTGACAGTATAAAGGGGTTAAATGTTGATTATTGTGATGAAATGACTTAGAATGAATCTAGAAACAATTGAAATGCTCAAACGATTCTCAGAATCACATTATTTGCACTCTATATGCGTAATTGCCATGTATAATCCAATTTTTTTAATATATAAAACATTAATCATATTCTAGACTGTATAAATAGTTTAAATGTTGATTATTGTGATCAAATAACTTAGAATGAATCCAGAAAAAATTGAAATGCTCAAATGTTACAAAGAATTGCTATGAGCACTTTATAGGCGTAATTACCTTGTACAATCCAATCTTTTGGAATAAATAACAGAAAAATCATATTTGTGACAGTATAAAGTGATTAAATATTGATTATTGTGATGAAATGACTTAGAATGAATTCAGAAACAATTGAAATGCTCAAATAATACTTAGAATCGCATTATGTGCACTTTAGATGCGCAATTACAATGTAGAATCCAATCTTTTTAATTATACAACACATGAATCATATTCTAAACAGCATAATAGTTTAAGTGTTAATTATTGTGTTGAAATGACTTAGAATGAATCCAAAAACGATTGAAATGCTCAAATGAAACTCAGAATTGCATTATTTGCACTTTATATAGGTAATTACCATGTATAATTCAATCTTTTTGAATAAATAACTCATGAACCATATTTTTGACAGTTTAAAGATTTTAAATGTGGATTATTGTGATGAAATGACTTATAATGAATCTAGAAACGATTGAAATGCTCAAATGATTCTCATAATTGTATTATTTGGATTTTGTATGTGTAATTATCATGTATAATCCAATATTTTTTAATAAACAACTTATGAATGTATTGTAGACAGTATAAAGTGTTTAAATGTAGATTATTGTGATGAAATGACTTATAATGAATCCAAAAATGATTGAAATGCTCAAATGATATTCAGAATTGAATTATTTGCACTTTATATGCATAATTACCATGTATAATCCAATCTTTTTGAATAAATAACACATGAATCATATTCTATACAGTATAAATAGTTTGAATATAAATTATTTTGTTGAAATGTGTTAGAATGAATAACACATGAATCATTTTCTATACAATATCATGAGCATTTCAATCAATTCTGAATTCATTCTAAGTCATTTCATCACAATATGTTTCATGTGTTATTTAATAAAAAAGATTGGATTATACATGGTAATTACACATATAAAGTGCATGTATCATTTGAGCATTTCAGTCATTTCTGGATTCATTCTAAGTTATTTCGTTACAATAATCTATATTTAAACTCTTTATACTGTCTATAATATGATTCATATGTTATTGTTTTAAAAAATATTGGGTCATATTTGGCAATTACGCATATAAAGTTCAAATAACGCAATTCTGAGTATAATTTGAGCATTTCAATCTTTTTGGATTCATTCTAAGTTATTTCATGATAATAATCTATGTTAAAATTTTCTTTATTGTCTTCAATATGATTTATGTGTTATATATTCAAAAATATTGGATTATACATGGTAATTACGCATATAAAATGCTATTAATGCAATTTTAAGTATCATTTGAGCATTTCAATCGTTTATGGATTCATTATAAGTCACTTCATGAGAATAATCTACATTTAAACTCTTTATACTGTCTAAAGTACGATTCATGTGTTATTTATTTAAAAACAATAGATTATACATGGTAATTACGCATATAAAGTGCAAATAATGCAATTTTGAGTATCATTTGAGCATTTCAATCGTTTCAGGATTCATTCTAAGTTATTTCATCACAATATCCTACATTTAAACTCTTTATACTGTCTATAATATGATTCATATGTTATTTATTCAAAAAAATTGGATTATATATGTCAATTACGCATATAAAGTGAAAATAATGCAATTTTGAGCATCATTTGAGCATTTCAATCGTTTCTGGATTCATTCTAAGTCATTTCATCACAATAATCTACATTTAAACTCTTTATACTGTCTAGAATACAATTCACGTGCTATTTATTAAAAAATATTGGATTATACATGGCAATTACGCATATAAAGTGCAAATAATGCAATTCTGAGCATCATTTGAGCATTTCAATCGTTTCTTGATTCATTTTAAGTCATTTCGTCACAATAATCTACCTTTAATCTCTTTATACTGTCTAGAATATGATTCATGTCCTATTTATTTAAAAAGATTGGATTATACATGACAATTACGCATATAAAGTGCAAAAAATGTAATTCTTATCATTATTTGAGCATTTCAACATTTCTGGATTCATTCTAAGTCATTTTGTCACATCACAAATCAAGCCATAATCTGGGGAGGACAGACCCGCCACGTATGCACACTCTACTATACACATGTAACGCTAAATAAACAGTGTCACATAACAAATTAGCCACAAATAATATCACATAATAGAGATAGTGTTGTTCATACAACAAAGGAGATTGGTTATAATATTTACATAGCAAAAATTCTAGTCAAAAGATAAAAAGAAACACTCTAAAATAATAATATAAGTGACTACTCCAACTGGGCTTGGCCTTCTAATACTTATTCTTCTTCTTCTTCTTCTTCTGTTGTGTCTACCAAACTTGAACCTCCGACGCAAGTAATTATATGGGCTGAGTACGCGAATACTAAGTGGTGGTAATAGAATGGGCCAACAAGGTTTTGGTTAATTTCTAGCTAGAACTAAACCACTAAGTTAAACACTTTTAAATCCTATTTGTAAATCTATGTGTATTTCTTTACATGGCAGCAATCTACATGCGATGACATGCCACTTGCCAGGAAATTTGAAAAATATCTGGAGAAGTAGAGGATATAATATAGCATAATAGTATAAGAATGCATAAATATACTGTGATACGAAAATCAAACACCCTCACTCAATGGTCTAGTCAAAAGTCACATAAAATCCAGAATCTATCTCACAAATGACAAATCCCAATATGACTGAATCGTGCCTACAGAACAACCTGGACCCTAAGCCAGCTCGTCTTGACCATAAAGGAAGCTCCAATCTCAAACCCGAGCGAAAGGGAGTGAGCAGTAATACGCAGTATCCATAGACTGAATATGTGGAAAGACGAGTCGAAGTATGGTAATCATGGCACATACCCATGGCTCCGTTTGGATGGTGTGGGAATAAGAGAAGAAGTATTGGGAAGTGTGTAATTTTGTGAAGAATTTAGATTGTTTATAATAAATTTGGGAGTAGGAAGAAGCTATTCCTTTATTCTTGCACCCATCCAAATGGAGCCCATGGTAGTAAAACTATAAATCTAAGATAAACAATGGTATGGTTGCATGGTTTGACAAAGTGCATGCCTTGACAAAAAGTGTAGGCCTTGACAAAAATAGCATGCATGCCTTGACAAAAATATAAAAACACAATTTTCTTAATAAATCAAAGATAAACAATATGGTAGTAAAACTATTCTATTATTATGAAGTTGTATGGTTTCTATTCCAAACAACTATTTGCAACCCCACCGGTACTCTTCCTTACTTAATCAAGTGATTTTATGATTTACTTAGTTTTCTCCAATATCTGAAATAAAACGATTTTGAACTAACAAAAAAGTTGTTTTTGGACGCTTGTAAATAATTTCACTTTACACACATCATAAACTCGTAAAAAGCTCTTTTAAAATTGAATTTAAAATACTAGATGTATGATTTTATCACGCTTCTTTTAAAATTGAATTTAAAATTGGTTTTTAAGTCACAGTTTACTTTGATGCAGAGAATTAATATTTTTAGATCTCTTTAATGTTCTTTTCTTTCAACTCCATAATATATAGACAGCAAATAATCATGTGATCAAAAAGGCAATACAGATGCACTGGAGAAACGAAGTTTTGGAAGTACAGGAAGCTGGGGTCTGCTGGGGTGTGGGATTGGTTGAGTATGATGGATCTTAGTTTAGAATTGTTGGTCTGTAATAAAGGGTTCCTAATGGTGCTGTTCAGCTTTAATGGGGCAGTAGTCAGTAGATTAGTAACTGGTGAACATTGTGGTGTTCACTGTTCAGAGCCTGAAAGATTTATTTTCTTAGTTGATTACTATAGAATAATGGTGATTTTGTTGTTAGATTACTGGTAATAAGGGAGCACTGGTATAGTAGATAGCGGGGTACCAGTGTAGTATCAGTTTGTTTTCTGTGAGTTGTAAATATGTAACTGTTTATTGGGTATTCTTTTCCTAATAAGAAAAAAAGTGGATTTTTTTCCACTTATTTCAAAAAAAAAATAAAAGGTACAGGTAGCTAGAAGCGATTACGGCTATTAGATTAAATTACAAAAAATTGTTTACTTGATTAAATTACAAAAAATTATTTACTCATTACGATTTACAAAGAAGTTAAAGTCTGTACTGCAGCAATATCTGGTACGGTATCAGTTCATAGTAATTTCAAGGCATTACAGAAACAGTTTTACTGCACAACCAAAATATTTCACAATCCATTTCCCGTACTGCTACCATACCAGTGTCTGGTGTGTCCAGAAAAATCTGGTCTGTCATGTGTAATTACTAATAGAAATTGTTATGCGCTTATTGGATGTATGCATGACTCTATGAGCAGCCAGAACCAAACAATTGAGGTGATGAAAGGGAAGTTACCAGTTGCTCGATCAATTCCCACTCCTCAAACTTAATGCTCAAAATTGGAGAAGTTAAACAATCCATTCATCAGTAATTCATAAGGAAATTTGATATAATCATTTAACCATCATAATTCTTTTCTGTCATCATGATGTTATATAAGTCTTAGCATACATAGAGAAGTTTGATCCCAAAACTTGCCAAAAAGTTTGTACTCGTAGTGCACCAATCTAAATTATTTCCTGGCGTTTGTACTACTCATGAAGCTGTTCTTCTCGAAAATTGCATACACGCCACAAAGCATTATGAGGAAATCTTGCCTACAGCACGCGAGTCGGGGGAGAATTTAACAATACACAAGACATAAAAGAACATGTACAGAAAAGAGATGATTGTTTTTCAAAATTTTAATTACACATTGGTAAAAACTCAAGACAACCATGAGCTTGGTCGATGTAACAAGAAAGAAAAGGACAGTTTATATAAAGAAACCTAATTAACAAGAGGTGAGAATCACAATATTCAGGCAACATTATTGTCACCTTTCTGTGCAAACCAGTCTCAATTAGTCATTTCAGTTGCAAATAAAACTTTGAGATTGATTGATGCGTTCAATCATGAAATTGTGAACTCTCACCTTTAATTAGGCCATTTGAATTTATTGGGCTAACAATTTTTATCGAGTCTTTGGAGTATATTGGACTTGGTAACTTATTGGGCCGTTTTTTTTTAAAATATTTGGGCCCATAGAATAAACGGCACAAACTTATTTCAAAGCATTTTTATACTCATAATTTAATTTCTTTGATAATAAAGTCAATGATCTTAAAAATGTAATAATATTTTACATGATCCAACTGCCAAAAATCCATTCAGCCTTACAGTACAGAGTATTAGCTGCAAACAGAAGTTTCTGGTTCCCATCTTTGACTAGGACTCTTGTTCAAGAAAAACTCACGAACGCTCTTCAACATTGCACGGTCCCACATGTCAGTGAAATCAATTCTATACACCAGGCACTGGAAAGTGGAAACATCTTCCCCTTTACAAAACCCTACTCCATTCCTCAATCCGCAAACCCCAAAACCACTACTGTACACTGGAAAAGAAAAACACAATCGATCGAAGAAATTCAACCAGAAAATCGAAGCAAAAAAAAAAATAATAAAAAGAACCAAAGATGGCTTTCAGCGCTAGGATGAAGGATTTAATGAAGAAGTACGGGAAGGTGGCGATTGGGATCCACCTGTCAGTCTCCACGGTGTCAATCGCGGGTCTCTACGTTGCCATCAAGAACAACGTCGACGTGGGGTCCCTTTTCGAGCGGATCGGGCTCTCCGCTCGGGTCGAACCCGATAAGGGAGAACCCACAACCCGAATTGATTCCGAAGGCCAGGATCTCCCCACGGCGCCTCCGAAGACCAATCGGACGGCTGCCATGGTGGCGTCCAGTGGTGGCGCGCTTGCTCTTGCGATTTTGTGCAACAAGGCGCTGTTTCCTATTCGTGTACCGATCACTATTGGGCTCACGCCGCCGATTGCGAGGTATCTGGCGAAGAGGAAGCTTATCAAGACATGAGTTTTTTTTTGTGAGGTTTAAGGAGTTTTTATTTTTTTTTTCCCCTTTAATTTTTGGTTGGAAATTTTGGATGTTTCTTTCATGTGTATTAATATATGCCCTTGATGTTTGTTTATGAGTTGGAACTGAGGGTAAAATTGGTGACATGTTGGCTCAATTTTTGCAATTTGGCAACTGATTGTGATAATTAGATGTACTTTGAGTGGCCAAGCTTGATGCATTTTAGAATTAATAAACCAATGTTAACAATGAAAAGGATGTCAAAATTTGACTATTTTAGATGGATGATGGTAAAAATTGATGGGAAGAATATTGCGATTTCACCTCTGAGTGCATGTAATTCATGAGAAAACTTGATAATGGTTTTCTTGTTTTTCTATAATTAATTTACTGAGGTTGTGATACTGATAAATTGTAATTGTAGCTGAAGTTTCATAGGAGAAAATATGCATCTCACTTGTACAGCGGTACTGGTACGGATACAGGCCTCAGTGGCTCAGTGCTAATTCTTTTAGCTTTTGATTGAGACAGAGAATTCTTTTGTTGGTTTTGTGATTTGGACAGCTAAAGAAACAGTTCAATGGCTTATGTGCAAATTAGTGGGTGTCTGTCTTATTCAAGTTCTTACATTTCTTGAATGATTCTACAGAAGCTACTTTTATCAAACCAATTGTTTGTCTTGTTTCCAAATATGATACCTATGCACAGTAGTATGCTGGAGTGAGACTTTTAGGCAGGTGTTGGTACCAGTCATCCTTTATTTTTTTTTTATTTACTTTTTTTCTGTGAAGGTTACCAGTCATCCTTTATTAGTTTGTGCATATCTTTGGATTGTGTGAACATCTCATTAAGGGCACACCACAATGTAAAAATTGTTTGTGCATATCTTTTGATGGAGACCTGTTAACCAAAATGTAAAATTGAACCAGTACCAGCTTGATTGTTTCTATTGTCATAATTGATTGTTTGTTTTAATATTTGGTGATGTACTAGATTTGTGATTGGTCATAATTTATTGTTTGTTTTAGGTTTTTTGTAAGGCTAGTGAGACATTTGATTGGTACTTGCGAATTATATTTTCCAAGTCAAGAAGAAATTTTCAAAGTTAAAAATAGGCTTACGGATATGTTGGTGGACATTTAAATAGCTTTCACATTATGTTTTCAGCTCTTATAAACGGGTTGCATTAAGTTCAAGCTCTGATTCGACTGAACCTAGTATGGACAGAAATTTGGATCCCTACCTAATTCAGTCATTTATTTGGCAAGTCATAAACGAGTGGTAAGTAAATTCATGGCACCGTTATATAAAATACATTAAATCTTATGAATCTTCATATCATGGAATTGTATTTGTGAAGTATTAGGCCTCCAATGAATTGAACCATGTTTTTAAAGTCTATGAGTTGAGATAAAATTACAAATGTTTTAATCCAAAATTGTATTTCGAGAAATACCTTACTATAAATGCATAAGTACGTCGAGATATTATTTGGTATACGAAGGCACCAACATATTTTTGTATATTAAAAAATGGAGATAGAAGTTTGGAGCAACTTGAAACTTGAAAGCGATAGACGCACAAAAGAGGAAAAAGAAAACACCATTTGCACAAATACACCATCACCCTTTAATGCTGAGAGAATGGAAGTCGCCAAGTCGGAGATGATGAGACAGTTGGAGTGAATTTACTGATGACATGTCTCCACTACGTCCTCCTTTTGCTCAAAATAAGAAGAAATAAAAATAATAATAAATGAGACCATGTACTGAATTTATCTTAAGCCTTATCATTAGAGGAGCTGACCAATTTAACATAAATATATTTTTATCCTTCGTTTACCTGTGCTTGCTAATTTTCTTGACACCAACGAAGGAAACCAAAATAAGTTGTCAAACACGTACTATTGCTTTCGGATTAAGTTTTCTTTTTGTTCCATGTTGCAACAGAAAATAAATAAATAAAAATAATCAGTCAACTTCATGGTCTGCACCAGGTCACCGTCTGATTAGATGCAGAGGTATGGCTTGTTGGCAATTTCTTCAATTTTGATCTAAGAGTGTGAACGATAATGTCCATTGTCGTGTTTAGAGAGGTAATTAAGAAAGAAATGAGGATATGAAAAACACATTTTTCTTGGACGTCAGTTCAAACCTAGTCAAGAGTGGAGAAAATTAAGGTGAAATTTCCATTTAAAAAAAATAAATTTCCATATAGCTTTTTAAAATTACACATTCACACTAATTTGTTAAGCTCACGACAAATTAATTCGTTCAGCGCCCAGAGCTAGTTAACATTTCATTTTCTGCAAAATTTATTGCAAACATCAACATCGGCCATTAAAGTGCAACCGCACAAGACTCACTAATGTACAAATCTTACATGCACCTAACAAGAAAACACCACAGCCTCTGGCGACATATCATGTCTCCCACAATCACATATAAAGACCAGATCCTAGCATGCATATATGCACAAAATATTTGCTCTTTTCATTAACATATCTAATCATACCACAATTCGTCTGTACTTTCAGATTATCTTCCATTTCCCTTTTTTTTTTGTGAGGACCAGCAAAATTGACAAAAGTTTAATAAAAATTTAAGAACAAACTAATGAAAAATACATCATAAACTTCTGATCAAGTCTATATATATTCAAAATTCATACCATATATTAGTACCAGACTACCAGCTCATATCCTTATCGGCGCTTACAAATCGCCCTCAAAACGATGTAGCAGTAGAACAACATTATTGATCTAAGCCGCAGCCACTACTGGGCATCCACAATGGGAGAAACGAAAACTTGATCAAAAGACCGCACCTCAACTGTGCATCCACAATGACTACATCTCATGACGGTCGCACCTTGGCTACACTCCCACACAAACACCGATCGGTTCAGTTGTGCACCCACTGTTGTTGCACATGATCACCTCAGTTGGGGTATATACGGTATACGCACCCACATTATGACCACACTATACCTCGACTACGCATCTACGCACCACCCAATACCTCGGCTGAACTACATACCCACGATTGTGTTGCACCTCACCACTGCTGGGTTGTGCGCCTGTGCACTCACGACTGCCAGAACGCACCTTGGCGGCACACCATGGCGGTTCACCTACTACCTATCCATTAACAAAGATTGAGCTGAGAGATAGATCTAGGAGAAGACCAAAAAAAAAAAAAAAAATGGTGGGTGGATGAGATCGTAGAAGGAAGAAGAAGAGATGATGGAGAGAAGGGGAGCAAGAGGGAGAGTGTGCCCCCCCCCCGGTTTTTTTTTTATTGGGATGAGGTTATGCTTTCGGTTAGGATTATCTTCGCATTTTCATATGCAATATACATTTTGTAAAAAGTATATTCTATTATATACTCCCAATGTATATATCTTCAAAAAATAATAAAAAAAGCTTTAATGATTAATAGTGAACACCTTGCTCATTCACCAGCCAATTTGTATCCAACATCAGTATATATATATAACTCATCAGCTGATCAGCAAAAGCCGCACCAGAATTGTTGCCTCCTCATATTAGGCTAGTTCGCATCGCTCAGATTAGTTGCGCAATAATGTTATCAGAACTGTGCTATTAATAGTCTTAATCTAAGCTTCTATCTGTGCTAATAAAGTAATAATCAATACAGATTTGACCAGTCAGGAGATCTTAGTTCAGACCTCATTAAATTTTTTGAGGACGTTTTTTTAATACTTAATATTTTTTTCTCTTAAAAAGCAATCAGACCGCCAAGTACTTCATTTCCCGCCTCTTCATCAATGGAACCGATTTCCAGAATGTCCTCCGCCGGATTGTAATAATTGTATGCCTATCTCTTTAGTAAGATCATACTGTTGATCTCGTGAAATTTCAATTTATTGAAGGAATTTCTGCTGCCAACAAGCTAGTTTTTGGGCTAATTTCCAGGATTAAGAAAAAGGAAAGGCTAGTCGACGTTGTGCATATATAATGAATTTATGCAAAAAGGGGTTTCTGACTTTCTATAGCTAAAAGTTGTTCAATTCTGTATGTACTTGTATTCCAATGTATGTTTCTATGATGGCATAAAGCTCTTCTGAGAAATATCTTCTAACCTATGGTTCAGTGAATGATTGCTTTCTATTTTCTTTCTATTCGATTAATTGTTACTTAATTGCATACTATAAATAGTAAACATAATTTAATTCTCATAGATGAGTGCCGTACTGAGTCATAAACTAATAATTAATAACTGCAGTGTGAACACTTATGAGTTAAAATGACAATATATTAACAAAAAAGAAAAAAAAACTATATATTTACTCACAATACATGTATTACTTACTTTGTGCAAGGAGCTTGAGAATAAGATTAGAGAATAAAAAGAAAACAGTGAAATATATGCACCGTACAGATTGTACTATTGTAGCCCAAGTTCCATGAACTGAAACGAACAAATTATGATTTCCATGGTAGCATATTAACTAGAAACAATAAATAATAAATTTTGTCATTTTCGTAGGACAATTCGAAATATTTAGCTCCTTAATTGACAAGTGATTTCGTTTCTTGGTCTTAGACTTCGCATTTGTTCTTTACATATCCCTCCAGCAAAGCATCTATTTTCAGAAAGAAAAGATTGTCAAAAGTTTGCTACAGAGAGGTCTTATAAAATTGAAGATATTAGAGGAGCATGAATTATCATAGTGGGATCATGTGCCACATCGGGGCATGTGCAGCGCAGATAAATCTAAATTTTGAATTCAAATTCAAATACACTTTCAGATTTGAAACCCTTTGGCATATGCGCAGAAAATTGTAAAAGCAAATATATGTACACCTTTCTTGTTTAAAGATTTCTCATCTCCAGACCTCATCTAACAACAACAGTTAAAACAAAACTGATATATATTATCATCCTATATACAATCAAAAAGTCTAACAAAAGAGGGGAAAAAGATACTAAACTCATATCTTATGGATCTTCCAATCTAACTAGCAAAATATAACATATTCAAATAACTAATAGCTATCCCCTTCTCTCATCCTCTTCCTCTTCTTCTTCTCCTTCTTGTTCATACCACCTCCTTCGAGTCCAAGCTGTACAGTCGAAGCATACACATCAGCGATCGGCCGATACCTCTTGTTCCTCCTCCACAAGCCGTCATCATCATGTCCCATACCATCAAGTGGTGCGTTAACGGAGTGAGTTGAGGAGGTGGCTGAGGTTGTCGAGTGGCAACCCGACACCCCCATGCCGGTGCCGCTGCTCACGCTGAGTTGGATGAGCTGCTCGGCTGCCGACAGCTCGGACTCTGTGAACGTTGGTGGTGGTGGTGGCTTGGTCGGAATCGGAGCTTGAGGCGTGGAGTAGAAGAGGGTTTTCAATTTCATAATTTCTTCCATTTTTTTTTCTCTTGGTGTTGGTATTTTCTCGGGTTTGTTTTGAGAGTTGAGATTTGGGTGGTTGCGTTTTCTTCGGGTTGGGTTTTTGTTATCGGGCAAGGAACCGACTCGGAGGGGTAAGAATGTAATTTTGTTAAGATGTTCCGACGGAGCAGGTTTAAGTGGAATTTGAATTGGATGGTTTGAATGTTGATAGAACGGGTGTAATGAAATGGAATGGACCAACACGACGAGGTCTTCGTATTATTTTAATAGGAGATGTACTAGGCCGCTATCATTTTAATTTTGAAAAATAAAAAATGAAGAGAAATATAGCTGAAGTCACGGAGGCATTGACCTGGTTTACACAACATAATTTATTTTTTCGTTTTTTTTTCCTATTTGGGGATGGTATACCAGACCGTCTTTTTCTGTATTGATTTTCAAGTTGTTGTCAACAACTTAAAACGTGATACATATATGATATATCTAATAAAATGATTGATCACGCGCTATTAATTAATTAATTAATTCCCGCTTTGTTGTTTTCTATTTTACAAAAATGTTTACTAGTTTGCAATATCTATTACTTCAATTTTTTAGAGAAATGTGTATAACGTAACCCATAAGTTTTGAAAACGACCAATCGCAAATATCAGCTAGGCTGGAAAATTAAAACTTAGACCATCAACTGATTATTTACTGAAATTACATATAGTCTGTCTAGAGACATTATGCTTAATACATTTCCATCACATACGAAAGGACAGATATTTATATCACAGAAATTGTGTTCATTTAAAATTAACTATATACCTTAAAAGTCCTCCAAATTTGAAAAGCGGTACAACATGACCTGTCATAGGACTGAACTAAACAAATAAAAAATTAACATCACCAGCAATTGATCAATTCAATACAAACATATTGAAATTAATTTACGACATAAAATCGATAATATAAAATAAGAGATAATTAAAAACACAGATATTTAATAAATTCTATCATAATAATTTTGAAATCTGTTCTGTTATACCTTTCCCTAAAGATAAGTAAATGGAAAAGAAAAAACAATATGTTCTGTTATTACATTATAATGGTAATGGAGCAGTGTTAATTACTCACATGACTTGGTCATTAAGCTACTTCAATATTGAAAACAACAGTATTAGATAGGCACCGAGAGTTAATCAAGTAGTCACTACGGGAAAAAGGACCTTCTGTAACGGCACTTCTGTAACGGTTTTTGAAATAACTGTTACAGAATAGTGAGGCATTAGGCGGGAAAATTGGCGCCACAAATCTGTAACGGTTATTATGAAACAACCGTAATAACATTTCCGCCATGACCAGGGAAAAAAATGCATCAACCTTCTGTAACGGTTGTTGGATAATAACCGTTACAGATTTCTTATATTCTGTAACGGTTATTATCCAACAACCGTTACAGAAAAGAAAAAAGAAATATATTAATATCAACCATCTTCTGTAACGGTTATTAGTAAATAACCGTTACAGTAGGTTAACGTTTTTTTTTTAATGATTCTGTAGCGGTTATTTTCTAATAACCGTTACTGATATGGGACGAATTTTATTAATTTTTTTATGATTTTGTAACGGCTTTTTTTTATATTTTTTATGATTCTGTAACGGTTATTTTTTAATAACCGTTACAGAATAGTTCTGTATTTAGGTCTTCTCCCCATCCCAACAAACTCACAGCTAGCGCCGCATCACTTAACTCTTTTCTGATCTTCTCATTTATTGCGAATTTGTGGTGGTGGCTTCACTCCAAAAAAATAGCCAAAAATTTCTAAAAATTCTGAAAAAATAATAATTAGAAAGAGAATAAGAAGGAGAGCAGATTTAAGGTAAAAAAAAAATAAATTTGAACCGTAATTTTTTTTTATATTTTTTTTCTTATTTATTTCGATTTTTTCATTAATTTATGGTTATTTTTGTTTTCTTATATATTTTAAGATATCATTGAATAGGAGAAGATCTTACATCGGCCGGATAAGTCGCACGATTCAACGGATCGGAAAGCACACAATTGAAAGTATATTTTTATGAACTTCTCTTTTTTTAAATTATTTGCATTTCGTTAATAATTTGCATATATATATATATATAGGCATGAATTTCGTATTGTCATATAGGAACCAAATACCGGAACTCAACTGAATTTAGGTCATTGCCCGTCCGAGATTAATCCATTAGGGATTAATCTCGGGTAGTACTCCCGGTCAGGAGTACTGCTCTTTGGATACGATCTGTCTCATTTAGGACAGCGAGTTGTACGTTAGATGCAATGTGTTGTCTGAGAAAAATTCGGCGGCATTTCCCTTGTGTTCCCACGGATACGTACGCACGAGCAATCGTGTGTTGGCGTATTCACGGAACATAAGGGGAAATGTTGCCGAATTTTTCTCAGATAGCACATTGCATCTAACGTACGCTCGCTAATGAGACAGAGTATCCAAAGAGCGGGCTAGGCTGGTGACCGGTCCGAAAACCTAATATGACAAATTGGTTCGAAACCCTAATAATTTGCATAAATTTTGTTGTTCAGATGGATCGGACGTGGATGTACTTAAGTAATCGATGCTCGTCTACATTTTTTGAGAGGACTTGAAGAATTTATGGTTTGTGCTAAAGAGAATTTGAAAATGAAAGAAGATGATAAAATGTATTGTCCTTGTCGTGTTTGTCAGAATTTGTTGAAGTGGTCTAATTTTGAAGAAGTGAAAGCTCATTTGATTATAAATGGATTTCAACCGGATTATGGTCGGTGGACACTCCATGGAGAGAATGGGGGGGATGGTTGTAATATCACAAATGTATTGGATTGTGTGTATGAGGAAAAAAATGTATCATTGGATGATGAAATTGATGATGTCAATGTATTTGATGATGAGAATGTAGATGATGGTAGAAATGTAGATAATTCAGAATTTAATGCTGATTTAGATGAAATTGTGAACAATGTGGATGATAATTTTGTTGATAATGTTGAAATTTTTGGTATGTTACGTGAAGAAGATAAAATAGCTTTATATCCTGGTTGTGAATTGTCAAAATTTAATGCTGTTTTCAAACTGTTCAATCTTAAAGCCAAAAATGGATGGAGTGATGCAAGTTTCACATTTTTGCTCAAACTATTACATAAAGAATTTCTTCCAAAAGATAACCAGTTGCCAGATTCAATTTATAAGGCTAAAAAGATGTTATGTCCTTTAAAAATTGGAGTTGAGAGAATTCATGCATGTCCAAATGACTGCATATTATTCCGGAATGAGTACGGACACTTGCATAAATGTCCAAAGTGTAATGCGTCACGGTATAAATCGAGGGACGATCAAATTGAAGATGAAGGTAGTAAGGGACCAGCTGCGAAAGTGGTATTTTATCTACCAATAATACCAAGATTCCAGCGGCTTTTCTCTAACGCGAAAAATGCCAAATTGTTAAGATGGCACGCAGACTGCAGGAAAAAAGGCGATAGCATGCTCAGACACCCAGCAGACTCTCCGGATTGGATAAATATAGATAGGAAATTTGAAGATTTCGACATTGAACCTAGAAATATGAGATTGGGTTTATGTACAGACGGGATGAATCATTACGGCAACATGAGTAGCCGGCAGACTACGTGGCCGGTCTTATTGTGTATTTACAATCTTCCTCCCTGGCTATGCATGAAAAGGAGATACATGATGATGCCCTTGTTGATTTCTGGTTCCAAACAACCAGGTAATGATATAGATGTGTACTTGGCTCCATTAATAGATGACCTTGGTGAATTGTGGCAGAATGGAGTGAAAATATATGATGCACACTTTAGAAGTGAGTTTAACATCCGTGCCATGATATTTTGCACAATCAATGATTTTCCTGCATACGGAAACCTGTCAGGGTATAGGAATAAAGGAGCGAAAGCGTGTCCTATTTGCATGGAAAACACCCATTCTGTGTACATGAAAAACTCTAGAAAAAATATTTACTTGGGACACCGGAGGTTTATTAAGAACCGCAATCACCCTTACCGTCGAGACAAGGAAAGGTTTGACGGTACTATAGAAAAAGACAAGGCCCCAATACCGTTATCCGGTTCAGGGGTGTATCGACAGGTGAAGGACATTAATGTAAAATTTGATAAGAAATTTGCAAATGAGATACCCAAGGGGATATGGAAGAAGAAGTCTATATTCTGGAATCTTGAATATTGGCAGAGTTTGGAGATTAGGCATTGCTTAGATGCGATGCACATAATAAATAACATATGTGAAGCTTTGATCGGTTGCATGTTGGAAATTCAAGGGAAAACTAAAGATGGCGTAAATGCGAGGAAGGACATGGTTGAAATGGGGATCCGGCAAGAACTAGCGGCACAAGATAAGGGAAAAAGCCGAACTTGGCTACCTGCAGCACAATTTAATTTATCAAAGCAAGAGAAAAAAAGCTTATTAGAATGCCTGAAATCTATTAAGGCTCCTACTGGTTATTCCTCGAATATATCAAGAAAGGTTTCTATTAAGGACAACAAATTACTTGGTATGAAGTCACATGATTATCACGTCCTACTGACCCAGTTACTTCCGGTCGCAATTCGAGGAATTATAAGGGAAGAAGTGAGGAAAACCATCACTAAGTTGTGTTTTTTCTTTAATTCCATTTGCTCTAAAGTGATTGATCCGAATAGTTTGGACAAGTTACAAGAAGGTGTTGTACTAACCCTATGTGAGCTGGAAATGTACTTTCCGCCATCGTTTTTTGACTCCATGGTGCATTTGACCATTCATTTAGTTAGAGAGATAAAAATGTGTGGTCCTGTATTTCTACGATACATGTATCCTTTCGAAAGAGCCATGGGTCAATTGAAGGGGCTTGTTCGTAGCCGATCTAAACCAGAAGGAAGCATAGTGGAAGGATATGTGGCCGAGGAGGTTATTGAGTACTACACCGATTATTTGCAGGATGTACAACCAATCGGTCTTCCAAAGTCTCGACATGAGGGTAGACTTGAAGGAAAAGGTTATACATTAACTTCCAATGTTCACCTTATTTAGCACAAATGTTCACTTAAAGCACAATATTTGTTCACCTAATTTAGCACATTTGTTCACCTTATTTAGCACAAATGTTCACTTAAAGCACAATATTTGTTCACCTAATTTAGCACAAATGTTCACCTAATTTAGCACATTTGTTCACCTTGTTTAGCACAAATGTTCACTTAAAGCACAATATTTGTTCACCTTATTTAGCACAAATGTTCACCTTTCAGGTACAATTGGAGCTAGTACTCATATACCGGATCTTGCAATGAGAACCAAAGCACATATGAAAGTTCTCCAGCATCTTGCTATTGTGGCGCCTTACATCAATGAACATCTAATCGAGTTACGTGAACAATACCCTTCTTACACCGAAAACTTGATTACCATAGAGCATGAAATAAAATTTGTCCAATGGCTAGAAGATAAAGTACAGTCCCAGTTGAAAGAAGGAACAGAGGTCGATGAAATCGTGAAATGGTTATCAAGACGTCCTGATGCCGTGGTCGAGACATACCAAGGGTATGACTTGAATGGATTTACCTGGTACACAAGGAAACAGGATGGTAAAAGTGCCGTGCAAAATAGTGGAGTCACTGTTGTAGCTTTATCTAGTGATAATGTTAGGCCGGCTACTTATTATGGGTGGATCGAGGAGATTTGGGAACTAGATTACCTGAAATTTAAGATACCCTTATTCAAATGTGCATGGATCGACAACGGTCACGGTGGAGTTAAAAAAGACAAGATGGGGTTTATAACTGTTAACTTCAATAAAAAGGCTTATCGAGACGATCCCTTTATACTTGCAAATAAGCAAGCAATGCAAGTTTTTTACAATCAAGATCCGGCGGATAAGAAAAGACATGTTGTGCTTCAAGGTAAATGTTCATCTTATTTAAGTACAAATGTTCACCTTATTGAGTACAAATGTTCATCTTATTTATTACTTGTCACTTTCAGGAAAAAGACGTATTGTCGGCGTTGGTGATGTCGTAGATGAAGAAGCATACGACCACTTCGAGGAAATACCTCCTTTTTCTATCGGTATCGACGATACATCACAGCCAGTATCGATCAGTTGTAGGCGTACAGATAACACCGAAGGCGTGTGGGTCGACACGCGAAGGAAAAAAAAGAAAGTAGCTACATAATAACATGTGAGTTAAAAAAACTAATATAAATTATTCTTAACATATATGTGCTAAATTGTTATATATATTAATAGTTTTATATTTATTTTTATTTTTTGCAGGTCATTAATTGGTGAAATTTAACATAAATGTGCTAATTTATGTGCTAATTTATGAGCTAATTTATTTTTAATTTTTGTTTAACATTCTAAATTGTTGAACTTATTATTTAACATTTCAAAATTATTATTTGTTCTACTTAAAATTGTTCTAAATAACCGCTTTTTTTTTACTTATTATTTGTTCTACTTATTATTTGTTCTACTTAGCTAATAACCGTTACAGAAGATCAAACGTTTTTTTAATATACACCATCCTAGCCGCTGTTTCGTCACTTCTTTCCAAACTCGAAAACACTCTCAAGCTTAAAACCCTCTGAAGCACTCTGAGCTCGCCTCTTTCCAAACCCTAGCCTCTCGCCTCTCTCAAGCACTCGCGGCCTCGATCCCTCTCCCTCTGAAGCACTCTCGCCTCTCTCGCCTTTCTCAAGCACTCGCGCCTCCCTCTTCCTCTCCCTCTCAGGTAATCCCTCTTCCTCTCCCTCTCTGTCCCCTCTTCCTCTCTCCCTCACTGACTCCCCTCTTCCTCTCTCCCTCACTGACTCACTGACTCGCCTCTCCCTCTCTGTCCCCTTTCCCTCTCTGTTCCCTTACAGATTCTCTACCGCTCTCTCAACTCCGACAGCCACCTTTCCCTCTCTGCCCCCGACAGCACTCTCTCGAAGGTAAACCCCCTTTCTCTGAAATTTTAATTTAGGGGCTGACATGAAAAATTAGGGACTGTTTTGCTTAATTTGAATTGTTTTAGGGACTGTTTTGCATAATTTTAATTGTTTTAGGGACTATTTTGCAAATAATAGGGACAGAATTGTGAATATGCAAAATGTTGGGGAAATGCTTAATTTTAGGGACAGTTTTGCATAAATATGTGCGGTTTTGGGACTGAAATGCTTAATTTGGGGTTTAATAGGGACTGAAATGCTTAATTTGGGGCTGTTTTAGGGACTGTTTTGCATAATTTTAATTGTTTTAGGGACTATTTTGTAAATAATAGGGACAGAATTGTGAATATGTAAAATGCTTAATTTGGGGTTTAATATGCAAAATGCTTAATTTGGGGTTTAATATGCAAAATGTTGGGAAAATGCTTAATTTTAGGGACTGTTTTGCATAAATATGTGCGGTTGCAATACAAGTTTATTAGAAATGTTTATTAGAATTGATTATTAGAATTGATTATTAGAAATGTTTATTAGAAATGTTTATTAGAATTGATTATTAGAATTTATTATTAGAAATGTTTAATAGAATTGATTAATGGAATTGATTATTAGAATTGATTAATTATGATTAAATTAATTATTAGAATTGAATCAAATTATTAGAATAAATGGACAAAAACGAAGGTAGCAATCCTAAGGTGAATAAGGGAAAAACTGTGACAAAGGACAAGAAAAATACAGATGTGACCAAGAAGGAGACGGAGACAAAACCGGATACCAAGCCGGAGTTCGATGTCACTCGTCAGAGATATGTGCCTCAGTGGATGCGAGATAACCCTCTACCTAGGCGGTCTATATCTGCTGTGAGGCGCTATCCAGTTGGTTGCGGACGAACAACTGCAGATGGGGAGGAGGGACCAGAGGAGGTGCCAGAGGAGGTGCCAGAGGAGATAGTGGAGGAAGAGAAGGAGTGAAATTAGGGTTTACTTTAGAGTTTAATAATTATCTATGCTATTTGTATGAACATTGCTAAATGTGTAATTTTTGAACCTTAGGCTATTATCTATTTATCTAAATTATTGTCTATGATGTGTGAACCTTAATTTGTGTAAGAATTGATGTTTTATCTATGTTTTAATTATTATCTCAATTATTTTGTATGGTGTGATTCTTTATCCATGTTTCAATATATTAATTAGGTACTATGAATTATTTTGCGCCAACATTAATATATATTATATATGGTGTTTTAATTAGGTAGTAATGGAGAAAGGTGAAGGAAGCAATTCAAAGGGAAAAAAGCCGATCGAACGAGTGTACGTTAGGCGCAAAATTCGTGCCAATCCATCCTCTCAAAATCAAACGAACCAAAACCAAGCCTCTCAAAACCAAGGCCAACCAAGCCTCTCAAAATATGAACAACATGCAATGTTTTTCAAGCTTTTGATTGACAAGCTTGTGGCACCGTACACAGAGTGGAGAGAAGAAGTCATTGAAATATCAGATGATGAAGTTATTATTTTGTCGGATGATGAACACTAGTTTTAGGATTTAGATTTGTCTCTGTCGGATGAAGAACACTAGTTTTAGGATTTAGATTTATGTTAATGTATTTTGTTATTTGAGATTGAACTTGTCGTTTAATGTTTATGTTTATGTTAATATATTTTGTTAATGTTTATGTTTATGTTTATTTATGTTTGTTTTTGTTTATGTTTATGTTTGTTAATGTTTAATGTTTATGTTTATGTTAATGTATTTTGCTTTCATTGTTGTTAATTATTTGTTAATAGAAATGTCTGGAGATCAAGATAGAGATTTACAGGGTGAACAGGCTGGTACAGAATCCGGCGATGAGGAGGTCACAACGTTCGAATTAAAGAAAAGGAGCAGAACGACAATGGAAGAGTTTAGGAGGAAAAAAGCTGCTGGGAAAAAGTATGAGATTAAATTTGACAAAGAAGGAGTGCCAATTGGTACTGAAGAGGCGGTGAACAAATTTGCATCATATTGCGGGTATCTGGCTAGAGCAAGAGTGCCAATCACAATTAATGATTGGCGGAAGGATGTTTCAAAGGAAACCAGACTTGAGTTGTGGTTGGACATCAAGGTGAATAAATTTTCACTTAAATCATCTAATTTAAATTTCTATGCTACCAATTAACTAACGTTTCGTTATGTTTCAGAAAATGTTCAACATCGAAGATGATAAAGCCATGAACAATACTCTCAAAGCGATGGGTATAAGTCACAGGGCTTATAGAAGTAGGATTGCTGAGGAGTACATCACAAATGCCGATCCAAACAATCCCCAAAATCCATGCGATAAACACCCAATCTCACAAAAAGAATGGGAAGAATTTTTCATGAAAAGGACGGGTGCAGATTTTGTACAAAAGAGCAACAAAGCGAAGGAGTTGAGAAAGAAATGGAAAGAGCCTCATAGGATGGGTTCCACTGGCTATAGAGGAAAAAAAGGTTCATGGAAACCTACAGACAAGATTGTCATACCCGGAGATTCTGAAGGGGCCGGTTCCACGAGCATTACAATCGGCGATTTGGAACCGAGAAGTCAAAGGTATTTCATGGGAAGGACTGTGGCTACGAAGGATAAAGGTACTTACACATGTAAAGACTTATTATATATGCTAACTTCAAATTCTGTTTTGTGATTATTAATAAGATTTGTTTGTTGCTTGTTAGATACTTACACGTTTCATAGCTCTGATTCATCGACTATTGAGGCATTCAGTCGGTTGAGTGCCATGTCTGGTGAAATCAATTCTGGATCAATACCGGAACAAGAAGTCTTAAATCGGGCGGTTGACAGGCCGGAACATCCAGGAAGAATCAGGGGATATCCTTTATGGACCAAGAAGGAAGATGTGTATAAAAGAAAATCTAGAAAGGATGCGCATGAAGGATGGATGGCACCAGACCAGATTGAAGAATTGATGAGCAGGGTCGCAGCTGAAGCCGCTGAGAAAACCAAAAGGGACTTGATTCACTCTGAGGAGATAATGAATGCGGCGAGACAACAAGCTTTTCAGGTAATCCTTTTTGACAATCAAAATGTAATCAAAATGAATGAAAATTATTATTCATCATTTGGTTACTTGATAATTTTCAGGAGGTCAAACAATGGTTGGCCGGTAGCGGATTGCAGTTTCAAGCACCGCAGCAATTTGTGACGCCGTACCAGCCATTCGTTGAAGCTGAGGTAGACTCAGGAATGCCAAACGACCAGTTATTCCGAACGGTTGCCTCAAGCTATATGCCTCCGGATCCGAGAAGCGTTGTTCAGGTTTATATTGATCACTTTTCTCTTTTCTATTTAGATTTATGTTTGGCTTAGTATTAGGGTTTCTAATTGAACTGAATTACAGGAAGAAACGCCGTGCGATCTCTTTTCCCTTAATCACCTTAACCAGAAGATTAAGGTGGCCGAGGGAAATATTATTCCGAGTGTTATTGGTCAGATCGTACACGGCGTGCCACTGACTGATCAACAACTCTATATCCATCTTCTCCGAGTAGGCGATGATTTTCGTCAGTGACAAGTCCCTGGTAGGTCAGATGAGCTACTAGGAAATAATATAGGAGGGCGATTCCCATGGCCGTCATTTTTGGTGGAGATAGGCCACAAGGTATCATTTTATTTAATTATGATAATTTATTTCATCCATCTCTATTAGAACTCACTAATTAATTATGTGATGACATTGAATGCAGAGTTTGATAAAAAAGAAGCCAGATGCGAGCAAGGCGGTGGCGAAAAAGTTGATCGAGAGTCCAAAGGTTCCAAGTGCAGGTTCATCCAAAACCTAATTTGTTTAATTGATGGTTTCAGAGTAGATTGTTGCTCAACGTCGAATAATCTATTCTTTTATTTCTCTTTTTATTTCAGGATCGATTGTTGCTCGCGATCCGCTACTTGAGCATGATACGATTGAAAAGCTTACCCCATCCGAACGAGAATTGTATGAACTATTGATGCTCCAACCAGAGCTTGAGAAAAATTTTGAGTTGCATAAATGTGATGTTTGGGGTACACACAGCGGCGAGGTTAAGTTCAACGTTGAATTGTGCGACATCCTCCAATGCTTTAGAAGAGAATCTCTAAACGTGTCGATCGTCAAGTTGTACTCTTGGTATGAATTTTCAACCTTTAAAATCTTTTTTTAAAGTACCGTATTCAATTGGAGGTGAAAAACGTATAAAATAATATCCGTGAGTGTAGGTTTTGGATGAATGAACTTTCAGAGGGAGAAAACAACATCACCGTATTAGATCCAGAGATGTTGACTGCTCCTAAAATCAAACAAGAACAAAATGCTGCTGCAGACTACTTGATGAAGTCATTCGCGCAATATTCATCCATTTATATGATTCTGCCTTATTTACAAGAGTAAGAACAATTATAACTAATAAAATATCAATTATCTCGTTTACATGTTTGGTTCATTTTTCATGAAAATAATAATCTCTATTCTTGCAGCTTTCATTGGGTCCTTCTTGTTATTAATGTCGAGAAGCGCACCGTTCAAATAGCATATTCTATCGAGCGCAAGAATCCAAAGATATTGATTAAGGGATTCGTAACCCAGTAAGTTTTCGTTTCTAAATGAGATTCTGATATTGAGATAAGGACTACGTAAGGTTCTATTTAAGCTATTAATGATATTGTATGCAGGATATACAAGTGATACCTTATGGAAAATGGAAAATATAACGCAAGGACCCGAACAACATTTGTTTGGTATAAAATTCAGGTACGAGAATTAAAAAATATATTAGCTACCTAGGGTTTCTGAAACTGTGCAAAATCTTAACACTATCTTTCTTGTTGGATCTTAATTAGTGTCCGATACAAAAGGGCAGCACAGAATGTGGATATTTCACAATGCTCGCCATGAAAAACGTTTTATCTTATTGGATAGGAATTCAGGAAATACCACATGTAAGTAACTTATTCTTTTGACTAATAACATTTGATGAAACAATTAGATTTTAGAATTTCATGATCTAACTAATAATATTTTTGACTTGTTTATCATAATATGCAGATGATCGAGCCGGTTGGAGTACCATACAACAAAGAAATGATTGATGGTATCGTGACAGAAGTTATGGACTTCATGCAAGGGGTATTATTTTGATTAAAATGTGTTATTTCATGACTTGCCATGTTTGATGATACTTGTGATATATGTAAATACTTTGTTTATTGTTTGTGTGATATGCATGATTATATATGTTTGATATATGTGTGCTTTGTGATGTATATATATATGCTGCATGTGTTAATGTAAATTGGGTACCAATTTGGTACCAATTCGGCTAGCAAATTGGGGCTAGCCAATCAAACAGGCTAAACATAAAAAAATTAAGAATTTTGTAACGGTTTTTAATGATTAACCGTTACAGAATATTATAATTTTATTTTTTTTTAAAATATAAATATTATCTGTAACGATTATTATCTAATAACCGTTACAGAAGCCAGTCTTCTGTAACGGTTATTAGGTATTAACCGTTACAGATTTTCTGCAAATGTTCCGTCAACAATACCATAACGGTTATTAGATAATAACCGTTACAGAAGACTGGCTTCTGTAACGGTTATTATCTAATAACCGTTACACATGTTCTAAAAAAACTGTACCAGATTTTCCCTTGCATAATACCATAACGGTTATTATCTAATAACCGTTACAGAAGAGGGGCTACTGTAACGGTTGTGTTCTAATAACCGTTATAGATCTGTAACGGTTATTAGACATTCTGTAACGGGGGCTACAGTAACGTTTCGTGTACCGTTACAGAAGTCTTTTATTAAACGTTACATAAGCCAAAATTTCGCGTAGTGAGTAGAAGGAGGCACATAATCAAAGTTCAATTGGGATCTAATTAAGTTATACACTGGTATGTATATATATACAGAAATTGTATTTCAAACAAGATACAAGTACAATAGGTAGTTATTAATTTGACCATTAAAAATCAATTAATATGATATTTGGTGCAGAGCTCAATAAAGTGGCAGATTACTTTGCCTTTGCCTGCACGCGGAATCGAAATCTGACTGAAAATATTTTGGCAATAAAAGTTAAGAGACTTTGTTATGTTTTATGTCTAGAAAAAAATATATATAACTTTTTTCCTTTGCCTATATATATATTTAAAAGCATATTAGTTTCACCGTTGGTGCACCTACAACTTCTTTGTGATTAATAAAATAGTGTGCGTCACCGATACTTTGCATTTCAATCATTAATAGAGCGTGCTTAATTATACTTGTATAACTAAAGCTCAAATGTAAAATAATGATTGCTGAGTTAACAAATGTTATTTTTCCTTATAATTAAGCATGTCTCAGAAAGCATATAATCTAAGTAGTGAAATAATTCATAATATTTAGTGCGATGGTGTCAAATTCTAATTGTGCTGTGTGTTAATTTATAATTTTCGGTCCGAATATTGTTGGCTTTCACAATTTTCAACTGTCTATCTAAAAATGAAACTGGGAATTTATATGCTAAACTTTCTTCTGCCAATATTTTTTTAATGGCTTTCATTTTATATATTTAGTTTTTTTTAAAAAAAATTAGCCAACATTTTTTTTTATTTAGAGGTCTCTAGCCCATCCAACTATTCAACTAAATATTTGCATATGACTGTCTTTATTTTTTTGGTTGTTTTTTATGAATTTTTTTTTAGATAACAAGGTTTTATTTAAAGAGGCATATATGGCCGGTGTTTTCGACGTCGAATTTTTACTTTTGTGCCAATTAAAAAATATATATTTTTGTGTTTCTGTGTGACTTGAATCCATTTTTCGATAGAGAAACGACATACTAACTAATTTTTTTTTCCAACTTCACGTTCCCTATTTCTCTATAGTTAAATAACCTTAATTATAATTTAGTTTGTAAATTAATGTGATAAAAAAGGACACTTTTGCCCTTCTATCATGTAGAATTTTTTTTTTTTTTTTTGAAGATAAGATGAGAATCAAGTCCTTCGACTTATTGTATAGAAGTATAAAGAAACAAGCAAAACCCATGCAATTTCGTCCCCCTAGATCACCTTTTAAAGGGATAATTTTCTTCCTTTTTTTTATTTTTAATGAGGAATCACCGAAAAGGGAATCATACCTTGGCTTGCTTCACCAGTTTACAACATTAGTAATACTAATATACGGTGACAACCCCTTATTTATGGATTATTTTAGAGTAGGTGTTAGTGTTAATTGTTAAACTAAGTTGACTCTAATTTAATTGTCTAGGTGCTATTTAAAATAGAAAAATTATAATTTTTGTTAAAATAGTCAAGTAAATAAGTGCAACAAAAATGATTTTCTTTTGGATACAATGGTCTAATCTTTTAATTATTTTAAAAATTCACAGAAGATCTTTCAGTTGAATTGCCCTCCATCTAGAGAGTGTTTTCCTTAAGCATTAAAGTAAAAATAATTGATTTCATAAAAAAATTATAAGGTAGTTAATTCTAACTAGTTTGAAGAACAAAAATATAAATTACGAAACCGCCAGAATATGACAAATTATCGAACTTTGTGACAAGTTTGAGACCAATAAAGTGTTTATAAGATGAGATAAAAGTGGAGAAGTAACAAAGGCGTGGAGCAGAGACGTGATAAGGGCCCTTCTCGGCCTAGAAAGAGGTTTCTATTTATATATGCAATAATATCTGCTCATGCCTCAAACAGCTCCAATTACAGGGCTGTCAATGTTACTGTACGGTACGGTAGAAAGTATTTTCATATACACACTCATTAAAATGTTCTTTATCCGTACTCTATTCATATCTGTTAAAAATAACTTTATTCGTATCTTACCCGTGCCCGTTAAGAATTAACGGTACAGGTACGATAAGGATAAAAAATTGATATAATAACAATAAAATTTATACACTCTATATAAATAAATTATATCAAGAAGTATATTAATAAAGTGCAATAATGATGGCGAATATTTTAGGTTTTTGCTTTTTTATTTTTTCGTACACCGCATGGAAAGAATTAAAAATCTTAAATAAAATCTAGCAATATTTTTACCAATCATACAATATAAGATACCATATGTATCATGTAATTGTATCTTTTTAATTGCGATAATTATCCGTTATGAAAACGGATACGAAATATCTTTTATCTGTACCCATACCCGTTAAATTAACGAAAAAATTTCCTTACCCATATCCGTACCCGTTAACTTAACGAAAATAAAACTTTACCCATTTCCGTCTTATACAGTACGGTACAGATTGGGTAAACGGATAAACGAGTTTCATTGACAGCCTTATCTAGTAAGCAGGTTTTAATGCTCCAATAAGCAGTGTTTTTAAAACCGTACCGGCATTCCTATCGGCCAGATGGACGCAATCTGACATTTTTCGATATTTTCTAGCATATCCTCTCACAATACCGGATACTTTCGTTTCAATCACTATTCTAGCTCCTGGTATTATCGAAAATTTTCCTTATCTGGTACCGTTTTCAAAACACTGCCAATAAAGATGGTTAGAGAAGCATTGTTGTCGTGAAATTCAAGGTCTTTTTTTTTTTTTGTCATGTATTAAGAAAATGCTATATTTTGACCAGAAAAGAAAATTTATTATCCAACATTATATCAAAGATTTAACTACGTGTTTCAATATAAATACATTTTTGCGGATTATAATTCTAATATTTTGATGAAAAATTTTAAATACAAAATAACTCAATGGGTATGTAACCAGTTCTGATTTTTCTTTTTTTTTTTTTTTTGTGGCCACGAGAAGGCGAGAAGTGAAGTTTTCCATCGGTTTGGATATGGTTTTAACAGGCAGAAAAGCGCGTTATAATTGAGAAAAATGAGCATATCAGCCATATCAGCCATATCAGCCATATTGGGTGCGTTTGGATAGGTGTGGGAAGAAGAGAAGAAGGGAAGAAGTATTGAAAAGTGTGTAATTTTGTGAAAAGTTTGAATTATTTATAATTTTTTTTCTTCTTCTTTCTTCTTTTTCTTCTTTCTTCCAACGATCCAAACGCAACCATTATAATTGAATGGGTGCCATTGGCATGTGTCATATGTGCAATGTTTTCAAAACCGTACCGGATACCGAAAATTTACGGTAATACTAGGAACCGGAATGGTGACCGAAACGGCGGTATCCGGTATTGTGAGAGGAAAAACCGGAAAATTTCGGAAAATACCAGGAAATACCGGATTTCCATCATCTGGCCGGTAAGGGTGCCGGTACGGTTTTGAAAACATTGCATATGTGTGCCAATTCCTTGGCATTTGGCAAAGCACCTGGCGTGCAATGTTTTCAAAACCGTACCGGCACCCTTACCGGCCAGATGATGGAAATCCGGTATTTCCTGGTATTTTCCGAAATTTTCCGGTTTTTCCTCTCACAATACCGGATACCTCCGTTTCGGTCACCATTCCGGTTTCCGGTATTGCCGGAAATTTCCGGTATCCGGTACGGTTTTGAAAACATTGCGTGTTTACTGGAGTAAAGTTAAAACTTCAGATGCACACAGACACAGGTGACACAGCGCGTTATATTCACTCGCTTATACTGCCTCGCAGGCTTACCGCAAGGTGGGATTTGACGTGCACTTTTTATCCTCTCATGAACGGCATTTAAAAATAGTAAAAATGTGTACCACGCGAACCGTAATGACGTACATATACAAAAGGACGGAATATATTCACGATTTTTTTTACGTACTAATTTTAATACAAAATAATTATTGTATTAAAATGATTAAAATTCAAAATTTGTTCACTAAATTATTACAATAATTTTTCATTAATTATTTAAGTTAGATATGATTATTGAATCATATTATCATCAAGTATTGGTAAATTTAAGCTATTAATATCCTGATGAGAAATAAAGTATTTTTAAATTATATCAATTTTACTATTCAAAAATTTCAATTGTAAAGCATCTAGCTATTTTTTTTCTAATTCCGATAATTATTTTATCGTTCTGTCATGATAACCAAATACTACCTTTTTTTTTTAAAATAAAACCATTTTCAATTATAAATAATTTATTATATTATTTTGAGAATTTAACATTGTATAGAAAATTTAACACTCTTACAAAACAAAAGGTCACATTTATTTTTCTATGCATCACCAACGTATATTGCATTTGAAGCTTCATCTAAATATATAGTTCCTGATGTATCCCATCTTATTTTATTTAAATAGTTGTTTCTGTAGATCATAGTTGTTATATCTGTCCATTCTTAGAATTCTGTTGGAATGAAATTTTTTTTTTAATATATGTATATAATACGGATACAATTTGTTTGGGACAAAAGACTTAATTATTATTGTTATATGTATATAATACGGACCATTTGATATAACTTAGGTATCTCATCGTGCTTCGCGCGATGAAGTTGTTGAACCTCAAAATATGGCCATAAATTCATAGAAATTGAATAAAACCCATAAATAATAAAGGAGCTCATGATCTTTGGAAATTGAGAAGAAATACCAAATGGAAGGCAAAAATCCTGGAAAAATACCCAAAAAATCCAGCAAGAAAAATAGAAATTTATGGTGGCTTTGCAACACAAAAAGAAAGTGCAGAAGCCCATCATATGTGCAAGAAAAGCTTCAAAATTGCACAAAATAAATAAAATACTTTGGAGGGTCTTTTCAGGAAACTTTTGTTACCATCAAATTCTACATAATTTTCTGAGCTCACACGCCAAATTTCATGAGAAAATACAACCAAGAGGTGCCCCAAATAAATTATTTACTCCTGACATCCAGGAAAATAAATAATAAAACGCCTAAATGGAGAGGGGCGGTATTGGAGAGGATTGGAGAGGATTGGAGAGGCAGAGAACGGTTCAAGATTTTCCCCCCATGCCCAAATTAAGGAAGGTACATCAGGAGTATCAAACACCATGTTCAATGCTTCCTTGGAACTTTGCGCGGTTCACAAGAAACGAGAGTAGGCGATAAGCAAAATGAAGTGTTGCTGGTCAAAGAATAATTGACCCATTTAAACAAATGGTAATCTGCACGTGGAATATGCCAGAAGCAAAATATATCAAGCTACTGGGTCCCATAAGCAGCGAAATGGAGTATGGTGCACCAAGAGCTACCAAGAAAGGGGAAGAATAAGTGGAGAAATATCCCCAACAGAAATCGTTAGGGAGGGAACGGCAGTAACCGCCGGGCTTTGACGAGGTTCATTGCACCTGGATGGAAAATGGAGCAGGAGCTTCACCTATATAAGGAGGAGAGATCAAGAGAAAAAAAGAGCAACGGCAGCAACAGCAGCAGTGGCAGTGAAGAGGAGATTCAATTCCACACAAGAAATTCTCCACAAAAGTAGTTTAGGTTAGAAGAGAAAAATAGACATTAGCACAAACAGTTGGTAGGCAAAAGAAGAAGAAGATTTTTCAAGAAGCGAAGGGAATTTGTAAGAAAGGTAGGTGTTTACACAGAGCAAAGAAGCAATCTTGAAGAGATTTGCGCTCGGAATTTGTGTGATTTGTTGCAATTTTGATAAAAAGGTTGAAATTTGGATCGGTTACTTTGTGATTTCTTTCTTTTGAAATTCTTGCTGATTGATTTGAAATTTGAGATTAATTAATGCTTCGTATGTAATTGGCGGTTTGATTCATAGGTTTTGAGTGTTTAGAAGCGTCTCTTCTTCTCAGATTGAAAGATGAGGTCTGCTAGGGAGCTATGCTCCCATGGTGGATCTCTAATCTCGAGATGAGAAGTTGTGTCCTTTCCCTTTTACTGCAAGAATTCATGGTTATTAGAGTTTGTGGCTAAGGGTCTGCTAGGAAGCTATGCTTCCATGGTGGATCGTCAATTTCAAAAGTGATAATCTGCTCTCTCCTTATTTTACTCTCTTTCTTGAAATTGAAATCGTAGCAAGAAGTGACAGGCCTTAAAGTGCTTGTAATTCGTCTAATTCAACTTCGGTTCTTTAAATTAAAGGTTAAGATCTGTTCCTTGTCTGCTAGGGTGCTCTGCTCCCATGGTGGATGTTAGGTTTGGCATGGAGCTATGCTCCTACGCTGGATCCCCTCCATGGTTTGCTAGGGAGCTCTGCTCCCATGGTGAACCGAGTTCAGGCATGCTTGATTGAGCAATTGTCTCAGTTGAGCTGTTTGAACATTCAAAAATGGAGGGGATCTAGGGGATATGCTGCCCAATTTTGCTCAGGATTTTAGATAGCAATCTTCTCCTCTTTAATCTATACTTTATCTCCAAAAATATAGATGAAAGGTTTTGTGAGGATAATTTTGCATAAAACCATGGATTTCTGTTATTGTTCTTTGAATTATGAAGCTACATCAATGTGAATTTCCATTCCTAGATCTGTTCTGATGTGATAAGGTCACTTCTGTGATTTGTCGAAAGCTTGAAGATGATTATGTAAAAATGCAATCCTGTGTGCACGTAGTATCTAACGTTATCTTGGTATAATATGCCTCCTGTTTGTTGTGCCAATTTCATCTAAACAAGCACGCTAGGATCAAGCTTTAGAAAAGAATTGAGCTATCTTGCAAATCTGGAAGAAGGTTGTTTCTCTTTATTGACATCTGACATGTTGCAATTTACATTTCATAGCTGTAATTGATACACAAGGAAGGACATATAGGTGAGACCCTGGTAGATTAATTGTATTTTAGTACTTAAGACCTGTAAAGGCACAAAACATAATAGGCCAGTGTCATGTTGAGTGACGTTCACCAAATTGAGCATGTGAAAACCAAATTAAGTATATAATGTCTCCCTTGCACTATGCCTATACCAAGGCAACGCATCCTCAGTATCTTAAAATCCCTCTAAGCCTCGCTGGTACCTCTCTCTCCTGTATCACCGTACCAGTCAGTGGTACTTCCGCCAAATGGAGTAGACGCGACGAAGACTAAGCACACCATCGTCTTCATCTTGGACTCACGACACTGACGATCTCTTCCTCGACTGCAGCAATGGCCGGAATCGTTAGCGGATCTAAATCCGTTCTGTCGGAACCGCTAACGAAAAGAGTAGAACCCGTCTTCTCTGTTCAAAACCCAGCGCCGAAACCTTTTGTGATCGTTTGTGACAAAATATCTGTAAAATCCACGTACGCGACTCCTGACGACTGGTCAGAGGTGAAGTAAAAAAAAATTAAAGGAGCCTAGGCCCAATAACTATCAAGGCCCACGAGAAAGAGAAAATAAAGGAGAAGCCCAACATCAGAAAATTCTTCATGACACCTCAGCATAATGGATCAACCAGAAAGTGCCATGTCAGCCAGAAATTTCAGAAGTCTTTTAAAAATAGTAGGAAACTCAGAACAATACAAATAAAATATCCATAAAATTCTAAAAATCTAAATAAACCAAATTCACTGATACTTTGATATGAAAATATATCAAAGTAACGGCCTTTTGTCTTTTTGAAGTATTTTCGCCTTTAAAATGGATTTTATAAATCTTAAAAAAAATATATATATAATAAACTCATTTATCAAATTCTAAATTTGAAATCAAGTATCTTCGAAATAAATACTCCAAACATGATATCTTCGAAATCAAATATTTTCTAATATAAATATACTTTTCACAAATTACAAAGTCAAAATAAATCGATTGTATCTTTTAAATGAAATTTATAAAATCAAAAGATAAAATACTTTCGATACCCAAGTAACTTCAAGAAAGATATTTTCAAGTATCAAAGTACTTTCCAAATTAGTCTAAAAATCTAAAAAGAAGTTTCTAAAAGTCAAAGGCGCAAAAGGTCAAAGTGAATAAAAATTATAAAATATCCAAAGTGAAACCTCAGAAAATTAAAAGTCCAAAACGCGAAAACCAAAGTCAAGAACCAAAACCTCTCCGTTTGAGGAAAAGTCCCTCGCTAGGGTTGAGATCGACCTTAGATGACTTAGAATTGAATTCTTACGGGCCCCCCCCCCGTCCAAAGAATTCTAATTTGTTCTCACAAGTGCCGCCAAATGGCCCGAGAACCAACTCTCACAAGTGACGCCAAATGTCCCGAGGGTTGTAAAAGAACCAACTTTCACAAGTGGCGCCAAATGCCCCGAAGGTTGTAAAATTTTCATTTGTTCTCACAAGTGCCGCCAAATGGCCCGAGAACCAACTCTCACAAGTGACGCCAAATGTCCCGAGGGTTGTAAAAGAACCAACTTTCACAAGTGGTGCCAAATGCCCCGAAGGTTGTAAAATTTCCCTTTGTTCTCACAAGTGCCGCCAAATGGCCCGAGAACCAACTCTCACAAGTGACGCCAAATGTCCCGAGGGTTGTAAAAGAACCAACTTTCCCAAGTGGCGCCAAATGCCCCGAAGGTTGTAAAATATCCCTTTGTTCTCACAAGTGCCGCCAAATGGCCCGAGAACCAACTCTCACAAGTGACGCCAAATGTCCCGAGGGTTGTAAAAGAACCAACTTTCACAAGTGGCGCCAAATGCCCCGAAGGTTGTAAAATTTCCCTTTGTTCTCACAAGTACCGCCAAATTGCCCGAGAACCAACTCTCACAAGTGACGCCAAATGTCCCGAGGGTTGTAAAAGAATCAACTTTCACAAGTGGCGCCAAATGCCCCGAAGGTTGTAAAATTTCCCTTTGTTCTCACAAGTGCCGCCAAATGGCCCGAGAACCAACTCTCACAAGTGACGCCAAATGTCCCGAGGGTTGTAAAAGAACCAACTTTCCCAAGTGGCGCCAAATGCCCCGAAGGTTGTAAAATTTCCCTTTGTTCTCACAAGTGCCGCCAAATGGCCCGAGAACCAACTCTCACAAGTGACGCCAAATGTCCCGAGGGTTGTAAAAGAACCAACTTTCACAAGTGGCGCCAAATGCCCCGAAGGTTGTAAAATTTCCCTTTGTTCTCACAAGTGCCGCCAAATGGCCCGAGAACCAACTCTCACAAGTGACGCCAAATGTCCCGAGGGTTGTAAAAGAACCAACTTTCACAAGTGGCGCCAAATGCCCCGAAGGTTGTAAAATTTCCCTTTGTTCTCACAAGTGCCGCCAAATGACCCGAGAACCAACTCTCACAAGTGACGCCAAATGTCCCGAGGGTTGTAAAAGAACCAACTTTCACAAGTGGCACCAAATGCCCCGAAGGTTGTAAAAACTTCTTAAAAACGACTCCAAAACGACTCCAAGTGAAGATTCATTTCTTTTCAACGAAGACCTCTTCTAAACCTCAGAGTCTTTTAGTAGTTTGGCGATCCTTAATTGGGTCCCGTCAACTAGGTTTGGTACCATCAATTAAGGCCTCTTTAAGACAAGCAATAGCACTCCATGAATCTCTTTTCTTACCCCATTATGTCAATACCCTTTACGTCCCTTAATCAGAGGTTCTCGTAGGCAACTACGAGGTAATTAACAATAGGGGCTTGCGCCTATTGGAAAGAAAGGACCCGCTAAATTAAGAAACTTCTTTAAGTAGCGACTCTTTATAAGGTTCTCTCGTTTCGAGAGATACCTGCCATAGAGATCGAAACCTTAAGGGAGGTGAATCTAAGGCTATGTTCCCATTGTTCTTCGAGAAATTCCTTCGAGGAGAATAATGACGAAAAAGCCGCAACAGAAGTTTTAACCACAGTCTATTTTATAATACTTCTCTTGTGTTATGTTTTTTTATTGCCGGCAATTACCATTTTGTTTATGCACCAGTTCTACAATTGACAACTACTTCAGGGATAATTTGCTTTAAGTGAATGATGATGAACCTTAGTCGGACTAATAATTATGTATAATAAACAACAAAATAATAGGTGTAGCAATCGATGACATAGCAGTAAAATAACTGAACCAACTGATCAAATAACAAAAACAGAAAAATTAAAGATCAAACCCAGAAAGGACAGTGAAGAGACTCATCTACTAATATATCGCAGTTTCCTCAAGCCATATGCAGAATTTTCTTCATGAAGATCAAGCCAGTCACAACCTGACCATGGCTTTTATCTTCATGCCATTGGCAAAGTTGATTGTGCCTTCTTTTTTGTGTCATCCACAAACCTGATCAAGTACTGAATGAATATTGTTAGTAGCTCCTAATATCGAAGTTCCCAAACCATTATGTCTCTCTCCGTGCATCAATATTTTGTAATGCAAGTGTTCTCATCTTAAAACTGGATTGATCCTAACGGGACTCAAAAGCAATAAGCTAAGATAGAAAATTGAAACAATCAAAACAAAAACCCGAGAAAATTTGCAGACCATGTCCTCAGATTGTTAAGCTTATGTCCAATTGTCCATACATGCTTACCAAATCTAATTCAACCATCATCATAAAATATTCATAGTTGAGTGGCTCAATCTACAGTTCCGTTTCCATGTATCCTCACCGTCCGATTTCCGCCTGCTCGCGATGGATTTCATCCTGCCCATTCGTCTCCGCCAAAAATTTTTGTTGTAGATTTGTTGTGTATTATTTTTTGTTGCCTTCCATGTCGCGCGAAATAACTAAACTGCCTTTCTATTCGAGCTCTCCAAGACGCAGGGGCGGCTACATGATGCCTCAACTTTTGATCTGTGCTGTAGATTTTTTGTGCGTTCTTTTTCTGTTGCCTTCTGTGATACTGCTTATTGGTTCTCCTTCTCCGATCCATTCACCACAACAGACCCTTCGTCTCCGCCACACTAAACCTCTTTCTCGAATATTCTGTCTCTCTTTTTCCGTACCCCCCGCCCCCCGACCCCCTCCCCCTCTCTCTCGCTTTTTCCAGATCTATCCATCCATCTTCCTTCTTCTCCGACTCTCTCTTCTCTCTTCATCACTCAGACAAGTAACGAGGTTCTAATTTGATTTCTAAGAGAAAACCCTAAGTAGTCGTCTGCGCTAAACAGTTTGGTGGAGAGAAATAGAGCGCAAGTCGTGGTCGTATCAAAAGAAAAATCAGGATGGAGTGAAGCAATTAAACTGTACCACGAATTAAACTGTAGCACGAATTTTTCGATTTGATTTGATTTCCGTATGGGTGGGAAGCAATTAAACTGTAGCACGAATTTTTGGAGTGCGGCGTTCAAGCATTCGCAATAGTTCCCTTGAGCAACTGCTCCTTTGCTCTCTCCTCTGATGCCTGAAAAAACAATCGAAAGAAAAATCAGGATGGTGCAGCGATTTGAGACAGTTCCGAACAAGTATGGGTTCGATTATTTTTCATTGCTCTTCTCCGATCTCAGTGCTCTCACCTCTCAGCCGAGACAAAGGCAGCCAGGTTTTCAATTCTTCTTCTTCTTTTCCCATCTACTTGCTTCTTCTTCTTTCTGTCTTCTTCCTTCTGTTTTCATTAGTACATTCTTAGTTGTTCTTTTCGCACTGTAGCGCAACTATGATTTTAAACCAACAAGCCGACGACTGGATGTGAGGAGCTCAAAATCAAGTATGGTCAGAAGCTGTGAGTATTTTTTTCTATTGCTTTTTTACCAAAATTTTTTTCCTCTTTCTATTTTATTTTTAGAGTAAATCAGGTTTGCATATGAGAATAGTTTAGACCTTAGATGAAGGATGTCATATCTTCTCGAGTTGCAGTGGCATCGTTTCATTCTGTTGGTTGATTTTTATCACCAGGCAAGTGTTTGTTGATCTTTTGCTGGACATTTCATTTGAATGCATTTGTTCATTATCCTTCGAAATTCAACTAAGATTTTTGAAAAAAATGTGAATTTATTAATGATTTCGGGTTCGAGTGTTCGCTGCCTGGATAATCATACATATGCTGAAATTCTGTATTGATGCGAAATGCTTGAGAGTTGATTTTTAAACTTTGCTATTGTGGTTGCTCCCAGAGCGATGGCATGCTGGGGCAGGTCGAATAAGCATCTGGATCTGATATTGGCGGATCAACTACTGACCAGATGTTTGGGACCCGACAACCAAGGTGTCATTGAAGGCTCTGAGATCAAGAAAATCCGATCAGAATGCAGCATGGTCGCGTGGTTCATCGTGGGCTGGTGTGGCTGCCCCCAAATCTGATACACTTGCTAAGGGTGGTGCTGGTGTAACTGCTAGCTCATCTAGGAAAGGGCAATTTGGTTCAACTAACACAGATTTACAGGTGCTTGAGATCATTGAAATAAAGATCCAAACTTATTCTTCTTATTTTTCCCTATTTCCACACATTTTTAGTTCAATATTACCTTCAAAATATTTTCAATGATATTTGTAGATCTTTTATAAGCAGTTTCCTTTTAGCCATTTCAGCATCTGTTGTAGAAGTTAAAAGTCAGAAAAAATCTTATGTATGGATAAATAAAATGCGCACTAGAAATCCTCATAGCGAGGATTAGTTTTGCATTACAAAAAGCATGGTATATGTAACTTTTAGGATCCTTTTCGTCTCTGCTCATATACTGATAAAATGAACTTTTCGTTCAGTACCTTAAAATTAATAATTGAGTGTAATACCACAGAGTAGTGGCGTGGAATAGGGAAAGGGGAAGAAAGGATAGTATGAAGGGCCCAACATGGATTTGGCAGTAATGCTAGAGAGCGATGTACTTGACGACTCTCCTACCGTGAGATGGAATGATGTCGCCGGCCTCAGCGAGGCAAAACGACTTCTCGAAGAAGCGGTTTTACTGCCACTATGCATGCCAGAGTACTTTCAGGCAAGATATATTTTTTTTCCTGTAGATCATTGACGACAAAAGTGAAAATGACAAAGCTCTTATTTTCTAAATTGTATTCGACAACAATGCTTTATTATCAAGGTATACATCAACCATGGAAAAGGTTCTTATGTTTGGTCCACCCGGCACTGGAAAAGTGCTTCTGCCAGAGGCTGTTCCTACGTAATATGGCGCAGCTTTCTTTAATGTTTCTTCTACATCTTTGGCCTTTAAATGGCCTGGAGAGAGTGAGCAAATGGTTGGATGCTTATTTCACCTGGAAAGGGCTTATGCACGGAGCATTATTGTTATTGATGAGATTGATTCACTTTGCAATACTCAGGGGTACAGAAAGATTATTGTACTCCGCCAACAATTAGGTGTATTATTTATTTATTAAATTTGTACATTTTTGCCTACACAAAACCATCATCTGCTTCCATAACTTTTCATTTATAATTATGTGAGTTAAAAAGTCCATGGAATAAAAGGCTCTGGACTAAACTGAGAAGTCAATACGATCTTTGCCAATAGTTTGATTAATTAATTACTCTCGAATTTGATATATTAATTAGCTGTTCGAAATAAGAAATAAAAAATTTTAACTTAAGATGCGTTAAGAGCGGTTTAAAAATGAGAAGAGACTTAAGTAAGATATCATAAGAATTTTGAGTTCCTTGCTTTGTTCCTTTTGAACATTGTTTCTTGGATAATTTCTATTTATTTTTGTTCCTTTTCTAGAGTGGTGCTGCCATGACAGCAGACAAGAGCAGCCTGAGTGCTCGGATAAGAAGAGGCCTTGCACAGAAGAAACCTAAAGTTTTTTAGGGGAAAAATATACTGGATTTGAAGGTTCATTGTATTCTATGCAGAAATTTTAGGGGAAAAAAATCTGTTGCATTTAGCTCTTATTAGACAGTTTTGTCGCTTATGAGAAATCAAGAATTGTTGGGCTGAAATGCTTTATTGTGTATCTATGCTTCAAAGATATAATTTATTTCTTTTGTTGAAATTTGCTATAGAAACATGTTTGTTCCTTTGATAGAAATGTGCATGGTGCAGGTACACATATCAAAACAATCTCAGCTTACAAGCGTTGCAATTCTTTGTATGAAAGATGAATTGTCTTATTAAGACATTCATTGCATCTCCTTTTTGCAAAAAACACAATTGCCGTAATATAGACCATAAGAACTAATCACAAATGTTAATTACATATCCGTTTTTCAATGTTTGTAGGTGTGCTAAATGAGTTTCCAAGGAGGCAAAAAACTGTACATATCAAGCTTGATCTCAATCTTCGTCTGTACAAAGGACTCGCTCCGACACAAACTGCAGACTAAACTTCATCGCGCGAAGCGCGATGAGATACCTAGTTAGTTTCAAAACTTACTGCAAGGCATATAAAAAAAACAATAAAAGATTAGTTAGGTTTAATATGGTATCCCTAATTACTTCAGTCATCAATCAAGTAACAACCGCATGTCATATAAAGGCAAAAAAGGCAACAAATGAATATTTCATTTTGAGAATTGCCCAAACTGCTCATCACTGGACTTGACAGGCAAAATATGAAAGAGATCACTACATACTTCTCAAACTTAAAGCACAATATTGTAGACAGTCATCCAATTTTAATGTAAGATGTTAAAATGGTTATTAAAATAGTTACCAAAGATCCTACCTCGTCAGCTAATCCATTTTTAGAGGCGACAATGGGCTTATCCTTATTTATCGATGCATAAAATAAACTTCTCCGAGAGATCAAACACCCGAGGCATGAAAAAAATAATAAAAAATTTTAAGTTCAAATGACCAGCAACAGTACATATCAGTCTCACACAAATTTATCAACATAGCTATCACTATAAGCCAAACAAAAGGGAAAAAAGATAACCAAAAGAAAAAGAATCATTTTTATGAAGATATGCAGCAAAATAAATTTCACATTCTGAGTGCCATACCTGAGAGGCATGAAAAGAGCCCCAGTAACTACAATGAACGCTCAATCCGAAGAATCATAGCATGATAAGAGCTAAATCGATGAAAACATATACTTATAAGAAAATCTTCAGTTAGTGCTAGATATAAATAAGAAAGTATCTCGCAACTTTCTACAGGGCCTCCACTTTATTACGTAAATAAGAACAAACAATGTTGTTGTACGTTAAGGCAATTTGAACCCAAATTATTGCATAAATTCACGCATGGACTTCTAGCTTTAAGACCCGCAATAAAGAAATGGGTGCTCCCAGTGGCGGATCTAGAAATAATATTTAGGTGGGGCTGAATTTATAAGAACATTGAACCACTCAAAATACGTAAATCAAAAGAACCACTCAAAAATAAATGAACCACTCAAAATACATCAAAAAAATTGCAATTTGAATTTGTTCATACCAAAAATAGATGACAATGACACGTTGCCCTCTTATGAGTATATGCCATACAATTTACCCTTCATTAGGAGAAATCTGCACGACTGCACACAATAAATTAATTATCAAAGCAAATATTAATTTAAAAAAAATAAAAGTAGAAGAGAATGAAGCATACCACTATTTAGGCACTAACATATGACGTTTTGCCATCTCTTCAAATCGTTTTATGATTTTCTCATTACTAATGCTCCTAAATGTCTCTTTCTCGACATAGCCCTGCCCACGAAGCATAGAGATGCTTAACTTGTGGCTACAAAGCATACCAACCAAAGCTTCTTTCAAAGCAACGGCTGTACATCTCTCAATATGTTGAATTCCAACAAACCTCTCTAGCACCTTTCCTTCATCATTCACAAACCTACAAAACAAAGTCCACCTTATGTTAGTACATAATAAAAAATTATACAAGTAAAATATAGAAAGTGGAAAGTATGAACTACTAACCTCAAAATCATTGCCATTTGCTCTTTTATAGATACATCTCGAGACTCATCAATAAGCACAGAGAATTTCCTACCACGAATCTCATCCATAACAACTGCCATCACTTCCTCTGCACATGCTTTTGTAAGGTTCTTCTATATATGATGAGACAACATCTGACAATTTTTAGAACCATTATCATATGCATCTTTGTCTGGCACTTTTTCATTCCAACCACGGAAGATCAGATAGTCCTCTATGGGGCGAAGAAAATGCGGATCAGATACCCCTTGAGTCCCCTAGAATTCGAACACCACTACCCGTTTTATGAACGAAAGATAGCAATGCGACCCTAGGGACCTCAAGAGTTGATTGTTTGTGTGTGTAGGTCCTTTCCTTCCAGCAGACGCAAGCCCCTGCTGTTAATTACCTCCGATCTGAGTCCGAGTTGGGAATCAGACAAGAGCACCTCTAGATCGGGAATAATCAAGTGATTAGGCATTGAAGGCAATTGGAGTCAGTTTTATTTGATATAATGGCTAGTGCTATGCGGGATGTGGTCATGATGCAAAATGCATATGCATGCTATTTTAACTTAAACTTTAAGTGATATGCAGACTTCGATGCTTTATCTTTTATAATTATATCTTTTATTGCTTCTTAGATTGTTATCATAAGACAGTCAGATCGTTGGATCATAGGTTGGTCTTAGTTATCTTGATATGGACTTGGCTTTCTGTGTAGTGCCAGGATATAGGGCTTTAGGATCTTGTTTGATTTGATTTGGTGTTTGACTTGGTGTTGGCCTCTGGGTTTGGACTTGGCTTTTGGATGTTCATGTTCATTTGAGTTTGGATTTGGGATTGAATTTTGGGTTTGAGACTTAATTCAGAATCTGGAGCTCTGAGTCTGATTTGAGTCTAGTTGTGGTTTAACGTTGGTATTTGGATTTTAGTTTCTTGGTTTAGGATTTAGGGTTTAAGGTTTAGGATTTAGGGTTTGAGACTTGATTCAGAATCTGGAGCTACGGATTTGGTTTGAGTCTGGTTATGGTTTAACATTGGTATTTGGATTTTAGTTTCTTGGTTTTAGGCCTTCGTTCTGAAATTCTGGGTTTGGGTCTGGTTGAGGCTTCGGCATTTAGTTATGGAGTTTGGATTTAGGTTCAGTTCTGAGTCCCAGTTGAGTTTAGATGTCTGGGTTCAATTTTTCGGGAATTGTCTTGAAGTCCTGACTTGGCTTGGGTCTTAAGTTTGAAGTGTGGGTTCTGACTTGACTGACTATGGAGTGTCCTGGCTCTGAAGAATACCTGTCATCCAAGAATCCCTGCTGTCCTTTAATAACAATATTAGTTTTTAATAATGTTTATGTTTATTATTTATTTTTATGATATTTTTAAAGTTTTATGGACTTTTAAATAAAAGTGACTCTTAAGTTGGTTTTTTGTATATAGTGCGTAAGGTAGAAATGCTCTTCATAATTTTCTAGACATTTTGGTATTTTATGGGAATTTTTATGATTTTCTGGCTATTTTTAATGTATTTTTGAAGTTCTGGTTTGCTGCAGATTCTTTGATTGGTCCATGTCATCAGCAGGGTTGAGCTGTCAGGCTCTGGTTGGTCCACGCAGGCAGGGAAGTGTGGTTTGAGCTATGCCGCAGCGCTAGCTACACGGCTCGAGTCGCAGCGGATCAGGTGAAGACGCTGGGGTTGAATTGGCCAAGCCGACTGGTCTACACGCACGCCTGTGAACCACCTCAAGTCTGAGGTGAACTTGAGTTCGGTTGGTTCACAGTGAACCAGGTTCATCTCAGTTAGCCTTCTCATTTGGTTCAGTTTTCCTCTTTCTGTGGTTCTTCTGGCATGGCCCTTTGTACAACGCCTCCATTTCTGTGCATATCTTAACTCTGGTATAGTGCCTAGCAATTTTGTCGCCACAGAAAATCAACACATGGCGTTTTCCATTTATCCGTTGCTTCTGAAGCCTATCCATCCGTCGATCGACCTCAAGATTCGTGCAGGGGTCAACAGAGGTCTTTTTCCTCCTTCATCTCCTTCGATTTTCTTCCGTTGCCTTTGACTCGACAACTACTGAGGTCTTCCGCCATTGACTTGAGCCGTCTGACCATCATTTCGTTCATGGTTTGTTTCAACAGCGTCGTCTTCTTCTCCTCTTCTCTTCTGTGCCTTCAATTTCGCCATTGGACTTGCAATTGACTGGGCCCACTTTGGCTTGCTATTTTCACCATGCTCGGCTATCTTCGCCAAATTGCGCCTTCTGAGGAGTTTGTTCTCTTCTCAGGCGAGTTGCACGACACCTACTTCTCTTCTTTTGTCGATTTAAGCCACTGGAGGATGTGCTTTCTCTTCAATCATGTCGATGGGATGAACTCGAGGTCTGGCCATGGCGGCTGTGTCTCAACCTGCTGTCCTTGTGCTTTAACAGATGCACAAACCCTTTTTACTTGATTTAAGTCATTTTTATCTTATGTTAGATGCAGATGTGAGATGCAAAAATATGAAATAAATATGAAATAGCAATATGGCACCAGACCACCATTGTTTGGTGGCTGGGCTAACTCAAACGCCAATCAAAACAGCAATTGAAGATCAAACTCTCTTTATTGATATGTGAAAAGGATGGTTTACAAGACAAAGCTACCTAGGCTCTCTCTCTTCTCTCTTCTTTTCTTCTATTTCCTATTACAAGCTAACTGCTCGACGAAATTACAGAGCTTTCTCTCTTCTGTTCTAACCTAACCAAGGATGAAGGCAGAGCTTCAGTGTATATGGTAAGCTTGGGGTAGGTGGAGGCTTTTTTAATCTTCAGTCTTGAGCTTTTTATATAGATGTGAAGTTAGGGTTTCCATGGAGTTGAATCATGCATATCTTACCATTCATTTTGATCCAGTGGCTGCCATGGAGCCGTGGAGAACAAGTTCTTTGGCAAAACCATGGGCCGGTATTGTAAATTTATGGATGGTTTTCGTTGTGTGGCAAGGATGAGCCATGGGTTTAGGGTTTTAATCCAATGGTTCATGTGTAGCTGCCGAGTGCATTACTTCTTCACTTCTCTTCTTTTACTGGCCAATTGCACTTCCAATGATGCTTTGACACATGTCAATGATGCCCACCAAGCATGGGAGGTGGCATGTTGATTTGGACTTGTGTTTCTCACTTATGCCATGTTGGCTGCCGAGTTCACCATGGATTTCAATTGCATTTCTTTTAGGGTTCGTGGCATTAATTCTATTTACCAATTCTTACTGAAAAGCATTTGGTGCTGTGGTGGCAGTATTTCATTGGTTCAATTTGACTTGGGGAAGGGTCTACCGCCACTTGGCAGTTTGAGTGAGAAATTGTAGACTTGCTGTTGTCTTCACTATTTTGCGCTTGGAGATTCCTTGGAGGGATGTTTTGGCGCCAGGGACACAAGGACAAGTGTTGGCATTCATCTAGTGGTTGATTGCAATCTGATGGTTGAGCATCAATTACAAAGGAGGCGACACTAGGGTTTATGGAGGGTTTCCTCAGTCTTGATGCATCTCCATCTTCCATTCTTCATCTGATGGTTGTAGTAGATTCTTTGGGGAGCAAGTTTGCTTGGTTTGTCTTCATCTAGATGTGGAGGCAGCTGATGGAGGGAGGGGACCATAGGAAGAGTTGCATTTCCATCTTTGCCCTTCATGTTTTGTTTCTATGCTCCTCAGGGGTAAATTGGTTAATTGAGTGCCTCAATAAGCCTCCAATTATTTGGTTCTGAGGCATATGATGCTCCACATGTGTGACAATTTGCTTGGTTTCCTTTATTGCCCTTCCAATGCTTACAACTGATCATCTTCTGTGATTACTTTCAATGACACGCCAAGTGGCCTGTCTTGGCATATGCTCCTTGATTTCAACCATGTACTATAGTTTGAGTGTTACCATCCTTTAAAGTTTAACCATTGGATTTCAGTGTTTGATCAGATTAGTGGCTAATGACATGGGTCGGACAACACTCGCTACATCTCTTGTTATACCCCATCTTGGCACAAATAATTGATATCATCACAGAGAAATATTTGTAGCTATCTCAGCACTAGCAATTAGTTATCTAAGCATTCACATATTGTGTCTAGCATGCTATTAGCATTAATTAGCCACATGACTCTTCACTAGGCAGTGCTTAACCCAAACTTTGATGTAGTTATGGTTTCCATTGGTGATTCTGCTAGTCTGGTTCATTGTAACTCAAATCGACAGCTCAGATTAACTGTACCCATTGTTAAGTCATATAGGTATCATGCTAAACATGTTTTAAGCATCAATTAAACCATTGAACTGTTGTATGCCACACCTTTATCACCATCGTCACTTGGCCGTAACCTCCATTGGTGGTTCTAGCAATTGGCTCCATCTCATATGAAATTAATGGCTCATTCACTCTCACATGACTTTCGTGAAGGTGTATGCACAAGAATGTCGACTCTCGTGTCCACAAGAGCTCCAATTTCATGTCTCCTTCTTCACTGCCTCGAAACTTAATTGGAAAAATTCGCCATATTCAGGGAACGAGAAGGGTCAAAAGTGGTACCGTTGCTCTCTCCTTGTCATGGGCTTTTCAGTGGTATCGAGAACATGAGAAACGGCGGCGGGGATCGCCGGCGATGGTTTTGTCAGAGACACGGGGCTCGTCTCTTTCTTCGATTTTTTAATTTCCCTGGGACGAGAGCCAATCATAGTGCGACACTTGTGAAAAGGGGGTTGTCTGACATGTGGGGCCAGCTGCGGGAGCGAATCAGGGATCGAGTGCGAGAGCCAATCATGGTTCGACGTCTATCTTGGTTTCTCTCGCTGACGAGCGGGACCAAGGACGGGGGTAAGTTAGAGAGGACGTCTGATGGACTTTCGTTTATTTCAGATGGGCCTCGAATTCCTTTGGTATTAGGTTTCGGCAGCCCGCTTCAATTGTCACCTTCATTTCTATCTCCTCCATTTCCAACAGAAACGGAGTTGTCCATTTTTCTGGGATTTCAACATTCCTTTGGTTTAATTCTTCTTTGAAAAATTAATTGAGGCCTTCTCTTTTGTCATTTTGACATGAAACTTGGCACACCGTCTCATAAAAATGCGAACCACTTGATGGTTATAAATTTCCATTTTTAGGAATTTTAGATTAATTAAATGAATTTTCTAAAGTTCATAGAATAATTCACATAATTAATTTATTCATGCATCCTTGCTACACCCCTCTAGCTTCTTGTTTTGATCAATGATCCATGATATTTATGTCACCTTTTCCTTCTATTAATATTGAATATTAAATATCAAATTAATACAGTCATATGGCGAATTGTATTAATATTAATATTAATATCAATATTATGGCATTAATCCAGGCACATCTTTTACTTCAAAAATTGACCCCCTCCCTCTGAGAGTCGGGACCTATCATGTGTTCACGAGCCCTATGTTCACCATCTCGTGACTTGCTGCAATTTTCTTGTGCGGCAAAAATTAGAGGTAAACAAATGCCCCCCACCAGAGTAGGTTGTGAGGAATTTGAGTCGAACGACCTGCTCTGGTGCCCCTTTCTGCATTCACTCTAGGCCTCATTTTTTATGTCGCTTCCATTCTTGTGTTACTTTATCATCCTAGGGAGATGCCAGTTCCGATTATGATTCTGAGAGGGTTTGTATGGACGTGGTACTGGTCCTTCCTTGTTTTGTTTCCCTTGCAGCAGACACATCTGGGGAGATTGAGCCGGCGGTGGGTTCTATATGATTGTTGTTGTTTTTTTTTTGTATCTTTCTTTTACTGCACTTGGTAGTTTTGAGGTTTTAGATTGGACTTTTGTCTTGGACTTGGTTTTAGTTGATTGTATCTTGATGTTGTGGTTGGGCCTTTTTAGCCATGTGGTATTTTGGATCTTTCTTGGGCTTGTATGGTTTCAGGACTTGACTGTAGTTGGTTCATGGATATGGATATTATATTTTTTGACGTCATTGGGTTCATCAATTTTGTTCATTAAAATCCTTGGGTCGCGAGGCGATTGTGTTCCTTCATTGCAAACCGCCACGCCTTTCGACTTCTCACCTTTATTAGCAAGTTCGAGAAGACATACGCTCTCTGGTGCCCTAATTCATTTATATATAAGGCATCATGCGCACGTAATCCGTATCATTTTCTCCTTCCAAAATTTTTTCTAACTCCGTTCTCCATGACCGGTGTCATAAATCCAAGGAATCCCAAGCGCCCTAGAGATGAAGGTAGTTCCTCCGTTCAAAACGCACCTCCTTCCAAGCCTAATTGGTCGTATGACCCAGGCAACCGTTATCTGTTCCGAGACGACGAGGCTTTTGAGTGTTATCAAGGTAACATTGGTGAAGGGGAGCGTGAAGTTTCCACTTGTTTTTTCTTTCATCCTCAAGGGCGTTTCACCACCCCTTGTATGAATTTAATAACAGGGTGGCTTAATGCCTGGAGCCTCCATGGTTTGTCAAGGCTTGGTACCCCTTACCATCCGGATATCACCAAGTTATTTTACGCTAATCTCCGCGTCACCTTTGACCACCATGGCATCCCTTCTGCCTCTTCTTATCTTTTTGGCAGACACTTTTACATAGGGGTTGAAGATTTGGCTGACCTGATTGGTGCTACAGATACTTTAAATGGCTTGTCAGTTTATGCCTTCGGGAGCTGGCCTCGTGAGCAAGGGACATACCGGGGTCACCGTGAGTGGTTCAAGACACCAAGGTCTGAGACAGGTTCTGAACTGGTCTCTACTACGCACTTGCCTGCGCTTCACCGGTACTTTTGTTGTTTTGTGTGTGTGTGTTTTTTTTTTGTCTTGTTTGTTGTTGTTTTTTTTTGTTTGCCATTGCAGGATGGGCTCATGACTATGAAGTTTACATGTTCCTTTCAGATTATTTTTCTTGGTCGTCAACTACATCCTTTTCCCTCAGGGCGAATTATCAGATTTGACCCGTCCAGGGACTTTGTTCTATCTTCGCCTATTACTCCTTAAACGCGGTAAAGCTAATCTTCCTAGTCTCATCCTCCAAAACATGCATCATGTTACGAGGTTTCCCAAGGGCCACTTGCCTTATGGGAATTTAATCGAGGCCTTGATGGAGCGGGCTCAGATTCCGTTGCCTGAGATGCTGTGGGGGAATCCGACCGTTGAGAGGCTTATCCTGTACCCGCGCAACCTGCTTTTGGACTTGACTTCTTTCGGGTGGGTGGAGATGGTTCAGACGGCTTCTCCTCCTTCTTTCGGCTTATCCTCCGGTGAGAGAGGCTTCTCCTCCTTCTCCAGACGGCTCAGCCATTGAAGAATCTTTTCCACTCCAGGAACACATAGACCAGCGTTTTAAGGAGCTAGATCAGCGACTGGAAAATGTCGAGACGGTGCTTCAGTCAATTCATAACACCTTAGAGACCTTTGCAGGGGCGATGGCCGCAGCTCAGGCGCCTCCAGTGCCTCCGATATGAAGAAGTCTCGGATGTTTGATCATTTGATTTTGTTGTTTCGTTGCTTCGTTTCGTATTTTTTTGTTGTTGTTCAAACTGTGGTAATTTTGGATGGTTTATGTTTGGTATTTTGATTTTATGATTTGATTAGGGCAATTTGGAAGCCTAATAACTTTTGGTCTGTTGATCTTGGTTTGTGGACATCTGTTGAGGTTTATTAGTGACTTGGTTTAGATTGTCATAGGTAGCGACCTCAGATATCGCTAGTGGGACAGATATTTTTGTTATTCTCCCTGCTCTTTGGTTACGGCAGCAAGGAACATACCGGTGGGATTTGTCTATTCTACATTGTTACCTCGGCAGTTAGGACCATTCAAGTGGGACTTACTTACTCCATATTACCGCTTCAACGTGTAGAATAGACATTCTGGGTATGGCACGCAGTGAGTACGGCGTGCAATGGGCACGGCACGCAGTGGGACTTTGTGCATCATTTTCTATTGTTTGTTTTCGGCACGGTGATAGGAGACGTACCGTCTGGACTTGTCTGTTCCATATCACTCTTTGATGTGGTGAGATGGGGTTTTCTCCTGGATCTTTGGGTACGACAGCTAGGAACATACCGTAGTCGGTGGTTTAAGGCCCAACACGACCATGGGCCCCTCTGGGTATTAGGATTTATGAAGCCTATTCCTTGACATGGTTGGCGGACATCAGCCGTGGTATTCTCCGTTTTCAGAGGGGCTTTCAGGTTTGGTTTGGTCTTAATTAAATTTTTTGATAGGTTTTGGCGAGAATTACATCTTGAGTAGACGGGTTGTATTCTCAATCTGTAACTATTGAGGACGTGGTTTTGACTAATCCCTTTGTAAGTTTCACCGTTTGTGTCTTAATTTAGAGTTCAAGACACAGAACTTTTGTTAATCCTTTAATTCGGTGAGATGGACAGGCACTTAGTACTTTGTTTAAAGGACAAAGCACAAGACTTTTTAGGGTTATATTTTGGAGTGTAGGCCATTTGTAAAGGAAATACTCTATGAATGCCCATAAAGACAGAACACTCCTTTTTCCTTGGCCCGGTGGGACAGAATATTTTATGTGAGTTTTGGATTTTTGGATCTTGGAGTTTGTCTTTATTTGGGGGTTTGAGAATATTTTAGGGGGATTTGGTTTTACTCTTTATTTAGGCTATATTTTTAGCTTGGTCTAGTTTCTTCCGATCACATGCTTTTTAGGCTTTGGAATAAAATGTGTGTTGTTTTTTTATTTATACTTGGATCTTATTTAGGATTTTTGCTTAGGGTCATTTTAGGAAATTTTGAAGGGTTTATTTTATATAAAGGTTAATTTATTACTTTAGGGTTTTGACTCAGGGATACTCCATAGTGTTCAAAAGAACGGAGTACCTTGTCGAGCCTTGACCCGGTGGGACGTGAGAGATTTTTTCTTTACCTAAGTGAAGAGGTGGTTGACCGCCTCGCAATTATCTGCCCAGTCGGTTTGTTGACTGCTCTCCCTTTGACTTTGGTGGGTTGTGGAAATGTCGGGGTAGTTTTGTCCATAATACTTCTTCAGGTATCTCCCATTTATGGAGGAGACAGGGTGTTTTCCATTTGAATATGCAAGTAGGTAGGCTCCGCCTTCATATGCTTGTTCTATGACATAGGGACCTTCCCAATTCGGTGCAAATTTGGGACCATGGTGTCGGCCAAGGATAGGTCGCCTCAAGACCAACACCAGTTCTCCTTTCTTGAATGTTCTGGGTCTTGATAATTTCTCATAAGCTCGCGCCATTCTGGCTTGATATAACTCCAAGTTTTGTTGGGCTGCCAGTCTTCTTTCATCCATTCCGTCCAACTCTTGCAACCTTAGTTGCGTCTGTTTAGTCAGAGGGATTTGTGCCGCCATGGCTATTCTCAGTGACGGGAGTTCCACCTCGATTGGTAGGACTGCTTCTGCTCCATATACCAAGGAATAGGGTGTGGCTTGGGTTGCTGTTCTATGAGTGATGCGGTATGCCCACAACGCTTCGTGCAGTTTCTCATGCCAGTTTCTTTGATTATCTCCGATGGTTTTTCGAAGGATCTTGATTAGCGTTTCGTTGAAAGCCTCCGCTAGTCCATTGGCTCTCGGGTTGTAGACGGAGGAATATCTCCATTCAATTTTGTGTTTGTCGGCGAATATATCAATTTTGGCGTTCTCGAAAGCTGTCCCATTGTCAGAGATTATTTTCCTTGGATTTCCATACCTATAAAGCACCTGAGTGGTGAAGAACCTAACCACGTCAGAGGCCTTAATTTCACGGTATGACCTGGTTTCGGCCCATTTGGAAAAGTAATCTGTGGCTGTCAATATGAAGCGGTGCCCGTTTGAGTCTGGCGGATCTATGGGGCCTATAATATCTGTTCCCCAGATTTCGAAGGGCCATGACACCACGGTTGGGTGTAGCGCATTTGGGTGTTGGTGTATGAAATCTCCGTGAATTTGGCACATGTGGCATTGTCTGGAGAAGTTTTCGCAGTCATTGATCATGGTGGGCCAATAATAGCCCATTAGTTTGATCTGTACTCTCATCCGAGAGCCCGATTGGTGGGCCCCGCATACTTCCGAGTGAATTTCTTGCATAACCTGGTGGGCTTCGGCTTTCGATATACATCTAAGCAATGACCCTTCATAGGACCTCTAGTAGAGCATGTTGTTGACCATAGGGCCCTTTTCATAACTTGTTCCCTAATGGTTTTGTTTTCGGGCAGTTTACCTTGCTGAAAGTAATCAAGGAAGGGTCGCCTCCAGTCTTTCTTGGTTGATACCTTTGGTTGTCATGACTTGTGTGATTTCTCTCCATTCTTTTTCATATTCTCTTTCAAGGTTTAGGATGTCTGTGAACATGGTTTCTTTTTCCTCATCTTTTTTTTTTTCGCGGAAAGCAGGGGGACAAGGACCTCTGGCGGTGGAAAAGGATTTGGATTTCTTCTTGGTTTGGATCACTGAGCTCATTGGCTAGCCTGGCCAAAGCGCCCTATTTGCCATTCAGAGACCTCAGAACTTTCTGGAAGGTAATATGTGTGAACTTAGCCATCAATTCAAGAGCTTTTTCATGATATTTGACCAATTTTGGTTTCCTTATTTTGAAGAGGCCCTCGATCTGGCTTAGGACGAGTTGGGATCTCCATGGACCTCTAACTGCTCAATACCCATTTGAAGAGCTATTTTGAATCTGACCGTCAAGGTTTTGTATTCGGCTTCATTGTTTGTACATGGTTTGAAGGGTCATCAGAATTGTGGAAGTCCGATATCATATTGAGAGCCATGAGAACTATGAAAGTCTGATATGGTTTAAACATTATCAGAACTGTGGAAGTCTGATATTATTTGGAGCGCCATGAGAACTGTGAAAGTCTAATACGGCTTGGAACATTATCAGGACTGTAGAAGTCTGATATGATTTGGAGGGCCATGAGGACTGTGAAAGTCTGTCACGGCTTGGAACATCACCAGAACTGTAAAAGTCTGATATGATTTTGGAGGGCCATGAGAACTGTGAAAGTCTGCCACGGCTTGGAACATTATCAGGACTGTGGAAGTCTGATATGATTTGGAGCGCCATGAGAACTGTGAAAGTCTGACACGGCTTGGAATATTACCAGGACTGTGGAAGCCTGATATGATTTGGAGCGCCATGAGAACTGTGAAAGTCTGACACGGCTTGGAACATTACCAGAACTGTGGGAGTCTGATATGATTTGGAGCGCCATGAGAACTGTGAAAGTCTGACACGGCTTGGAATATTACCAGAACTGTGGGAGTCTGATATGATTTGGAGCGCCATGAGAACTGTGAAAGTCTGACACGGCTTGAAATATTATCAGGACTGTGGAAGTCTGATATGATTTGGAGAGCCATGAGAACTGTGAAAGTCTGACACGGCTTGGAACATTATCAGGACTGTGGAAGTCTGATATGATTTGGAGCGCCATGAGAACTGTGAAAGTCTGACACGGCTTGGAACATTACCAGGACTGTGGAAGTCTGATATGATTTGGAGCGCCATGAGAACTGTGAAAGTCTAACACGGCTTGGAATATTACCAGAACTGTGGGAGTCTGATATGATTTGGAGCGCCATGAGAACTGTGAAAGTCTGACACGGCTTGGAATATTACCAGAACTGTGGGAGTCTGATATGATTTGGAGCGCCATGAGAACTGTGAAAGTCTGACACGGCTTGGAATATTATCAGGACTGTGGAAGTCTGATATGATTTGGAGAGCCATGAGAACTGTGAAAGTCTGACACGGCTTGGAACATTATCAGGACTGTGGAAGTCTGATATGATTTGGAGCGCCATGAGAACTGTGAAAGTCTGACACGGCTTGGAACATTATCAGGACTGTGGAAGTCTGATATGATTTGGAGCGCCATGAGAACTGTGAAAGTCTGACACGGCTTGGAATATTATCAGGACTGTGGAAGTCTGATATGATTTGGAGCGCCATGAGAACAGTGAAAGTCTGACACGGCTTAGAACATTACCAGAACTGTGTGAGTCTGATATGATTTGGAGGGCCATGAGAACTATGAAAGTCTGACACGGCTTGGAATATTACCAGAACTGTGGGAGTCTGATATGATTTGGAGCGCCATGAGAACTGTGAAAGTCTGACACGGCTTAGAACATTATCAGGACTGTGGGAGTCTGATATGATTTGGAGTGCCATGAGAACTGTGAAAGTCTGACACGGCTTAGAACATTACCAGAACTGTGGGAGTCTGATATGATTTGGAGCGCCATGAGAACTGTGAAAGTCTGACACGGCTTGGGACATTACCAGAACTGTGGGAGTCTGATATGATTTGGAGCGCCATGAGAACTGTGAAAGTCTGACACGGCTTGGGTTATTACCAGGACTGTGAAGGTCTGATATTATTTGGAGCGCCATGAGGACTGTGAAAGTCTGACACGGCTTGGGACATTACCAGAACTGTGGGAGTCTGATATGATTTGGAGCACCATGAGAACTGTGAAAGTCTGACACGGCTTGGAACATTACCAGAACTGTGGGAGTCTGATATGATTTGGAGCGCCATGAGAACTGTGAAAGTCTGACACGGCTTGGAACATTATCAGGACTGTGGAAGTCTGATATGATTTGGAGCGCCATGAGAACTGTGAAAGTCTGACACGGCTTGGAACATTATCAGGACTGTGGAAGTCTGATATGATTTGGAGCGCCATGAGAACTGTGAAAGTCTGACACGGCTTGGAATATTATCAGGACTGTGGAAGTCTGATATGATTTGGAGCGCCATGAGAACTGTGAAAGTCTGACACGGTTTAGAACATTACCAGAACTGTGTGAGTCTGATATGATTTGGAGTGCCATGAGAACTATGAAAGTCTGACACGGCTTGGAATATTATCAGGACTGTGGAAGTCTGATATGATTTGGAGCGCCATGAGAACTGTGAAAGTCTGACACGGCTTGGAACATTACCAGAACAGTGGGAGTCTGATATGATTTGGAGCGCCATGAGAACTGTGAAAGTCTGACACGGCTTGGAATATTAACAGGACTGTGGAAGTCTGATATGATTTGGAGCGCCATGAGAACTGTGAAAGTCTGACACGACTTGGAATATTATCAGGACTGTGGAAGTCTGATATGATTTGGAGCGCCATGAGAACAGTGAAAGTCTGACACGGCTTAGAACATTACCAGAACTGTGTGAGTCTGATATGATTTGGAGGGCCATGAGAACTATGAAAGTCTGACACGGCTTGGAATATTACCAGAACTGTGGGAGTCTGATATGATTTGGAGCGCCATGAGAACTGTGAAAGTCTGACACGGCTTAGAACATTATCAGGACTGTGGGAGTCTGATATGATTTGGAGTGCCATGAGAACTGTGAAAGTCTGACACGGCTTAGAACATTACCAGAACTGTGGGAGTCTGATATGATTTGGAGCGCCATGAGAACTGTGAAAGTCTGACACGGCTTGGGACATTACCAGAACTGTGGGAGTCTGATATGATTTGGAGCGCCATGAGAACTGTGAAAGTCTGACACGGCTTGGGTTATTACCAGGACTGTGAAGGTCTGATATTATTTGGAGCGCCATGAGGACTGTGAAAGTCTGACACGGCTTGGGACATTACCAGAACTGTGGGAGTCTGATATGATTTGGAGCACCATGAGAACTGTGAAAGTCTGACACGGCTTGGAACATTACCAGAACTGTGGGAGTCTGATATGATTTGGAGCGCCATGAGAACTGTGAAAGTCTGACACGGCTTGGAACATTATCAGGACTGTGGAAGTCTGATATGATTTGGAGCGCCATGAGAACTGTGAAAGTCTGACACGGCTTGGAACATTATCAGGACTGTGGAAGTCTGATATGATTTGGAGCGCCATGAGAACTGTGAAAGTCTGACACGGCTTGGAATATTATCAGGACTGTGGAAGTCTGATATGATTTGGAGCGCCATGAGAACTGTGAAAGTCTGACACGGTTTAGAACATTACCAGAACTGTGTGAGTCTGATATGATTTGGAGTGCCATGAGAACTATGAAAGTCTGACACGGCTTGGAATATTATCAGGACTGTGGAAGTCTGATATGATTTGGAGCGCCATGAGAACTGTGAAAGTCTGACACGGCTTGGAACATTACCAGAACAGTGGGAGTCTGATATGATTTGGAGCGCCATGAGAACTGTGAAAGTCTGACACGGCTTGGAATATTATCAGGACTGTGGAAGTCTGATATGATTTGGAGCGCCATGAGAACTGTGAAAGTCTGACACGACTTGGAATATTATCAGGACTGTGGAAGTCTGATATGATTTGGAGCGCCATGAGAACTGTGAAAGTCTGACACGGCTTGGAACATTATCAGGACTATGGAAGTCTGATATGATTTGGAGCACCATGAGAACTGTGAAAGTCTGACACGGCTTGGAACATTACCAGAACTGTGGGAGTCTGATATGATTTGGAGCGCCATGAGAACTGTGAAAGTATGACACGGCTTGGAATATTACCAGAACTGTGTGAGTCTGATATGATTTGAAGTGCCATGGGAACTGTGAAAGTCTGACACGGCTTGGAATATTACCAGAACTGTGTGAGTCTGATATGATTTGAAGTGCCATGGGAACTGTGAAAGTCTGACACGGCTTGGAACATTATCTAGACTGTGGAAGTCTGATATGATTTTAAAGGTTAATTTAACGGAGACTTTGCAAGCCTCTCTTTACTTTCATCCGTCCAATGGGGTATCAATGTTTCGATTATGGGTCTATATTCAAGTTTAGTTTTGGCATCTTTTTCCTTGGCTTGTGAGATTTGAGGTTTTCTTGTCCCCGGTTTAGCCTTAGCATATTTGTTCTTGGCTGGGGTGTTCTGAGCTTTTTTGCCCCCTGTTTAGCCTTGGCATATTTGTTCTTGGCTGGGGTGTTTTGAGCTTCTGTTACTCTCAGATTTGGTGTCTCATCGTCTCTTGTAATAACACCCTTTCTGAGACAATGGTTGGGTTTTGACGAGATCCTTTGTAGATTTTCTTGATTCCGAATTCTGGATGCTGAAGGGTTTATTTATGTACAACATTTTGGTCTTGATTTTTTTCTTCAGAGATTTGGTTTTGGATTTTTTTTGTTTAGTGTGAGGGTTACGAGGTTTTGGCATGCATTTCAAAGTTAAGGGTATATTCATTTCCAGGTTCACTCCTCAACTTCCTACGAAAACCCCTTATTCCCCTGGCTCTTTTAAGAAACTTATAGGAGCCAAGTCTTTGCAAGACATGTGCCACATGTGGTGAACTCATAGCTTTTACCGGGCATTTCGACCATTGCGATCCCTCCCGATGATGATGTATGTAGTTCTTCGGTTGTTTTGGTATATCCTTTTTGTCTTGGTTGTTTTCAGAGTTTGTTTCAGTATGGCCATCTTGTGACCGTGATTCCATCAAAATTTCCCACCTTTTCATGTATTCTTTATTGGACTCGGCTTTTCTTTGTTGAATTTTTGTTGAACTGACACGAGAAACTTTGTTGTTTTCCTTGGAGTTTCTCAGGATCTCACGTATTTCACCATTTTGTTGCTGGAGCATGGCTATTCCTGTGACTTTTGCCCGGTGTGATTTTCCATCCCCTTGAAGAGGTGCCAAAACCTGCTGAGGGAGCAACGTAATCCAATGATTACATAGCTCGAGTTGTTTCCTCAACCTATCCTGCTTAGAAGATGTTGTTGAGACTGGGAGCCCTTGGGTTTTAATGCTATGAGGCCTTGAACCACTTTCAGGAATTTCTTCGCATGTTTCAATATGAGAAATCATATTACAAGTCGTCGATGAATACTCTCCATCATCAGAATCATCATCATCGGTTTCAGTTTCACTAACTTGCACATGAGGCATAGGGTTTTGGTGGGCATTCTTAGGTAGGTTAAACTCACCCTTGCGAATCATCCTTTCAAGAGTATCCTTGAACTTGTAGCACTCTTCAATTGGGTGTCCAATGACCCTATGATATGGACAGTAGTTAGGATCATGGACATCTCTCATTTCTTCGGGTCGTTTGCTTGGCGGGAGATCAAGCCCTTTTGTTAAGACCCGATAAAAGAGTCTTTTGGTTTCTCCTACTTTGAAAGAATATGGTTTACTCATTTGCTCCATCAGGGATGGTCTTCTGGGTTTGGGAAAGACCTTCTTGTCATTATTTATTTTCCTGAAGTTGACTTCATAACCACAACTACTGGAAGCTTCCAAATTTCTGGCCTTCTTGATTGGTGTATCACTCTTGCCCATTCGAGTCATGTCAACCTCTTCTTGGTCACTCCTGAGGGGTTGAAACAACCCAGTTATATCAATGTCCTTGTATTTCTCCATTGTATCAAGCAAGGCTCCGAATGTAGTGGCTTTGTTCATTACTAAGAGTGGCCCCATTAGTGGAATTTGTTTACTAATGTTCCTTACCAACAATTCCACCATATCAGACTCTTGAAGCCGCGGATAACATTGATCATTTAGATTTCTCCATCGCATAATGTAGTTCGAGAGAGACTCTTCTTCCTTGAGTTTCATGCTTGTCAGCTCCATTGGTGTGATTTTCTGGGGTGTTATTGTGAATCTCTCGCAAAAGGATTCCTCCATGTCTCCCCAAGTTTGAATACTATTCTCTTTTAATGAGGCATACCATTTGAAAGCTACTCCTGTTAGGCTCTGGGAAAATTGGCGCAGGAGAAGTGCTTCATTTTGCGCTGTATCTTGACATAAGGTTTTGAATCGCGCTAGATGTTCTTCTGGGCTTGTCTCAGCTCCCACACCATAAAACAATGGGAATTTTGGGATTATGTAACCTGGAGGATAACGCACCAAGTCGTACTCCTTTGGGTATGGATTACCAAATCTTTCCTTTTAACGAGCAGGAGGGCCTAACCCTGCCTTCTACAATCGTTGGCTTATCATCTCTTCAATTTCCTCATGAGTTATCCCAAGTTTTTCAAAAGGGTTACTTGAGGTATTTATGGGCTCTTTGCAATGTTTTAATATGGGTTTACTCTTTAAGCAATTGGTCTTTGTTTTTGGATCATTCATTTTTGGCTCTTTACTATTGAATTTCACGGACTTAGGTTTCTTGGGATGCGGATCACTTATTTCAGGAAGGGAATTATGCCATAATCCTTTTTTAGTAAAGGAATCTTGCACATTGGAGCACCAACTGGACAGACGAGCATTTTCTTGCTGAATTTCTTCTAGTTGGCGATCCATCCGCTCGAGTTCCTGCCTTTTTTTTACAGTCTCATCGCCATCAGATGATGCGCCCGGCTTAGAGCTTTCACCCTCACTTTCTGAGCTTTCGTCTGTTTGTTTTGGTGCAATGAACTTTTTGTCATCCCTTTGGGTAGAGCGATAACTCACATTCCTTTTATTATTAAGTGAGGAGCTCCTTTTCACGTGATCTTTAGTTCTCACCATATGGCTTTCATGGTCTTGTATGTTACTAGTGTCAGAATTCACCATACGGATTGAATTTGAATCTTCCACTTCCCTTTTCGCGAAATTGTCTCCTAAGGATTCGCTTTGACCAGTTTCAAATTCATCTTGACTTTTGGAGGTATCTATCATCTTTTCCCATAGAGACCTTTCGAAGAGGGGATTTTGGATTAAGGTTTGCACATTCTTTGATGGATCATTATTTTCTTGGGTTTGAGTTTCTTCAATAGTATTCCAGGTATCTCCTTGGTTATCGATTTCGGTTGCTGTAGTGTGACTGTTGTCAGAATCTACCTCTTCCTCTGATGCGCTTACCATGCGAACAGTGGCGCATCCTTCGAGTCCTCGATCTTCCCATATGATTTTTGGATCCGACTGACATGAAACTGTCAACCTTGTTTTGTGCTGAGGGTTTCGCCTTATTCTTACTCCAAGAGTTTGTGAGGCGAATGCTCCATGCCACATATTTCGTATTCTCGATCCCTGAGGTTTAGAGGTCATCAGCCTAGTACATCGGTTGTGTGCCCCCTGCATTTCTTGTTCATTAAGCACGTGTATTCTAGTTTTCCGAGAGAGTGTTGCCAATCTATTTTTGGGAAGGATTTTCATCTGCTTTCTAGAAAAACTGCCCCCAAGGCTTCGCTTTGCCTTCACTTGTTCTCCTATTTTCAGGGAGGGGTGTACCAATCCCCCTTCAATAGGTATGGAAAAAGTTTCCTTCTGTCTTTCAAGAAAGTTGCCCCCATTATGAAGTTCCTTTGGCGCTTGTTTCTCCGTTTTCCGGAAGGGACATATCAATCCTTTTTGTGTAAGTATGTGAGGAATTTTCCTTTGCTCCTCCGGGAGGCTGCCCCCGGTGTGTTGCTTAATTGAAGCAGATTTTCCCATTTCCTGGGAGGGAAGGGTAAAGTTTTCGCTTGTTGATGCGCCAGGACTCATAATTCGAGTGTCAGGCGGAATTGATGCACTAGTTATTTCTTTCCTTTGCTTATCTTTTACCGTCTCATAGGCTATATGGCTTGCTTTCATAGATGCAATTGCTTTTTCCAGTATTCCAACTTGTAGTTCCCAGGTCGCTTGGGTTTGGGCGACCGAGGATTTTTCCTTGGCAATCATCAGTGGAGTAAAGGAGCTCTCCACCGACGAATTTGGTTTTGCTGCTATCTTTCCTTGGTATGTTGAGAGGGGTTTAGGTTTGAAGTTTCTGACTTTTTTCGTTTCTAGAGTTGTGGTATTAGACATGACTTGAGTAGCGATTATTGCCTTTGCTTCGCATGTATGGAGCTTGGCAATCTTGATTCCCAATGCGACTGTAGCCAGAGCTCTATTAGTCACCTTTTTCTCAGCTACAACAGCTAATGGGGAAGCTTGGGTCACCATTGGAAACTTCAGTTTAGTAGATGAAATGGTGATTTGTGGAGCCCCAACCATGACAGATCGTGAGCCATTGTCAGTTATAGTGAACACAGAGGTCGACTTTACATCAGGCTCAACATCTTTCCCTCTTGAGCTATTTTTTCTAGATACAATTCCATTTTGAGTGACCATTGCATCTTGCTTCTTTTTGGCAGCATATGTCGCCTTTCCTTTGATTATAAGGGCGGTAGGAGCGTGTTTCTTCCTCACACAATCCTTCGGTTTCATGACTTTGGGATGGGGTTTAAGCGGAGGGAAACTCAGCATGTCAAACACCTCTTTATCCTTCTCTGACACACCATAATCAACATTCTCCACCCTATGATCCTCATAACAAGAGAACCTCCGCCTTTGATGGATTGGGAACCTTAGCCTTTCTTTAACAGACAAGGTGCCAGAACTACCAGGAACTTTGGTTGTGGTTTTCAGGGATCCTTGACACTTCTTCACAATCTGGTAGGTTGCATTAATTGCCTCGACAATGTGATGTTTCTTCGGGACCGTTCCTTCTATCGCCTCAACCGGAGCATACATGGGGAGCTCCCCGTCCTCACAAAAATGCAAGTCCACAGAATTTTTCTTCAACGCCCTTAGTGGAGCGAATACATTACTAAGAGGCAGGTCAGTAACCAATTCTTCTTGTTGAACCAGGTGGAGGGCTTGAATCCTCGAGAGCCTAGTCCAGGTCTCTGTTCCTTTTGATTTAGGAGCAAGAGCTTTTTTCACATGTTGAGTTAATATTTTCGCTTTCTGGTTGCATGGGATGGTGTTTCCTGAAACAACAGTAGATGCTCCACCAGCGAGCATCACCATTTGGAGTTGTGTGGTAGCTGGGACGGGCACTTGGAGATTCCCGGCCACGGAGCCACCACCATTCTTGAGATGTTCTCCAGTCACGATTTGGCACCAAGTCACCATTGTTCCTAGGATGGAGAAAATTCAATTTTAGCACATCGCATGAAGTTTAATAGGCTCCAATATACCTTTATGCCTAATCATTTAATTATTCCCTGATGAGAGGAGAAGAATGTCCCACCGGGCGTGCCAGAATCTGTCTCGCACTTTTTCAGTCCAACCACGGAAGATCAGATAGTCCTCTATGGGGCGAAGAAAATGCGGATCAGATACCCCTTGAGTCCCCTAGAATTCGAACACCACTACCCGTTTTATGAACGAAAGATAGCAATGCGATCCTAGGGACCTCAAGAGTTGATTGTTTGTGTGTGTAGGTCCTTTCCTTCCAGCAGGCGCAAGCCCCTGCTGTTAATTACCTCCGATCTGAGTCCGAGTTGGGAATCAGACAAGAGCACCTCTAGATCGGGAATAATCAAGTGATTAGGCATTGAAGGCAATTGGAGTCAGTTTTATTTGATATAATGGCTAGTGCTATGCGGGATGTGGTCATGATGCAAAATGCATATGCATGCTATTTTAACTTAAACTTTAAGTGATATGCAGACTTCGATGCTTTATCTTTTATAATTATATCTTTTATTGCTTCTTAGATTGTTATCATAAGACAGTCAGATCGTTGGATCATAGGTTGGTCTTAGTTATCTTGATATGGACTTGGCTTTCTGTGTAGTGCCAGGATATAGGGCTTTAGGATCTTGTTTGATTTGATTTGGTGTTTGACTTGGTGTTGGCCTCTGGGTTTGGACTTGGCTTTTGGATGTTCATGTTCATTTGAGTTTGGATTTGGGATTGAATTTTGGGTTTGAGACTTAATTCAGAATCTGGAGCTCTGAGTCTGATTTGAGTCTAGTTGTGGTTTAACGTTGGTATTTGGATTTTAGTTTCTTGGTTTAGGATTTAGGGTTTAAGGTTTAGGATTTAGGGTTTGAGACTTGATTCAGAATCTGGAGCTACGGATTTGGTTTGAGTCTGGTTATGGTTTAACATTGGTATTTGGATTTTAGTTTCTTGGTTTTAGGCCTTCGTTCTGAAATTCTGGGTTTGGGTCTGGTTGAGGCTTCGGTATTTAGTTATGGAGTTTGGATTTAGGTTCAGTTCTGAGTCCCAGTTGAGTTTAGATGTCTGGGTTCAATTTTTCGGGAATTGTCTTGAAGTCCTGACTTGGCTTGGGTCTTAAGTTTGAAGTGTGGAATCTGACTTGACTGACTATGGAGTGTCCTGGCTCTGAAGAATACCTGTCATCCAAGAATCCCTGCTGTCCTTTAATAACAATATTAGTTTTTAATAATGTTTATGTTTATTATTTATTTTTATGATATTTTTAAAGTTTTATGGACTTTTAAATAAAAGTGACTCTTAAGTTGGTTTTTTGTATATAGTGCGTCAGGTAGAAATGCTCTTCATAATTTTCTAGACATTTTGGTATTTTATGGGAATTTTTATGATTTTCTGGCTATTTTTAATGTATTTTTGAAGTTCTGGTTTGCTGCAGATTCTTTGATTGGTCCATGTCATCAGCAGGGTTGAGCTGTCAGGCTCTGGTTGGTCCACGCAGGCAGGGAAGTGTGGTTTAAGCTATGCCGCAGCGCTAGCTACACGGCTCGAGTCGCAGCGGATCAGGTGAAGACGCTGGGGTTGAATTGGCCAAGCCGACTGGTCTACACGCACGCCTGTGAACCACCTCGAGTATGAGGTGAACTTGAGTTCGGTTGGTTCACAGTGAACCAGGTTCATCTCAGTTAGCCTTCTCATTTGGTTCAGTTTTCCTCTTTCTGTGGTTCTTCTGGCATGGCCCTTTGTACAACGCCTCCATTTCTGTGCATATCTTAACTCTGGTATAGTGCCTAGCAATTTTGTCGCCACAGAAAATCAACACATGGCGTTTTCCATTTATCCGTTGCTTCTGAAGCCTATCCATCCGTCGATCGACCTCAAGATTCGTGCAGGGGTCAACAGAGTTCTTTTTCCTCCTTCATCTCCTTCGATTTTCTTCCGTTGCCTTTGACTCGACAGCTACTGAGGTCTTCCGCCATTGACTTGAGCCGTCTGACCATCATTTCGTTCATGGTTTGTTTCAACAGCGTCGTCTTCTTCTCCTCTTCTCTTCTGTGCCTTCAATTTCGCCATTGGACTTGCAATTGACTGGGCCCACTTTGGCTTGCTATTTTCACCATGCTCGGCTATCTTCACCAAATTGCGCCTTCTGAGGAGTTTGTTCTCTTCTCAGGCGAGTTGCACGACACCTACTTCTCTTCTTTTGTCGATTTAAGCCACTGGAGGATGTGCTTTCTCTTCAATCATGTCGATGGGATGAACTCGAGGTCTGGCCATGGCGGCTGTGTCTCAACCTGCTGTCCTTGTGCTTTAACAGATGCACAAACCCTTTTTACTTGATTTAAGTCATTTTTATCTTATGTTAGATGCAGATGTGAGATGCAAAAATATGAAATAAATATGAAATAGCAATATGGCACCAGACCACCATTGTTTGGTGGCTGGGCTAACTCAAACGCCAATCAAAACAGCAATTGAAGATCAAACTCTCTTTATTGATATGTGAAAAGGATGGTTTACAAGACAAAGCTACCTAGGCTCTCTCTCTTCTCTCTTCTTTTCTTCTATTTCCTATTACAAGCTAACTGCTCGACGAAATTACAGAGCTTTCTCTCTTCTGTTCTAACCTAACCAAGGATGGAGGCAGAGCTTCAGTGTATATGGTAAGCTTGGGGTAGATGGAGGCTTTTTTAATCTTCAGTCTTGAGCTTCTTATATAGATGTGAAGTTAGGGTTTCCATGGAGTTGAATCATGCATATTTTACCATTCATTTTGATCCAGTGGCTGCCATGGAGCCGTGGAGAACAAGTTCTTTGGCAAAACCATGGGCCGGTATTGTAAATTTATGGATGGTTTTCGTTGTGTGGCAAGGATGAGCCATGGGTTTAGGGTTTTAATCCAATGGTTCATGTGTAGCTGCCGAGTGCATTACTTCTTCACTTCTCTTCTTTTACTGGCCAATTGCACTTCCAATGATGCTTTGACACATGTCAATGATGCCAACCAAGCATGGGAGGTGGCATGTTGATTTGGACTTGTGTTTCTCACTTATGCCATGTTGGCTGCCGAGTTCACCATGGATTTCAATTGCATTTCTTTTAGGGTTCGTGGCATTAATTCTATTTACCAATTCTTACTGAAAAGCATTTGGTGCTGTGGTGGCAGTATTTCATTGGTTCAATTTGACTTGGGGAAGGGTCTACCGCCACTTGGCAGTTTGAGTGAGAAATTGTAGACTTGCTGTTGTCTTCACTATTTTGCGCTTGGAGATTCCTTGGAGGGATGTTTTGGCGCCAGGGACACAAGGACAAGTGTTGGCATTCATCTAGTGGTTGATTGCAATCTGATGGTTGAGCATCAATTACAAAGGAGGCGACATTAGGGTTTATGGAGGGTTTCCTCAGTCTTGATGCATCTCCATCTTCCATTCTTCATCTGATGGTTGTAGTAGATTCTTTGGGGAGCAAGTTTGCTTGGTTTGTCTTCATCTAGATGTGGAGGCAGCTGATGGAGGGAGGGGACCATAGGAAGAGTTGCATTTCCATCTTTGCCCTTCATGTTTTGTTTCTATGCTCCTCAGGGGTAAATTGGTTAATTGAGTGCCTCAATAAGCCTCAAATTATTTGGTTCTGAGGCATATGATGCTCCACATGTGTGACAATTTGCTTGGTTTCCTTTATTGCCCTTCCAATGCTTACAACTGATCATCTTCTGTGATTACTTTCAATGACACGCCAAGTGGCCTGTCTTGGCATATGCTCCTTGATTTCAACCATGTACTATAGTTTGAGTGTTACCATCCTTTAAAGTTTAACCATTGGATTTCAGTGTTTGATCAGATTAGTGGCTAATGACATGGGTCGGACAACACTCGCTACATCTCTTGTTATACCCCATCTTGGCACAAATAATTGATATCATCACAGAAAAATATTTGTAGCTATCTCAGCACTAGCAATTAGTTATCTAAGCATTCACATATTGTGTCTAGCATGCTATTAGCATTAATTAGCCACATGACTCTTCACTAGGCAGTGCTTAACCCAAACTTTGATGTAGTTATGGTTTCCATTGGTGATTCTGCTAGTCTGGTTCATTGTAACTCAAATCGACAGCTCAGATTAACTGTACCCATTGTTAAGTCATATAGGTATCATGCTAAACATGTTTTAAGCATCAATTAAACCATTGAACTGTTGTATGCCACACCTTTATCACCATCGTCACTTGGCCGTAACCTCCATTGGTGGTTCTAGCAATTGGCTCCATCTCATATGAAATTAATGGCTCATTCACTCTCACATGACTTTCGTGAAGGTGTATGCACAAGAATGTCGACTCTCGTGTCCACAAGAGCTCCAATTTCATGTCTCCTTCTTCACTGCCTCGAAACTTAATTGGAAAAATTCGCCATATTCAGGGAACGAGAAGGGTCAAAAGTGGTACCGTTGCTCTCTCCTTGTCATGGGCTTTTCAGTGGTATCGAGAACATGAGAAACGGCGGCGGGGATCGCCGGCGATGGTTTTGTCAGAGACACGGGGCTCGTCTCTTTCTTCGATTTTTTAATTTTCCTGGGACGAGAGCCAATCATAGTGCGACACTTGTGAAAAGGGGGTTGTCTGACATGTGGGGCCAGCTGCGGGAGCGAATCAGGGATCGAGTGCGAGAGCCAATCATGGTTCGACGTCTATCTTGGTTTCTCTCGCTGACGAGCGGGACCAAGGACGGGGGTAAGTTAGAGAGGACGTCTGATGGACTTTCGTTTATTTCAGATGGGCCTCGAATTCCTTTGGTATTAGGTTTCGGCAGCCCGCTTCAATTGTCACCTTCATTTCTATCTCCTCCATTTCCAACAGAAACGGAGTTGTCCATTTTTCTGGGATTTCAACATTCCTTTGGTTTAATTCTTCTTTGAAAAATTAATTGAGGCCTTCTCTTTTGTCATTTTGACATGAAACTTGGCACACCGTCTCATAAAAATGCGAACCACTTGATGGTTACAAATTTCCATTTTTAGGAATTTTAGATTAATTAAATGAATTTTCTAAAGTTCATAGAATAATTCACATAATTAATTTATTCATGCATCCTTGCTACACCCCTCTAGCTTCTTGTTTTGATCAATGATCCATGATATTTATGTCACCTTTTCCTTCTATTAATATTGAATATTAAATATCAAATTAATACAGTCATATGGCGAATTGTATTAATATTAATATTAATATCAATATTATGGCATTAATCCAGGCACATCTTTTACTTCAAAAATTGACCCCCTCCCTCTGAGAGTCGGGACCTATCATGTGTTCACGAGCCCTATGTTCACCATCTCGTGACTTGCTGCAATTTTCTTGTGCGGCAAAAATTAGAGGTAAACAATCTTTCACTACCTCAACCTTGTCTTTGTACCAGTCAATAAACTCTCTAAAAGTGCCCTTGTTGAGAGAAGTAGAAGACTCATCATGTCCACGGAAAGCATCACCTTGCATTATCAAAAATCTTGCAACATCCAACGAAGATGTCAAACGAATCTCATATCGTTTTTCTTCCTCTTTGCTATATTTATTAACCTTTGTAGCCACACTTGTTCTTTGGTTCATAAAGTCATCACATCTTAGCCTAGCATTTGTATGAGTCTTGCAACTACTATGACGAGCAAAAGTTTCCTTAGCTTTTTTCCAATTAACATAACCTTGTTTTGCAAAGACAGAACTGCCAAACTTTTCAATCTTTCCCGGGTCAAAGAAAAGAAAACAATATAAGCAATAGGCTGCGTCCTTTGAAACACTATACTCTAGCCAATCAAATTCGTGAAACCAAGTTTGCTGAAATGATCTACATTCACCACCTTGCCATTTACGTGGAAATGTATGATTAGCAGGTTGAGTTGGACCACTCAAAGCATATGCCCTCTTCACTTCATCTCTAATTTCATATGGATAATCTTCAATTGGTTTACGGTTTCCTAGATCACCAATGATATCTGATTGTCGAAACTCTAACCGAGTTCTCTTTGGTTGATTTATGCCCCCATCAGTCCCGGGTGTTGGAGTTCCACTAGTATTGCTTGAACTTGAATAATATGTGAGCAATGTTCTTTTTGACATTTTGATTTCCTGATTAAATTGTACCAACAAATTAACTAAAAAATGTACTGTGCAAGTATCAAAAGCACTAGTGTGTATACATTAGTACAATCAATGTTCTCAACCAAACCCAATTTATATTGATTTATATCAATTCAATTTTTTTCAACCGAACCCAATTAGCATAGTAGTACTCTTAAAATTGGAACGGATTAATTTATTCAGAAAATTAATAGTACTCTTCATTGCCTTTCATTTGAATACTGGTCCCTCTACTACTGAACTCAGTATACTGGTACACAATCAGTACCAGTAATCGGCCCCAACCCCAACTGTCTATCTTATTTTTTTTATTACAGAAAAGAAATTACAAACTGCTCATAAATATGCCATGGAACTAACTGCTCTAACAAGAAACAATAAGGTCTGATTATTGATATTTGTCATGCAAATAAGAATTGTGTAGCAAAAGATAAAAAAGGTCAGACAATATAGTTGTATAAATCGTTCCCAATATTACCTCAATTTGGGAAATCGTGTAGAAAAACGGTGAAGATGGTGAGATCGTGCAGTAGGATTAGGGATTAGGGATTGACGGATTGTCGCTGCCTCTGCCTGCACGCGACGCCGACGCGCGAGAAGGGATTAGGGATGGAGTCGATGGTCGATGGACTCAATACTCACGGAGACACAGACTCACGTGCGAGAAGGGATTAGGCACCTGATTTTTTTTTTTTTCAATTTCCGCGTGTCTTTTTTTTCAATTTTCGCGTGTCAGAGGGACGGACTCACGGACTCTGAGTCACGGAGTTAATTCGCGACGCATGATATGAGGGGACGGGGCACAGAGTTATCGCGTGATTTTTTTTTTTCTAATAGCGCCTGTACAGCTGTACTCATCCTGACTGTGGGATTTTAATTATTTGATCGAACGGTTCCTCTTCTTCTCCTCTTCTTCTATTCTTCAGCCCCACCTTTGAGTACTCTAATGGCAAAAAAAATTAGCTGGGGCTAAAGAGGGGCTCCAAGGGTTCGACGGCGGTAGGTGGGGCTCTAGCCCCACCCGCCCCGGTGGTGGATCCGCCCCTGGGTGCTCCTCTTCCTGATTGTAAAGCTCACTGGTTTATTTCACCAAAAAATTGTGCCGCATTTTAAAAGAGAACTAAAAAGTTTGGTAGCATGGAACATATTTGGTGCGTTTGGATGAGAGAAGAAGAAGAGGAAGAAGGAAGATGGGAAGAAAAAAAATTATAAACAATCCAAACTCTTCACAAAGTTACACACTTCCCAATACTTCTTCCCACTTCTTCCCTTCTTCCTTTCTTCCCACACCTATCCAAACGCACCCATTAAGATAGAGCAATTAGCATATACTGCTTTTCAACAATCTCTGCTCATTCACAAATACATCAATTGTCCTTTCATAAACTGCTATTAATTAATACTCTCTAAGTGAGAAAATAAACTATATTAGTGATCATGTATAAAAGCAAAATAGATAGAAGGTACAAAAATTTCAAACTATAATCGTCTGATTAATAATAGATTCCGTGATTAATATTAGATTCGTCGAGATTTGTACGATCCGTAAAAATTTGTTTGTCGAAATTAAATCCTGATGGTAAAAAAATTTGTAGTGCTGGATTTTTTTTTCTGGAGCCGCAGAGGATAATGGTCATAAATCATGTTAAAGGGACTTAATTCTCGTTTTTTTTAAAAGAAAACATTTATGTTCAATTTTATTTCCATTTTTTTTCTTTTGAGGGATCTCAATTAGTGCAACCATTCATCGTTGATAAAAAAAAATTGAGAACTTTTTTTTTTCAAAATAAAACATTTTAAAAAATTAGGAAGTCACTAATATCGTGAACATTTTTTTTTTGGAGGGGACCCATATCCTCTGCAGACCTCAAAAGGTTTGTAAAGGGCAGATCCTTCATTCGAACCATCTGATCAATGATGAGCGCTCCGTGATTAAAATACCAGATCCGTTAAGATTTATGCGATCCATAAAAAAATGTCCTTCTATATCCTCTACAGACCTCAAAAGGTTTGTAGAGGGCAGACCCTTCATTCAAACTGTCTGATCAGTGATAAGTGCTCTGTGGTTAATATCAGATTCGTCAAGATTCGTGCGATCCATAAAAATTTATTCGTCGAAATTAGATCGGATGATTTGAATCAAAGGTATGCCTTTTGCAAACCTAAAAATGGCAGGAGGGGGGGGGGGGGGGACGGGGCTGAGAAGAAGAGTAAATATTTGTTTCGATTATATGTGTTCCAATTTTATTTTTTTTTTGTTAAATTCTAGTGTCTTTATCTATCAGGTTTTCCATAAATCTATTGATTGTAGCTCTACTTGTCTGACAAGGTACATGAGAAGCACGTATAAGACTTTTTCTAAGACTTCATTAAAACAAAATTGAGACCAAAATCTTCGATTACATCTTACCATAATTGTGAGCCTCCAGATCGTGATGATGACTATTATATTTTCTTAATATTATTATAATAATATTTGGTGTCGAAAAACACAGAAAGGATTTGTTTCATTTAAAATGGGTAGTGGATAGTACTTTCTTCAAAAGGGTAAAAAACAGAGACAACAAATAATGGTGTTAATTAATGACTTCTGTTTTGAAGTATTTTATTTGGGATACAAAAATACGTATTAATGCTAGAATTAAACATATAGGATGTTAAAATACGATCCAAACATTGACCATTGAAATTTCAAACGGCCGGTCCAAATTTCTCAATATGATCTCTATATTAAAATATCCTTGAAAATCAAATATTATATATTTTTTCAAAATTTTTAATTATTTTTTCGAATTTTCAAAATTGGAGGGTTCATAACTTTTTAGATTGTTCATATTAAAAAATTCCAAAAAAAATAGTAAAATAATTTGAAAAATATATATAAATTTTGAACTCCACATAGATTTTATAACGTAGAACAATTTGAACAGTTTGGATCGGCCATTCTAATTCTACAAATTAAAATTTTATCATGTTGAATAAGTGTATGTGTCCTGTAGAATTTAATTTTCAAAGATATTTTTATATACATTTGAATCTTTGAGGCCCCACTGAACCATTGCGTGTATACTTTTCGTTCATTTTTCAACGACCTATTTTTTTTAAAAAAAATAAACAAAGAGTTCATATTTGTACGATTCTATAATTCTTTTTGCGCTAAATGTTGGGTGTATATTATCCATTTGTAGTGTTAAAACTGTAAATGTTGGGTGGTAATATTTTAAATTTAAAGTGTTTATACTTTGATTTTCAGATGCAAATACTTCAAAATTCAAATACTAGGTGTTAAAACTTTTAAATTTCATGTGTTTGTAATTTAGCTTTCTGATATTAATACTTCAAATGCGATGAGTTAATAATTCAAGATTCAGGTTTTATGCCTTTATTTTCGATGTTAATACTTCAAATATCAGGTGTCAAATATGTTAATATTATGTATTAATATTATTTCAGATGGCATATGTTTATGCATTAACTTTTAATTTTCTGATTTTTAATATTTTAGTTTTTCCTCGTGACATTTAATTTTGATCCCATCTTATCTTAACAAAAAGTCAGAACTCTCATAATAAGTAAATATGAATGACTGAATAATTATATGCCAACGCTCCCCCCCGCAAAAAAAAAAAAAATGCGGATAAGGACGACGATTGAAAAATGAAAACTGGAAGGTTAAGATGACACAAGGGAAAAAAAGAAAAAAGAAAAGAAAAGGTGCCATATGTGGAAAATTGAAAAAGCGGAAGAAGTAGCTAGCAGAACAAATAAATAAATAAATAATTAATCATATGGCGAGTCCAAGTCATCTTAAAAATATATACATAATAAATTTATTAATCTTTTTAGCATATTTTAATCTTATGACTAATTTGGCACAAATTAACAATGTAAACGAGGAAAGTTCCGCTAGAAACATTTTAATTGCCTCCAAATGGTAACATTTTACTATTCAATTATTTTTTTAACTTTTTAAAATTCAAACGTTAAATTCAAACCGTTGATCTTGTTTAGTTTAACGAGCAATGTGTTTCATATAAATTTTTTGTAAATTTTGATATTTATTTGATACTCGATCAATAGATAGAAAAATAAACGAACCTTGTTAACTATGATAGATTTGTTTTAATACGTTCATGTTTTAGACTTTGATCGAGTATCAAATAAACTCTAAAATTTATAAAACTTATATGAAAACGCATCGCTCATTTAATTAAATAAGATTAACTATTTGAATTTAACGTTTGAATTAAAAAATTTAAAAAACTAACTAAATAGTAAAATTTTGATATTTGAGGACAATCAAAACGTTAGTAGTGAAACTTTTCTCTTCTGTAATTTACTTGGGAATTTATTTTTGGTGAGCTTATCGCAAGCTCAAGATAATAAGGCTAGACGCGTATAGTATACGCAGAGCGCTTGCGCCGGTATAATTGGTTTTCTATGGCACTTCATGAAGAGAGCCTCTGAGCGAGGCATAAAAAGAAAGTATTTGAAAATGAGATCAAGATCGACATAAACGGACGGATCAGATCAAGATAGAGAAGCTCCTTTATAATGACATATTAAATCAAATATACATTTATCGGTTGTGGTCTGCTGCATTTTTATTATATATTTATGATAATCCGAAAATTCGTTAGCATTAATCTGTAGAGGTGCTATGCCAAACAAATTACATTAACTAAATAGTTGGGAATGTTTTCGGAGTTTACCTTTTATATATTGTTAATCAAAATGTTGATTCTAGCGCATAATATGCTAGATTTCCCCTCTCTACTTTTACATATCCTCTTACTTACCAACACCTCTTAACTAGATGTCAAATGTACAATAGGAGATTTTGTATTCATTTTTCTAGGCTCCGTTTGGATGAGGCGTGAGAAGAATAGAAGGGAAGAAGTGAAAAAAAATATTGGGAAGTGTATAACTTTGTGAAGAGTTTGAATTATTTAATAATAAATTTGAGCCCTTCTTTCCTTATTCCACTCCAATCCAAACACAGCCTAGAATTCAAGAAACCAACTTAGCAACTCCGGGGCTTTGAACTATATATTGGGTCTTGGGCCTAAGGGGAGAGGACAGTGAAAAAGGGCCCACTTTGAAACTTCTCAACTTCCATGTTTCACACAAAATGCCAAAAAGTAAGTTTTCCTTGAAAGCAAAAATACAAATCATAGAAAACACAAAAATTTACGTCTTTTAAATATTTTGTTAAATATTGGTTCTATGCACTTGTCCTCCAAAGCCATCAATCGGATTGCCACTGTAAGAGTAAGCACCAAAGCAGAGTTTTTGCAAATTGATTTTCATAAAATTTCATAATATTTTTGTAATTTATTTACAGTATATTGCAAGAATTAAATATTCATGAACAAATGAATTAAATGTAATTGATCGATTATCACGCATTCGTTGTATCATCTTAATTTGGTCTCAAACGAAAACAACAAAAGTAAAAGGAAAATTTGTAAATATATTGCAAGAATGTTCAATATTTACAGTTTGATTTTAAGATGAAGAAGATCTAATTTATGTTTCAACTTCGATCATTTCAGATGGTATAAGTTCAGTATATCTTTTATCACTAAATGAAGGTACTAATGTTGATAATGTTTTTAGCAATAATGAAGTACTTATTTTTGCTATAAAACTCTTGTCTAAATAGTAGAGAGAGAAAAAAAAATCTGCAATACTTAATGATTATGTTATATACCTTATTGGGAAAGGTATTGAATAGATCATCGAGAAGATCCTATCTCAATTAAGGAAGCCGTTAAGAGCTATAAGTCATCTCAGTGGTTTAAAGCTATGAATGATGAGATGAAATCAATGAAAGTACGTGAAATATGGAACCTTGTTGATTTACTTGAAGATGTTAAATCTTACAAAACTTAAACTGATTCTGTAACACTGAAAGATATATACAAGACTTGTTATTAAAGGGTTCACAAAACAAGAATGAATGCATTATGATAATGTCATGAAAGCTTAAGTCACCCTTCATGTGGATTTGGAAGCTTCAAGTTACCCCTCCTTAAAAATTATTTTCACACCGTTGACTTACGAGGATCATTGAGATAATGCCATTGCCACATATCCTGAACTCTCATGACATTATCTCCAATGCACCGTTGGCTTTTCACCCTATCGGCTCTGATTTAACACATTGGGTCTGGTCAACTGATCGCATTTTCTCAGTGGCGTCTACCTATAAAGCTCTCTCTTTTGCCGGAAAGCTTAAGTCACCCTTCATGTGGATTTGGAAGCCGCAAGTTCCCCCTTCCTTAAAATTATTTCTTTTCCTGCTTTCCTGTGATAGGGTTCTGACGAGACAGCAGCTTTCAAGGAGAGGTTTACACACGCAATCAGGGTGCGATTTCTGTAGATCAACCGATATGGAAGACAGCTTACACTTGTTTTTCACTTGCCCTTTCTCAGCCAGTGTCACGAGGAGGTTATAGGTACTGTTTCAGACGCCGTGCCTCCTTTCCAGTGTCTCTACCAGACAAGCGCTTCTTTCGCTCTTTTTGACCAACAATCTCTCGCGCCTGCAAAGCACTGTACTGGCAACCTCGTTGTATGCTGTTTGGCTGGAGCGCAATAATCGTGTGTTCAGGGACTCAAGTAGAAGCGTGCAGAACTTGGTAGATTGGATTACAGTGGAGGCAAACAGTTTTTTTGAGAGTTTTGTAGTTGAGCTTGAGTTTTTTTGTTTTTCTTTTTCTTTCTTTCTTTTTTCTTGTGTTCCTTTGACAGCCGCTGTCAATGTAATCTAAAAAAAAAGTAGTGATTTAAACATACTGTAACAAGAGAAAATATTTTCTTTCAAAAGGTTAATAGTTATTTTGATTATATTAGTTTAGTTTGATATTCTAACACAATAAAGATTAAGATTACATTGTCCTATTTGAAATATGAGGAAGGTTCCGCAACCAACATTTTTTGTTGCCCCCAAATGCCAGCATTTTGCTATTTAGTTATTTTTTTAAATTTTATAATTCAAATATTAAATCCTAACCGTTGATCTTATTTAATTTAATGAGCGATGTGCTTTCATATAAGTTTTGAAAATTCTAGAGTTTATTTGATACTCAATCAAAGGCTAAAACATTAACATATTAAAATGACTGTCACACTTAACAAGGTTTATTTCTTTTTCCATTTTGATCGAGTAACAAATAAACTCCAAATTTTACAAAACTTATATGAAAATCCATCGCTCGTTACAATAAATAAAATTAACGGTTTGGATTTAATGTTTGAATTTTAAAATTTGAAAAAGGTAACTTTAGAGTAAAATGTTGGTATTTGGGGACAACCGAAATGTTGGTAACGGAACCTTATGTTGGGAGAACGTTGAAAATATATAGTTTGTTATGAACTTGTAATACTAACATTAGACCAAGTGGGAGAATGTTGAAAATTAATGATAACATTTTTCTTCAACCTTCCATTTTATATGAACTGAATGAGTAAATTTTGCTAAATAAATCTCTTGGTTTTATGTTTCATTTAGAAAATTAAACGAACTTATGAGTTTATGGTTTTTCATTTAGTATTTAATAGTTGGTATAACATCTAAAATGGACATTTTATATTGCGTTATGTTTGAATGTTTATAATACATTTATTGGTTTAAATGAAATATTCATGCATTTAAACGAAATGACAAATTGAATTAGCAATTTATTCATCGGATACATTTTTTTATTGTGTATTTGACTTGTTGTCATTTAGTAAAAATCAAATGTACTTGGCCTATGTTATTGATGACAATTAAGTTTAATTAATACAAACTTAATGAAAAGATGTGATAATTTTGAGGCAAAATCTGTTGATCTATATTTAACGTATTAATTCGGAAGGTCGTCTTAGAGTCTATAAATTTTTTATTTTCTACAAAGTTAGTGTGTACTTCATTTTTATACATGATTTCACTAAAGAAAATATAATTGAGTAGAGAAAAACAGCTAATAATGTCTATCTTTTAGAATTATAACTTTTTTTTTTCAAATGCTTGTGGTAGTTTTTTTTATATGAATTGCGTGTTTCTTGAGTTATTATTAAATATTAAAATTAATGTGATTTATTCAAGTTTTTTTTAAACAAGTGATTTATTCAAGTTAAATCTAATTTTTTATTTTTATTCCCTTTCTCTAAACAATATATAAACCATGTAATGTTCTGATTAATGACTAAGAGAAAAAAATCATTAGTTTAGTACTCTTGTCTCTTTAGTCTTCCTTTGATGTGCTGGTGCTAGCTAAGATTTCTTAAACCAACAGGTTTGACCCTTGTTTTTCTTGTCTTAAAAAAAAAAGTAACTTCACACATAACAATTTAGTTAGGTACGTTTCCTCGTGACAAACCTAATAATCATGTCATTGTACTTGCATGATCTATATTTTTTATGCTATAAACTTTCTACCTACGCCTTTCGCAAATGAAATAATCGTCATTAATCACCTTAATATTTTAACGTACTTAAAATGTTGTTTGTAGGAATTCCACCGTTAATATAAAAAATAAAATTAAATATCGGAGGAAATCAATTAAGTTAAGATCGATGGATAAGTTAAACATGTACTCTGAATGTAAACTCTCGACTATGAAAACAGATATTTTGGGTAACGCATATTGCGTAATGCATCGCGACCTGAAGCCGCGAAATTTATTTGTTATTACATGTCAACAAAAAGAAAAGCACACAACATGCGGGTCCAGATTTCGCCTTCTCAATAGTCTTTATCCCAGGTAGGTAATTTCTATTTTTTTTTTAAAAAAATAATGCGTTTGAGGCTAATACAAATTAAGCCCAAATATGTGTACACACAAAAAAAATTGTATAATTGTTCCACAAATGACTCCGTTTGGATGGCTTCTTTCCGGAATAAGGAATAATACTTTTTACCAATAAATTTATTTCAATCCATCCAAACTCTTCACAAAAGTTACACACTTCCCAATAAATTTATCCCTTCCCAATAAATTTCTTCCCTTCTTCCTTCTTCCTACCTTATTCTTAACGCATCCAAACGGAGCCAATGAGAAGAAAAAAACGCACACCTGGTTTCATTTTTTTTTCCCTTAAAAGGTGGTTGGTGAAAGACCCTACATAAAGCAAATTCAATTAACAAAAGAAATATGTACTAAGTTTTTTTTTTTCTCAAATAAAAAAATATTTACGAAGTTACAAAGAGGATTGGCAAACTTGAGCCTGTATGGTATTTCACAAAGCATCGTTTCACAGGTGCACTGCCACCTGGTATTATATATTATCAGGTACCAGTGGTACTGCCAACATGCTGGGCAGTATTAGAGAAGGAATCTATTGGTTTTAATTTCTGTTTTGGTTTCAGATTTTGTCCAGCGTTTTGGGGCTTGTCTCTGCTTGGTGCTGAAGCAAAATCCTCAAGGTGATGAATGGGAGCCGTGCCGGGGCTGAGAAGACCCATTTGCACTGGCATGATCTGGATATCTCTTTTGATCAACTATGTGCATACCTGTCCAGCAGAAAGAAAAGGTGTGTGCGAGGTATTTGTCAGTTTCAAAGCGAGTGGACGGAGACCCGCAAGGCGAGGAGCCGAGGAGTAGGAGTTAGAATGATCAGTGTGCGTTTATATAATGTTGCATTTTGAACTTTCCTTTCTTGAATTTCTCATTTTCTCTGCTTAGTTTGCACTTTGGACTCTGTCACATCTCGCCAAAGCAACATTCTAATTTCACCTTCTCCAAGCTTGCTGGAGATAGTAATTTTCGACAAGTTGGGAGAATTGCAAGCTTTTTTATCTGGGCGAGATTTAATTTTGTTTTTTTTTGTGAAATTCAATGTTTATTATGTTTAGAAGCATGCAAATATTGATGTCTATTTTTTGTTTATTTCTATTGCAATCTCTCCTTATTAGGGAAAATGTTTATAAAAGACAAAAATATCTCTAACAATTTTAAAAAGGACAAAGGACCTTTAAAATTTAAAAAAAAATACAACTATAACGGTAATAGCAGTACCGCTATAATTCAGTTTTATAGCGGTAGTCCTGTTACCGTTATAGTGTCTATAGTGACATTGCCATTACCTCTGTAGACTATACCGTATTTAAATTGAACAGAGATCAACAACATCTGTACGTACACTGCATTTTTTGTGGGGAAGTTCCAAGGTTGCATTTTCTGATCTTCTGAGCCTATTTGATGTGCTTTCTTTTATAATGGATCAGCTACAAATTCTAATTTAACAGACAACAAAGAAAACTATACAGGGTTCAGTATTAGTTGAAAAAAAAACAATGAGGACGAAAACAACCCATGGCCAATGTGATTGGTTTTCAGATCTTTTGTGGCTTTATTCGTGTATTCTCCTATGTGGTCAACTCTAGTAAACTAATTTTTTAACATGCAATACGAAATGCAGCTTCTTTTTTATACAAAAAATCAATGAAAAATAAAAAAAGGCCAACGCATGGCAGCATATTATTGCCTTTTTTTAGGACTAGCCCTTTCAACATTTTATTAAAAAAATAATTTGCATCAAAGTCCAGATTTATAAAATTCTCAAAAATATTATTTCAATTTAAATATGTATTAAATAGATGTAATCATTATATTACACATACTTTATAGGCATTTAATTGTACATATATTTTTTTAAACATGTGTATAATATCATTTTATTTGAAATATTATTTGATCCTTTTGTGAATAAAAAAATAATGAGGCTAAAATGTAAAAGATAAATTTATAAAAATAAATAATAAAAATGTGTTACGAAATGCACAATTTTAATTTTTGAAGCTAATTACACCTAATTAACCACAAACAAGTGTAAGGATCTAGTGCTAAGTCAATCGACATAAGAGATAGGTAGAAATTTGTACCTCTCTTGATATCGCAATCAAGAGGCTCGATCCTACGGCTTAGAAATCGATGGGGTGCTATTCGCGCGTCTTTCAATCCAAAACCGACCTCGAGTCCACCACGAAATTAACCAAAACCTATAAGTTATGCTAGTAGCTAGAAGATTTAGGCTAATCCCAAGTTTTTTCGTCTTCTTAATTAACTCTTTAATTAGTGAGGAGAATGAAGCTCAACACATGAGCAAAGGTGGAGGGGAGAGAGATGGTGGCGTCGGCCAAAGAGAGAAGGGAGGGAGAATGGGTGGCGGCCAAAGAAGGAAGAGAGAGGGGAGCCAATGAGCCTCCACAAGAGTCCTTTTATAATGCTCAAACCCTAGCAGATAGTTCCAACTATTTACATGTATGCCACCTACCTACCACCACCCTAATGGGCCGGCCACATAAATATAACACCCCACCGACATTTGACTTATCTTTAATCGAATTTGATCAGATTTGACCAAAGTTGACCATATTTGACCATCTATTTAACTATTGACCGAAATTGAACAACTTTGACCAAGGTAAAAAAAAAAAAATGCACGGTTGAACCATACTCGTGTAGGTTGCATAGCCGAATAAGAAACTTTAATGGACACCTCCTGCTTTGTTGATACACGTGTCTCTTTTGTATTAATTATTAGTTTGTACCTTTTCTTTATTAAGCCGTATGCCTCTTCTTCATTTGTGTTTACAAATCCGAAATGCATCTTTAACCTTCCATGGAACCCATGTCCAATCTAAATGAGTTTTACTATTTTCATACAATTAAAGTTCAATTGATTATCTTGAGTTGTGGCCGAAATCAAATCACCAAATAAATGCTTTTGAAATTCAATTTGAAGTTTGATCCGGTCGGCCGTTTGGAATTCTAAATTCTACGTCGCAGTCGAATTGGATCTATTTATGATTTCTGGATTGTTTAATCAGGTAACCGGACTTCTCTATATTTAATTTCGTATTGATTGATTGATTCGATTTTTCGTTTGGTTTTGATTGAATATGTTTATTGTTTTGTGATTGGTATATTTTACGGGATATCGGAGTTTGGAATTGGATGTGAATTTGGATCTGAATTTTGAGCCCTGATCCTCCAGAGTTCGGGGAGGGGCCGGTCCTGATCCTCCTGAGATCGGAGAGGGACCACTGTGACTGATTGACTGTCTGGACCCGATTATCTCCGTAAAATATATTATTTGTTTTGTGGATTAATCCGGTCTGGTTGAATTTTGTTATATTAATTAAATGTAGAGAAGCTGCGTCGTTAAATAACCGGTTACTGAGGTTTGTACCTGACTCTGTTTTGTTTTTCTGTTGCGACGTAGGTTGACGGCCGTCGGATGAGTGCAGAAGATACTGTTCCGGCTCGCGCCCCGCGACCCGTCGGTGCGGGACGTGACAGATGGTATCAGAGCATTCGTTCCTCGGACTGTGTTTGGGTCCATGTCCTTTCATTTGAAATTTGATTGGATTCGATTTGTCGTCCGTTTGAATTCCGCGGACGAAATTCTTTTGAAGGAGGGGAGAATATAACACCCCACCGACATTTGACTTATCTTTAATCGAATTTGATCAGATTTGACCAAAGTTGACCATATTTGACCATCTATTTAACTATTGACCGAAATTGAACAACTTTGACCAAGGTAAAAAAAAAAATGCACGGTTGAACCATACTCGTGTAGGTTGCATAGCCGAATAAGAAACTTTAATGGACACCTCCTGCTTTGTTGATACACGTGTCTCTTTTGTATTAATTATTAGTTTGTACCTTTTCTTTATTAAGCCGTATGCCTCTTCTTCATTTGTGTTTACAAATCCGAAATGCATCTTTAACCTTCCATGGAACCCATGTCCAATCTAAATGAGTTTTACTATTTTCATACAATTAAAGTTCAATTGATTATCTTGAGTTGTGGCCGAAACCAAATCACCAAATAAATTCTTTTGAAATTCAATTTGAAGTTTGATCCGGTCGGCCGTTTGGAATTCTAAATTCTACGTCGCAGTCGAATTGGATCTATTTATGATTTCTGGATTGTTTAATCAGGTAACCGGACTTCTCTATATTTAATTTCGTATTGATTGATTGATTCGATTTTTCGTTTGGTTTTGATTGAATATGTTTATTGTTTTGTGATTGGTATATTTTACGGGATATCGGAGTTTGGAATTGGATGTGAATTTGGATCTGAATTTTGAGCCCTGATCCTCCAGAGTTCGGGGAGGGGCCGGTCCTGATCCTCCTGAGATCGGGGAGGGACCACTGTGACTGATTGACTGTCTGGACCCGATTATCTCCGTAAAATATATTATTTGTTTTGTGGATTAATCCGGTCTGGTTGAATTTTGTTATATTAATTAAATGTAGAGAAGCTGCATCGTTAAATAACCGGTTACTGAGGTTTGTACCTGACTCTGTTTTGTTTTTCTGTTGCGACGTAGGTTGACGGCCGTCGGATGAGTGCAGAAGATACTGTTCCGGCTCGCGCCCCGCGACCCGTCGGTGCGGGACGTGACAATAAATGCCTATATGGGCTTCACACACTCATTTAATTGATTCTTAAATCAATTACTTAGGTCCACCAATTGATGCTCTACTTTTGGACTATATATTTAATATAAATGTTGGCCAATTAATTTAATATCACTGCTTATATTAAATTGTGTTGAACTGAAAATAATTATTAACTAATTAATAATTATTGTGGGATTAGCTAATACATTAAGGGTGTGTTTGGATGCAACGGAATAAGCCGTGAATAGGGTATAAGAATAAAAAATTTTGGTTTGTGTGCTTATCCTTATTCCTTATTCTTATACCATGGTTTTGTTAGTATAGGAATAAAGGCCCAATTTCTTATTCTTATGCCGTTTATTCTGCACAAGAATAAGAATAAGCACGCAAATCGAAATTCCTTATTCCTATTCCCTATTCCCGGCCTATCCAAACACACCCTAAATCATTTCGATATGATCCTTTTGACTTAATTAATTATATCGTTATATAATCAATTAATCAACTCATCATATTTTCGCAACACACACTGATACGAATAAACGACTAATGTACTGTATGGTTAAATTTCGATCTATGTGACCCTTTGAGGATTTATGCTAAATTGGACATGGAAATAAATCGTTATTTATTTCCAATAATCATAAGCGGTATCTAGCAACACGTTATGATTTCCAATTAGCATAAATAGTGTACTGCTACAATATTTAAATCCTGCATAAGAGAATAAAAGTATTTCTCTATTTTGATTCTTATGTCACACGATATCATCGTATAATCCAAGATAGGAATGTGTCATTCTTGCAGATTATACGTTTCTTGATCTAGAGTTGATTGCTTAGTTGCGCGCATACGATCCAACTCCATCAAGGGGCCCAAACAGATATCGTCACTCACTAAGTGAATTTAATGAGGGACATACGGTTTTCTTGAGGATTAGCTTTTTCCCGCACAATTCAAGAGAACATAAATAAAGTCCGTATAGCAGCCCTTATCGGGAATCAGCGGTAGACAATATTTATTAAACCTATCCTCATGTGGAAAATATAAACATCTCAAACTTAGAACCAAAATCATAACGAAATAAATAATGACATATAACACAATCCATATATTTATTTCGTTGGGTCAAGTCCTGTACTATGCTCCATAACATACACATATGCAATTAAGTTGGTAACTCTTTACCTATGATTTGTAGAACTTAATCATCACTTAACTTGCATACTAATCTTATATGATAATTAATGTTCCTTGTTAATTATTAAGATTATGGACCGTTTAGATTTATTATTGTCATTCTAAAGAATGATCCACATAGATCTACAATTCTGATCCTCAACCTGAATGATCTGTCAATAATAAATCTAGGAACAGATGATAAAATATCATCCAAAACATAAACTAGTATTTAAGTCATTAAATTATTGACTTCTAGAACATAATTCCAACAAAATGTAGGGTCATCGGTGAATAATGCACAAACATAATATGAATAAGAGAGACATTTTTCTTCATCGTTAGTTATTTTTTAGCGAGCTAATTTAATTGGGGTCACTTTTTGTTTTTTGTTTTGGTGGCGTGCTATAAAATGACAGAAAAATAGAAGCAAACTTAAAAAAAAAAAAAGTAGAACAATTTTTTTCTCTGCCGTTTCCACCCTAGTTGTTTCTCCTATTAAATTGCACGAACTGATAATTTTTTTTTCTCCTATATATGTTTACAGAAAAGTTTTTTTCTTTATCTATCATTTGTATTTATATTAATTAAAGACAACAAAATGCGTCATTAAAATACTTACAAATTTTTCCAAAATTGAACAAGTAGAATTTCTTTATTTTTTTTTTTTTGGGTAGATGCATCTTTAAATTATAACAATTATTATGTAGCTATAATTTAATGTTTATGAAGGATCAGATGTTACGAAATAGGCCGGGCCAATGAAGGATTACGAAGTATGAAGAGGTCTAGTCATAAAAAAGCAATAATATACTACCATGCAATGGCTTTTTTATTTTTCATTAATCTTTTGTATAAAAACCAAGCCGCATTTCGTGTAGCAAGGACACCAAATAGTCACAGAAGATCAGAAAAAGCAACATTGGAATTTTCCAAACAAATGCGGTGTACATACAGGAAAGTACAATGAAGGTTGTTGAACTCTATTCAATTTAAATACGGTATAGTCTAACAGCGGTAATGGTAATGCCGCTGTAGGCACTATAGCGGCAATAAGACTACTGTTATAAGACTGGACTATAGCGGTACTGCTATTACGGTTATAGTTGTACTCTTTTTAAAATTTCAGAGGTCCTTTATCCTTTTTAAAATTATTAGGGGTAATTGTGTCTTTTATAAAATTTTTCCCCTTATTAGAAGCGGCAGTCGTCCTTGAGTTAAAATTACAACACAATTGTATGTTGTTTCGTTCGTGACCCAGTTCGAATCCCCGCTCCAACATAACGTCTCTTTTGTTTTGGTATCAGCTTTTGCAGTTGAATCAAAGTGTAAAGTTGCAGCTGTTGCATTTACAGTTAAATTTATCATAAAATGAGGTTAAGTTACATTTTTCTGACAATTTATGTTTAATTATTTAGTATTTATATCCATTTATTTGAGTTTTGCTACGGTGAGTCGCGACTCATGTGAATCGCATCCAAAAACTCTTAGATTTGATTCAAAATGACCGATCTAAACCGTCCAATACGATCTTCCTATTAAAATCTTCATGTATACCAATTTTTCTATTTTTTTTTGAAAATTTTAAGTATTTTTTCCGTATTTGTAAAAACTGTTTTTTTTAACAGTTCATAACTAATTAGATTAACGATTTTTTTAAAAATTTAAAAAAATATAAAATTTGGTCTGCATAGAGATTTCAATAGGGAGATCATATTAGAAGGTTTAGATCGATCATTTTAAATCAGATCTAGAAGTTTTGAGCGCGACTCACAGACCCTTAGTGAGTCGCGACTTACCATAGCAAAACTCCCATTTGTTTTCATATTGTTTCATTATTTTTTTATCTGTATATGCAATTGGAACCAAGATGTTTTTTCTTTTGTTATTTTTAAAATTGTAGAACCATTTTACTTCTTACTTCTTCTACTATTCATATGGTAAACTTTTTTTTTCTCCGATCCAATTCCAATGAATAGCTAAGTCTCCTGTTTTATATATGTAAAATAAAAACTTACTAACTTCAGTAACTTTATTATTTAAAATATTCTTTCTCCTTTTACTATTAATGTCTAAGAAAGATAACAATGAAAAATGTAGTGCACTGCTTGAAATTTTAGAATGCAAGTACAAGATAGTTAATTTTGTTTTTCCTTATTTTTCCCCATATATATATATTTTATTTTAATAAAAAAATGAATATATTGATTTTTATATTAAATTAACAGATATTATAAGTGTCATCGCTAGATATATCATCGTGCGCCATCGCTGACTACCAAAACGCTCGCGTGGGCCTCGCGTGAATTTTGGACCTGTTAGCGCAAATGTCCGTTGTATATGTTCAGTTAAATGTGTTAACTGATGATTTTATTACATACTAATTGTAAAGTGAAAACAAGTATTTCACGTTGAGATAATAACTGAATAAACTGAACACATAATGTAACAAAGTCAATATCTATAGCAAATAACATGAACACTTATAATAACAAAAAAAGTGAATACTTATAATAACATAAACACCATATACAATAAACAACAAAATGAATAGCTGTAACAATAAAATTGAATACTTACACTAATAAAAATGAACACTCATATAAAAAAAATACCAGACATAAGATATTAATTGAATAAGAAATAAAAAATAAAATAAACAGATTGAACACATATATGAATTTTTGATAAAAAAAAGTGAATGTTTATAACTAACAAAGTAAACACTTATAACAATGGAGTGAGCAAAAACAAGTGCGTTGGGTGAGAGAAGCGCCTCAGCGATGACGCGATATAGCGTTAATCAATTTTCTAAAATTAAACATATATTAAAGTTGGATTGGGTGTCACTTCAGAAATCTACCGTGAATATTCTTTTTCTTTTTCTTTCTTGATTATTTTGGTTTTTTCTTTCAAATTAGAATTCACATGGTTCATATGAATTTTTGTTTGTACTCCCTAATCATAAACCCACTGCCGTTGTTTCATCACAGCTTGATTTCCTCACCGGCTGCTCTCATCCAATTGAGAGACCTCATACTCTAGACAAAGCGGTTTGGAAACTGACGGGGGCGGTACGTACCGCGGCAGGTACCTTCTCGACTGCCTCCACTTACCTTTTCGATCGTAAATTGGATTTACGAAAAGAAATGTTGCTTGTTAAAATCTAACGGCGGCTTAGGTATTATTGATTTTCATCGACAAAATCAAGTCTTATTATTGAAATGACTCTGGAAATTCAAACATGAGCCAAATTCAATTTGGTCTTCCACAGTTCAACTCTTGTATGGTACTTCAGATGTAAACGACCTAGTCTCATGCGACATCTCTTACAGTTTGTCGGACATCCTTCAACAGGCTCCCTTCTTCAACCTATCTTGCAGTTTTCTAAACAGAAGCCTCCTCCTTACATGGAAATGGACGGCCACTGAAATCTTCTCTTCTGCCAGTGCCTACGGTTTACTTTTCAATACCGGTGTTCCTCCATATACCATCTGCATCTATGGAAAGTGAAATCTCCACTAAAAGTTCGAATTTTTCTGTGGTTACTTCTACAAAATCGACTACTAACTCAGCATAACCTTATGCTAGGGGTTGGCCCTCTCCCGCTTCATGTCCTTCATGTACATCTATATGGTAGTAGAAACATCTTATCACCTTTTTCTATATTGTCATTTTGCAAGAACAGTCTGGACTTTGATACAAATCCGGTTTAGACTGCCCTTACTCAACTTCACATTCGGATTAGGTGATTTCTGGTTGTCTCAAAGGAATCCTGATCTCAAATTGTGGGACACCATCTGGGCTCCTACATCCTGAAATATTTGGAAGGCATGCAATAGAAGAATTTTCTCTGATTGTTCGACTTCTCCGCAGATATTATTTAAAAAGATCTACGCATGTGTACACTCTTAGACGAAACACGCCTAGTTTTTATATTTTAGTTTAGTTTTTTTTTTCTTCTTTTTATATAGGCTTTGGTTTTCTTTTTTCTTCTTTCTTTTTGTAATTATTTTTATTTAATAAAATTTGCCGGTGTGGTACTTTGCCATCCTACCCTTAAAAAAAAAAAACCCGAATCACCAATCTCTTCTTAACAAAATCTGGTCTTTCAAAATTCAGCCTAGATACCAAGTATTTATCGGGAGCATGCTACAGAATAAAATAGCAACGGTGGCGGAGCCAGAATTTTAGAACAGGGGGTGCGGAGTGCAGAAGACCGAATAGAAGCATGGGTCAAAGAAAATTTGCGGCGTGTAGTAGCAGCGAGGCTAATTAAAATTTTGCATACTAATTTTAAGTGAAGGCTATATTTCGGGTAGTGATTTGGACTCCTTTTTTGTTTATCGAGATTTTGACACTCCTTTTTTTTTTAATCGAAATTTTGACACTCCTTGGATTACTAAACACTCCTGAATTTTTTTAAAAGACTAAAATACCCTTTACCAATGTAGACACTCAAGTTATTAAATAAATTACCGTAACTGAAGAAATTTTCTAGCTGCCTTAAAGCACCGTCATACAAAATAAAAGGAAAATTAGGAAAAAAACGCTATATCTCCAAAGAAATATCACACAAGGCTTCTATTTTGTCTTCAATATCATTTTATCTTTATTTGAGTGTGATTTAACTATTTAAGTTGCTGCTGCATTTTGCTATATGGGCCACAGAGCAAGCTCTCTTGAAGATAATTACTAATAGAAATTAAAATTTACTGGACCCGTGTGACAAAGGGGGCTAAGCTTTCACAAGACTTATATGACAGGGGGTGCAAAAATATAAAATCAATTAATTTATACTTGAAAACTTAGTGCATCTCATGAAATTTCCAAATTACAGGGGGGCAAAATCCCAACTTCGCACCCCTACTGCCTCCGCGCTGAATAGCAACGTTAGATAATTTGCAAGTAAGGGGCTGGAAAATTACCTAACAGATGTGTTCTTTGTAAAAGTGACTCTGAATCAGTTCTGCACCTTTTTTTCAGAATGTCCATATTATCAAAACCTCAGGTTACTGGTAAAGAATAATTCCATTTTAGCTGATTTCGAGGTGACTGATCCATTTCCTTCTAAACCTGGATCCCTGGTTGAGGAGGACAATGTTCTGAGTTCTGACAAAAACAAGGGAAATATGGGGTATTACATTCTTCATTCTATGGCTGGAAAGATGTGATCACATCTTCAAGGGCTCTCTTAAACAGCCTTCAGAACTGTTGCAAGAAATACTCATAGATTGCCAACCGATGAATTCTTAATCCCTAGCTAGGGCACAGAGAGAGTCTAATTTTCTCTTCTTTCATTTCTTTCCTTTCTTTATTTTTGGGCCTTTTCTTTTACTAGTATCGTTTCAGGGCCTTCAAACTTCAACTTAGATTCTTTTAATTAGTTTTTTATGTAATTTTCTTTTTTACTTTCGGCAATTTAGCAGCTAACTAAATACCATGCCTATACCATTACTGTAACTCAAAACCTTTTCATTTCCAATATTAAGATGAGGGTCTGACCCTTATTTTTAAGTCGAAAAAGAAAAACAGTTGCTCCTGATAATTGATTTTCATTAGGATGCTATGTACTAAGTTTGATGCACCATGTGTTTTCTAAAAAATAAGTGTGAACTTATGTTAATAATTTGTTATGCCACATAGATTTGATCTGCAACACAGTTAGTGTATTCTTTCTAATATTGTTTTAACTTTTGTTTTGTAGTCTACAATAAATACTATTTGGGTGGGTCTATGCACCGATTAATTCAATTGAAATTGATGTATGTTTTCACATTTCGGTCCAAACAAATGCAAATAATGGTCTCCATCCTCTTGAAATTCTCGTTCATGTTGCCATTCTTGTTCAGCAACCATTGGAGCCCCTTGTTCGAGTGCATCCGCATACATGGCTTTGATTCTGTTGAAAGCCGTACTGCATACTGGACAATTGAATTGCGCACCAGAATTCAGGTTTTCTCCAGTTTTGCGCTCTGACTCTGCTTGGTGTAGAAAAAAGGAGTAGAAGAATTCAGATTTTCTCTAGTTTACTACGTTGTAATTTGTTTGATTTTTCAAAAATGAAACTAGGTGGCGCTCTCACTTTTTTCGAAAAAAAGGTGAGGAACAGGAGTGTCGGCAGGATCTGGATATTGGTTTCGATCAGTGGTGGAGATGGTCTTTCATCCATTATGTGAAAGAGTTCTGAAATGAGCTCCTCTGTTGGAACAACAGAAGACAGTGAATCCTCAAGGCAAGGAAGTGCAGCAGCCGTGTCGTTCAGTCATAGAGATTGAGCACCGGAAGGTACAGGGAAGAGGTGTGAGAGGTCGTTCCCAGTTTCATCCATCTTTGAAAGACTGTAATGGCTCCTGAATAAGATAGGAACAATAAAGAATTCAATTAGTGAATTATTTTGAAATTGCTTTTCATACAAGTTGAATAAATTATCAGTAATTTACGAAACTAGGTACGTGTCCCTGCAATTAAGATAGAACAAGAGAGATGCAAAAACATTGACACAAATAAAAAAGCTTCATCATTAAACTTGGGTTAAATTTTTTTTAGTAATATAAGATTAGAATTAAAAGAAGAATTCAGTTTAGGTAATTAAAATTTCACAATATAATATCAGAATCAGCCAACCAACAATTAATTAATGTCGTATCTATGTTAACTTCTTCGTCCAAAGCCCTGAAGGTATGACAGATAAGACGAGAAGTTATAATAATTGTTCCCCATCTGCAATATACATTTTTTTTTAAGATAAAATGGGGTCAAGTCTTCCAACTTATTTTTAAATTAAATGTCTATAAAGATCTTTCAATTGAGATGCATTGTTCCAATATACAAATTTGTTTATGAAAGATCTTCAACCGAGTTTTGAACCTGCGACCTTTCACTCAAAAAGTCAAAGTGAATTGTTTTTTGTCACTAGACCAAGAGTTGGTTCTCAAACAAGACTACTGTTGTACACTTAATTGTATGCGTCTTAAACTCCTTGGCTCGATCCATGGCCGATCCAATTCAATCCGATCCGTCCAATTTGATCCAATCCGTGCACAAAGGAGTTAGATATGGACCATATGGTATCATTCCCAAAAGAGAAGGAGATTAAAAAACGTTAGTTAATCTATTCATAAATGGGCCAAGTAAGCTAAGTTTGGAACTGATAACTGATAAGGTTGGGTTAAAGCCGAAGTAAGCAATGGATGGAGAAGCACAGTCTGGCTATGCTATTTTATAATTTTGTTTTTCTTTTTACATTAAGTGTTATTATTATTTTATATTTTGAAATGTAAAGGCCCGTAACTTTTCATGTATTCAAAACTAAAGCAGTCTTACATTTAAATGCAGAAGCCCAAATCAGGGTCCAGAATAAAATAAAAATCTCCACCCACTGAAAAAAACATGCGTCTCCTTATTTGTTTTATTTTTCAAGAAAAATTTTTTTGAGCAAAAAATAGGGATCGGTCCCCATCTTCTATTAATTAACAATTGAACATGTTTTAGCCAGGTGCTAAAAGTTAAGAGAAGAAAATTACAAAGTTAAAACAAAGTAAAAAAAAATATTTGTAAACCTCAAACCAAACGGAGAATAGCCATCCGATGAATATCTGTTCCACCAGTGCACTTGTCGGAACAACATTATCTGAGAAAATCCTGGAACACCTATCTCTCCAAATTACAAAGCAAGGAATTACCATGATTTCTCTATGTGATTTTGGTGCATAGGTGTATGTTATGAACTGAAGATTTGACGTGAAATGTAGATCGGAGAAGAACGGAGAGAATTCACTTGCTTTTTGCACTGATTCAGTAAAGAATTGGCAAGTATTGAAGAGGTCGTGTACTGTCTCCTCGTCAGAAGTGCATAAAGTGCAGATATTAACCATTTGCCATCCTCGTTTCTTCAATTTATCAACCAAACTGATTTTATTTTGAGCCATTTGCCAAGTGAAAATCATCATGCGTGGAGGGATGTTTGATTTCCACAAGTGGAACCAAACAGAGCTGACTTTAGGAAATGATTTTTGAAAAATGTAGACGGACTTGACTGAAAATGTGCCATCTATTTTGAAGTTCCACCTAAAAAGGTTCCTGTTTGCGGTGGACAGAGTTGTGATGGAGATGCATTGTGCCAACCAAGACCACTGCATTGAGGCCGAATGAGAGATCTGTAGCGATTGTCGAAAAAAACTGTCATTGTTGTGCCATTTGGCTACAAACTTGGATAAAGTTATGTCCCTATCCAGAGTGAAACTGAATAGGTCTTCCAAGACATATACAAGTCCTAAACCCCAAGTGGTGCCAAAAGAGTATAGTTTTTCCATTACCAAGAGTAGCTGAGATCATTGTACCAAAGAGAAGGGCAATATATTGGAACAAGTTTTTCAGTGGATTGGATTCAGGATCCGTAGAAATTCTGTTGTTTTGGAGTGCAGCAATCAAACAAGTCCACAAATTATTTTTCGAAGAAGTCCATATCCACAGCCATTTTGCTACAAGTGCCATGTGCATTTCATGGAGATTGAGTATCCAAGCCGCCTTGTTTTTTTTTTTGGCTACCGACTATGAAAATAGTGGAACTATATATGAGTACGAGATATTTCCCTGGTGGTATTAAAAAGAAAAAGGAAAGAAAAATAAAAATGAGTACCAGATTAACTGGTTTAAGCGTTTCTAAAAACTAGATGACAATATTGAACAAAAATGGACGTCGTTGAATCAAACTTATATAAGGCCTAGTTATTGGTTGACTCAGAGACCCATTGTGTAAGTTCTAAAAATCCGCTCAAAGGATTTACTGTGAAAATTGTGACAGTGTTTTGGCTCGTCATTTTGTAGCACGTCTCCTCACTGACCTCACACTTTTAATGAACATACGGTACTAACGCACTATTTTTATGAGTGGAAAAATATGCTGTATATTCCATATATGTCATTTATTTCGTGGCTGGATGAAACTTACATATATGGTGAAAAAAATCTTAAGTGGTGAAATTGGGAGGTGCTTTGGGCAACGGAGTTTTTTTTAGGAGCAACGTAATTTATTTCGAAATGACCAAAATCACCCTTCTAAAATTTACTAAATTCGTTGGTATTTCTCCTACTGAACCGCGTCTATCCTCTCCTCACCTCTGTAGTGAATTTTGAATTTTGTAATCCCTCAAACTTGACCAGCGATAAAAGGTATATTTATAATTTTGTTTTTCATTATTTTACCATAGGAATTTGTTGACAAATAAGTCAAAATATTAAATATATACTAAAGTCAATAGAATTTAACCACTGATCCCATCATATATAATGGACGAACAGTATTCAGTTCTTTCATTATTTTGGACGTTATTTTTTTAAAAATTAAAAGTTTACGAAACTTTAATGTTTAAGGGCTCTATAGCAAGCAAAGAAAGGTGTAAAACATTTATGCACAAAAAAAGTTAATGCATATGTCAATAAGGATTTTCCGTGAATGATATCATATGTGACTAAGATAGAGGAGAAACAAATATTCTTTAAGCGAAAATCAGAAAGGGAAAGCACAATTAAGAAACTTAAATAGGGAAACAAATCTTGATTGATGTTAAGGACAATTTAGACATTTAGGAAAAAAAATATGTTGCTCTAAGAAAAAAATCGGTTGCCCAAAGCACTCCCCGTGAAATTTATTCCACCTGTTCCAATTAATGTGTCTGTTGCCGATTTTTTACTTGAATTAATTTTAAGTGCCTCTACTTTAATGTCAATATTTGAAATCAAAACAGAATACTCAAATCATGTAATAGTAATTAATTACTCTGAATCCTTAATGAACCGGGAGTAACATGCGCTTTAATTATAAATCTTATTAAGATATATGATTAATCAGTAATCACTAATTAATTTTTCATTTTTTTTATAAATTTGACCGGGTATCATCAGCACGTGAGATATATTTTTAGGATATGGCTATTATTCAGGAATAGGCATGACAAATGTTTCCTTAATCAAGTAATAACACTATGCTATCCCCTTGTCCTAACCACTCATATACATAATTCTGGTATTTTCATGAGATGATAATGGACATGCCTGCATATAAACAAAACAAGTAAAATAATAATAATAATAATAATAATAATAATAATAATAATAATAATAATAATAATAAATAAATAAATAAATAAATAAATAAATAAAAACAAGCAACAAACCGTAAAATGTCTTGTTTTACATAAAATAGAAGACTTCACTAATTTACACATTACAGATTTTGATAGCTGTCCTGATCATTTTTGGAATATTATATCTGCATATATGTTACACGCAAACACTTCAAGAAACTTTAATTTAATTTAATATTATCACACCGTAAACTATATGCAAACAATATATGGCGACATGTATAATATGCAATTTACTCGCATGTATTATCTATCATATATACAAAGCTAGCCACCGCCGCTTCTATAACCAACGATCTACAAACAATATATGCATGGCTACAACCAGAGTGTTGGAGCCTTGGAGGGAGTACACTTTTACCCATATCTATGGCGACATACAAAAGCAAAAGTACTCAAACATGATGAACTGAATACATTTTTTCAGAATGTTCTCGAACCTCCTTGAGAAAAGATATTTTCCTAGAAATATCAAGATAAGCATGCACATATGGTTCATAGGAACCACTTTGAATATGGTTGATCTAAGCATATATAAATATTCCGTAAACTCAAAAATTTCACACTCAGATGGACATCAACAAAACTTTTTCCTTCATCGATCTCATTTGATGAAAGAATAGTTTGGAAATACCTTGTCACTATATAATATAATCAAATTAATTAATCTTAGTAATTCAAGAGAGGACGAAAGATTGAAGGGGGATAAAATTAAAGATGTTATTGAGAAAAATTCGAATCTGAAAAACAACAACTGCTTTCTACAAAAAGAAATTAATCAGTAACGATATCTGAAACCACAGCAAAGGAATAGACATGAAACTTTTTCCATATCGTTTCCTAATCTCACAACCGCAGTCAACTCACACAAATCAAAAGAGCTGTCACATAATTAAGGGAAGAAAGAAGAATTAAGAAAAACTCACAACTATTGATGTTTCAATCTAACCATACATACAAGCTGCAAATCACAAAAGTTTCTTCCGTCTAAAGTCTAAACTCTTTCACCTTTCCTTCCATTTGAACCTTTTCTCTTCCTAGATTCCTTATTCCTACCTCTTTCACTGCTGATCGGGACTGTCGAAGCGTACACATCAGCGATCGGACGGTAGCGCTTGTTCCTCCTCCACAAAACCTCATCATCGTCCGCCACATCATCCAGAGGGTCTCGTACCGCTGGTGCTGGGGCATTAACAGACTGGGTCGATGACGGGGACGAGACCAAGGAATCAGCAGAAGCAATAGGCCCGGTGCTGTCGCTGAGGTGGATCAGCTGCTCGGCCACTGTTAGTTCCTCCTCGGTGAACCGAGGACCGGGATCGTCCCGTCGGAGCCTGATCAGATTGAGATTTTGTTGTGGGGAGCGCAGAAGGGGTTTTGCTTTTGCTTTCTCCATTTTTTATCTTTGCGTTTAATATTTTTCTTAATTTCTAAGGATTTAATTTGATGGAGTCTTAATTTTGTGCAGGTGGGATGGGTTGCGTTGGTTCGGACAGGGGGTGCCGCAGGAAGAGTCTAATACGTTAGGTGTCTCGCGGCACATTATAATAGTTTTTTAATAATGGATCAAATTTAGACCCGGTTTTTTACTTTTTTTTTTCTTTAATCTGTAGGCTAGGCCCCCAGGCTTTTATTCAAAAAAAATTTTGGTTTACAAACAATTGAACCAAGTTGAATTTATCTTGTATCGATGTCTAATATCAAGTATAGTAAGAATCAATGTATTGGTCTGAATGGTCTGTACAAATTTTGTAGATTGACTAGGGAGACTTGGTGATTGGAGAAGAGGATCATGATTCATGGGTTGACTCGGTTGATCAGAGAAGAGGAACATGCGTTTTGTTGACTTGGTGGCTCACAGAAGAGGGTCTTGTGCATTGTGCTGACTTGGAATGAGAGGCTTGAAAAATGGCTGTATATGACATAAGCCGCACAATTTGTGCTTGAATATGTATCTACTCAGCAATGGTGTGTTAATGCGTTGGATTGATAAAGATTTAACTAAAACAATTTTATTATTTAATAATCATTTATTAGTGATCAATCTAAACTAAATGATTATTTATTGTTACGGATTAAATTTTTAGTATTATACTTGCCACAATATACATTTTTTTTTACCAACAACTTAATTACATACTAGGAATCCTACGAATCATCCATCATGGTTTGTTAATTTTTTATAGTTTAAATACTATATCAATTTTACATACCATATCAATTGTGGTATTTAATATTATATATCCATCACACCACTATAAAAATTCACGTAAGAACTTCGTCAAAGAAAAAAAAAACCTTTAAGTTTCATATTTTTATCCTCAAATCATTTTAAATGTAAATAATGGAAGAAATTCTTCCAAAAATTAAAAAGAAGTGTCGGAGAAAACAATTCAAGTAATTACTATTATGCATCAACCAAATACATAAATGATTCCGTTTTACATGTTCATATAAGAGACCCAAACTAAAGAAAAAGTGATATCACATTTTTCTATATTGGGTAACAATACTATTGTTTTTTTATTCCTTGTACTTTACAAGAAACTTGCCAACAATTATTGTCAATTAATATATATAATCAAATACTTATTTATTTTCGTTGGCATAAGGGAAGTAGACACTGGAAAGGGTCCTAATTTGATGCTATATATTCATCAGTGGCTTACTTCGCACTTTAGGCCAATAAGATCTTTAAATTTAGAATTTTTGTCAGGTCAAATATAGTTTAACTTTTGATCAAGTCGGGTTCAAGTCATTACCAGCTTTTCATCCAGTCAGTCTTAGGCGCCTATAGCTTGATCAGGTTTGTTTTGTGTTCAATTTCTGGCTAAAGCTTTACAGATAATCGAATTCTTTCGGATTTGGTTCTCAAAAAAGTTTCTTGTCATGGACCTTTCAAGAAAGTCAGTTTGGGTCGAATCAAATTTTGATCAATCCAATCTGGTCAGCATGTCCGTACCTCGTGGGGGTTTTAGTTCTACTAGTGCCTATCCAGAAAATATTATGCAATTTTCTTTTGATCAGATTCTGAGTGTACGTGGAAAGAATAATAAGCTTTGTATACCTAACATGGCTCTTAATTGATTTTAACATCCTTGGATGATGTGACATATATAAAGTCATTAACAATAGTGTGTAAACTAGACCAATTGGAACAGGATCTACTTATAATTCTGTTTCCTTAATTTACTGAAATATGAAATTTTATTTGTAAGAGGGAATAACTGTAAAATTGTGTAAAATCAAATATCTTTGTTTCTATTTTCTACGAGTGCTGGATATATTCCATAGGAGCACGTGATGGATCTGTTGGTATTTGGTACAATTAAGATCAAAAGTTATTACTGCCAGATTCCCTGCTCTCCAGTTTCGAGAATTAATTACTGATTAGACTGTGTGTTTGAATCAACATATTTATGGATATAACATAATTGCTTTTCCACCTAAAAAAGGAAGAACAATTAAATTTTGATCTCAAGTCCTTGCAGTGATGCTACCTCCTGCTCAGCTTACTGGTACCAGGTTGTTACTGAGGATTGTAATGTACAGAAAAACTAGTTGTCAAAAAGATCGGTATGATGATACTTGCAGGTACACTGTGGTACTGGTCGGTGATTTTTGGGTAGGGACGTAGGGTTATTAACTTATTTACTAATGAGATCATTATGCACAACATAGACATATGTTCAGACTTCAGAATGCTTTGTTTTGTAGAGTTAGTGTACACTGGTTACCGCTCCAGGCTACCAATCCTGTTATTTTAGAGTTAAGACGTCGTGCTACGTCATGCTGGGTTTCAAGTTGAGAAGATTAAACCAAGGTTTAGGTTCATTTACCCTTTCTTATTATATTTTTCCTCATTTTTTCTAATCTTCACAAAGTCATATCTAGGAACTTTTGTTTAATTAGAGCAGGTGTAGTTGCTCTTTCAAATAAAGAAAATGGGAACGAATATAAATTTCAACCAAAAATCCACCATGCATATCGCAACGAAGATTAATCCAAGATTTATATATGTTCAGAATGCTTTGCTTTCTGGAGTTAGTGTTCACTGGGTACCATTGCATGCTTGTACCAATCCTGGTATCCTATAGAGTTTAATACGTACATAATTGAAAAATCTTCACATAGATTTAAAATCTTTGGGGGCAAGCCCCCCTACTGCTTCTGCCCCTGGTCGGAACTTGGAAGTGTCAAGTGTGTTTTGAAGTGTAGTGAATAAGAATTAAATAGCTTATTATTAAACAAGGATGTTGAATAAGGGATGGTGAAGAATTACTTATCCATACTTTGAGATGTTGTTTGGATTGTTAGCTAAGAATAAGAACAAGGGAAAAAAAAATATAAAATAATGATTTGTTATTTGGATGGTTACCTACTAATATTTTGTTGGAACTAGAATAATTAAAAGTCCGAATAGCTAATTTGGTTTGTTCTGATAAAATTAGTAATTCCGAATAAGACCTCATTCCAAGGTTCCAAACATGGCAAGCTTAAGATCAATGAAATATCTGTATGAATTGCGTGTTTCATGGGCTATCATTAAGTATCACTAAAAAGAAAACAAATTAAACTGAAAAAAATTACTAAATAATATCTATCCTTCTGAGTTTTTTTTCAAATGCTTGCGCTAGTTATTTTATATGAATTGTGTGTTTATTTGGCAATTTTAAATATTGTAATTAATTTGAATTATTTAAGTTAAATAAAAAATTTCGTTCTTTTTCTTTTATGTTAACAATATATAAACCATGTAATGTCCTGATTAATGAATAAGAGAGAGAAAATCATTAATTAGTTTAGTAAACTCTTGTCTTTTTACTCTGTTTCTTTCTTGTGATGGCTAGGATTTCTTAAATAAACAAGTTTGATGCTTGTTTTTCTTCCAAAAAAAAAAACTTTATACATAACAATTTAGTTTGGTACGTTCATTGTGACAAACCTAATAATCATGTCTTTTGTACTTTCATGATATATATTTTTTTGCTATAAATTGTCCACCTAGCTACGGCTTTGGCAAATGAAATAATCGTCATTAATCACCTTAATATATTAACATACTTAAAATGTTGTTTGTAGGAATTCCACCGTTAATATAAAAAATAAAATATTAGAGGAAATCAATTAAGTTATAGCAATTTCATGTTGAATTCGACATGTCAATCAAAATAGAGGTCAAGACTTGCACAGGAAAGTTTCTGTCTGCTATTTCCTTGGGGCTCCGTTTTTTAATTACAGTCCAGCTGGTAATGAGTTTACAGAGATGAGGTCCAGGTCTGGCGTTTTGTTTTGGTTTCTTGATTGAAGGGTTTTTAAAACAACCCTTGGAGCCCTTGTTTGTGTGGATCCGCATATGGCCGAACACAGATTTGTCATTACCCTTGGCACAAGCTGGACACTTGACTTCTCCACCAGAGTTCAAATTTTCCGCATCTAATCTTGAGGTGTCCGTCACAATGGAAGCCGGCGGGAACAGTAAGAACATGCAAGTACCTCAGCTTGAGAGTACTGGTGTCGAAAGTGCACAGGGAGCAGGCAGAATCAAGAAAGAAAGTTGATTAAAAACAATGTATTAACTAGCTAGGGTTAACAAAATAAAAATTGAGAATAGTAACTTGGTAAGTCGTCAGCGAGAACGTGAAACTTGCGGTTTAATAAGGTTATTATAACAATATTAATAGTGTACTCTGGTCGTAAATTTAATTGAATCCACCTCAATTATATATGCCTCCTGGTTTCCAAGAAAAAGGATATTGATATAATGTCGTCATGTCAATTTCTAAATTAATCTGGATGAATATCCCTATTCTATTAAATAACTTCTAGTCCGTTTATAAGTTGAATTATATTATGATCTGGCCCTTAAAAAAATAATACTATATATTATGATCCATCTGCTCCTCATCTGACCCCTTTACTATTTTCTATTATCTTTTTAGAATATTTTGTCCTCTCTTCTATGTGGAAGTGGAATATATTAATATAATTGCGTTGCGATAATTTTGTGAAAAATCAAATTAACTTGATTAATGATAAGCAGTCTAAATACTGATACATATAATATTTTTTCAAATTATTTACTACTGCTTTTGTGTAAACGAGTAAAATCATCATATTTATTCGTTGGGTGAAAGATGTGTATACATGTTACCAGTGACATATTAAGTTGGTCTTCTGGCTATAAAAAAAAGGACGGATTAAATTCGTCCGGAGTGTGTCGTAAATATTATAAGATAATTTCGACACACATATTTTTTTTTTTTTTTGAAAATAAGATAGGAATCAAGCTCTCAAATTTATTTTGAAATTAAATATCACAAAGAACTCCAATCAGATTTCGAACCCACAACTGCATTTGCTCTTTGCCACTAGATCAATATATGATTCTCATACACACATTGTATATATCACCTTATCAGCTCACGCCTCTAATTACCGTATGTAGCACCTCTGTATTTTTTTTTTTTCAGCGTTTTCGCATAATATGTGGCAGTGCTAGGCCAGACTCATTAAATTAAATGTAAAGTTTGGAATAATTTAGATGTTCACTATTTACTAATTACTATCATGTTGTTACATGTGCGATAGCTTGGTTTCCCACCTCTACCTTCCACTTACCACTATAAACGCAATTAATTGCACAAGCAGAACAAGTGTTAACTAAATTTCTCTATCCTCCTGCTCCCGTGCATATATTGTACTCACTTTCTCAATAATTTGAGGTTTATTTATTGGGTGTTTGCTATGCATCAATACTCATCTATATTATAGAGTGAAAAAAATTATTTGGATGGAATGCTTCTGTTCTGTATGTACATTACCGGAGTCGGGAGATTTGTGTGCACCCAATAGAAAATGGAATTCACAAAACCAACTTAGCTCCTTCATTGGGCTTCATTTGGGCCATGTTTTAGGCCTTCGGCCTAAGGGAAGAGGACAGAGGACATGGGCCCACTTTACCACTTTTCCACCTATACTTTAGTCCATGTTTCGAGAAAGTTTAATATGCACCATAGTGCATAGAGCATTCCGTGCACCACGGACTATTTCGGAAATATTTTTATAAATTGACAAATTTAATTTAACCAATCTAATCTACATATTGAAATCTCATACCAAACCAAAATTTACAATTTTTGAGATTTTATTACTATTTTTTCGAATTTTTAAAAACATGTCATTTTTGGAATATTGTACTATTTACAATTTTCCAAAAATGGCATGTATTAAAAAATTCGAAAAAAATAGTAATAAAATCTCAAAAATTGTAAAATTTGATTTTCTATGAGATTTCAATATGCAGATTAGATTGGTTAAATTAGATTTGTCAATTTACAAAAATATCCACGAAAAAGTCCGTGGTGCACGGAGTGCCCTATGCACTATAGTGCATATTAAACTTCCTCCCATGTTTCATGCATGACCGAAATTTTAAAAAATAGTATTAAATTAATATAATATATTAAAAATAATATCAATATAATAAGTTTAATATAAATAGTATCACGAGATCGGAATCCAGGATTCCGAACGTTAGATCGGAATCCAGGATTCCGATCTAAGCTTTGATCGGATTCTGAGTTTCCGATCTAAGCTTAGATCGGAATCCGAGATTCCGATCTTAGCTTTTTAATTTTTTTATATATTATTTATTTATTTATTTATTTATTTAATTTATTAATTAGTTAAATAATTAGAAAAATAGATAATATATTGTAAAAATATTGAAAAAATATGGAAAATATCAGGAATAATTAAACTAAATTTTATATGTAATTTAGTATTTTTTGGGAAAATTAAAATTTTTTTCCTTTTATTAGTTTATTAATTAGTTAATTAATTAGAAAAATAGATAATATATTCTAAAAATATTGAAAAAATATAAAAAAATCAGGAATAATTAAAAAAATTTTATATGTAATTTAGTATTTTTTTTTTGAAAAATTAAATTTATTTTCCTTTTAATTAATTTATTTAATTAAATATAAATTTAATTATTTTATTTAATTAAAAAATGAATAATTAAGTATAAATTTTTAATTAATTTAAACAACCATTTGATATGCGTCCCGGATGTCGTCCTCTGTATATATTATTTTCATATTATATATTAAACAATCATATCGAGTCTCATGATCAAGGAAGCACTTTCTGGATTGCGTTAGAAAGGAATCACACGATATTGATGTTTTACTGAGACGGAGAAGAAAGACTAAATTCACTTGATTTACTGCATTTCTATTTTTAATGATTAATTTATGATTTTAAAAACATTTTTTAAATGATTAATTCATAAAAAAAAACATTTTTAGTAGCTTAGAGTGGTTTTTAGGTTTGCAAACTTTCAAAGTGGATTTTGGAGGTCCAGAGAGCGTTTTTTGGCCTCGAAAATGGTCGTTACGGGGTTTTACCCCGGTAACATGTGTAGATCTCGACGCCAGCTTTCCGGAATGTCCTCGATCGCCCCAAACGGACCTTTCTATCAAAAGTTAAGCCTGTTTAAAGTTTTAATGTTCAAATTATGCCTTTGTATCCCTGCAAATGCATAAAGAATTAATAAAACTTTGAACATTCTGAAAGGATTATGCCTTTGTATCCCTGCAAATTCTGAAAATTTATAATCTTTTTTAAATGGTACAATTCATTTAATTAAATAAGTTATAAAAATTTATAATCCTTTTTAAATGGTACAATTCATTTAAATGGTACAATTCATTTAATTAAATAAGTTATAAAAATTTATATTTTAATTAAATAAGTTATAAAAATTTATATTTTAATTAAATAAATTAATTAAAATGAAAATAAATTTAATTTCCCAAAAAATACTAAATTACATATAAAATTTAATTTAATTATTCCTGATTTTTTCCATATTTTTTCAATATTTTTACAATATATTATCTATTTTTCTAATTATTTAACTAATTAATAAATTAAATAAATAAATAAATAATATATAAAAAAATTAAAAAGTTAAGATCGAAATCTCGGATTCCGATCTAAGCTTAGATCGGAAACGCTGAAGCCGATCAAAGCTTAGATCGGAATCTTGGATTCCGATCTAACGTTCGGAATCCAGGATTCCGATCCCGTGATACTATTTATATTAAACTTATTATATTGATATTATTTTTAATATATTATATTAATTTAATACTATTTTAAAATTTTTCGGCATGCATGTGGTAAATTGACCGAAAAATTTAAAAATAATATTAAATTAATATAATATATTAAAAATAATATCAATATAATAATATTTTTTTAAATAGTATCACAAGATCGGAATCTGGGATTCCAACCGCAAATACGGAATCTCGGATTCCGAGCTTAGCTAAGATCGGAATCCCGGATTCCGATTTTAGAATTTTCCATTTTTTCCGACCGAGTCCCTTTGGCCTTTTCTTCTTTTTCGTATTATTTTGTTTTTTATTTTACTTTTGTTTATTTTGTTTTATTTTGAACTTAGAAGAAGTATGTTTTTTATTTTACGCCGTGTTTTCGTTTTAATGTTTTATTTGTTTTTTATTTTACTTAATGTCTTTTCTTTTTTCGTTTTATTTTGTTTTTCATTTTACTTTTGTTTATTTCATGATTTATCTATATATATATATATATAGAGAGAGAGAATGGATATAGTACACTAATGTGTATTGAGGCAATATGCACAGCAGTTTTGTGACATCAGATCTCTTCAATATTTGTGCAAAACATTTAGATGAGAGGCTGAGATAGAGACGCTGATATCCTGATCTCTCCGTTAGTTTTTAATTTTTTTCCATCTGTCTCCTTAAATCCACAATACCCACGGCTCTTGACAAAATCAAATCCAAATCATAGCCGCTGCCTCTGTACGACCCCTGCCTTCTCTCTCCACCGCTGCCTCCACGCTCCGCCGCTGCCTCTTCTACCTCCTCTCGGAGAAGTTCGATGAACTATTGGGCTCAGCTCTAACACGATCGACACAACTCTCCTCTCTCTCTCTCTCTCTCTCTCTCTCTCTCTATCTCTCACTCATCTTTAGCTTTCTCCTTCCGTCGATCTAGCAGCACTTGGATCAATTTTAACCGTAGACTAGATCACAGAGATTTTAAGGCAATTGAGCAATTCTCTACCACGACTTCCCATCGCTTCAGTTTTCACCTATTCATTTGGAGTAGGGCCCGCTATCTTCTTCAAAATTATCATTTTATACATCCCAAACATTACTGATAAAGGTTAAATCGTCAAATTATATTTATTAATTGTACTCGCGTACTAGTCTATGGTAAAGGTCTAATTGTACTCGTTTTATATTTTTTTTATTAATTAACTTTTAATTACACTTGTTTACTGGTCTATGGTAAAGGTCCAAGCATAAAATTATGCATATTAGGTAAAGGTCAACAAGATTATTTGGCATATCATAATTGAGATTGAGTGCTCCCACATCGATCGATTCTATGGTCGTAGAAAATTGAGCACCGAACTAATTATTGACAATCAAGCACTGGGATAGTGAAATTTGAGGGACGAAATTGACACTAGAGCAAATTGGCAACCAAAATTGAACAATAAAAGCACAAATTAGACATAATTGAGGAGAAATTAATGGGGAATTACCTGTCACCACTGATTTAAACTCTCGTAGAAACTAGGATTTTCTTACGATAAGGGAACACAGAGAGAGATGTGACGGCTCAGTTAAGCCGGAGCAGCCGGAGTAGCAAAGATGCTCAGCCTACGTTATGATTTTCATTAAGTAGGAGGAGAGAGCGAAGGGGTTATGAAAGCATGAATGAATTAATGTCGAGTTTGGTGTAGTCGTGTAGAGAGGAGACGTGGTAGCAGAAGAGGGGTGGTGAGATAAGCAGATGGGAAACCTCATGAGAGAGAAGGGTTCGACAGAGCTACGGAGGAGAAAGAGGTGCGAACGGAAAAAAAAATTAAAACTAACGGAGAGATCGGGAAATCAGCGCCTCAATCTCAGCCTCTCATCTAAATGCTCTGCACGAATATTGAAGAGATCTGATGTCACAAAACTGCTGTGCATATTGCCTCAATACACATTAGTGTACTATATCCATTCTCTATATATATATATATAATTAATATTTTTAAAATGATTCAATTTTACTTGTATGTAGGGTTTTTCAAAATGGACACGACACATCATGAGTACGGAATTGGCACGACACGATCGTGTTATCGTATCGTGTTGGTAATCTTGAAAAATTAATACAATTTGACATGGCACGACTAACACACAAGTACAGTTATAATTTGAATTTTAATATAAAATCAATTTAAATAATTTGATAGAAAGTACAATTATAATTTGAATTTTAATATAAAATTAATTTAAATAATTTGAAAGAATGTACAGTTATAATTTGAATTTTAATATAAAATCAATTTAAATAATTTTTTTAGAAAAATAATTTAAAAGAAGAAGTATGTTTATGATGCTATTTATGATAATGTTAAAAATTAAATACGTGTTGTCGCATCGTGTTAGTTCGTGTTCGTGTTGTGTTGCTTGTTAGTCGTGTCGTGTCAATAGAACCCAATTTACCATCGAAGTTCCGACTTGCTCACCGCATTTAATGAAACCACCCAATCCGAAAAATTTAATTTAATTGTGTTAGTCGTGCCGTGTCAAATTATGTTAATTTTTCAAGATTACCAACACGACACGATAACACGATCATGTCGTGCCAATTCCGTACTCGTGCTATGTCGTGTCCATTTTGAAGAACCCTACATACAAGTAAAATTGAACCATTTTAAAAATATTAATTAATTATATATATATATAAATCATGAAATAAACAAAAGTAAAATGAAAAACAAAATAAAACGAAAAAAGAAAAGACATTAAGTAAAATAAAAAACAAATAAAACATTAAAACGAAAACACGGCGTAAAATAAAAAAACATACTTCTTCTAAGTTCAAAGTAAAACAAAATAAACAAAAGCAAAATAAAAAACAAAATAATACGAAAAAGAAGAAAAGGCCAAAGGGACTCGGCCGAAAAAAATGGAAAATTCTAATATCGGAATCTGGGATTCCGATCTTAGCTAAACTCGGATTCCGGGATTCCGATCTTAGCTAAGATCGGAATCCGAAATTCCGTATTTGCGGTCGGGATCCTAGATTCCGATCTTGTGATACTATTTAAAAAAATGTTATTATATTGATATTATTTTTAATATATTATATTAATTTAATATTATTTTTAAATTTTTCGGGTAAATTGATTAGGCCCCGTTCAACATATTTTGGTTTTAAGGCTGAGCCTAGCGGACCAAAATCTGATTTCCAGTTTCATTGGTTTTACAGACCAGACGACCAGTCCGATAGAATATCTAAAAACAATGTAAGAAATAAACTAAACTAAAAAAATACGAAATAGGAAATTTCTTGAGACAAAGATAATATGCAAGAACGTTTTAAATATTGGATATTAGATGCTAAATATAGGCGTCAGTTGAGAAAGGAATACAGTAGTGAAGACCCATGCACTAAAAGGTCACCAGTACACAGATTCAATATAGTAGATGGCTGCATCCACTGTTTTGCATGGTCATTTCGTAGCATGTCTTTGCACACTTTCATGTGTGCTTTGCAGCCCCTAGTTTTATGAATAGCAAAGTAAGATGAATATTGCAAGTTCTTCTTTTTCTTGGAAAAATTGAATCTTAATTAATTCTTTGCAAAAAAATCTTAAATGCTGGAATTGATTCAATATGTTGTAGTGTGTCTATGGGTTTATTTGATTTAATTTTGTGCTTATGCTTAAATTTCGATATTTGAAATTTTGAATTTCAAACTAGACTATCAAAATCACATAATAGGAATTGTTTACTCCGAATCCTAAATGAAATAGAAGTAAAATGTGTGGCTTCTCGTTTCTTAATTATTTGAAGAGATCATTTGCAAAATTAGCACTTCATTTTATAAATCTACATATGATTAATCACTAATTAATGTTTTATTTTGGTCTCATGAACACGAGAGATATTTTATGATATGCTCAATTATTCATCAATAGCCATGACAAATGCTGCTTTAACCACATAACAACTATATTCCAACCCCTTTACTTATACTTAACCTAGTTCTTAACACTCATATAAAAATTTCTGGTATATGATTTCGTGAGATAATAATGGATCGACATGCTCCCTGTTTTAATTGAAGGGAAAAAAATGTAAAATTTAATAAAAATAAAACAAACTACGTACGATCCTAGGTCCTAACATTATTTCTTGTTTTATGTAAATATATAATTGTTTTTTTCCCCTACTTGTTTCCAAAAAAAATTGTAAATATATAAAACACTTCACTAATTTATACATAATCGATTTTAACATCAACCCTCGTTGTTGGAACATACATATAGTATATATTCATGCTTGTATGTTACACATGGAAACTAATACTTGTGGAACATTTTATTTAATATTATCCTTTTAGAAACTGTAGTCTGTAGGCATATATGTTAAATATTAGCTCTTGTTATATATGAATGTATCTACACATAGCTAGCCACCGAAACTTCAACCAACAATCTAAAAGCTTTCAGAGTGTATGCATGCATGGTTACAAACTCTTCGGATTGTAGGAGACTACACTTGTACACTTATCTATGGCGAGATAATAAAAAAAAAAAAAGGCGCAAATGAACCCATATCTAGCATGATGAACTGAATAGATTTTTTTCAGAAAGGTTCTTGAAGCTGTTTGAACATAGATATTTTCCTAGAAATATTAACATAGCATTCACATATGGTTCATAGGAAATACTTTGAATATGGTTTATCTTATAGTCTAACTATTCCGTAAACTCAAAATTCCACCCTCAAATGAGCATCTAATAACAAACCTTTTTCTTCTCTTTGAAAGAAAAGTTTGGCAATTAATGTATATGATCTTGTTATTGTATAATAAAATTAAGCTTAGTAACTAATTATAAAGTGAAAATGTGTTCGAAAGATTGAGAGGATCCACAAACATGTCAACGCACACACAGAATTGAAAATCAAATCTGAAAACAACAATTGCTTTCTTCACAAAAAAAATAAATAAATATCAACAAGTAATATATAGCAACGATTTTTGAAACCACGGCAAAAGAATATATAGACAGGAAGTTCATTCAATTCAACCACACAAGCAAAGATAGTGTATATATATATATATGTACAAGTTTTTTCTCTATCATTTCCTGATCTCACACCTACACTCGAGCCACAAAAATTAAAAGAGCTAACACAAAATTAAGAAAGAAAAGAAGAAAACAAAGAGAAGAAGTAAAACTCACAGCTTATTAGTTGATCTTTCAACCTAACGATCTAATCATACATACAAACTTTCCTCTCTCTTTCTAAAACTCTTTCAACTTTCCTTCCACTTGAACCTTTTCTCTTCCTACAATCCTTCTTACCACCTCCTTCCACACTGATTGGGACTGCTGAAGCGTACACATCAGCGATCGAACGGTAGCGCTTGCTCCTCCTCCACAAGCCCCCATCATCCTCCGCCACTTCATCCGTCTGTGCCCCTGCTGGGGCGTTAACAGACCGGGTCGAAGACGAGGCCGAGGCCATGGAATTACCCAAAGCAGTAGGCCTGGTGCTCTCGCTGAGGTGGATCAGCTGCTCAGCCACGGCTAGCTCTGCCTTGGTGAACGAAGGGTCAGGATCGCCTCGTTGTGGTCTGATCAGATTGAGATTTTGTTGGGAGGACAGGATGAGGGGTTTTGCTTTTGCTTGCTCCATTTCTTTTCTTCGCGTTTAATAAGGATTTTCTAAGGATTTTGATGGAGACTTATTTTTTAATTTTTGTAGTTGGGAACTTGGGATGGGTTGCGTTTGATTCGGGCAGAGCCAGAGGCAGAGAGCATCCGCGATGAGAGTTAGATATGTTACATTGTCTCGCGGAGTAGTTTAATGTTTTCTGAGAAGAATATTACGTACACCCAGTTTTTTTTAACCTATAGACCAACCGGCTACACGTGCACTTCTCTAATTAAGGGGCATGAGGGCATCGGTTTTATTGTTATTTTTCTACCAAGTAAATTTTTTTTTAAAAAAATGGGCCTTTTAATCAATATTTGTTATCATATTTATATTAAAGCTTTTTTTAAATATATAGTTGCCAACGAGTCAATCAGTTCGAAATTTAATTAATTAGTAATGTGCTTAAATGTACTGTTAATTTAAATAAATTCAATTGTACTTAAAGATGCTCATGTAATCGAACCAGTGTATAAAATTAATTAAAATGTGTGATTTGAGAGCATCACTAGTGGTTCCTGGTTAATGACATTTGCAACTTTAGTTATCGCCAAACAGACCTTCAATAATTTTTTTTAAAAAAAAGGAGTAAACAAGTGTATATACAAAATAGTGGGAAATTGTTTTTTTTTTTCTTTTTTCTTTTTGTTTTTAAGAAAGAGGGAGGTCTTTGCCATTTAACTTTTTCTGAAATTAAAAATGCATGTGGGGTTTGAGGAATCGTATCCTCTGCTCACTTTTAAAGGTGAGCAGAGTGCTAACCTATCATTTGGAGCGTTTGATTAGATCTAACGGCGCAGACTGAGAAGGAGAAAAATCACTCTCTCTTGACCTGATCTGTCCCTGCCCGAGTCTAAAAATTAATGTCTCCGATTTTGTCCATCCGGCCAATGGCCATCCCCATAACCTCTCCCCGTTCCATTCCTCCACTTCTCCCACTTTCTTCTCTCCAAACCCTCAAAACCTCTCCTTCCTTTTTCCATTCGCTCCTCCACCACACCATATTTCCCCACGCCAAAACTCTGCACTCGCCACACCTCGACAACCACGCCTCCTGCCACAGCCACCTCCGCTTCGTGCACATGCTCTCCACTCTCCTCGTCTCCAAGCCACGCCACTTCTTCCCTGTCCGCATCAGTGACTGCACGCATCCTAAAGCACCTAGCAGCCTAAGAACAGAATCATATATATGACCTGGATGGGGATCGAGGAGAACAAAGGCGCACAACGAGAGAGGCGAGGGGCGGAGAGAGGTGGTGACAGGCGGAGAGACGCGGAGGAAGAGGAAGAAGAAGAGGAAGGAGAGGTGCGGACCGATCATGGATGGTGAAGAAATGGTAGAATGGCAAAGACGGAGAAACCAACGGCGGTTTAGGAAGACTGGTACAGTAAGAGTGCCAACCTTTTTTTTTTAAGATGAATCGGAGAAGAGAGGATAGTTCGGGCAGGGAAGGATTCGAGAGATTTATCTTATTTGTGAATGCACCGTTGGATAAGAATCCAAGGGTCCAAATAGGAGGTTGGCACTCTGCTCACCTTTAAAAGGTGAGCAGAGGATACGATTCCGGGGTTTGAACCTACTGAGCTACTAGGCCACATGCATGTGGAAAATTGCTTTGGGCAACCTTTATTGTTATCCAAATTTTCTAAATGATAGGATTACCCTTGTGTTATTACACTCATCTATTTAAATGTTTTTCGCCATAATAAAATTTCGTAAATTTAACAATTCTATCATTTTTGTGCAATATATTGGTCCATCAAGAAAAAAACAATTATTTTTAATGCAAACACCATTCAAATATATGAGGGTAGTTATAATATATCTTTAATTAATACTATTATCTTTCGAATGATAGAATTTTTGACAAATATATAATGATTTGAGGATAGTTATAATGAAAAAAATCATTATTTTTAATGCAAACACCATTCAAATATATGAGGATAGTTATAATTGTGAGGCATATTGTTTGCATTAAATTGATAGAATAGTCTCATATTATTATTGTGAGACATATTATTATTAAGGAGACGTATTAAATTAATGCAAACACAATTCTATCATATGTTTTTTTTTTTAATAAATTGGGATCAAATCTTCCAACTTATTTTTGCTCTTTGCCACTAGACCAAGAGATGGTTCTCATATGTTAAATTGATAGAATTGTCTCATATTATTATTGTGAGACATATTATTAAGGAGACATTATTATTTTTCGAATGATAGAATTTTTTAAAAATCATGTCCGTTCGAGTTTTTGACTTATTTGACTTATATAAGTTATAATCGTTAGGTTTAAGTTGTCATGGATCGAGTTTAAGTTGTTCGGTTTCATATCAATTTTGGTCCTCAGTTTATTGTCTCAAATAAGTCCATCTCAACTTTCATCTCATACGACCTTAGATCATTTTCGTGTTCAATCATTCACTACTAGAATGTCAATTATTTGCTTCGCAAAAAGGCGTCACTATTCCGACACGAAAAGCTATCTGCGTCCACCTAAAGACGCTACCTAAGCGACTCTGATACTCTAGCCGCTAATAATAAACATCTGTGTCGCGAGGACGCGGATTACTTAACGCGTCTCTATATCTATGTCGGAATAACGACGCATACCATGTTCTCTGATCGCTTATTCAAACAGTAAGCGCGTCCCTATTTAGACGTTACTATGTCGGTATACCGACGTCTTTAATGGGGCCCACTATATCCGAGTTTTTCTACGTTACTGTATATTAGATAAAAAACGTCAGCATATCGACGCCATTGTTGATGGCCACATCAATTACATTTATACAGTCATTCAATTATTCTCGGTACCAATTTGGTACTACGCTATTTAATTCATACGATTTTAATTAGTCACAGCTATTTTGGAATTGTCAGCCATACACATAATTCACATTGAATCAAACAAAAATCACACAAATATATATTGTGCATTGAATTGCAAATCGTCATCCAATAGAAATAACAAAAATTATTCATATGTTTAGAATTCAAAACCAAAATTCATAGTCTATCTAGCTTAAAATATCATATCCAGGCAGATAATCATGGTCAACTTGCTTGCGCGAAGAATTAGTAAGTAGCGCTGTGTATTTTTCCATAGCATTTGACGTGCTTGCAGATGCTGCACTTAAACCTTCTTCATGTGTGGTCCCCTGTGAAGTGTTGTTGCCAATTGGTGGTATTGCCAAATTTCTGTTTTGCTGAAAAATTGATCAAAACATGTAAGACAAGCAAGCACATTAATAAAGTTAAACAAAACTAATAACCAAGCAAGCACATTAAAAAATGATCAAACCAGAAACTATACAAGCTCATTTAGGTGTTTATTCTTGTTATTTTCTAATCATTTACTATTAATTTAATAAAAAAGCTGACACCAAAGCCAATATTTTTTTTTACCTATTCAATGAAGGGTAGACATATATATATATATATATATATATATATATCAAGGTACTTGACAGTAATGTACTAATTTCACAGTAGTAATATCCCAAAATGTATAGTATACTTATTTTGGTAAAATAAATTCAAAGGTTAGTATAATCATTTTAGTAAAATAAATCTAAAGAATAATTATTAACTACTAAGGTCACACAATCTCCAATACAAGCATTTCATACTACCTACTATAATGATGCAACTCATTATTAACTGCTAAGGCCTTTTGATTATTTTGTACCTAACAGACTCGAAGCAAAAATCAGTCTCTTCCAATGCAAGCAACAGTCCTTGACATCGACCATTAGTGAGGCTCCACAATCATCTCCTAGAAAAATGATGATATATACCACTAGTAATTAAACGAAGTTATTAGCTGTGACATGATTGCAGTTATGTTTGCATCTAAGTAATTAAACCCTAAACCCAAGTCTAAATCCTTACGGCAATGAAGCATTTACCTCTACAAGTAATTCAACAAGAAAAAGAGATTTTAATTGCTAATAACCAGCAACAAAACATATCATTCTGACACAATTCTGACACATATCATTCCTCTCTAGTGTTTGAAACATTTTAATGCTCAAAATCACAAACAACTCAAGCATGTTACACAAGACCAAATTAATCAAGAACTCTGCATGCATTATTATCGAATTAACTAATCAAGCCATCAGTTACACAAAATGATTCAATTCAAGAGCGAATTGAACTAATCAGATAATACAAAAAAACATCAAACAAAGACTAAGCAAGTGAAAGAAAAAATTAAACCAATTAAGTAACGAAAGAGAAGAGACCTCAAGCAAGAGGAGAGAGCTCAGTCAGACAGCCTACAAGCGCCATGGCCACCACCATTCAATTACCATTGAGTCTCCTTCACCTATATGAGGCAAATGCTTTTCCTCTAGATAATTCTAGTATAATAAGATGTTGTGACAAGAAATTTTTCTTACAAAGAGTTTCACAACTGTAAAATTCGAGTCTTATCCTTGCATATTGGATTAATTTTTGTTAAGTTAATTAGCTTGATGTATAGAATAATCACACAGAAAATGAAAAATAAAAAAAAACTTATAGAGATATGTAGAAGTATAAACAGAGATCAAGTTTAAAACATAATAATAAAAAAAATTCTAACCAGATGCCATGACTTATTTTTCTCAACATGACCATGATTTTGATGATAGATCCTAATCCGCATGTGGTCAGTACACAAATACAAAACTAATTAATTTTTTAATTGTAAAAAAAATTACTGGAAATAAAAAAAAGAAAGGAGAAGGATTTGATAAGAATCGCCTCATCTCCGACCATCTTCGACGGAAAGCACGGTCGATCACCAGACGCGACCTGTGAGGAATCCTCCAAGCGTGAAAAGCACCGCCACCGCCATGTTTCGAGTCTGTTTTCTTAGAAGAGGAGGAGCAAGGAAGAGAGAGAGGCAAAGTGATTAAGAGGGGGTGCTCGGGTTAGAGATAAGAGGGAGAATAAAGGGTTGTTGAGACTTGAGAGGGGTTGTGTCGGTTTCAAGCGGACGAAAGGTTGGGGCCGTGGGGGCTCGTGTAGGGAGAAAAAATGGATGTGAAGAAGATGAAGTGGCGGCGGCGGCTCTGATAGAGAGAAGGGATTACAGATCTATTTTTTCCTCTTTTGATTATTTATGCGTCCTAACTTATTTGTGTCGGTCTACCGACACCCAATAAAAGTCCCCCGCCCGCTTTTTCCTTTTTGCGTCGCTACTTGATTTAGCGACTCTAATATGTCGGTGTTCCGACATAGATAAACGAAATTCTAGTAGTGATTCGAGTTAAACGCATTTTTCGAATTGCCAGTTTTATTCAGCTTTAAATCATTTTGCTCAAAGTTGTGTTGAGTTTCGGGTTGGACATTTTTAGTTTCAGATCGTCTGCTTTAGGAAAACTTGGAATTTGGTTCAAGTCCAGCTTTGTTTTGTTCAAATTTAAGTCATGCAGGCCAAATTGAATCGAATTCCAGTCATTTTGATTTTTTTTTTTCAAAAATATTAAATCAAGTCGATTTTGGGTTCACGTTGAATTCAGCCAAGGTTAGGTCGGGTCCGGCTTTTTTATTGGTATTCTTTTTATAACAAAGATCTTAATATGAACAAAAACAAAGTGTTGCAATGTATAATAAATACCAATTTGTTGGTATTCTTTTTTTCCCCTTAATCTTGCTTTCATATACAGCTAGTTCCAATATGACTAGGTGCTACCGTGCTAGTATGATGGGGGTCGTTAGGGATGGGTAACATTGATTACGGAAACGGAATGATCCGTTCTGTATTTCGTTCCGTTTCAACAACAGTATGTACTGGATTGATTCGTTATTCATTCTGTTTTGACGGAATGTGGCGGAACGACTATATTTGCACCGTGTTCTACACAGATGAATCACGAAATTTCATTTCGTTACACGTTCCATATGAACAGAACGGAACGGTTCCATAGTTTCACGGCATTCCGCGTCCACCCCTGGGGATCGTACGTAATACAAGTCTTTACTCTTTAGCTTGACCAGGGTGACTCGGTGGCTCAGAGAAAAATATCGTGTGTTGACTTAGAATAAGTACTTGCTAAAAAAATAATAAAATAAACAATTGACGGACGCCAAAAGCCACGCAATTTGTAATTGTTACAGGAAAAAATGTGATTTTCAAAAAAAGAATTATGTGGCTATGTTGTTATATGTTGTTATCTTAGAGGTAATGGGCTAGAGGTAATCTATTAACGGAGGTCTAACGTGGAGTCCAGCATAAATGATCAGTGGTTCTGTCGTTATTTTAGAGGTAATGGATTCAATTCTTGTTGGACACAGAAGAGAGATAAACTCTAATTTAACGAGTGGGTCAAAACCTCTATAAATAAGTAGCCACTTATTTAAAAAAAATAAAAATAAAAGGATTTTCTGATGGTCTCTTTTTGGATATTTAATTTGAAAATAAAAACTAGGAGGCTTGATCTTTATTTTATCATAAAAATATTATTTTTAAGAATTTCTAATTCATGTTATGATATTAAATAATATTTTATTTTTTCGACGCAAATCATGCAAATCAAGCACGTTTCGACTAATTTGTGGCTTAAGATCAAACGATGAAATATTTGTATGAATTGCGTGTTTCATGGGCTATATATCATTAAGTATCACTAAAAGGAAAACAGAATTAAATTGAAAAAATTGGTAAATAATATCTATCCTTCTGAGTTTTTTCAAATGCTTGTGATAGTTATTTTATATGAATTGTGTGTTTCTTTGGTTATTTTTAATATCGCAATTAATTTGATTTATTTAAGTTAAATGAAACATTTAGTTCTTTTTCTTTTCTCTTAACAATATATAAACCATGCTCTGATTAATGAATAAGAGAGACAAAATCATTAATTAGTTTAGTAAACTCTTGTCTGTTTTTCTCTCTTTCTTTCTTGTGATGGCTAGGATTTCTTAAAACAACAAGTTTTTGATGCTTGTTTTTCTTCCAAAAAAAACAAAGAAAAGAAAAACTTTATACATACCAATTTATTTAGGTACGTTCCTCGTGACAAACCTAATAATCACGTCATTTGTACTTGAATGATAAATATTTTTGCTATAAGTTGTCTACCTACGGCTTTGGCAAATGAAATAATCGTCATTAATCACCTTAATATTTTAACGTACTTAAAATGGAATTACACCGTTAATATAAAAAACTAAAATATCGGAGGAAATCAATTAAGTTATCATACTAGATCGATAAGTTAACCATGAACTCTGAATGTAAATTGTCGACTATCAAAATAAATATTTTGGGTAATGCAAATGGCGTAATACATCGCGATTTGAAGCCTCTAAATTTATTAGTTATTACATGCCAACAAAAAGAAAAGCACATACCACAAGGCTATTGATTTCGCCCTATCAACCTTCTTTGTTCCAGGTAGATTTTTTTTTTTTTTTTTGTGTGTTAGGGTCAGGTCAGGTGACAATTTTATTAATAAAGTTAAAAGCAAAGAAGGGAAAGAAGGGAAAAAGAGAAATGAAAGAAGAAAGGTAAAACTAAACTAATCTATACAATCTGCAAATAAAGGAAAACCCTCTAAGAATTAATGCTTTGACCACATGTATATGCCTTTCTTCCAGGTAGTTAATTTCTTTTTTTTTTTTTGTGTGTGTAATGCGTTTGAGAGCTAATCCAAAGCCCAAATATGTGTATACACAAAAAAAAGAAAAATTGGTATCATTTTTCCACAAAGGAGAAGAATAAAGCGCACACCTAATTTCATTTTCTTTTTCCTTAAAGATGGTTGGTGAAAGGTTATAAAAGCAAATTCAATTAAAAAAAAATGTTACTAAGTTTATTTTTTTTTCTCAAACAAAAAATTTGTTACGAAGTTACAAAGAGGATCGGCACACTTGAGCCTAGTACTGGGCTGTATGGTATTTCACAAAGCATCGTTTCACAGGTGCACTGCCACCTGGTACTATATATGGTACAACAATTAGCCTTAATTATCTGGTACCACTGCCCACGGGCTGGCCAATATTAAGTTTATGGAGAAGGAATCTATTTTGTTTTAATTTCAGTTTTGGTTTCAGATTTTGTCGAGTGTTTTTGGGCTTGTCTCTGCTTGGTGCTGAAGCAAAATCCTCATGGTGGTGAATGGGAGCCGCGTCAAGGCTGAGAAGACCCATATGCACCGTCATGATCTGGATATCTCTTTTGATCAAATATCTCCATACCTGTCCATCAAAAAAAAAGGTGTGTATGAGGTATTTGTCGGCTTCAAAGCGAGTAGACGGAGACCCAGGAAGGCGAGCAGCAGGAGTTGGGTTGATCAGTGTACCAAAGAGCTGTTTTATCTATTTCTCATAGATTGCTGAGGTTTCTGATCAATTGCAAAAGAAACCATGGATTCAGATTAGTTAATAACTTAATTATTTTGAAATTGAGTTATATAGCCAATCATCCCCAATTAGAAATTTGGTCCCTCTTACGACGATATAGATAAAGGAAGAGACAAGCAGTGAAGGACAAAGGTTACCGTTAAAATTAGGGATACCTTGGTAAAATCTCACTGACTGATCATCAGCTTTGTTAATTCATTCTAGGGTAATACATGGAATATTCTTTCTTCTTTGATTGATCACTAAATGAAGTAAAGAATAGTTGCATTCTGTAATCTCTAAACTGTCGAATTTCGATTTATTTTAAGGGGGTGAAATGTAAGACCTGTCGAAGATATGTTCGGAGAATTCTGTGATATAAAAATATAATATGATAACTATCTATAAAACTGTATCAACAGGAAGGGAATCTGCAATATTAAAACATCAATAAAATTTCTGAGAATTTGTTATGTATCATGATGACTAAATCATGTGATGGTAAAATTTGAGATTGAGAAAATTAACACATAATAAATTCTGAGAGTTACAACTTGGAAATATTGCCAATTTAGTTCTGATTTATTTGAGCCCTTTGATCAGTAAAAATGATTTCTGAATTTCCGAAGCTGTCCGACTTAAAAATCTAAACTGGGAAATTAAATTGAACGTTGAGAATTTCAGCCCTAAAAACTATTAAAACAAATTATGGTATGATTAATTAGGATTTTAGAATAGTTAGATTATCGAATTAGATATCAGGACCCTTGATCATTTTGATTCAATTCAAACATCTGCTTAACAGTTGGACTAAAGATTTAGTAAAGTAGATCGCAACACGGTTGGCCGCAAATAAGTGGTCACAAAGGATCTAAGGCATGAGGAAAAATTTATCTCGATACCCCTCTCTATCTCTTTCTCATTTTGCGACTCTTCTGCTCCTCTCTTTTGGGATTGGGTGTGTCGCTCCAATCGGAAACGCACGTTGAGCTGAAATTAAGGCTGCAATTACTGGATAAATCATGTTGTTTGTATTGCCTCTGTATGCCACGTATCAACTTAGAACCAAGTCTCTGTATCAATCTGAATATCTGATAGTTCCCTGGTGATTCACGTTAGGATGTGAATTGTGACATTTGTTCTTTTATTTGCAATTACTATAGTGGGAATAATTGAATAGGGTATGGATATTGTAATAAGATGCATTGTCTTATGTTGGTTGCTACAGCCCTTGTACCTATTGATATCGGTTCTAATAGCCTATACTTATGAAAGGCAAATATAGGAGTTGCAATTATGGGGTGTTATTCATGTTGTCTCTAAGCCAAGGCCGGTACATGTTTAATAATGGTTAGGAATTTTACTGTCCTTTTCTGATTGACCTATTAATTGCGTGTACGTATTTGATTTCTTTGTTAAACCAGCTTGGCAGTGTTTGTTAGTACTAAATGAGGTCTGTTATGGTGTTACATGGGTGCATGAACTTGGCACCAGTTGGTACCAAGCTTAGGTTAACTGGTATAAAACCTAGTCTTGCAGATGTAAACAATATTGGCCTCAGGAACTCCTTTGAAAATTACCATGGAGGCTTGAACCATAGTTGGGTTAGTTTGATTTGTCAATTTTATCCTTTTAAATATGTCACTATGGGTGCGTTTGGATAGGTGTGGGAAGAAGGGAAGAAGGGAAAAAGTGGGAAGAAGTATTGGGAAGTGTGTAACTTTGTGAAGAGTTTGGATTGTTTATAATTTTTTTTCTTCTTCTTCCTTCTTCTTCTTCTTTCTTCCAACGATCCAAACCTTCTTTCTTCCAACGATCCAAACGCACCCTATAAAATTAAAAATTAGAAAATTTCCATCATTAATAAATGACAAATTAGTTTTTTGCCACTACAAAAATTAGAAATTAGAAAAATTTCATCACTAAACATAAAAACTTAGAAAAATATATAATAAGACAAATAAAAACATATAAACAAATATCATTATAAGGTTGGGAAGTAGGCCAGCTCAAGAATAAAGAAAACTGACAGAAAATGACAAATTCCAGTTTATTCCCGTCTCGAAAAACTGTCATAAATTGAAAATTCATTTTTTATTTCACAACTTAAAGAAAAAGAAATATTTTCAATTCACCAAATCGCAAAATTAAGCACCATTAGCCTAGCAAGGGCGCTTTTCTTTTTCTACGTTTTACATACCCAGGGTTTGTTAACAAGGGTAATTTGGAATTTTTGAAAAATATTGAGAGCATTTATGATGGTATTTTTAGAATTAAATCTTTTTAGAAAGAGATAATGGCATATTTCTAATTTACATAATTTGATGATGGCATAAATCTAATTTGCAATCTAATAATGATATATTCATAATTAGCTAATTTTCACAGTGGCATAAAACCAATTAATCCAAAAAAAAAAATGTGGTCAGGGGTCTATTTGTAAATTGCCTTGAATTGTCTAAGGACATGTTTCAATATGATGTTGATATTAGAGTGCATGATATAATTCTTATGCTAATCAAATAAATCTCAGGTCTTTTGTTCTAGAAATTGGTAGTGGATGGGATTGGATTTGGACCTCTGTTGGGTACTTGGGTTCGGATTTTAGACCGGGGGTGATAAGGATCATTCCCGTATTTTATCATTGATAAGGGTTTTGAAATCTAGGTCAAATGAATTTATAACCTTGTTCTACCTTACTAATCGTTCTGGTAAAGCTAAGGGTCGAACCCAAGGGACGGTGAAAATGAGTACCGGATTTAGTTTTTCTTAAAAGCTAGACAAATAAAAATTGTGAGGATTTAATTTAAAGGAAACAACTAAATAACAATTGAAAATTAATAAAATAATTATAAAATATTTTTGGGTTGGTTTTTCTGTTTAAAATGTCCAAATAAATGCAAGCGATGTCTTAGGAGCTCAGTGTTCAATTAGTTTGGCTCTAAAGCACCTCAGCCCTTGATTTTCATCCAGACAGAGGTTTATTTCGGTCCGAAATGTAAGGATTTCGGTCCGAAATCCTTACTGTTTTGATCCGAAACTGCTTTAGAATAAATGTTTCGACTTGTTATATCTACACAATGCTATGCGAAGGGTACTAAACAACCAGACCTAAGTTAAGACCTCAGCTTTCGCGATTTCGACTCTAACTTGGTTTGGAACTTGGTTTTCGCCTCATAAACAATCAAACATATACTTTCGTCCTAATTCGATTGTTTAAGTGAGTTAAATCAGGGTTCTAGAAATATTTAAAGTCCTGTCGGATCAATAAAAATTGCACCTGTCGGTCACAACTAACCTCCTCTTTCAAGTGATTGGTTTATTTCATATACTCAACTATTCAATTAATTGTTCTTGTCTAATGCCCTAACGGTGCTGCAGACAACATTAAGTAGACAATAAAGCAAGTAATTAAGCTAACTAAGCAAACGATCAATCTCAACAAAACTCATCACATAAACATAGCATAAATGATCAAGTCATCACATAATACCAAACTAATCTACTAGCTATCCCTAGAACATCATAAAGGAGTCTAGCCTAACATGCTCATAACAGAAATAACAAGTATCATGCAAATAAATAAGATACAAGCCATAAAACAACGAAACATAAGCATAAAGGAGTAAACCGAGATATCCAATGCAAATACTCGCTGTCCTAAGGCCAAGGAATCGATGTGGAGATGCAAGATCGCTGCCGTCGCACACAAACACTGCTGCTCCTCAAGAAAACCCGTCAAAAGAGCCAAAAACGCCTAAAAAACAATCGTGTATCGTGGAGAAAATCAAAAGTGGAAGAAGGAAGAAGCCTCTGGTCGGAAACATGTGCCTATATACTCCCCCACGTCGGTCCAGAGGCGGCTAGGACAAGAAATGCGCTTTCCCTCCTTGAAACTTGCCAAAATCTACTTTCCATAACCAGATTTCGGACCGAAACCAGACCATTTCGGACCGAAATGGAAAGCAAATGGGGTGAAATGGGCTGAAACCAGGGCATGTGATCTATCTCGGCCCATGATGGTGTAGTCTAGGTCTAGGCACGCATGTGTGAGCCAGGAATGAGTCATCTGGCTGAGGGTTGGGCTCCACTCTTCATGTCTTAGGCGTCTTGTCTTCAATTTCTACGGGAATTCTACAAAATAGAGATAGAAGCGACGGCAGTACAAAAATCCTGGAAAACACAATTAATAATGAGACATTTATAATGGTTTGAGTGCTATTTTGATGCTAAGTTTGGCCAAAAATATGTATATAAATATGAGATATCAATCATCTCCGTCATCCCAGCGATACTTCATTAATAACAGACGCGTTTTCTAAAAATGAAAAAAATTTCTCATCCCCATCCAACGATATCTCATCCCTCTTTCTTTTTTGTTCTCTCTGTCCCTCTGTACCCAGCGATATCCCTCTGTTTTTCTACCTCCCTCTCACATTAACTACAACAACAACAATTACTAATACTAACTACAACATTTATTCATATTAACTTCAACAGTTGATATCTGAGCTACAACAATTACTAATACTAACTACAACAGTTAGTATTCAGACTACAACAATTACTCATATTAACTTCAACATTTAGTATTCGAACTATATCAATTAATCATATTAAATTCAATAGTTAGTATCCGAACTGCAATTGTTGAAGTTAATATATATAACTGTTGAAGTTAATATATATAACTGTTACAGTTATATATGCCAACTTTAACTATTACCTTCAACATTTAAATATTCCAATTTCAACAATTACGACATTAGCTTCAACATTTATGAATATTAATTTCAACGGGTTATGAAGTGTGTGAGAGGGGGAGGGGGGAGGGTGGGGGCGAGGGGGAGGGGGGAGCGTACGCGGGAGGGGTGGGGCGGGGATTAGCGTACGCATAGAAACATGTTTTCTGAATTTCCAAAAATGGAAGAGAGAATTTCAAACACGTTTTCTAAAAATGAAAAAAAAAACGCGTTTTCTAAAGGATGGTGGGGATGATACAAAATGCTGGGATGATACTAATCAAGTCCGTTTCTGTTGGCTTTTGAGAATAAGAAATTAAGGCTGGACATTTTCTGACAATCTTGAATAATTATAAATCCGAACAAAATATGATTATTAAGCTGAAATTAAAATGAAAATGAAAGTATGGCTTAAATTAAAGGAAGGTTGGAACTAAAAAAATTATCAAAGAATTAGTCGGATTTCAGATTTCGAATTTCGGAATATGACGGTATAGTATGACAAAAATATAAAAAAAATAAATAAATACTCTGGCATACTTTCATACTCATTCTGATCCCAAAGCAAAATAAATTTATTTTTGTTTGTGATTAAGAGATTGACTATCTGATTTTCGTTTTCCGAGTTTTTATTTCTGATGAGTTGTTTTCTGTTGGACAATCTTTGTTTAAGTCAGAATTTCTGCATTTAATATGATTTTGATATAAATAAAATAAATTAACAATTATTATAATTCTGATAAAAATCACAAGTTAACGATGATAATATAAGTTCAAAGTTATGCATTCGAAAAATCTGGACTTGTGTTCAGGACATTCAGATTACTAAAATCTGAAAATCCTTGATAGCCGTTAAATTAATGTTAACAGTTTATACATGTTAAACAAAAACGACTACTAACACGATTAGAGGAGCAAGGTGCGAAATTATGCTATTTCTCTATTACTCGAAATTCAATATTTTTAAATTCATACATAGCATGTCGAAAATCCATTCACGGTGCATTCGAATTATTCATGAAGAAAATAGAAGCCCTAAAGAAAGAACTACATGTTGAATAAGCTGTCAGTTTGATAAGTTGAATCTTTTAAGTTCGACATAGTTAACCGTTTGATAAATGAATTAGACGGTCAGAAATAAAATGGATTGGAATGGTTTCAATGAAAATGAATGAACTTTATCATGTGATCATATTTTTGTGATAGAAGAATCAGACTCATAATGAGAAATCATTCGTATCCAGTCTGCACAGCATAACTTGATAAATTAATGTTTCGCCATCACTCTCAGGTGATCGGTTTTGGCCACGAACCGAGTCAGAATTCTAGCGCTATAATTATTGGATATTCCCTTCTGATTGTCAGACCAATCGATAGGAAACAGTTCTCTCTAAATCTGTCTGGCATGGAGAACTTGAGTGGATGTTATATCGAAATGATTGTTATGAAAAATATGCATAATTTGTACATGTTTGTGCATTTGTATTTATGCACCATGTCAGTAATCGAACCCTTTAGGTTGGTGCCGACGATACTGATTTGGATTTGAGTCTGCAATAATACTGCACTGTTTGGTTGTTTAAATAATAAATTCTACTTATTATTACCATTAATTTTATGGGTATAAATTTCGAAACTCGAATTCATAGAGAGATCCGTTTGCAGGAACTAAAATCTGCACTGAGAATATATTTCTCATTCTGTGCATTTATTTTGCATGTTAATACGGACTGTTGGTGGTTTCAAGTTCAGAGACAGGCTCACTGAAGTCAAATATCGATTAAGCTAGATCTATGCCATGAGAATTGATTAGCTTGGAATTCATTTTGATTGTTAGAAGATTGTAATTAGCTTTGAAGCTATACATTTGTGCGATAAAACAAAGATATATTTTGTTACGTTACCCATGGTATTGTTAAACTGGATACTTTGTGTTGATACGGAAAGAGGTAGAGACCAATTACTCTACGTGATGCAATAATTTGTTAAATTCACAAGTTCCTTGTTGTTTGGCAAAATCGGATATAAACCTCTCTAATTTTTTCTATTCAGAAATAAATCCCTCTAATCCTCGTAATCAGATATAAACCCCTTTAATTTAATTTTGTTTAGATATAAATCCTTTTAATTAATCTTTAGTTATTTTTTTTAAAAAAAAATATCATTATGACTGAAGTACCCTGGTCTTTTCATTCTAGACAGGGACAATTTATCTTCTATATATCTTTATTTCTTCTCCAGATATTCATCTTTCCAAAATGATGATTTTGCATTTTCTTTCCAAATCGATAAGGAAAGTTTTCTCCTTTGATGATTTTACCAAATCCTTACTGGATAAGTTTTCTTTATGTTCTTTTTTTCTAGCCCCTCCTCCTTTACTGGTATGTAATGTAAATACCATGGTTCTTCGAATTAAAGGAATCAGACGTATCTACAAGTTAAGGGAATCAGATTAGCTTCGTTAGATGATCTATTGTGCCTTCATCTTATAGTATTTTTTTTTTTTACTTATCATTTCTTTCATTTAGTTTGGTGAGACTTTTAACTTATTCTTAACGACAAGTCAAAATTAATGTTATTTGTCAGTATTCTCCAAGACCATTTAAAACATAAAAGTAAAATTAATATTGGTGGCATCCAAAAAAGCACGAAAACATTCGAATAACAAGTCAATTTTGTCAAAAGAACCTTACATGATTATCCTTGAAATTTGCGTGTCCAAGAGAAGGTGCGCAATCCTCAAGTTCAGTCTGAAAGCTCATATATGCAAGTTTTGTTTTATTCATACATATGACCTTGGTAAACAAACAATAGCCAAGTACAATGTTGACATGAGAGTTCCAAGAGAGGCACTCGTCAGAGACATGTAATTAGGAATATGTAAAGTTTCGTCAGGTTAGAAAAATGTAGTGAAAGGAAGAGGATGCGCACACCGCACAAGCGAGGCAGATCAACTTCAGACTTAAGGGTATTTAAGTCATAATATTAATTATGTTATTTTTTTTAATTTTAAAAATGATTAAAAATAATGAAAAGGGTTTATCTCCAAACAAAATAAAAATAGAGGGGTTGATATCTGATTATGAGAATTAGAGGGGTTTATTTATGAATAGAAAAGATTAGAGGGGTTTATATCCAATTTTGCCTTGTTGTTTTGTGATTTGCTTGATATTAAATAGGATTTAAATGCATGAAATTGCTAACGCAGAAAAGATTTTGCGCGTGGATTAATTGTCCGATTTTGCGCGTCGGTTAGATTAGACTTCTGTGTTATAGAAGAACGGAATAAAAATTTTGTTCCTGATTCTTGCACGAAAATTGCATCAGGCACGTATTGACTTCCATTTTTAGGGTTTAGAGTCCGTAAAATTGAACGGTTTGGATTTTGAATTTTAAAATTTTTAAATATTTATAGAGGATTTCATTCCCTCTCTTTCCCGTTCCTCGCGCAAAACCCAACTCGCTGCAGAGTTCGAATTGTACGGCCCCAATAAATCGCGATATTTCAGTTGGGCGAATCGAGGAGGTCGTTTCATGGCTTCTTCCATACGGGGTCAAGGAAATAGCTCTGATTCACTCGCCAAAGAAATGCTAGCAGGTATTTTACTGATTTCGTCTACATTTCTTCTCGTATTTTTGGTTTTTCTTTAAGTGATTTGGTATAGTAAATTGATTTGCACTTCCCGTTAGCTAAACTCGAAGAATAGCAAGTGTTTTTAGTCGGTTTGTCGAACTTTAGGTATTTGAGTAAATCGATTTTATGGTTTTAGCAGCACCCCCTTTATCTTAGGGTTTGTGAATTTTCGACCATACGCAGATAAAGTTGTTAGTTTGAGTCAATTTGTTTTTGATATATACAGGGTTTTGTACGTTTTACCTTCTCACGTTATAGCAAGTTATTTGATAATTCTTATCAATTTATCGTTTTGATTGATGGGGCCGACATCTTTACACCACCTGAACCGAAAAGCAAACGAGCTCCCCAAAATTGAGGAACTTTCATTTGCTTTATGTCATGGCAAATACTGTCTACCCCTTCAAAGAAAGTGTAAATATTAAAAAAAAAAGGAGAAATGCTTCACAAAACTCTACATTAAATGGATAGTTTATTTTATGCTATTGTGAAGCTTATTCCTTGCTTTCACTCTGTTTATCTTGTGAATTGGGAAGGAAAAGGGAGTAATGTTGGGAGTTTAAAAGATTTAGTCATGGAGTCTGCTAGAGAGATTGACTTCCTTGTTTTGGTATATATGACAATTTAGCTTTGGCAAGGTCATATATTGATCTTTACTTAATCTTGTCCTTCTTGGCATTTTGAGCATACTAAAGAGAAAATTCTTTTCAGGCAAAATTGTTCATGTTGGATGTTAATGAGGGTGTCTACACCGAATTTGGACCTGTGGAAGTTACTATGCAGCGCCATGAGGTTATTTGCATACTTACAACTTCCTTGATCAATTCCTGTTTCTCCTCTCTACTTGAGCTTTTTGATGAAATTTACCTAGGCTTGTCTACAATTGCGGGTGGTTTCTTTTATATTAATTGCTACTCACTGAATGATACAACACCAGATAACTGTATTCGTGTACTTGCGAAAGAATGGGGTGGCATTAAAGAAGCTCTTTTTGAACAGAAACAAAAATTTAAAAGAAACAGATTTGGCGCAACTTATTTTAAGTATCATCACTTTTATTAACAATGTGTGGTTCTTGATTTATGTGGTCTGTTAACATACCAAATGGACGAGTATTCTGTCCCAAAATAAGATTCTGTGTTCCCCTAAGGAGTGAGCTTGTGTTCTTTCAAGTTGCAGCAGGAACACTGATTTAAACAAAATGAAAAGATGAATGTGGATAGAAAAATATTCTTCTCTTCTTAAGAGCTCTCTCTCTACTGTTCTGGTGAGGCTAGGCTACTTACTAGATGTTATATTATTATTATTATACTTTCATATAATATGTAATAATTTCAGGTTACAAAGGAGCTAGGTTTGCTAATATACCCTCAAGAGGTTAAAAGTATGCCCATTTTCTTCTCATGCTCGCCTGACACTACTTACAAGAGGCGAAATGGTATTCTGTTCTTATTTGCATATATATTCTCGCTATCTCTTGTGGAATGTATTCATTTTCTGACTTATATAAAGAAGGCAGTGGTATTCATATTTCTAGAAAAATAGCAAAAGCAATGCCTGAGTTATGAATGTTATCTGAACACATGCTATCAGATGCTAGATCTCAATACAACCAAGGATCTGTCAGTCTGCACCTACATGTGCTCAGTCAATATTTTGAAACACATGGCCAAGGATTTTAGGTGTAGTTTTATATTCTTTCAGGAGTAGGGATTTTGTCGTTATTCTATACAAATCACAGGACATAATTAAAGAGTACCTCTGTTCTCTACAGGCCCATATCAGCTCAGCCTCCTCTTAGTTTACCTTTTTTTTTTCATTTGTTCATAAGAATAAGAACAACATCTGATAGCTTTCTTTTTTCGTAATTCATACTGGTAGTTGATGTTTGGACAATGAGCTCCAACTGTTGGACCTGATAATTAATATGAGATTGGATATTGTCAGCCACTTTTTCTGAGCACCATTGGTGGACATATTTATGTATATGATACTTTTCTCTTTATTTTAGGTACTATTATTAAATTCTGGCAGCCAAATGGTCCTGCTGATTGCTTATTGATCATCAAGAATGAAATTGTTTGCTCTTATATATGGTACTTTTTTTGCCAGTACTCATGTTCTACTGTTGCAGCTTTAGTCTTATTATTAAGAATATCTATCTATTTTACCATTTCTCCAAAATGCTCTTATTGATTCATTGAATTTATAATTAAAATCTGTGTTCCTCTGTGAATTAGCATAGGTCAGTATGGACTTCTTAATTTCTTATTGCACGTCGTTTTGCATGAAGTTGGTATGTAATGTTATACACCACTTTTGTGTTGCAGGGGTCTCATTGGTTGTATGCAGAGAGATTGGCATTTTACTAATCATCAAGGTACTTTCAGATGTATTGTTCATATCAGAGAAAACTTTCCAGTACTGTGCACTATAACTGAAAACTTTCCAGTATTGTACACAATTTGTACTGAACACAAAAACATCTTTTGAGATTATTTATTAGTTCTTAGAGCTGTGTTTATTGTTTGATTGGATTTCAAGAGGTTATGATAATAACAAAGGTATGTTAAAATAAAAATATAAGAAAATCAGAGAAGCCACACAGTCCCTTCTGTTTACTGTCCTGTGTTGCAGGCCCTTGTACCTTTCTCGATTTTGTAATCATATGGTACTTGCAGAAAGCCTACCCCAACTTGATTGGGACAAAAGGCTTAGTTCTTGTTGTTGTTGCATGGTACTTGGAGAAAAATTACACAAGTCATAAAAATTACCTGTTGAACTATCCAATCTTCGTTTTCTTTCGAAGGTTTGCTCATAGTTACCTTGGTTTTATTCTTTATATACTGTTTATCTTTCTCTTGCTTTCATGTTATTATTAGTAATTCTATTCTGGTTGTAGTAAATACAATTATATGATCTACTGTATCTGCATGAATAAAGCGCTAATACCGAAGCTAAGCACAGATGGCTAGTTGGCCCCATAAACAGTTTAACTAATTTACATAATAATTGCTTCATATTAACTAATCCAGATATCCAAAGTGTTATCTTGATTTTGATTCAGTTTTACTACCAATGCCTGGATTAATGCTCTAAATGTATGATTGGGTTTATTACTCACATTGCACTTTTCTCGCGAAAGCAAAAAATATTTTTCTTCCGCCAGGAACCTTCTATGATAACTCTGTTGATTGCTAGGCATACTGTGTTTTTTTGTTCATTGTAAATTTTCAGAAAATTTTAGAGTGCAAATTTTCAGATCAAATGCGCATAGCTGAATTAATAGCGAAAGATGTAAGTTTGATTTTCCCACTTGCCTGTTTTCTTTGCAAGCTGTATCTTTGCTCTTCTTAGTATTTTCTTCTTTTTTATTAGGAGGCTGTACTAAATGTTGTTTATTAATTAAAATCTGGTGCAGGATAAATTTTTTCCTAAGCTGGTCAGCCTATTTAAATGTTATGAAGACTCAGAGAACATTGATGGCCTTCACGTGATTTACCAATTGCTCAAGAGTATAAGTGTGTATTTATATGTTTTACTAATCAATTTGTTTTTTTTTTTGTAGACGATGCTTAATTATTTTATATTACTTGGAAGCTACTCGGAAAAAAATATAGATTACATGATGGATTTCTTACTGGTTGATTTTGCAGTCTCACTGAGGAATCTTTCAGTGTTTGATCAGATGTTCTCTCGCAAATATTTAATGGATGTTGTTGGTGCTCTTGAATGTATGTTCTTCTTAGCTCTTTTTATTTTTGCACACAAACAAACATATTCTGATGGGGAGGTGCCTTTCTAAGTGGCATACATACAACATAAAGTGTTATGATGAAGACTCTGTAGGCATGTTTTGTAACAGATCTAAAGTGCATAACTTTTCCATTGTAAATGTAATGTCTGTATACTTTTTTGGAACAGACCATCCTGAGAAATCTATGACTGTCAAAGAGCATCATCGTAGTCTCCTCGAAACTTCTATCAAAGAGCATGTCATTTTCAAAGAGGTAATTTATTATTATTATAATTATTAATTTGTTTTTTTGTTTGTTCATAGTGTGTCAGTTCTATTTTTAATATTCGTCTTAATTATTCTTTCAGAACCTTCCTGTAAAGGATAAATCAGTTTTTACAATGCTTTACCAGTCATATGTAGCTAATTATATCAAGGTTTAGTTCCTTCTCCCAGTTTGCTCATATCTTTGGTGATTCTCCTATATTTGTGACCAATTTGTGCTTATATATTGGGACTTGCACAAAACGTAGGATGTGATACTGGTAGGGACCTTGGATGAAGTTACAATTGCCAGCCTCGCTGCTTATGCACATGCCAAATATTCTGTGGTTAGTTCTAACAATCTCTGTTCAACATGTTTATTTTGGTCTGATCATCTTTTGCACTCAAATTGTGTAGCATGGATTGGCAAAACCCCAGTTATATGATATTGCCAGAAATTTATAGTTGTATGGAGAAGGACCTGACCCTTTTAAGTCATTATTGCTATACATTTTTAAAAACGTGGTTTTTCTAATTTAGGTGCTTTGTGAGCTGATAGCTGATTCATGTTTCATCCAAGAGCTGCGTGCTAAGTTGCAATCAGATGGCATATCTGCTGATTTGAAGAGAGATCTGGTAAGTCATGGTGTTGAGGGGATGCTGGCTATCATGCTGCCATTCCATTCTAATTTGACATGTTGTTTAATTTTAGACATAGTATTTAGCATTAATCCCCACAACAAAAATCTGTGACGTTCTTTCTTGTCGCAGGTTTTGTTCTTTCGTGAGCTCTGGTCTTTCAATGAATGTGCTGACTGCTGAGAATGTACGAGTGTCAGGATTTTGGTGGTAATATTTTCCATTTCTGAAAATAAAAAGGGAAAGAAAGAAAGAAAGAAAAATTCAGCATAATATGGTTTCTCCTTGATTGTTATGCTATTTCAACTTCTGAAATTAAAAAAAGGAAAGAAAGAAAAATTCTGCATAATATGGTTTCTCCTTGATTGTTATGTTATTTCCGCAGCCTTCCTCCCTATTCTTTATGGATGAACAATTTGTTTCTTTTAGAGTGATTATGCTAGTAAAGCAATCCAGTTGGAGCTTGCTACTGTGATCCAGTGGGTCTAATTTATAATATGACAGCTGGAAAAGATGGAATACTATCTTTTTTTTTGTATAACTTCTGTAAATGTATTAGTAGAGAAACAAACTAAAGTATTTTTTCTGCCAGGAAAATTGTTGATGGAGAGACATACAACATCATTGTTAGTGTCATGCAGGATATCATCTCCCAGAATGTTTGTTTTTCCTCTCATTTCTTTATTAGTGTTCTTTCTGTGGTTGTACTGTACCGCTGTGGTGCAGCACCAAATTGAGTCCTTTTCTTATTTTTGGTACTTTCAGCAATATCTTCGTTGGTGAATGTTAGACATTCTTTGTTCTCTAAAATGGCTTCAATTAGTATTGTTTGTTGATCCATTAAAATGTTTGGGTAAAATTGCAAGCTAATTGATTCTTTAGAATGGCACTGTTGTCAAATGAGCATACCTTGATATTTACTAATTTATTTATCTCCTTTTCTATGTTTAGTATTTTTACTCAAATTATTTCCAGGATGACCGTTACCTTCATCGTATTATTAAAAACAATCTGCTCAGATTGATCATCGAGATCTTCTACGAAGTTGCAAACAGGTTCCGCAGGATTCACGGTGGTGTTCTGGACTTACTTGAGTACATAGCCACGGTACTATGTACTTTTACTTTCTTTCTATGTTTTAGCAAGTATTGTGAGGAATGCGAGATCAAATGATGAAAACCAGTAGTACTTCAACGGACCTAATAAAGGCATACAATTAAATCACCTTAAAACAGTCTATTGCTCGACTACTGCCCAGGCAACTAAATAAGGGTTGGCTAATGTACAGTTTAATACCTCTTTCATCATTGTGTGTAATTGTGTAATCCAGTTAACCCCAAGTTGTTCAACTTAGACCAGGATAACCCGGTTATCTTATTCAAAATTCATGCGTAATTTAGTCTCATTAACATCATGAAAGCTGAAATTTACCTGTTCTCTACCTCAAATAAAACAATTTTATATTACACTGGTCCTATTACGTAATTTATCTTCTAATTGACCCTTAGCACCTGCCAAAACAATTGACATAAAATGCACACACAGTTGGTTTAAAATTAGCATCCTCGAGATTAATTTGTGTCTCCTGTTTAATGATTATTGAATAAATGGAATTTTGTGATGAGTGCATGGATGTATAAAATGATAGACTCTTTGATAGGAAAGCTCCAATTGTACGTCTACAGATCCTGGTGGTTAATATATGACATATCACCAGTGCCCCTCTTCTATCATATGAAATGTCAAATTGACAGTCTTGCCTAATCCATTTTTGAGATAAACAACAGACAAGGTTAGCTGTATTAGAATAGGTGCCATTTAAAATTTCATAGGTTTAGCTATTCTGGTTTCCACTTTTGCATACAGGAGCATGCAAATAGTATTGTGTTGTGTAGGTTCTTATGGAGTAGCCTTTTCTAAAATCTTGTTGAACAGTACAAAATTTATTATAGCAGGAAGCAAAATAAAACCTTACTAAATTAGAAACCAACTTTTATGCAGTGCTTAGAGGATAGAGAACAAAAGACTCAGAACCAGGCGAATGTTGCAGCTAACAATAGAGCAGAAGATAGACGTCTCGAGAAGGAAGCAGCAGAAGGCTCCTGCAAGGAGTATAGTCGGACCTCACACTTTTACTTTTTCTGCGGGAACTTGAGAAAGAAAAGGTTGACTGATGGTTAAATGGTGAGTGAAATCCTATTCATTCTTATATGACTTACGTGGGTGTTTAAGGTTTGGAGTTTTGAATTAAATTAATGTGCTATATTTGCCCAGCAGCTGCTGTTTGTTTTGTATTTGCACAGATAACTTTGGCGTGTGAGAATTGTAAGGGCATGCAAACAGTAGAAAATGTAAGGCAATGTAGAGAATACCTGCAAGGTTGGATTGTACTTGGGAGTTTTTGAACCTTTAGATTTTTCTGGCAGACTAGCACTATGATGTTGGGCTGTTGGCAATTATATGATGCTACTCCTGTTACATAAGAAGCAGGTCCTTGTTAAACATTTGACTTTTAGAGATGGTGTGCAATCTTACATAAGAGAACGTGTCTGATCTGGCTTGAAGGTCCTTAGAAGTTAGAATAAATTTATACATATTAAGAGCGGTTTGCAAATATAAATTGAGATCTGTATAGCGTCTGGATGCTTTTTTGTACTTAAAAATTAATTATCATATTGTTTGCCCAAAGTCCCTGTGGTTGATCAAATGCAGATGCTGTGAAGAACAGCACTTTACAGTTCTGATGATGCGTTTTGCTGCCTATAAATTTTTCTCTCTTGAAATTTATATACAACAACCACCGCCACCACATCAAACTCTTTATTCTGAAACAAATTGGAGGCTAGAAACAATCGGATCAAATTTAAAAAATTACCAAGGTGGATGATGATGATGGTGATAATAATTTGTAATTTGTAAGGGAGTAAACTCTTGAGTCCTACGTTTCTAGATAGTAGTAAAAAAGGATTTAGAAAACAAAAAAACTAGTGATTTTACTTTTAAAATCAGGACTTATTTTTTAATATTGATCTGTACTTTGATGTTAGATATGCGACCCATCTGTTGGAGTTTATAAAGACTACTCATTGCTAAAAGAAACAGAAGATTATCTCATTGCTAAGGGGCTAAACAATCCCATCTACACAATGAGTGCTTCTGATTTGAAAGATGACCTCTTAATTTAAAGACCTTGTTTCTTGCCCTTTCCTGGTGAAGTCGTTGCTGGGCTCAATTTTGGAGTCTTGATGGCCATCTAATGAAAAAGAACAATGAAAACTAGTGCTGATATACATATACTAGGTATCGCCTTTTGTGTAAGCGAGTTAAATCATGCTGACCCATTTATTCATCGCGGTTGAAGATGTGTATACTTTTTCTGACCTGTGACAAATCAAGTTGTTTTTCTGGGCATAAAAAATAGACGAATTAAATTCGCCCGAAATATGTGGTAATTAAATAATAATATAAGATAATTAATAACTACCAACTGTACACATATATATCTATGACCGTATCAGTTTTTTAGAGAAATTGGCAGCGGCTGTCAAAAATAGAAAAACGAAAAGAACAAAACAAGAAGAAACTAGAGCACCAAACTAGCAGTTCTTCAAAAAACGCTTCACCTCAGCAGAAACCCAGGTCGAGATGGCATCGGGAGATCTGTACTGGTCCCTGAAGATTCGGCTATTTCTCTCCATCCAGACCGCCCGAAAGTAGGTTACCAGTATGACACTTCTAATTACCATATGTAACACCTCTGTATTTTTGTTTGTCTGCATTTTTCGAATAATCAGTAGCAGTGCTATGACAGACTCATTAAATTTAGATGATAGTTGAAAATAATTTAAGTTCACTATTTTACTATTAATCAGGAGATTGTTACATATGCAATAGCTTGATTTCCTACCTTTACCATCAACCTACCACTACAAACACAATTAATTACACAGGCAGGAAAAGTGGACAACTGTTAACTCAATTTCTGTATCCTCCTCCCCATTCCTATGTATATATTGTACTCACTTTCTCAATAATTTTGAGGTTTATAATTTATTGGGTGTTACTTTGCATCCACACCTCTTATCTATATAGAGTGAAATTTGTGTACATTCTACTATTCTTCAAGAAACCAACTTAATTAGATAATCCATTAGTCTTAATTTGAGCCACTTACTGGGCCTTGGACCTAAGGAAGAGGACAGTGGTCAGTGGGCATGCCAACATGGGCCCAACTTTAACACTTTTCAACGTACAGCTTTTACCATGTTTTATGCAAATGCAAGAGGTAAAACAACACTTGATTGATTTGGTCCCGTTCAACATATTCTGGTTTCAAGGATTAGCCTAGCTGACCAGGATATGATACCCAGTTTTTACTGGTTTGCAGAATAGTCCGATAGAATATTTAAAACAATGTAAGAATTAAACTAAACTAAAAATTCTTATCCACTACAAAATAGGAAACATTTTGAAATAAAATATGCAAGCACGTTTTAAATATTTGATATTAGATGCTAAATGTCGTTAGTTGAGAAAGTATATAATAGTGATGAATATCCATGCACTAAATTAAGGTAACCTATACACAGATTAACTATATATGTAGATGGTTGGCTGCATCCACTGTTTTGCATTGTCATTTCGTAGCATTTCTCTGAACACTTTCAATGAATGTATGCTTCACAGGCACTAATTTTAAGATGAATAATCCAAGTATTCTCTTTTTCTGGGAAAATGAATCCTAATTATGTGCTGAAAAATCTAAAACGCTGAAATTGATTCAACACATGTTGTAGTGTGTCTATGGATTTATTTGATTATATTTTGTGCTTATGCTTTAATTTCGATTTAGCATGGGTCTTCATCACTATTAATTAGTGATTAGTTATATATCTCTACATTTTTATAAAACGCAAGTGCTAATGCTTGAAAATGATATCATCAAATAAGAAATGAGCAGCCGCATTTTACTTCTCATTTGATGAAATCATTTTCAAGCATTAGCACTTGCGCGGTTTTTATAAAAATATAGAGATATATAATTAATCATTAATTATTTTTTTGTTATGATCTCATGAACACGTGAGATACTTTCTGGATATGATCAATTCATAAAATAGGCATGACAAATATTGCTGTCTTAACCAAATAACAATTCTTGTGTGTATAAAAATTTCTGGTAATTTCTTGAGATAATAATGGAAATGCCCCCTGTTTCAATTGCACAGAAAAAATATATAAATAAACAATAAAAATAAAACAAGCTATATGTTACACATGAAGAATAATACTTCTGGAAACTTTTAATTTAATATATATTATCATTATGGAAACTATATTGCATGCTAGTTCTCGTATATATCTATTTATACAAATTAAAGCTAGCCACCGCGCGCCACTTCTAACCAAGGAACTACAAGCAATTAATATAATATATAATATGCATGGTTACAAACTTGGAGAGTGTAGGAGCGACACTTGTACACATATCTATGGCGAGATACAAAAGCAAGGGAACCCATATGGCCATATCTAACACGATGAACTGAATAGATATTTTCAGAAGGTTCTTGAAGCTCCCTGAACGTAGATATTTTCCTAGAAATATTAACATATATAGCATTCACATAACCGACCTTTGAATATGGTTGATCTAAGTCTAACTATTCCGTAAACTCAAATTATCACTCTCAAATGAGCATCTAACCGACCTTTTCCTTCTTCTCGTTTGAAAGAAAAGTTTGGCAATATATATCTTGTTATTATATATAATCGAATTAAGCTAAGTAACTAAAGTGAAAATGTGTTCGAAAGAACTGAAAATAACAATTGCATGCGTTCTTCAAAAAGAAATTAATCATGATCAGCAAGTATAGCAACGATTTTGGAAACCAGCAAACCACTCATGGGAGTAGACATGAAGTTAATTCAACTACACAAAGCAACGACAATTTGTACAAGTTTTTTCTCTATCATTTTCTGATCTCACAACTGCACTCAACCCACACAAAATCATCAAAAGAGATAACACATAACTAAGAAAGAAAAGAAGGAAACAAAGAGAAGAAAGTAAAACTCACAGCTTATTAATTAATTGATCGATCTTTCAATCAAACCATATCTAGCTACAAGCTGCTAATTAATTACACTACTTTCTTCTCTATTCCTTGAACCTTTGTTCCGTTTGAACCTTTTCTCTTCCTAGAATCCTTCTTACCACCTCCTTCCACACCGATCGGGACAGTCGAAGCGTACACATCAGCGATCGAACGGTAGCGTTTGTTCCTCCTCCACAAGCCCCCATCATCCTCCGCCACATCATCCGTCTGTGCCCCTGCTGGGGCGTTAACAGACCGGGTCGAAGACGACGCCGAGGACATGGAATTAGCCGAGGCAGTTGGGCCGGTGCTCTCGCTGAGGTGGATCAGCTGCTCGGCCACAGCTAGCTCTGCCTCGGTGAATGGAGGGTCAGGATCGCCTCGTTGTGGCCTGATCAGATTGAGATTTTGTGGGGAGCACAGGAGGAGGGGTTTTGGTTTTGCTTTCTCCATTTCTTCTGTTCGCGTTTAATATTCTCTTTTTCTTATTTGTAAGGATTTTGATGGAGACTTGATTTTTAATTTTTGTAGTTGGGATGGGTTGCGTTTGATTCGGGCAGACGGATCCGTGGTAAGAGTTAGACATGTTACGTTGTCTCGCGGAACAGTTTAATATTTTTGTGAAAAATGTCATGTAGACCCGGTTTTTCCTTTAACCTATAAACCGGAGAGCTCTGTGTGCTCTTTCTCTAATTAAGGGGTGCAGGAGGGCTTCGGTTTTATTGTTATATTTTTCTTCGAAGTAAATTTATTTTTTAAAAAAAATTGAACTTTAAATTGAAATGTATTTATCAGATTGATATTAAAGATTTTTTTTAATACTGCCAACGTGTCGATCAGTTGGAAATTGTTTTTATCAGATTTTATTAATTAATAACATATGTGCGTAAATTCACTGTTAAATCTATACTACTTATAAAGCATCCTAAACAAAGTCAGCAAATTTTCACAAAAAGTGGAAACAATTGTTAACATCATTATAAATCATTGATTAGAGAGATATACGATGTGGATAGCTATTTCTAATAAGAAGTCGACTCTACACACAAACAAGTCAGGATGGCGTTGTTTAAATTGTTAATAATTTTTTTTTAGCTGTGCATCGTCCGCATACTTTTTTAGGAAATGGTCAAAGAAAGAAATAAAGTAAAATTTTTTTATTTTTGTTTTCCGTAAGTATAATCTATCTAGATATATAATGCTATAACTGGAGATTTTCATTGGATTACATAGTGTGTATTCATGAAATGCTTAGCCTTGGAAGAGTTAAAAGATACTATAATGTACTCATTAATGTGTTGACTAAAAAAACTCTTGGTACCCTTTATTATTTTTTGCAAAATTCAGATTTACCTCAAGTGGTAATTATAGTACTTTTTCTGTCCATGAATTTAATTATTCTAAGAGGACGAGTTTCAAGTGAATAAATTCAACATAGAGGAATTAATTCAATTAGTCTATATCTTTTTCTAAATTTCAAATAAATGTGAAATTAATCTCTATCTCTATCTCTACTATTATAAAAGTATAGATGGAAGAGGTGTTACACGCTAGATCTAGCATGTAAACATGTGTTTCTGCCGTTCGATCGATTTGATTTGTGGTCGGATATCAATTGCAATAGGAACTAACAAAATATTTTGATTTTTGGTCTAATAAAAAAACCAAATTGAATGATATATCTATTTGTATCATTGGTAGATTGAGCAAAATATTTTTATTACCTAATTATATTGTTTTGTTTCTTTTATATGCCCACATATGAGGGCATCTAGTTAATTAATAAATTCAATTGTATTTAAAGATGCGCATGTATTCCCCATACGGACCTCGGAAAAAAAAAATAAGAATAAACAAATGTATATAGAAATAGTGGGATGTTGCTTTTGAACAATCTTCATTTTTATCCGAATTTTCTAAATGATGAGATCACCCCTCAAGTAAATACATTCATCTATTTAAATGTTTTTTACCGTAATAAATTTTTAAACTTAACAATGCTACCATTGTTTTCTGCAATATATATAGATCAAGCAAAAAAAGAAATATTAGATAATTTTTAATGCAACCATCCACATATAATAGAGAGCGTAGATTGATATATGTTTACATCTTTAGTGAAACATATTGTTCCATCAAACAAACTGATGTTTTTATTATTTTTAGTACTAACGAACAATAAACAAGAAAACATTTGGAGAGCATTTAGACAAGTGCATGTGCAATAATGTGTGGATATTCTTGTCATTTAAACATTAAACGTTTATTCGAAAAAAATTAAAAGTTGTTCAAAGCGTCTCTTTATCCCCAAATCATGTCTTGAGTTCTTAGCTATGGTAATGGTTGCCTCCGTGATTAAAAAAAAAAATTTTAAATGAGAAATGGTTTTTTTTTTTTTTGAGAAATAAAATGAGAAATGGTATACTAGAGATGCATCTTGATTCTAGAGGCTCGACTGATATCTACCGTGGACCTGTTTTTGCGATGCATCCTTCATTCATTTGATCGGACCATATTGACCTCTTATTCAAAAATTTCTAAAATTATACTTAAACTGACTATTTATATTTAAATTAATTATAAAAGTGTCCTTACAGTTCCACTAATTGTAAGAATAAACTATATTGTGTTGATATCTTGAAGTATATAATATAAATCACATTATTCAGAGTTAAATGGTATCTTTTTACCAAAAAATAATTAAAATTGTCACAAAAATTCATTGTCAATGAATTCCATACTGAAAAAAAAAAACAATTATAATAAATTTATTACAAAATGAATTAAATGCTTCTAAGATAAGTTCGGTCAGTTCGAGTTTGACTTTTTGACTTATAATGGTTGGGTGATCCTGTGTTGTCACGGATCGAGTTTCAGGTGGTTCGATTTCAAATCAATTTTGATTCTCGTTTTATCTCAGATAAGACAAACTCAAGTTTCACCTTTCAAATCATTCGACCTCAAGACCATTTTCGGATTTTGGATTGAGTTTGTTCAGTTAGGTTCAAAAAATTGGGTTAAACTTAAACACAATTTTCGAATTCCGAGTTTGATCAAGCTTTGAATCATTTAAGCTACCTTAAAGTTGTGTTGAGTTTCGAGTTTGACATTGTTTAGTGTCAGATCGGCTGCTTAGGAAAATATAGAATTTGGGGTCAAGTTCAGCTTTATTTTTGTCGAATGGAGGCCATATCAGGACAAATTTATTTGGTATTCTTTTTTTTTAATTAATCTTGCTTTCATAGGTAATTCCAATTGACTGGGTGTTAGTATGATGGGGATAGTAGTACGTCTTTAGCTTGACCAGGGTGACTCGATGGCTTAGGGATTAGAAAAGAAAATCGTGTGTTGACTTGGAATATGTAGTTGCTGAAACAATATAATAAAAATTGACCGGCGCCCAAAAATAAAACAATTTGTAATAGAGGAAAATATATTATATATTTAGGAATTTTTTAAATTTGGCGGGATTATTTTTGAAAATTTAATTTGAAAATAAGTTAGAAATTAAGCTTAACTTCATCCTATTATAAAAATAAAAATCATATATATTTGTAGGATTTCTATTTCATGTTGTGATAAAGAATATATATATTATATTTTCCACACAAATCAAGCATAAAAAGTTTTGAGTATCTTGTAGATATTGACATATATTTATGCCGGCATGTCTGCCTAAACAATTTCACTTCGTTTTATGGATCATGTCCTTTTCGTGATTCCAATTTTTTTTTCAAAGTAAATAAACATTGAAAAGTTGGTAAAAGTTGGAACTTTTAAAAATATTTCAAGTCAAAATTTTTAAAACTAAATAAATCTTCTTCTTATTTAAAATGGTAACTCTAAATTTAAGTACAGACGTGCATGCTAGAAGGTCTAAATTACTTTTAAGTGGTCCATCCCATCCCCCACCCCACCCCCCCCCCCCCCAACAAAGAACAAAGCGTATTTAGAATTTAGTACTTTAGCAATGATAAAATAATTCATTAATTATAATACTGATATCTAAGTTTTCTAAATTATTACTTTCTATTTTTTTTTAAACACTATCATATAATAGAATGGATCAACCGTTTTAATCTATTTATAAATGCGTCAGCCGAGTCATGATCTGTTATGTCATCAACTGACTCCTTTAGTTTTATTTCATTTTTTAACATATTTTAATGTTTTTTAAGCCTTTGTATATATAGTTTGACAAATAAAAAGTTATAAACAATGTAAAAATCTGCATGCAAAAATAAAATTCAGGAATTTATCATGAAAACTAATATACTTATCTTTTATTCAATAATATATCTACTATTCTACTATATTTCTACAATATTCTTATACAATAATACAATAATTTAAAAAAGAATTCCATCATACCATCTTTCTAAACACTATTTGTACCATCCTAGTCCCAGCGCCTTCTATTTTTAACCCTTGTCACATGACCTCACGTGAGACGGTGAGAGAGACTTATTTGATCCTCCGATCTAAATGAGAGAGACTCCATTTTCGACAGCAACGGCATCTCTCCTCCGATCCAGTCGTCACCGCATGATTTCTTCCTCCACCGTTTTTTTTCCGCCTCCGCTGCTTGGTTATGTGCTTCATTATTGCAAATCTAAATGATCGGATTGTCATAATAAGAGATTTTGGTTTTATGTGCTTCATTGTCGTAAATTATGTGATAATGATCTTAGATATCTGTGAGATATCTGATCGTTTTGGTTGATATTTATTTGAATTCTATATTTTTATCTCAATTAGAAATGTCGTTAGAATAAGGTTTGGATAACAATAAACTTTAATTTTTTTTAATTCTTGTGCAACCCAAACAACACAAGAATAAGGAATTTAGGCCCTTATTTTTATACTAACAAAACTATAGAATTTGGATAAAAATAAAAATTGACACGAGATTCTAAAAATTTCTTATTTTTATTCTTATCTGATCTCCATCCAAACACACCACTATATGACATTTTAGTATTTTACTTTTGTTCTTGTCAGTGTATTTCCAATAAGGGATAGTTTCAATTTAGTAAAGGATCATTTAATTGTTTTAATGGATCATATTGTGTCGTCTCAGTAAAGCATCATTTAAAGTAGATCAGATAATTTCAGTAAAAGATCATTTAATTTCTATAAGGGATCAGATTGTGTTGTTTCAGTAAAATATTATTTAAAGTAGATCAGATAATTTTAATAAGAGGTAAACTAAAATCGGCCGTGACTGACGAATGAGATCGTTAGCTACGATGAAATCTCAATTTTCGTTATTCTAACAGTCGATCCGAACCATTCAATGTGTTCTCCATATTGAAATCTCGTTGGAGACTAAATTTTTTTATATTTTTTCAAATTTTTTTAGTATTTTTTTATATTTTACAAAATTCTTAATCTAAATAATTATAGACCCTTCAATAACAATAATTTTTAAAAATCTCAGAAAAATATAAAATTTGGTCTCTAATGAAATTTCAATATGGAGAATACATTGAATGGTTCAGATTAGCCATTAAAACATCAAAAGTTGAGAAATTATCGTGGCTAACGAGTTCATCTGTCAGTCGTGGCTATTTTTAGTCTACCTGTTTCAGTAAAGAATCATTTAATTGCTCAAAGGTATCAGATTGTGTAGTTACATGAAAGGATCAGATTGTTTTTTTGGACCTTCTGCTTAGCGCCAAGCGCCCATCGCCTAAATGGCGCGATTTTTACGTGGGATAGTACGGATGATAAATTCGGAGATTGCACTTATACTGCTCGATTTAAAAATAATCTGGTATTTAAACGGTCAATTGTCCTGTTTATTCTCCGAGTCGGCTGCAATTTTTTTTTAAAAATCTTTTAGGGACTTAGTTGGGTATAATTAATTTATAATATAATATGTATCTGGCTTGTATACGACTCGATTCGAATATATCTATAATTACTCTATTATTAACAAATAAATATTTTCAATGTTGAGCACTTGAACTCAGTCAGCGTTATTCCCCAACTGAATTATTATAGGACTGTGTTTACTAAACTGCAGCTGCGTCACTGCGTGTACAGGAATATTTCCAATTAAGCCAGCTTCTAAAATAAATTATCAAGACCTTGGTATCATATACAACTTTTTAATGATGATGGATCAAAGACTTTTCTATTCTCACGGATTTTCCTCTGATTTTGTTTCCATTATAAGGAGAAACAAAAAAAAAAAAACAGAATTGATAAAGTGAGAACAGAAATGGCCTATGAATTGACAGAGAATATGTCAAGAAGTTTACCGATTCCATTTGAATTTCCAAATATAAATACAGCTACTTATCAATTATTTAATGTTTTCAATTGACGTGTGACAGTTGTTAACAGACTACTTATGACCATCCAAAAATAACATGGGCAATAGTAAATTAAGAACGGAAGAATCTTTGACTACTAAGTATGAATGATGCTTCTTCCACACGTTCAAATATTTTTGCAACATTACAATGCAATTACTTCTGTTAATTAATGCATTATAAATTTTTTTATTGACTTTTAAACAATAAACAAGAGTACAATTTATTTGTCCCACAATTATTTTGTTAATCAGTGATCAAAATCACACGGTTTAAGCTTCAAAGCTTGAGACATGCACCACTAGACTGAAATCTTTTACAAGACAGCGACAACCGTCCGTTCTCCTCTTGATTTGAGATCCAACGTATCACAAGGAAACTATACGGTTGATACCTGTGCTGCAAAATCGTACAGCCGTAGCGAATCAACTATTACGTACGTGCGCTTCCTCTTCCCTTACCCTCTCCAATTTGTTATACACGGTTGATTCGTTGAATGGTCAGATGGTCTCGTGACCTTGCTACACAATCCATCTGTTCTCTTACTACTACTAAGCATAAATTGTTCAAAAAAACTTTAAGGCAAAATTAGATATAACCCTCGAAACATCTCCAATTAGATATAATCCCTTCGAAACTTCAAATTTAGATATAATCCCTTTTAATCATCTCATTCATAGATATAAATCATTTTTAATCATTTAGATATATTTTAATAATATTTCTTTTACAAAATAATGAACTGTACAAAATTTGGACGAAAATATCCTCCCTTCTTGTTCGAGACCTTTCACCTTCATGTACAAAATAGAAAAGTTAAACCTCAATTTATATCTTTCTAAAAGTTTGTAACTCTCTTGTCGATTAAATTTTAGTCTCTGCAGATGTGGTACTCGATCTCATAAAGATGGAAAATCAAATATTCAAGCTTGGTTCCGGACTGTGCTAGATTGAACATCTTCTTTTTCAGTTTTATTGTTATTTAGTTATAATGGGAGTAGGAATTCTCAACTCCAAACCATATTCTACTACTGTTTTTTTTTTTTTTGGGTAAATTAGATTATTAGATATCAATTGTTAGTCTAGAATATGAAATGATTTAATATAGAGAATAAAAATTAGATCGGCTGTACGGACTGAGGGACTAGGTGCATGGATTGGTGTTTTTGGTAAAGATAAATTGAGATTTAACCTTTCTGTTTGGTTAAGCAAGAAGGTGAAAAGTCTCGAACAAGAAGGGAGGGTATTTTCATCTAAATTTTGTACAGTTCGCTATTTTATAAAAAAAATATTGTTAAAATATTCTAAATGATTAAAAAGGGTTTATATCTATGAATGAGATGATTAAAAGGGGTTATATCTAAATTTGAAGTTTCGAGGGGATTATATCTAATTAGAGATGTTTCGAGGGGTTATATCTAATTTTGCCAAACTTTAATGAGGATTAGCATGTTCAACATTAAAAAAAATTTGAATAGCATGAAATGAGCGTGAATTTTATGTAAATCGGAAACAAGGTGCTAATTTTATTATTACGACTTTAAAATATGGTTTGATTCATTTAGTAATATAGCTGCCAATTTGAACTATTTCTGATTTCTAATAGTAAAAAATTGTGTTCATCGCATATCAATTTGGAATAGAGTTACTATTATTAAATTAGTGCTACCTTAAAATAAAAATTTCAAAATGAATTTTGACAAAGCACATTATTTTTTCCCTATAATTGATATATATTTCTTATGAGAAAAATAGAAGTTAAAAATTTCATCTAGAATTTACAAAAGACAATGGATTAATTTTTTGCTTGATCATCAGCCAAAGGCAGGCAATCGGCATAGGGAGGAACCAGTAATAATATATATAAGCAAGATATTAAAATAAGTTTTTGCATATAAAAAGGAACAATAATTATGCTTTGCAAGAGTTGATCATGCTATGTAGTATATTTATAAGTTTGCTAGCTTTATGGAAATTTTTCTTAAAATATATATATATATATAATTTGTTGTCCCTAAAAATAGGCCTAGAGGGGGGGTGAATAGGCACAAAACGAATTTCTAAACCGGTATGGTCAATATTCGGTTCAATTCAAACTTGGTCTAATACAAACAATCAAAGCACAAGCAATTCAATTCAAGCAAGATAATAAAGAGAGAAAGAGAGAGAGAAATTGAACACGCGATGTATTACGGAGTTCCGACCCGCTAGGAAGAGCTAGCCTTAGTCGTACGTCTCCGGGAGTTTCGCAACCTCGAAATGGGCGCGCTCCGTTCAATTCCACACGAACGGGACTACAACTTCGAACCAAATCACCTTGTTACAATCACTCTCAAGGTGGATTGGCCTAACTCGATTAAACAATCTCAAATGCACAAAGGATAGAGGCTCTAACCAAATCACTCAACTAATCTAGCAATTAACACTAGTGGATTGGTTTAGCACACTCTAATCTCAATGATTTTGCTAAAATAATGCTCAAACACAAGAGAGTATAATGTCTAACTGGTTGGAGCTCAAAAGGGAGGAGTTTCAAAGGTTTCAAAAGTGTCTAAACAGTTCCAAGAGGCCCCATATTTATAGAGGGCGCCAACAGCTCCAAAGACCAGTCAAAACAGACTCTGGCGTTATACAACGCTATATGGCGTTGTACAACGCTGAAATAGCCGTTGAAAAATCAAACGGTCACAGACAATAACGTTATGAGTTGTCAGGGCGTTGTGTAACGCTGTATAGCGTTGCACAACGCTTTAGCAGAATCCAAAGCAGAACCTCGACAGTTCCGTTGGAACTTGTCAGAGCGTTGTGTAACGCTAGGTAGCGTTGCACAACGAAGCAAGAGGAGAACAAGGCAGGACTGACAAACTCAAACAATATTGTCAGAACGTCATACGACGCTGACTGGCGTCACACAACGTCGCCGTTGCACAACGCTAGTCAGCGTTGCTCTACGCGACCAGGGCGTAAAAGCGAAGTTTGAGCGAATTTTAGAGCGTTACACAACGCAACAATGTATGGAACATGGCATCATGCATGCAGCATCGATGCAGATCGATGTCTGAGCAATGCAGAGACGCCTGCTGCATACTGCGTTGTACAACGCTGAGTGGCGTTACACAACGTAGGGGTGGAAAGGTTGTGTAACGTTACTTAGCGTTGCACAACGTTCTGACAAGGGGAAAAAAGGATTTAACTGGTTTAAAAACAAATGAACTAGCGTTGCACAACGCTACCGAGCGTTGTGTAACGCTGTTCCAACCTTGTCAGAGATTTTGCAATTTAAAAATCGAATTAACGCAGCGTTGTGTAACGGCCACTGGCGTTGTATGACGCTGGACAGAAAAACTGAGCATTTTACCAGCAAATTGATTGAGATTAGTTTAGAGATTAATTAAACCTTAAATATTGACTCTAACTAGACCAAAGCAATCTCTTGAAGCTCCAAACTAAGTGCCACACTTGCTTTAATCCATTCTTCAATAAATTTAGCTATAAAACACTAAAGAGAGATGTTAGTTCAAAGGTTTCGGTGTTGTTTTGCAAATCGGCAAATCGAGAGAAAATGTTTAACCAACAATCTCCCCCTTTTGCCGAGTTGCAAAACAACACCTAAGGTATATTTGGGACTTGATACAACAAGGCGGAATAACCCAAATTACCTAATTCTCCCCCTTTTTGCAATTAGGGAAAAGAATACCCAAAATGCCCTTGATGACAAACCATAAGAATCCTCCCCCTTTCGAAAAGAATTTGGCCACTAAGTTCATTTGATTAGGGGTATCTAACAAGGTTTAAAGAGGGCTTAAACTAACAATTGTATACCATGCATGCATAATAAAGGAGAAAGGCTAAAACAACACCATTTAGCACAAACAAAATACATTAATACATAACATAATTCATTAAAAACAAAACATCATTCATTCATCATCCATAAAACAAAACAAATCCATCTAGCATAATTAAGACACTCAAAAACACCGAAAGATCACACAAAAGATACGAATGGCAAATAAACTACGAAAATCAAAGCAAATAAAGAAAAAAGAGAGGGCTAAGGCTTGGAGAGGGTTTCGGCTAGAATCACTCCTCATCATCATCTCCCGCACCACTACCGGATCCTCTTTTGAGATGGAGCTCCATCCTTCCCCAAAGATTGATCATCTCATCCTTGAGATGAGTGATCGAGGCATCGGTCTTGGCTTGGTAAGCGGTCAAGTTTTCTTCAATTGTGTTGAACCGCGTGTCAATGTGAGTGGTCAAGGCGGCGAATTTGGCATCAAGGTAAGCATGGAAGTCTTGCGGTGCGCCTTGACCCTCCACCCGTCCGCCGGGCACATGCAATGGTTCATTGCCTATCTCTTCATATTGGTTTATAGTGGCATTGGGCCGGAAGAGGTAGTTGTTGCGGTGGAAAGGACCGGGCACAATGGAGTCATCATCTTGGGCCACCCATCCGGTAACATTGAGAAATGCCATGAGATTTTCGGGAGTGGCAATGGCATTCTCGGGCACGGGTTCGCCCCAAAGGGGTGTGTCATGAGGGATGCCGTTTTCGATAAGAATAGATTGGATGATGTGGGCATATGGAAATGAGAAGCGAGAAGAGGTATCGACCCGTGCCATATGAGCAAGCATGATATAAGGGAGATTCACCTTTTGATTCATCTCAAGGAGAGACCGAAGGAGAAATACGGCGAATTGCTCCACATTTGTTTTGATTGTTGCCTTCGGAGTGATGATATTGTTGATGAAGAGGAAGAGAAGGCGGTGCAAAGCCGGGAGCTCGGTGGCGGTGAATTGACGAGCGGTGTAGTTCCTCCAACAATAAAAGAATCGGTGAAATTCATCATAAGGAGGCAATTCACGTGGCCAAGTAGCATGGATGTAAATCTCCAAGTTGTCATTGTCGAGGCTAAGGAGATTGGCCAATGTTTGCTCGGTGATGGAGATGTGGCGACCGAGGACATAAGAGTTGGCGGTTGGGTGGCCCTCGGTCCACGTCATTGTGAGATTGGCATAGAAGAGCTTGATCAAAGACGGGTTGTATGGTTGAGAATGTGCGAGAAGACCCGCCATGTTCCAATATTCGATCCTTTCCTTGATCCAAGTTAATTCTCTTGGATTCAAGTGGTAGACCCCATACGGGTGCTCGAAGTAGAAGCACTCGGAACACTCGCGATTGACATCGCGGTATTGGCAAAAGTGCATGTACGAGACCGAGTCCTTGAAGAGATAATTGTTGGAGGATGAGAGGGTCCAATCCACGGGTACCGGGGGTATATCCATTGGGATCGGTTGGTCGGTTTGATCGGTTTGAACCGGTGGGTTGGAGGAGGAAGCGCCCTTGGGGTTGCGCTTAGACCGTTTGTTGGTTGCGGTTTTCGGTGCCATTGAAAAATGAGAGAGAAAGGATGAGGCTAAACCTTTAAATTGAAGAGCCGGAGAGGGTGAGATGGCCTTGGAGAGCACAGAACCGAAGCCGATCGAAAATCCGACGGTCGGATCGCCGGAATTGACGGTGATGGTGGTGGCTAGGGTTTCGGTGGATTGAGGGATAGAGAGAGAGATAGAGAAAATTGAGGGTATGAGAGTGGAGAGGAGAGAGAGAGGAGTATTTTGGTGGTATTGGTTGGAGTGGAGAGAGAGAGTTGAGAGAGTATTGAGAGAGAGAGATGAAGGGGTGTGAGTTGGAGAGAAAGAGAGAGAAAATAGAAGGGGCTCGGATTTGAGAGAAAATAGGAAGAAGAAGAAGAAGAGGTGGGGTCGCAACAGTTAAAAAACGCGTCCACCGTTACTTAACGCCAAAGGGCGTTGTACAACGCAGAAGTCAAAACAGCGAAAAATGAGCAGAAACTGACTGCTCCGTTGTACAACGCTGAGTAGCGATGGGTAACGCTACCACCAGCGTTGTGCAACGTTAAAGGGCGTTGTACAACACTAAAGCCAAACAAAATAGAAAATAAAATAAATAAAATAAAAAAAATAAAACAACGTCTTACAACGGTGAACAGCGTTGTACAACGGTAAGTAAAAAGAAACAGAAAGGCGTTGTACAACGGTGATCAGCGTTGTATAACGTTGAACTCGACAAATTTTTAAAATTCAGCGAAGGAAAAAGAAAATACAAAGCCAGCGTTGTACAACGATAGTCAGCGTTGTGCAACGTTACAAGACAAAAACAAACCAGCGTTGTGCAACGGTATGGAGCGTTGTACAACGTTCAACTCGACAGAATTCAAAATTCATGTTAAACTAACGTTACTCTTGCGTTGCACGACGCTGAATGGCGTTGTGTAACGCCAGAGTCCAGAAAACCAGAAAATTCAGAAAATTGAGACAAAAATAGTTAAAAACTTATTTTTCAAGGTTTTCAAAATCAATTTAAACTGAAATAAGCTCCAAACAACAAAGACAACACCATGACATGCATAAATTTAATCTTTGAGTTCAAGCATACCAAGTTTGAACCTAAGTTCAAGATGTTGTTGTGTTGGAAGAGGTTTGGTGAAGATATCGGCGATTTGCTCCTTTGTGTCGATGTAGACCAATTCCACATCACCTTTCTCAACATGATCACGGATAAAATGATGTCGTATCTCTATGTGCTTGGTTCTAGAGTGCAATACCGGATTTTTGGATATAAGGATGGCACTAGTATTGTCACACAAGATTGGTACCTTTTGGAAATCTAACTCAAAATCCCTAAGGGTTTGCATCATCCAAAGAAGTTGGGTACAACAACTACCGGCCGCTACATATTCCGCTTCCGCGGTGGAGAGAGCAACCGAAGTTTGCTTGCGACTAGACCAAGATACAAGTGAACCACCAAGAAATTGGCAAGTTCCACTAGTACTTTTGCGGTCCATACGGTCACCGGCAAAATCGGCATCGGTATAACCTAACAAGTCTAGTTCGGTTTGTCTACAATACCAAAGACCTAGGTTTTGAGTACCCTTGACGTATCGCAAGATACGTTTTACCGCTTTGTGGTGAGACTCCTTAGGATTGGCTTGGTACCTAGCACATAGACATACGGCATACATAATATCCGGCCTACTAGCCGTGAGATAGAGGAGGCTACCGATCATGCCCCGATAGAGAGTTATGTCCATAGGCTTGCCTTTCTCATCCGCATCGATATTCGCACTTTTGCCCATGGGTGTGTCTAAACTCTTGCTATCTTCAACACCGAATTTCTTCACTAACTCCTTGGCGTATTTGACTTGGTTCACAAAGATACCATCCTTGAGTTGTTTGATTTGAAGCCCCAAGAAGAAAGTGAGTTCTCCCATCATGCTCATCTCAAATTCACTACTCATCAAAGAAGAAAACTCTTGGGCAAGAGTTGCATTAGTAGAGCCAAAGATAATATCATCCACATAAATTTGCACAAGTAGCAAATGGTCATCTCTTTTCTTAGTGAAAAGAGTTGTATCCATTTTGCCTCTACTAAAGCCATTGTCTAGAAGAAAGGTACAAAGTCTACCATACCAAGCTCTAGGAGCTTGCTTTAAACCATACAAAGCTTTGTGAAGCTTATACACATGGTCCGGTTTGAAATGGTCAACAAAACCGGGTGGTTGTTGGACAAAAACTTCCTCATCTATCCAACCATTTAGAAAAGCACTCTTGACATCCATTTGGAATAGGGTAAAGCCTTTGTTAGCGGCAAAAGCCAAGAGCATTCTAATGGATTCAAGACGAGCAACCGGTGCAAAGGTCTCCTCAAAATCAATACCTTCTTGTTGCTTGAAACCTTGTGCAACCAAACGGGCTTTGTTTCTAACCACAATACCATCCTCACTTAGCTTGTTTCTAAAAACCCATTTGGTACCAATAACTTGCTTACCTTTTGGTAATGGTACAAGTTCCCAAACTTGATTTCTCTCAAATTGGTTCAACTCTTCTTGCATGGCAACAATCCAATTTGGGTCAACATTTGCCTCTTTAAAAGATTTTGGTTCAAGTTGAGAAACAAAGGCACAATGACCAATAGTTTGGTGCAAACTAGACCTAGTCCTAACACCTTCCCTAGGGTCACCTATGACATTAGTAAGAGGATGAGAGGAAACTTCTCTAATCACTTCGGGAGACTCATGAACCGGTTGAGGAGACGGTTGAGGTTGAGGATCATCATGAGGCATTTCATTTTGAGTTGTGTCTAAGATGCCCTCCTCATGAGTCTCTCCCCCTATCAAGATGTCATCAACCCGGTTCAAAGGCTCCTCAATAATCACCGGTGGTTGTGCTTGAGGTTGTGACTCAATTTCTTGTGTAGTTTCTTCCATTTGTGTACCTACAATAGAATTACCTTCCTTGGATTCCTCAAGGACTTTTTCATCAAATTTGACATTAATGGACTCAATAACTACCTTTGAGTTTGGCAAATAGACTCTATACGCTTTGCTTGTGGTTGAGTAACCAACAAAAATACCGGGCAAAGACTTGGCATCAAACTTGGTTACTTTAGGAGACTCATCAAGGACAAAACATTTGGAGCCAAATACACGGAAATAGGATATATTAGGAGTATGACCGAACCATAATTCAAAAGGAGTTTTCTTGAGTTGAGAACGAATGCATGCACGATTTACTACATGACATGCCGTATTTACCGCTTCGGCCCAAAGAAATTTGGGTACGGCAAATTCATGTAGCATGGTGCGTGCTAATTCTTGTAAGGTTCGGTTCTTCCTCTCCACTACACCGTTTTGTTGAGGGGTGCGTGGAGCGGAAAACTCTTGTTTATATCCTTTTTCTATGCACAATTCATCAAATTTAGCATTTTCAAATTCCCTTCCATGGTCACTACGAATTCTAGAGATTTTCAACCCTTTTTCGTTTTCAACCCGATTGCTAAATTTAACAAAATGGTCAAATGCTTCTTCCTTGTGAGCAAGAAAGAAAACCCAAGTAAAGCGACTATAGTCATCTACCACCACAAAGACATACATTTTCTTACTTATACTCAAGACATTGATTGGTCCAAACAAATCCATATGAAGCAATTGCAAAGGTTGAGTGGTTGAGATGATCTCTTTGGTTTTGAAACTAGACTTGGTTTGCTTGCCTTTCATGCAAGCTTCACACAACCCATTTAAGTCAAGTTTATGTGATGGAAGACCACGGACAAGTTTCAATTTCACAAGTTTCTTAATGGAGTCTAGGGAAACATGACCAAGTCTTCTATGCCATAACCATGAACCGGTAGCTATGGCACTAAAGCATTGTTCACCATTTGTGAAGTGATCAAAGTTTAAGTAATAGACATCCTTTTTCCTTTGTCCCGTGTAAACAAGAGAATTATCCGAAATTTGATGCACAAAACAAGAGGAGTGATCAAATTTCAAATAATATCCCGCATCACATAATTGGCTCACACTTAAAAGGTTGTAGTTGAGACCATCCACAAGGTAAACATTAAAAACCGTTAAATTTTGGTTTCCAACCGAGCCTATACCAATAATAGAGCTCTTCCTAAGATTATTACCAAAAGTAACCTCACCACCATCAAAAGGTTCAAGTGTCTTGAAACAAGATTCATCACCCGTCATGTGATGTGAACAACCACTATCTATGATCCAAGCACTTCTCTTGAATGATGATAACAAACAAACCTACAAGAATGCATATTAGTTAGAAACAAACAACTAATATATTCTTGTAATCTCTCCCCCTTAAGATTTGACAAAAATAACCTTGGGGAAAGAAGATGGCTAACTAAGCCACACTCGAACCACTTCCACCAATCAAAACGGATGTGGAAGTGACTTTAGGAACCCAAATCATGTTAATTGAACCGGATGTATGATTTGCTTTCCTAACTTTGCATTCTAGTGTGACATGACCATTCTTACCACAATAGTTGCAACAAGCACAAGTTGGCTTGTTTACTTGTGAACTTTCTCTAACAAAATGGGTTTGAAAATGACGCCTAAGCTCCATGGCCCTAATCTTTGGATCCTTAGAAAAAGTGTATGATTGAGAGTTTCTCAAAATTGGTTTTTGAAAATTCCTTTTGTTTTGTTGAGAGACTTTTCGATTTCCCCCATTGGTTTGAGGTCTAGTGTGTGTTCTATTCCTATTCCCACCATTGTTTTGAAAAGGATGAAAACACCCATCGGGTCCCTTGAAATACAAGTTGTTTGGGCCCCGATTGTTTTGGAAGTTCTTTTGAGGTCTTTGAGACCCATTTCTATTCCTACCAAAATTCTTTTGAGCACCATTTTGAGAGCCAACAAAATTCTTTTGCCCTTCCCCGTGTGTGTTCCTAACATTGGTGCTCTTGTGATAAAGTCTCTCATTTTGTGTTGGGCTTGACATGGTTCTTGGTCTAGAAAAGGATTGATTCCTCTTTTTGAAGCCAAGACCCGTTTTGTCATTGGGTTTTTGTCCCACAAACATTTTATCAAGATTCATCTTGGTGCTATGAGAAGCACTAGACGAACTTGAAGCCCTTTCATTTTTCAAAACATTTGTCTCACTCAAAGGAGTTTGACATTTTTCACAAACATTTGGTTTTTCAAAACTTTCAATCATACCCTTATACCTTGTCACCAAAGATTCAAGATCATGCACCTTAGTCGTCAAAAGACTAATTTGCTCTTTTTGACTAGCAATAGTCTTAAGAGACTCATCAAGATAATCATTCAACCTATCAAATTGCAAGTTTGCATCATCATTCAAGCTCAAGTCATTCTCACTATCACAATCGCTATCACTACTAGAGAATGAGTTTAGAAGTACCTCATTTGTGACCTTGGGCACTTCAATGGCAATTGTGAATGGTTCCTCTTGAATAGTCGTTGGAGCTTGTGTGAGAGTCGATGTAGAGGATGATGCTTCATCAAGGCTAGCTTTGCTCAATGGATGCACATAGATTTTGCCTCGGTTGAACTCGTTGAAGACCTCCTTCACCAAGTCATCTAGGTCGTCATCCACCGGCATCACCACATCATTCACTTGAGCCACAAGAGCAAGGTTGTCAAAGTCGCACTCGGATTCCGAATCGGATTGAGAGGATGAGCTCGAATCGGAATCATTGTCCCAAGTGGCTTGCATGGCTCTCTCACCCTTCTTCTTGCTCTTGTAGTGTCCCTTCTTGGACTTGAACCGGCCATCACCTCTTCTCTTGCCACCGTCTTCCTTGTCCTTCTTCAAGTGAGGGAAGAGCTTGAAGCAAGAGTACATGGTATGACATTCTTTTTGGCACACGAAACAAAGAGCTCTTTCGTCATTCTCAAGCCTTTCTTTGTTGAACTTTCCCTCAAAGATCATGATGGCTCGAAACATCTTTGAGAGAACGGCTCCTTGCTTGTCCTCATCAAGGTCGATGATGCCTTTGGCCTTGTCACTTGAGTGGCGGTGTCTCCCTTGGTGGTTGTCATTGTGGCGGTTCTTGGAGGGAGATGCCTTGTTGTCATTCGCCGCCAATGCCACGGTCTTGGGCTCATACTTCAACTCTCCAAGTTGCTTAAGCTTCTCCTCCACGCACCGGTAATGAGTATAGATGATCTCCGGTGTGAGGTTGTTGTGGGACCTTTGTTGTGTCTCAAGAGTCGAGATGAGAGTGTCGAATTGAGGTCTTCCCACCAAAGCCCTAAGCAATCTTCCTATAACACGACTATTAGAAAGGGTCTCTCCTATGTTAGTGAATTCATCGAGCAATTGTATAAACCGAGTATACATCTCCTCGATGCATTCACCTTCCCTTATGCGGAAATTATCCAATCTAGACTCTAACTCGAATTGTCGAGAGCTTTTGATTAGAGAATTTCCCTCATAACGGTTCAAGAGAGAAACCCACATTTCATGTGCACTAGTAGAACTACCAAAAATTGCCGCTATGGACTCATGTACCGAATTTAACAAGACATTCACGGCATTATCATTCTTGGTCCTAATGGTCTTAGAGGCATGGGTTTCTCTACCTTCACTATCACAAATTGGTGTGTATGGCTTATCAACAACCTCCCAAAGGTCAATCAAGTTAAGGTATACAACCATACATCTCTTCCAATAACGAAAGTTCTTGCAAGTGGAACCAAACTTGTCCGGTTTTTCTATCACCCTAGAGGCCATGAATCGAGGTTATCTACCTAACAAGATGGTCAAAAGATAACCCCTGCTCTGATACCACTTTGTTGTCCCTAAAAATAGGCCTAGAGGGGGGGTGAATAGGCACAAAACGAATTTCTAAACCGGTATGGTCAATATTCGGTTCAATTCAAACTTGGTCTAATACAAACAATCAAAGCACAAGCAATTCAATTCAAGCAAGATAATAAAGAGAGAAAGAGAGAGAGAAATTGAACACGCGATGTATTACGGAGTTCCGACCCGCTAGGAAGAGCTAGCCTTAGTCGTACGTCTCCGGGAGTTTCGCAACCTCGAAATGGGCGCGCTCCGTTCAATTCCACACGAACGGGACTACAACTTCGAACCAAATCACCTTGTTACAATCACTCTCAAGGTGGATTGGCCTAACTCGATTAAACAATCTCAAATGCACAAAGGATAGAGGCTCTAACCAAATCACTCAACTAATCTAGCAATTAACACTAGTGGATTGGTTTAGCACACTCTAATCTCAATGATTTTGCTAAAATAATGCTCAAACACAAGAGAGTATAATGTCTAACTGGTTGGAGCTCAAAAGGGAGGAGTTTCAAAGGTTTCAAAAGTGTCTAAACAGTTCCAAGAGGCCCCATATTTATAGAGGGCGCCAACAGCTCCAAAGACCAGTCAAAACAGACTCTGGCGTTATACAACGCTATATGGCGTTGTACAACGCTGAAATAGCCGTTGAAAAATCAAACGGTCACAGACAATAACGTTATGAGTTGTCAGGGCGTTGTGTAACGCTGTATAGCGTTGCACAACGCTTTAGCAGAATCCAAAGCAGAACCTCGACAGTTCCGTTGGAACTTGTCAGAGCGTTGTGTAACGCTAGGTAGCGTTGCACAACGAAGCAAGAGGAGAACAAGGCAGGACTGACAAACTCAAACAATATTGTCAGAACGTCATACGACGCTGACTGGCGTCACACAACGTCGCCGTTGCACAACGCTAGTCAGCGTTGCTCTACGCGACCAGGGCGTAAAAGCGAAGTTTGAGCGAATTTTAGAGCGTTACACAACGCAACAATGTATGGAACATGGCATCATGCATGCAGCATCGATGCAGATCGATGTCTGAGCAATGCAGAGACGCCTGCTGCATACTGCGTTGTACAACGCTGAGTGGCGTTACACAACGTAGGGGTGGAAAGGTTGTGTAACGTTACTTAGCGTTGCACAACGTTCTGACAAGGGGAAAAAAGGATTTAACTGGTTTAAAAACAAATGAACTAGCGTTGCACAACGCTACCGAGCGTTGTGTAACGCTGTTCCAACCTTGTCAGAGATTTTGCAATTTAAAAATCGAATTAACGCAGCGTTGTGTAACGGCCACTGGCGTTGTATGACGCTGGACAGAAAAACTGAGCATTTTACCAGCAAATTGATTGAGATTAGTTTAGAGATTAATTAAACCTTAAATATTGACTCTAACTAGACCAAAGCAATCTCTTGAAGCTCCAAACTAAGTGCCACACTTGCTTTAATCCATTCTTCAATAAATTTAGCTATAAAACACTAAAGAGAGATGTTAGTTCAAAGGTTTCGGTGTTGTTTTGCAAATCGGCAAATCGAGAGAAAATGTTTAACCAACATAATTCATTATTAAAACTAAAACATCTTCAAATTAAGAATTTATATATATAATTCATTATTAAAACTAAAACATCTTCAAATTAAGAATTTTGGAAGTAGCCTCTATCTAAAAGATAATTTAAAAAGTGCGTAAACAAATTTAATGCTGTTGGGATCCATTCTTTTTTTTTGGAGAAATCGACAAAAGGCTGGAAGCTTCTCAACACTTCCCGACAATGATCTGATCAAAGAAATTTCTGCATCAGTGCTACAAAACTTCGTAGCTGGGCAGAGCAAATTAGCACATATAGTAAGGAGAGGAGAAAAAAGAACAATTTCATTGAAAACGGAAAAAGTTTAATCCAAAATATTACGTTTAATCTGGAAAAAAAAATGGAAACACTTCTCGCCACCTCATAAAGGAATGACAGTATAAAAAAGGTAGTTCTCGTGAAAATCCCATTGAAATTTTATCAAATGTGGGACATACACTTTATTACCGGCACAAATCTGCAAGCGACGTGTATTGAGGTGGCGAATATTAACTTTGTTGCATCTATATTATGATAATAAACGCATTGTAAAAACTAAAAATGAATGCAAATATTAAAAAAAAATTATAATTAAATACGTTTTTGTTCTTTGCGCGTACGTGGCCTAGGCCTCTTTCTATGACCAGTATTTTCACAATACTGAAAAATAACACCATGGAAGCAAAAGTTATTACTTCTATAGGTGAGATCAACTTAGTACAAAATCAACCGATCAAACTGTCATTTCTAAAACTGTAAGTACCGTGAAATATAATAGATGAGTGAAATTTTAAGGATACTATCTAATTTGAATCGATGGGTAGATTTTTATGTTTTTAAACATATGATAACTGAACTACTAAATTGTTTAAGGATACTATCTATTCCAAGCCGATCCTAATTAACGATTGATTGCATTAGATAGAAGAAACAAATAGTAGAAACTAAGGGAAATTAAGTTCATTAAGTACGGCAAAGTTACAAAAGATAATCATCGACATTCCTTTCTATGACAAAACCATTTCAAATTTCAAATGGTATAGTAATGTCATGCTAGAGATACATAGATAGCTAGATAGATAATAAGAACCTCTATATGTACAAAAAGGTAACTTCATCCAAAAGCTATTTGTTAGCTACCCACAACTAGACCTGATTAACGTGGTAAACGGACACGGAATGAGGTGTTCCGTTTACCGTTTCGTTAACGAAACGAAATTGATTTCGCTACCGTTTACCGTTCCACTTACTAAACGAAATGATTTCGCTAAACGACATGTACACAAACACGTTAAAACACGTTAAACCGTTCCATTTCATGTTTCGTTTATCGTTTCATTAAGAAAACGAAACAAATATCTCTACCGTTTACCGTTCCGTTTCAGCATAACGTTTTTTTTGTTTCCGTTAGCAGGCCTACCCACAACAACAAACAACAAACAACATCAAAAAGTACCTCAAAACCTCACAATTACAACATTGCCACTCCTCTTTCTCCTTCTCCATCCTCCCTTGCTCGCTTTTTGCTCTTCCTCTTCTCATCATCGCTCCTCTCCTCGTCGTCACCACCCAAACAAGCCGTCGATCTATACAGATCATAGATCGATCGATACCTCTTCCTCCTCCTCGGCAACACCACCATCATCTCCTCCTCCTGCTCCTCCACCTCTCCTCCGATAACATTCGGTCGTGTGTTCACCGACCGAGGCGAGGATGTAGTAGAAGACGACGAATCTCGAGTGCTCGCGCTTTCGCTTAGCTGCACGAGCAACTCGGCTGCCGCCAACTCCGTCTCCGTAAAGAGATTTACATGCAGATCAGGTCGGAGGAGACGAATTGCATGTAGGTCGAGTTCATTCTCCATCTCCTTTTCTCTTCTTTTCTCTCTCCTTTCTTTGCCTTCTTTTTTTTTTTCCTTGTATAGTAAATGGTTAGTTTCGTGAGGTTTCCTCTTCGCCTTTGGCTATTTCTATGGGTTGGTCGGTTTAAATATGAAATGTAAAATGCTGAGATATTTTGTACATTTGCAAGGAAAACCGACTTTAATTTGATGTGGTATGGTGTCTCGCGGGTTCAGTTTATGGTGGCGTGATGATGTCATTGGATGCTTGCTTCTTGTGACCGTTGGAATCCGAAGCGAATAGAAGTTTGCCACGTGGACCCCTTTGGCCTGATGCATCGGCGAATTTGACAATCCAGCTACAGGATCATTTTGATATTCTGTATACATATCTATGTTGTGGATGTGTGGTTGTTTAGGCGAAAGAGAGAAATAAGTGTCCGAACGGGTTGCAACACGAGATGATGTAGAAATTGAGAAACAAAAGATATTTGATTGGGTGTCACGGTGAATGAATGGATAGACATTTCCCAGAATAGAGTAGTGGGTGATGTATAGGTCGGCACTCAGATATTCTATGGCGAGAACTGTATAATTTTTCATATATCTGAGTGAGCAGAATGTGGTTTGTCTCATGCTACAGGTGAGGTTTTCCAAATGTTCCATTCCATGCTCTTGCATGTGCCAACACGATACGGAATCTGCTGCATCACGTACTATGATATATTGATATGGCATATCACTTTCTTTTTAACGACGTCGCTTTTATTCATATAAACGCTATATAAAATTTGTAAAAAATTTAAGGGCAAAGACGTAAAAGTTTGAAATTTTGTAGAATAGTTCGTAAAATTGTAATTTCAATATTTGTTTGTGATTTTTCTAGTTTCTTCTCCCTTTTTGAACTACTTAAACAATATAAAGATAAAAAATTTATAAAAATAAAATATAGAATGTAGTTATAAATATTTTTCTTATATATTTTTTTTTCCTAATTTCCTCTATTTTATAAACAAAGTGTCGAGCCTGTATGATGTGCCAGAACGTACCTTCATGTCATATTAACAAAGTGTTGTGCATTCTTTCTTTATATTGTACTTAGACGTGCCGAATTTTAGATCTAAACTGCTTATTTCATATCGAACGATCAAAATTAATTTTTCCCCGTCTATTCCAACTTTTAACTTGCAAATCAATGAGATCTAATCTGATCCGTCCGATATTAAATGAACGGGCTTGATTTGTCTAAAAATAGTTCAATGAATTCTTTTCCTTTAAAATGAGAAGCGAAGCAGTGGTCTCCATGTCCCAAAATCCAATTGGAATCCACTGTTTCTAACTTGGACTAAATTCTATGGATTTTGTCGCTGTATTGAATGCTACCAGATATGTTTGATTTTTTTTTTATATATTGTTAATCGTTGATTTATTTCGATGACTATAGGTCTAATTTTGCATAAAAAATATGCTAATTAATTAGCTCAAAAACGATAACGGCCCCTGCTTTACTTTAAAAAGTCTTGATATAAAATCTAAGCAGGCTTAGGTTTTGATCTTACATATAAATACTGATTCGTACGCACATTGACCATTTATTTTTTAAATATACCCACGAAACATGCACTTTGGTGTATCAACGAGTATACCTATCAACGATATACCGTTTCGACATGTTTCGTTCCGTTCCGTCGAAACGGAACAGCTAACGAAACAGAAATTTATTTCGTTTAAAAAACGGAACAGTTAAACGGAATGGATTTACTGATATGTTCCAGTGTAATACAGTTCAAATTTCGACGTTCCGTTACGTTCCGTCGAAACGGAACGACTAACGGAAATTTCGACATGTACCATCACAGAAACGGAACGGCAAACGAAACGGCCTGTTCCGTCTCCGTTTCACACGTTTGACAGGCCTATCAACGAGTTGTGGGATTTCCACTGGATTCCCACAATACACACCACCAACGACCATTTTATTGTGGGATTTCCACGGTGATGTATTTACAACTCATTGGCGTGTTAAATAAGTCAACATTCTTTAAGAATCTTTGCAAAATATCCAGTGTGTATCAATATTTGCATCAAATTTATATCATGGTGGTATACAAATATCTACTAAAGAATATCTCTTTTTTCAATTGACATTTCATGTTCCGTTTTAAAAATGCAATTTGCTGTTGATTGACCACTACCATAGTATCCAAGTTGTTGTTCCTAAGGGGGGCGGCTAAATCAAGGTTTAGCAGAAGCGATTTAAGATTTTGGACCGGTTTGGTATGAACTACCCTAACACAATTCAATTGGTACCCAATACAAGCAAACACACAAGCAATTCAAGTATAGCAAGATAATAAAGAGAAAAAGATAGAGAGAAAATGAACACGCGATGTGATTACGGAGTTCCGACCCGCTAGAAGAAGCTAGCCTTAGTCGTACGTCTCCGGAAGTTTCGCTACCACCAAAGGGCGCGCTCCGTTCAATTCCAACAAGAACGGGACTACAACTTCGAACCGAATCACCTCGTCACAAGGACACTCGAGGCGGATCGGCCTAACTCGAATGGCACAACGGCCTCAAAGGAGAAGAGCTCTCAACCTATTCCAACCTACACCTAGCGACAAATGTCGGGGCGGTGGTGTTTGAGGCTACTAAATCTCTCAAGATGGTCTAGCTATGAAAAGCTCAAGTGGGAGAGTATCCCTATGCTCAAAGGCTCAATTCTGGTCTAATTTTGCAAAGTGAAGCAACACATTGAGAGAGAACAAGGGGTGGATATATATAGGGATCGAAATGAGCAGTTCCCCAGCAAAAACAGGCCACAGCGTTGTACAACGCTGAATAGCGTTATACAACGCTGGAATATGACCGTTGTAAATTCTAACGGCTCTTTAATATAGCCGTTGGTCTGTCAGAGCGTTGTGCAATGCTATTTGCCGTCGCACAACGAAGGAGTGTATAACCAAAGGAAAGCTCCGACAATTCCGTTGGAAATTGTCAGAGCGTTGCTTGCCACTGAATGGCGTTACACAACGCTAAAGGAAGACAAAAGGAATAACTCTGACAGATTCAACAGAGCGTTGTACAACTCTATATGCCGTCACACAACGCTAACGTTACCCAACGCTGAAAGACGTTGGCTAACGTCTCCAGAAACTTTGCATGTAAAAACAGCACAGCTAACTTGGGATTTTTGTGGCGTTGTGCAACGCTATATGGCGTTGCACGATGGTACTCAGGAAAATTTCCAAGTTTGTAACTGTAGCGTTGTACAACTCTACTGAGCGTTGTACAACGTTGTGACTCAGCGTTGCCTAACTCTATATAGCGTTGTGCAATGTTGATTCACAAAAGTATGAATTTAGCTGTTCTAGCGTTGTGTAACTCTATCTAGCGTTGTACGACGCTAGGTCACAGAAAACAGGATTTTGCTGGTTTATTGAGCTTTTCGCTATCTAGACCATTTTAAGGATAAACAAGGACTAAAGTATACCTTCTATCCTAGTCAAAACTAGCCTACAAGCTCTCTAATGACTTGATCTTGATCTTTCTTAAAGCTTTTATCCAAGTCCTCATAAATTGTATCTTCTTCCTATAAAACTCAAAGAAGATTGTTAAATGCCAAATGATATTGTTTTGTAATCGACAAACCTAGAGACGTTTAGTACAACAATCTCCCCCTTTTGACGATTTGCAAAATAATACCATTAGTAAAGCGATTAAATTTTGGCATTTCACAAGCTTTACTACAATTCTTCCCATTTTTGTAAATCGACAAAAAGTGAAAATTGTAGCAAGCTCCCCCTAAATTTATGGCTCCCCCTTAATTTTGGAGAAAAGGAATTGGAGAACCAATTTAGAGCACTACACAAAGTAGTGTGACCAAATTTAACCTCTCAAACAAAAATAAGATAGAAATAAAGAGGCTCCCCCTAAAAATTTGGCTTATAAGACCGGGGGTTAACTTGGTATTTAGGCCACATTGGATACCATACCACTAGTTGTACCACTAGAGGTACAAGCTTTTGGAACCCACTTACCTTTGGACTCACCATTTGGTTTTCTAAGTTTGCATTCCAACGAGATATGACCATTTTGACAACAATAGTTGCAATATGCATTGGTTGGCTTAGGCATGGTAGAACCCTTGACAAAATGAGAATAGTAATGGGCTCTAAGGTATTCGGCCTTCTTCTTAGGATCATTGGATGAGACATTAAAATTATTTTTGCGATCCTTTTGGAAATGTTGGGAAACATTCTTTTTATGCTCATTGGATTGAGCTTTGTGGTTTTGAGAAGAGTGTTGCTCTTTAAATTCATAAAACCATCCATCGGGTCCTCTAAAATAAATTTTATTGGACGCCTTTGGAACAAAAACCTTCTTTTCTTGATTTTGCAAATTCTTTTCGTTTTGCACTCTAGTGTTTCTAGGTTTCCTTTGGTACATATGTGCATGACCACGAGAATTCTTAGGTTTTTGAAATTGTGTGGTTTGTGCAACTTGTTTTCCATTATTGTGTGACAAGTTCCTTTTCTTGGTTTGATAAGGCTTTTGGTAACTAAGACCGGACTTGTCATGAGGCTTTTGACCTTTGAAAAGGTTTTTCAAATCCGTTTTAGGAACTTGAGCTAAAACCGGTTTTTCAAGTTGTTTTTCAAGCTCCTTAATTTTAGCCTCATACTCACCCATCTTAGAAGTAAGCTCATCTACCTTGGTTTTTAAGGTTTCTATGGTATCGGATTTCCTAACCAAGGCATCATGGGTAGCATCAAGAATAGAGTTCAACCTATCACAATCAACACATTTGGTTGAACAAGTTGGTTCATCATCACTCTCACTATCACTACTACTAAGAGATTCATTGAGAGGAAGATATACCTTAGGAGAGCATGCCTTTGGTGATGTAGATGGAGTGGAATGATTTGAAGGAATAGAGGATTCCATTTCTTTGGCAACAAATGCATGTTCTTCGCAATTGTCCGAATCGGATGTACATGGATCGAGCTCCGAATTCGTATGGACTCCTCCCATTTGGCTTCCTTCGAAACAACTCAAGATGGCTCTCCATATGTCCCTAGCTATATCAAAATTGCAAACAAGTGTGCTACCAATTGATTCATGTACCGAGCTTAGGATGACATTGACCGCATAGTCATTATCCTCCTTTTCCCTCAAGGCCTCGGTGGTAAGCTTGTTAGTATTTGGTTTAAATTTAGATTCATTTGCCATAATATACCAAACACCCATGCTTTTGAGGTAGCCAACCATACCATTTTTCCAAATAGAGAAATTTGTGCAAGTATGGTCCAATTTACCCGGTTTTTTCTACAATTCTAGCCGCCATGATCGAAAACCGAGATTAAGAATAGCTTAATCGAGGTTCCCGCTCTGATACCACTTTGTTGTCCCTAAGGGGGACGGCTAAATCAAGGTTTAGCGGAAGCGATTTAAGGTTTTGGACCGGTTTGGTATGAACTACCCTAACACAATTCAATTGGTACCCAATACAAGCAAACACACAAGCAATTCAAGTATAGCAAGATAATAAAGAGAAAAAGATAGAGAGAAAATGAACACGCGATGTGATTACGGAGTTCCGACCCGCTAGAAGAAGCTAGCCTTAGTCGTACGTCTCCGGGAGTTTCGCTACCACCAAAGGGCGCGCTCCGTTCAATTCCAACAAGAACGGGACTACAACTTCGAACCGAATCACCTCGTCACAAGGACACTCGAGGCGGATCGGCCTAACTCGAATGGCACAACGGCCTCAAAGGAGAAGAGCTCTCAACCTATTCCAACCTACACCTAGCGACAAATGTCGGGGCGGTGGTGTTTGAGGCTACTAAATCTCTCAAGATGGTCTAGCTATGAAAAGCTCAAGTGGGAGAGTATCCCTATGCTCAAAGGCTCAATTCTGGTCTAATTTTGCAAAGTGAAGCAACACATTGAGAGAGAACAAGGGGTGGATATATATAGGGCTCGAAATGAGCAGTTCCCCAGCAAAAACAGGCCACAGCGTTGTACAACGCTGAATAGCGTTATACAACGCTGGAATATGACCGTTGTAAATTCTAACGGCTCTTTAATATAGCCGTTGGTCTGTCAGAGCGTTGTGCAATGCTATTTGCCGTCGCACAACGAAGGAGTGTATAACCAAAGGAAAGCTCCGACAATTCCGTTGGAAATTGTCAGAGCGTTGCTTGCCACTGAATGGCGTTACACAACGCTAAAGGGAGACAAAAGGAATAACTCTGACAGATTCAACAGAGCGTTGTACAACTCTATATGCCGTCACACAACGCTAACGTTACCCAACGCTGAAAGACGTTGGCTAACGTCTCCAGAAACTTTGCATGTAAAAACAGCACAGCTAACTTGGGATTTTTGTGGCGTTGTGCAACGCTATATGGCGTTGCACGATGGTACCCAGGAAAATTTCCAAGTTTGTAACTGTAGCGTTGTACAACTCTACTGAGCGTTGTACAACGTTGTGACTCAGCGTTGCCTAACTCTATATAGCGTTGTGCAACGTTGATTCACAAAAGTATGAATTTAGCTGTTCTAGCGTTGTGTAACTCTATCTAGCGTTGTACGACGCTAGGTCACAGAAAACAGGATTTTGTTGGTTTATTGAGCTTTTCGCTATCTAGACCATTTTAAGGATAAACAAGGACTAAAGTATACCTTCTATCTTAGTCTAAACTAGCCTACAAGCTCTCTAATGACTTGATCTTGATCTTTCTTAAAGCTTTTATCCAAGTCCTCATAAATTGTATCTTCTTCCTATAAAACTCAAAGAAAATTGTTAAATGCCAAATGATATTGTTTTGTAATCGACAAACCTAGAAACGTTTAGTACAACACAAGTATTATGGAATATGCAAACAGTAAAATATGCTAATATCATTTAAAAGTTAAAATTATGATCTTAGTCAAATTTTAGCATAAAATTTCGAACAAATTATAGAGATTACTTTAATATGCGGGGTCTACTTTATATTGTGTGACTATTTTGTATTTTATAGGCATGTGCGTGGGCATTAATATTTGAGATGGGCTAAAATCAACCACGACTGACGGATGCAATCGTCAGCTACGATCAAATCTTAATTTTCGAGATTCTAACATTCGATCCGAACCGTTCATTGTGTTTTTCATATTGAAATCTCATTGGAGACCAAATTTTACATTTTTCTGATTTTATTTACTATTTTTTTGAGATTTTTAAAAATCATAGTTATTGAAGGGTCCAGAATTGTTTAAATTAAGAATTTTGTAAAATATCAAATAAATACTAAAAAATTTTAGAAAAATATAAAATTTGGTCTCCAATGAGATTTAAATGTGGAGAACACAATGAACGGTTCGGATCGACTGTTAGAATCTCAAAAATTGAGATTTGTTTGTAGCTGACGGTTGCATCCGTCAGTCGTGGCTTATTTTAGCCCATCTCTTAATATTTATATTAACGATATTTTACAAAAGTTGAAATCATCATGTCAAAATTATTATTTTGCAACTCTCTAACTAAACCTAAAAGGCTTGATTATAAAAAAAAAATCGACTTTAGTAGAATGAAAAAGCATTAAAGAGGGGCCGACTAAAATTAATTATCCAATTTAATTTAAATACTTAGCTCATTCATGTTTTAGCAATAAGAAGAGCTTATATATGCAATTATACGGACAACTTTTGCTTATAATCTCCTGGTATAATTGGGAGTTCAGAACAACCACGCTATTGTCCAAACTCAAGAAATTCAAACTCAATTATTTAAATTTATCTTAAATAATAAAGGATAAAGATGAATTAATATATATAAATTACAGTAGCAAGAGTGATCCGAAATAAAATTTAATTTAATAACTTCGATAGTATGACCACTCTCCTACGGGAGAGACCAGAGTTCGATCCCCACTAGTGAGTGGATGGGTGTGTAGGCGTACGGGATATATAAAAAAAAAAATTCAATAGTATTTTTTACACTAATTTTAAAGAGAATATAAGCTAGTGCAACGCCAGATTTGTGCGAACTTAGAAGAGGAACCATAGACATAGACAGATTGAGGAGGACACTGCCTTAGCTTTTTTTTTTTTACATTCAAATTGTTCCATAATTGAATATGTTTGGAGTCCAAAATAAGCTTTTAATGATTTTTTAATAGGTCATCAAATAAATTTTAAATTGAATGATTTGAATCATTCAATGTTGCAAAATATCCAAACAACAACTAAGTTTTTTGTACTAAAACAAATTGAGGTAGACTATAAATGAAATCCAACAAGAAAAAATGCCACCGAAGAATAAAAATATAGTATGAAATAATAGTAATAATAATAATAATAATAATAATAATAATAATAATAATAATAAGAGGATTGCTAAAATGCTATGCATAGTACGGATGTCTTTCGTGCTACGGATTCGTTATTGAGTTTCATGCTTCAAACAACCGATTCAAACCGTTCATTATCTTCTACAAATTGAAATCTTATTAGAAACCAAATTTTACATTTTTTGAATTTTTTTATTATTTTTCTCAGATTTTTTATTATCACTGTTATTGAAGGGTCCAGAATTTATTAGATTTAAGTATTTTCAAAAATCTGAAAAAATAGTAAAAAAATTTAAAAAAAAATGTAAAATTTGGTTTCTAATGAGATTTCAATATGAAGAAGATAATGAACGGTTTGAATCAGTTGTTTGAAGCATGAAATTCAAGAATAAATTCGTAGCACAAAGGGCATCCGAGCTATGCATAGCATTTTAGCAATCCTCATAATAATAATAATAATAATAATAATAATAATAATAATAATAATAATAATAATAATAATAATAATATTAATAATAACAACAACGTTAAATATAAATTCTACATCCTCATCGTCAATTAAAACTATAACCTAAAAAATCTTTGACATTACTCTCATCTTCTAAAATCCTATAACTATGGTACATGGATGCTTACTTCCATGTGTTCCAATTAAATGCCAATTTTTTGGAGACATTTTATTTTTTTTAAGTTTTCTTTTACTGCTTCCTTCTGCATTAATCTTGGTCTACATCTATCTCTCATTGTGTTTTTAGCTCCGTTTGGATAGGTGTGGGAAGAAGAGAAGAAGGGAAGAAGTGAGAAGAAGTATTGGAAATTGTGTAACTTTGTGAAGAGTTTGGATTGTTTAATAATAAATTTAGGCCCTTCTTTTCTTATTCTCTTATTCCCACCCCAATCCAAACACTGCGAAATGGTTGAGAATTTCGCTCCACGCCAATGCCTCAAGTTGGATATGTCCAAACTATTTCAAACGATGTTGGATCAATTTCTCCCTTAATCTTGTAACTCCGGCCATATCCTATATGTCATTATTTTTAATTTGGTCCCTCCAGAGATGGATTTAAAGAGAGCTAATGGGTGGAAATGACCCCATAAAATTAAGATATTATTTGAACCCAAAAACTATTCCAACAGTGACATTGTTATCCCCATAGCTAGAAAAAAATTAATTTTGCTATGATTATTTTATTAATATTGATAAAAACATTAATTTTTTTTTAATTTTAGTTATTTTGGTGAACCCCTTTGAAATTTTTCTGGCTCCGGCTACTGGGTTCCTTCATGTATGGCCGCAGATCCATACTTACAATATAATGTCGAAAAATATCTGACATATTAAAATAATGTGCATAAAAAAAATGCAAACTAACTATATATTCCTTTTTTTTTTCCCCTTAATGGAATACTCTTTGAAGCCTATTAAATGGGCCTGGTGCCGCCGCTGTCTATAACAGTTGGTAGTGGCATGTGCTTCTCAAATAAGAGGGCATGAGTTCGATCCCAACTTTAAGCTGGTTGAGCGTGTGTGAGTGTGAGGCTACGACCATCAATAAAAAAAAAAAGAAAAATGGGCCTGGTCAATTAACATTGTACATGACACGGTGGCGTCCAGTAAATGGTTTGGTTTTAAACGTTAATGCATACCTTAAATTGGTACTAGCGTGTTAGGCTTTGCTTTTTCTCAGAGTTTTGCTATAAAAAGATTTTGCTTATGATTGAAGGTATGGGACTCGGTGGTAAGCATTTTTGGTATGCATCATCCTTTTCTTTTCCATGTTTTCTCCTTAAAAAGTTAGCGAGGCAAAGGAACCTTTACTCGCTTTTATTTATTTATTTATTATTTTTTTAATTGGAGGACTAGACGCTGAGTTTTATAAAGACTTGATGCTTCATTATTCTTTTTAAAATTCTTTATGACAAAAAAATAACTCACTGTTGAGAGAAGGGGATGAAATATTTAATTTCCCTCATCATTTTTTATTTTGTGAAATACATGCGCTCAAGACTAAAGTTGGCACAAGTTAAATACAAAAATTTATTTCCTTGATAAAAAAGTACAACAATTAATTTCTTCAAAGAAATATACAAGAATTAAGTAAAAATATTCTTGGTGCTTCTGCTGGTGAGGCAAGTCAATTCATGGGCAACATTTCTAATATTAAAATACAGATGATATTTTTTTAATGCAAAAATTTCTTGGTACTACTGGAAGTCGGCGATCAAGTTGGAGTGCAAACAAAGGGTGTCGATTCTAATTAAATTCTAGCGAAATCTGATCAAACGGCTGATATTAATGAAAGAATGATGGAGTCCTGATTCACCCAATTTCAATGCACGCAATCCTAAGAAAAGAAAATAGCATGGGATGCGTGGGCCCCGCGTAGTAACCGACTTTTGGTGTTACGTTGTCTCACAGTCACAGATCAATTTTGGAAAAGCATTGCGCCGCTATTGACCGTTAAAATTTAAATTCGGATCCTCTATGACGGATTCTGCATCACATCAGGAAGAACCGTAGAAGTGTGATGGTGACAGAAATGATTTTGAGATTCGTGACACAGAGTTCATTTGATAGCCGCCACAGGAAATTCAGTTTATTTTTTTCTTAGCGTGGCGGACAATATACGTAAATACGATTTATTTGCTTTTGTTAATTCAACTCAAGGAGAAATAGTTCTTTTTTTCTTTTTTTTTTTTGTGAGGAAAACAGATATGACATTACGGCTTTTGCCTTTCTATGTGTTCTTTAATAATAAAGGATGCTGTGAGTCTTTTATAATTTTGCTATTCTAAGCTAAGATGAACGGCTAAGATTAAGTTACCATGTACGGGACTAGATTAAGAATCAGGGGCGGAGCCAGGATTTTAAAATAAGGGGGGCAAAGAGTAGTTATGTTGAAATTTTAAAATTTTATAGGGGGGTGCAAATTGAATAACTTTAACTTAATAACATTTAATTTTTACATTTTTAGAGGTCTATTTAAAAAATAGAGGGGGGCAATTGCCCAGTTTTGGGCACACTTAAATCCGCCCCTGTGAAGAATGTTGTGTCAGATCATACTGATTTTCTATATCAGCTCGTTAACTCGTTTGAAACTGAATTTGAAAAGCGTAAAATATAAAATGCCCCCTTTATTTTCAAAATGACCCAAGTTCAAACTCTCTGAATCAATATCATTTTTTTTCCTTAAAAAACATCTAAATAATTCTACATTCGCAATCACAGCTGTTTGTGTTATTTTTTCTACAATCTTTAACATTTCGGTTCTAATATATGTTGATTTTGATCAAAAGCATGTTCAAACAGGAATATCACCTCCCGATGTGAGCTGGGCCGTCTGATTTTGTGCGTACAAAATTTATAATAGGTTATGAAACATTATATTTAGGAATGTCAATCCAGCTTAGTAGGCCCAAATCCAGACCCAATTCCTAAGCCTGTATATTTAAAATGGGCTTTTAGTTTAAGACTGTACACTTCGCCTACACTACATTCTATATTGAGAAAACAAAATACGTCCAACATCTTGATCTGAGCTCTTATAAGTTTCATTAGTGCAAACTAGAGCTGTCAAACGGATGCCGTTTCGGCGTTTTTGTTCTGTTTTGTTCGAAACGAAATGGTAAATGACTTACGTTTTCATAGACGGAACGGAAACGAAACTGGTTGAAATGCACATAATGTTCCGTTTCATCGAAAAATTACTGAAATCAATGAAAAATATGTTGAAAATAAGTAACGGAACAATTAATGAAACGGAAAAGTGTTCTGTTTTGCGAAACAGAACGGAAACAAAATGATTTTTTTTACGTTACCAGTTACAAAACGGAAACGAAACTGGTATGTTCTGTTCCGTTTCTAAACGTTTGACAGCTCTAGACTGCAAACCTATTGGAGGAGATAAGGAGAGTTGACTTTGAAATGGTCTTCCCCTCTGCTCCACAAACATGTAATAAAGTATTTAACTAAAATACAGCTAACAATGATACCTATGGCTAATTGCCTATACATTTATTTTGATGATCCCACAACAACTACCAAGCCGCCTTCTCCATATCCCCATCTCTTCTTCCCCTTATGCCAAATTTTAAACCATGACATCTCACACCATCATAAGCTATGCTTTACTTGCCACATACATTTGTGTAGTCGCCGCAACAGATTACACGGTCGGCGATTCCGATGGATGGGCAATCGGCACGAATTACCTTGCTTGGGCCAGCAAGTACAACTTCACCAAAGGCGATGCTTTGAGTAAGAAAAACCCCAATTCAATCATTCTCTACTTTATTTTTATTATGTGATTAATTGGTCATTTTCATTTACAAATTGTGGATTAACTAATGCTCATTTTTGCAGTCTTCACTTATGTCAAGGGGCAGCATGATGTATATGAAGTAACACAGGACTCGTTTAGGTCGTGCAATGCCACAAATGGTACGTTGCACATCTATAATTCTGGTATCGACACTGTGAACCTGACGAGAGCAAAGGAGTATTGGTTTCTTTGTAACATCAAAGATCACTGCATAGGAGGGATGAAATTTACAATAAATGTTTCAGAACCACCAACTCCGCCTCCAACGCAACCACCCCCGCCAGCAGTGACTTTGCCTCCGCCACCACCGCCTAATGCTGCGGTCAGAGGAGATATGAATCGGTGCTATTTTGTTATTCTTTTAGTTAGTTTGTGGGTTTTTCCTTTTCGTTGATTTGTTTTTTTTTTCTCTACTTGGCTTGTACTTGAAGATCTGATATTATTGTTTTATGTCATTTATTATTTTTTTTTAAAAGAGTTTTTTGTAATCGGTCTCCCGGGCCCCATATAAGGCGATTTTTATTTTTTATTTTTTGGGTTGTTGGTTGAAGTAGTTGCATACTTGCATGTACTTCTGGTCGAAAGTGATTATTAAGCGATAACATAATGTACTAATTATTCCAGCAAAGATGATGATGTTCTATAATTTGTATTCCAACAAGGCAGCTAGCTAGTTGTAGTATTGGTAACATAGAGTTACTAATAGATGGTCAGTACGTAGCTAAATGGCGAAGAAAAATGTTGCGAACTAATCAATTATTCCCGCTGAACTCTGTAATTTATCCCTAAAGCCTCTATAGGGTGCGTTTGGATCGTTGGAAGAAAGAAGAAGAAGAAGGAAGAAGAAAAAAAAAAATTATAAACAATCCAAACTCTTCACAAAGTTACACACTTTCCAATACTTCTTCCCACTTCTTCCCTTCTTCCCTTCTTCCCACACCTATCCAAACGCACCCATAAATAAGTAGCATCTTATTTTAAAAAAATTAATTCTAAAATGAAGGGCGTTTAATTGACCACATTAGCAAAAAAAAAAAAATGAATTAACTAAGGGTGCGTTTGGATCGTTGGAAGAAAGAAGAAGAAGAAGAAAGAAGAAGAAAAAAAAATTATAAACAATCCAAATCCTTCACAAAGTTACATACTTTCCAATACTTCTTCCCACTTCTTCCCTTCTTCCTTTCTTCCTACACCTATCCAAATGCACCCTAAACAAATAACGCTACATTATATATAAACCCATGATGTTAAAGTAACTAGAAAATTTTGTATCCAACTGCCACTGGTGGGTCCTACTGATTTAGGTTGCTATGGAAGTCTACTACGTTAGTTTTGTGTTAATAAGGACTTTTTATTAAACCATTGTATTGTGGGGCCCCTAAAACAGAAAATCAGTCAATATTCGTCTTAATTATATAAAATTTCGAAGATGGGATACGCTTGAACACGTACAATTCGAGATAATGCGGACTCGTCATCCATTGGGATTTGGGAGCAATTGAAAACTTTTCTATACATAGGCTCCAAATTTATAAGATTCGTGATCGTGATCGCAGATATCCAAGCCAATGGTTTTTTTCTCTTTTTTTTTTTGGTAAGTGACCCTCGGATAAATTTAATTCCAAGGAAGTTACATTAGCAAGTACCATGCTATTCCCAACAAAAAAGAAACTAAATAATAATAATACTACCAAGAAAAAGTGGGGTAACTAGCTAGGCTAGGTAATTAAAATAAAACAAAGACCCAGCAGAGGGAAGCAGTGGGAAATTGGAACCCAGATCTAGGCCTGGTTAACGTGGTAAACGGCAACGGAATGGGTCATTTCGTTTGTCGTTCCGTTTCAACAACGATATGTACTGAAATGATTCGTTATTCGTTCCGTTTGTAACGGAATGGACGGAACGTAGCGGAACGAGTCATTTTACACTGTATTTCACACAACGGTATGCCGAAATCCATTCCGTTTACCGTTCTGTTTCGGAAACGTATGCTGAAAAGTGATTCGTCACTCGTTTCGTTTGGACGGAACGTGCACGGTACATGATAAACGGTATACCGTCGGCAGGCTGACCTAGATCCCAGAGACTTCATTAACTGCTTACAAAGTTACAAAGATGGCCAAGGTAGGTAGCCACTACCAAGCCTTATCTAAAAAAAAAAGAAAGATGGCCAAGGTAATGGTATAATTATTTTTATAGACATAATATTTGTACAATGTAAATTTAAATTTTACATGTAAGCTAAAATTATGGAAGCATAAAATTGTGAAGCAATCCCTTCGGCCCGAAAAATTTTAAAATAATATTAAATTAATATAATATATTAAAAATAATATCAATATAATAATATTTTTTTAAATAGTATCACAAGATCGGAATCTTGGATTCCGACCGCAATTACGGAATCCCGGATTTTCCGATCTTAGCTATGCTAAGATCGGAATTCCGGATTCCTATCTTAGCTAAGATTGGAATCCCGGATTCCGATCTTAGCTTTAAATATTAGAAATAATATTTAATTAATTTACATTAAAATTATAAATTTTTAAACAACCATTTGATCTGCGTCTCGGGTGTCGTCATCTGTATAGCCAATAAAAGACTCAGGAGTTTATTGTACGAATCTTCCCACAACCCGAAAAGATGTTTGATTGCTCTCTCTCTCTCGCCCATGCCAAATCTTGTTATAAGTGGGCACCACATTCGGGTATTCTTTCTCTAATAGAGATTTCACGTCCGGTAAGGAAATACCGACATCTCACTTTACTGCATTTCTGATACAGTTGGCAATAACTTCAGCCGTTAGATTATCATGCGTGAAGTCTCCGGCCCTTCTCACGCATGTAGGGTGTACAAAAAAACGTGAATCCATTCAATCCGTTCAACTCACTCGACCCGAATCGTTTTTTACCGGGTTAGCATGATGTTGGGTTGGGTACGGGTTCTAAGTTTGACAAACCCGATACTTTGGGTTGGGTTATGGATTTTGTACTAGTAAACCAGTGTATAGTTCAACCCACCCGTTTATCATTATTTATTTATCTTTGTCTCACTTTTTCTCATGTCCTTACTCAAATATCTCTTATTTCATGAAGTTTCGATGTCCTCCATAGGCATGCACGTCCTCTATTCCTCTCACAATGACTCGAAAGTTGAAAGATGATTCAAATGCGTCTCTAATTTGCCTCGAACTAAATTGTAATAGCCACAAAATGATTTTTATATGTATTAAATAAATTAATTACATTTATATTTAATTAAATATTATTTTTAAATATTATTTCTAATATTTAAGGCTAAGATCGGAATTAAAACACATGACCCATTTCTAAATGAGTAGCCTTAAATATTTAAATATTATTTCTATTATTTCTACTCATGACCCATTCTAATTTTTTCATGTGTTTTTTGTCCGGTTTGTGACCCCTTCGCTTGATTTTTTTTATAACAATTATATTTCTTGTTGCTACTAATTGAACATTTATATTTAAATAACAGAACATTTGTACTTATTAAACTGAAAATTCGTACTTACTAAACTGAACATTTATACTTAATATAATAAATATTTTTGCTCATAACATTTATATTTTCTGTTGCAACTAACTGAACATTTATACTCAATTAACATAACATTCGTACTTACCCAACTGAACATTCGTACTTACTAAACTAAACATTTATACTTAATAAAATAAACATTTATGCTCATAACTTTATAATTTTTTGTTGCAACTAACTAAGCATTTATATTTAAATAACATAACATTTGTACTTATTAAACTGAACATTTAGATACGACGAAAGTGTTGGAGTTATGTCCTAGAAGTCAATAATTTGATGACTTAAATATTAGTTTATGTTATGGATGATATATTGTCATCTGTTCCTAGGTTTATTATTGACAGATTATTCAGGTTGAGGATCTGAATTGTAGATCTCTGTGGATCATTCTTTAGAATGACAATAATAAATCTAAACGGTCCATAATCTTGATAATTAACAAAGGAACATTAATTATCATATAAGATTAGTATGCAAGTTAAGTGATGATTAAGTTCTACTAATCATAGGTAAAGAGTTACCAACTTAATTGCATATGTATATGTTATGGAACATAGTACAGGACTTGACCCAATGAAATAAACATATGGATTGTGTTAAGTGTCATTGTTTATTTCGTTATAATTTTAGTTCTAAGTTTGAGATGTTTATCTTTTCCACATGAGGATAGGTTCAATAAATATTGTCTACCGCTGATTCCCGATAAGGGCCGCTATACGGACTTTATTTATGTTCTCTTGAATTGTGCGGGGAAAAGCTAATCATCAATAAAACCGTATGTCCCTCATTAATTCACTTAGTGAGTGACGATATCTGTTTGGGCCCCTTGATGGAGTTGGATCGTATGCGCGCAACTAAGCGATCAACTCTAGATCAAGAAACGTATAATCTGCAAGAATGACACATTCCTATCTTGGATTATACGATGATATCGTGTGACATAAGAATCAAAATAGAGAAACATATTTATTCTCTTATGCAGGATTGAAATATTGTAGCAGTACACTATTTATGCGAATTGGGAGTCATAACGTGTTGCTAGATACCGCTTATGATTATTGGAATTAAATAACGATTTAATTCCATGGCCAACATAGCATAAATCCTCAAAGGGTCACACAAATAGGACATTAATCACACAGTGCATTATTTATTTATTCACAGCAGTAAGTTCTGTGGAAATATGATAAGATTGATTAATTAATTATATACCGTTGCGAACCGTTATAATTAATTAAGTCAATGGATCATATAGAAATAAATTAATGCATTAACTAATCCTAAAATAATTATTAATGAGTTAATAATTAATTTAGTTCAACACTTATCAATATAAATGGTTATATTGATTAATTGGGCCGTTATTCAAATAGCAAATATATAGCCCAATTAAAGAGCAAACTTGAGAGACCTTAATTATATGAATTAATGGTCCAAATGAAGAGGTTAAATGGCCCATAAAGGCCCATTTCGTGGCTGCCCAATATGGTGGTAGGTGGGATGGCATAGTTGTAATTATGCAAGAGGTCAATTAGGTTTTGTGCTCTATATAAGGACCACTTATGAGAGCCTCCACCTAGCTTTTCTCTCTCCTCTCATTCCTCCCATGGAGGCCGCCACTTTCACCCTCTCCTTCTCTCTTTTGCTTATGTGTTGAGCTATTTTCTCTCCACTAAATCAAGGTTGTTGATTGATGCAAGAGAGAAAACCATAGGGATTAGACTTGTTCTTTGGGTATGCTAGCACGTACCTTGTAGAACGTGATTAATCCTCCTTGGTGGACTCGAGGGCGGCTACTAGACGTGGTGGAGACGGTGGAGAAGGCACGCCATCGATTCCCATGCTTTGGTCGAGCCCCGCGAATACAATTTCGCGGGAGGTACAATCATCCACCCCTTTCTCTTTGTGTAAAACTAGCTTGAGTGCACGATCCGTTTTGTGTGTTGTTTTAATTGGTTAATTAACTTGTAATTAGCACTAAATTGAAAATTGCACACTTCCTAACAGTGGTATCAGAGCCAGGTTGTACTTAAGCTATTTTGACACTTAATTAAGAGAAATTGGCTAATTAACGGATTAGTAGAGATGATGCGTTTGTTTGCTGTCTGGAAATGGTATTTTCTGTGTTGTTTCGCGTTTTTCGCTTTGATAAGTTCTCTGGAAGATCTTTCCATCTACTTGAAAGTAGTAGATCTGTGGATTGTGATTCTTTTGGCGTTAGATTCACATTTTTCTGAAATTATATGGATTTATTGTGAATAAAACGGCGACGGTGCGCAGAACCAGTTTCTGCTCGCACTGTCCTGTTTGAATGGCTTGAAAGATTTATATTTTGAATATAAGTACCAGTGTTCTATGGCTAGATTTAAAGAGAACTTGAAGCTCTTTCTGAGCATGTATAAATTGTTGCATGACTCAGATTAATTTGTGGGTTTTCAAGTATGAAAAAGAAGATCTTGTCAGATCCAGTTTGTTGAGCAAATCGATTGTTCTAATAAACTGTACCAACTGAGAACTCCTTTAAAAATTCTGTTTAAATGGAGTTGTTCTATTTTGAGTTAGTATTCCAGGAAAATTAATTTCATAATTTTTCGTGGAAATGTGGACCTTCAACTAGGTTAAAACATTTCGATCGACAGTCTGTTCCAGTACAGAATTTGTTGATTGTTTAGTCTGTAACTCGAACTTTTTGAACTGAACTTTGTGGTTTTCTTTTCATGGATAGTTAGCCTATAGTCTAAACAAGTTTTTCTATGTATATTGTATATATAAAAACTGATTAGAAGATGGTCTAACAGACCAAATGGTTGAGAGGATAAGCTGAAAATCTCATAACGGTGTTTCGTACACTTGTAAGAGATTTGTCATTTTTTATTCTCCCAGATGGTTTAAGATCTCTTCTTGAAATTTTTACTGGTATTCAAAACTATGATAAGGAGCTTAAGTAATTTATTTGAGTATTTTTGGAGACCTAAAACTATTGGTTTTGTTGGATTCCATTAGTTACGTTTTTTGATAAATTACTGTTTTTCTAAGTATTCAAACTAGTTGAAAACAATTAGAATTCTCCTTGTTTGATCTCCTTTCTGTTATGGAATGTTGAAAGAACTTTGTAAATGAATTTAAACAAGTTTTGTTGTTTAAAATTGAGAATTTGTACACGGAATTTACTTATGGCAAACGATACGCAAAGATGCTTGAAAATCGTTAATTGGAAACAAAGTGCGTGTATGTGCTAACTTTGTTTTGTAGGTGGATAGTGGGTTTAGTATGGCTCATGACTCAATGCCTTGTGGTTGTAAAATAAATGCATGTGTGAATGTTTGTAATGCGGCCTTTGGTGCCATTAATTAATTAATTCGTTGATTAATTTTTGATGTAACTTGTGAGGCTTGTATGCCCCTAAGGCTAGGATGGGAATATGATGTTTTCACATGTATTTTTGTTCCTTTATTTTATAGGATTTAGATCCTTATAGAATTTAGTGGGAGGGACAAGGATTAGATTAGTTTTGCTCCATGGACGATGTGGCGAAACTAATGCAAGCGGGAGCCATACAAACCCACAACAATGAGATGCTTATATGTGATTGCTTGTGATTGCTATGAATTGTCATAGGCTAGGTATGGGTGTATGCTTACACGACCACCAAACAAGTGTCATATGATTGTTAGTCCCAACTAAACTCGAATAAGTTAAATCGCCCTCCTTCTCTCTATCCCCTTCTAACGTGTATGATCGTTCATTGATGCATTCTCGCCGACGCGGGACATCGTGTTCCATCATCCGTGTCGGGGTGTAAATCGGATTTACTAGGAGCAAATAGAGAAAGGTTACTTATCGATGGACCCTAATCGGATTGGACATCGGGGCAAAGTTTGTGGATGTACATGTGATATTTCACAAACCAAGAATCATATGGAATGATTGGTTGGAGAACCTACCTTATCTAGTTGTTTTTGGTGTCACGCCGACGCTAGCACCATCTCAACGAAAATAGGGATCTTGGAAAACCTACTACATTTGGGACATTAAATAAATGTAGTGGGAGTTTTATTTATTATAAATAAAACAATTGCATAAACTATATGACCTTAAATTGATTTTGTTATAGATGTTTAAATTGTTAATTTTGTTGCGATCAATCTTTGAAAATTAACAAACTCGTTTCTAAAAGTATTTACTTAAAGAAGTAATATCGATTCCTAAGTCATGATCTTAGTGAAAAAGAAATTCGAGTATGTCAATTCCCAAAACTTTCCTCAAACTACCCGAACGTAGCAACGCGATGATTGATTGACTTTTGGCGAAAAGTTATTCAATAAAGCGCATGGCTAATATCCTCATTCAAAATGTCTAAACCATTGAATTGGATAATTCATATGGACTAGAATTTGACTCGTACGCTCTCATCCGCTTACTCAAGAAAGTGTTCTTGGAGAAAGTAGATATTAACTCCATCATTTATGATCGAGTGTAAAGAGTATGAGCTAGCCAAGAGATTCTTCTTCTCAAGAAGTTATATGAATGTTTCATTGGCTTACAAATCAAAAGATTTAAGTAGCTAATTGATGACTAGAGATATTAATCTCCGATATCAAGGATTGTTGATATTGTCATACGATCTCTTTGGAATTATAAAGGATATAATGTTACCTTCTTCGCACACTTGTTGATGCAAAAAGGTAATTGGTTAAGTATACAAGAAATACTTCACCAAGGTATGAGTTGAAATTTCGAGACCCTCATTTGTGACTATGTGTCACATGAGATGTTTCATTTGCCGTTTGTGGGAGGCATTTGAAAGGTTGTCCGAAATACCATGATTGTGACGATTAGAAATATTCTAATCCTAAAGTGTATTTGTCGTTCAAATTATCTCACTATCTCTAATTTACACTAGTAACTTGATACTAGTTCATATGCTCACATTTAACGAAATGTATTAGCAATGAAGAATAAGAGAAAGTTCGAGAGATGTAAAGTAAACTCCGTATAGGAAATGACTTGTTCATCTAAGTCATTACCATTGAATACGTAGAGTTATCTTTATTAAGAGTTTATTTAGGAATTGAAGGTTGCATACCTTAATTCTAAAAACCTCTCAAAAATATCTCCATTTCATATTCCATGATGGATGATTATGTTTTGTAAAAGACAAGATCTTTTATTATGGATTTGTTTATATGATTTCATGCATCTTGACTGAATTTGCTTGAAATAGATAAACAATCTTTGAATGACAAATAGAATGTGTAAGACTTGACATAAAGTATTTGACTTTCATGTTATATATACCGCTTAGTCACATAAGTAAACGAGAATCGCATTACGAGAGTCTACGTAATGTAGAGCTCGTAATTCAATTCGATTCCAATCGATTGATATGCGAATCATGTTTGTTAAATGACAAAAGCACCTTGAACCTATGAAGGTTTAAGGACAAGTGAATTAATTAGGACTTATACATATCGATGTATAAAGACCTATAAGTACTTGTGCAATGAAAGGTTGTTGATACTTTACTACTTAACTAACGATCATTGTAGATATTAACATATCTATTTGATAAGGTATAAGTATGAACATTTTGACTAGTTCAAAGGAGTTCAAGTGTGAAGTTAAAAAGACCGTTCAAGGAAAAAGAAAAGTCTTACAATTAATCATGGTAAGTAGTTAAGTCATATGATTTGAAATATTATCTAAAGAGTATGAAAGTAGTTTCATAACTCGCTCCATGAGGAATAATATGTCCAAGAATGGAGGTATCGAACAATATTTTGTATAGTTCGATCGGTAATAAATCAAATGAACTTATTCGACTCGTATTAGGGAATTATGTTTGAGGACAATATTGTTTACACTGAATGATGTTCCATCGAAGTCTATTGAAGAAGATATCTTACGAGATTTTGATCTCTAAGTATAATGCTTCTTAAGATTTGGTGTTGATAAGCTTATTTCAAGATTGTTGATAAGCTTGTACCCAAATAAGACACTTAATATTTGTAGGATGCTTTATATTAAAAGGCACTACTTTCACGAATATGATAAGAACAAAGTAGTTGTTGCTAATCATAATGTAGTCTTGATGAATTGAAACTCTCAAGAAAAAGTAGTGGGAGTAAAGTGAGCATTAAAGGAGTTTATGCGTCACTACAAGAAGTACTCTTATGGGAAACTTGTCACTCCATACATGGTGCTTAGTGGGAGTTGAGCGGAACTTCATTCACAAGTTGTTTTGAAAAGAAGTTTAATAGTACGCTCCTTCTAATGAGGACTCAACCATCTCACGAGTTGATGATGTTTGAGAAACTCATGGAATATATGAGGAGTCAAGAACTCGTTCAACAAATCGTTGTGGAAGTAGTTCTTGAACCTCAAGTACCAATCCTACAAAAGATCAACGAGAGTTGATTGCCTAAGCCGTTTGGTGCATTGGCTTCACGACATTCTCAAACTTAGCATATGAGAATCCGTTGATAAACAAGGAAACGATGGAACGATCCGACTCCACATATATGGTTTGAATTCATGTGATCTTTAAATAAAATCCATGTATAACAACAAGGTATAGACCTTGGTTGATGTTCATGAAGGAGCAATCCATCAAGAACGTTTAGATCTTCAAAAGGAAAGATCGACATGGATAACAAATCGACTATGTACAAAGTGCGGCTTCTCGCTTGTAGCTATGTCTAAGTCGATGACTAGTTGACTACGTACAAAGCACAACCTCTTGTTTTTGGCTACGTATAAGTCAATAAAGATCATTCTAGCAATAGTTGTATTTCATATATATTGATATATGGAAAAACACATAAAACCGCCTTCTTCGTATGAATGAAGGAAGATATTGTGCATTTGACACAAATCGAGGTTTTATGTATTGCTAAAAACATACGCATGCTTCAAGGATCCATAAATGGATTAAAGCAGGTGTTGTGGAGATTGGAATAAAAGTTTTGACAATGAAGTCAAGGAGTTGAACTTCGTCAAAAGTATCTTGTATAAACAAGATATTCAGTGGGAGCATAATTGTATTACTTGTATTGTTCAAGATAACAATTCATTAATTGGGAATAACATTAAGAAAATGAACATTGTCAAGATCTCTTTGGAGAATGCTTTCTCAAATGAGAACTTGGACGAAATCACCTAATCCTAGGAAACAAAATCTATAAAGATAGATTATGATGGATGTTAGGTTTGAACAAATATGCATATATTGACGGAGTGTTCTAGAAACACGAAAGTTATACTCCAAGAAAGGATGTCTAACTATACGTCACATGGCATGACTTGAGTATTTAACTCGGTTTATTACAACTCAATTCGAGAAAGTGCATAAAATAGTTCAAGCATTCTTTCATTATGAGTTTCATTTTGTACGCCATATTTATGCATATGCCCCAACGTGTAGTATCCAAAGGATATGACAAACCGTTGTCAAATGGATACAAGAGAGACACATTTGGACGATAGTCAAAGATATCCTCGAGTACCTTATGAGAAAGAGTGATATAATGCTTCATCTTTTAAGATGAAATAGAGCTCGTGTAAATTGATTACACTAGTACTAGTTTTTCGAAAGATTGATATAATCACAGTTGAGCTACATATTTTGCTTTAAAGGTGGTGTTGTAAGTTTAGAAAGTGTTCTAAATGGAATATTACAACCGTTTCCGTCACCAAAGTAAAATACATAGCAACTTGTGAAGCAATAAATGAAGTTTATTTCGGATCGAGTTCTTAGTTGAGTTATTATGGTTCTAAGCATCTCGAACCATTACTTACTCCTAAAGAACCCAATATTACATTGGAGATTCAAATATGATCTATAACGATATCACTTGATATCATATGATGATGATCAAGAACATATATATAGTAGTAGTATATATATATATATAGGGTCAAATAAAATTGGACAAGTTCGCGAACACAGTGAACACTCTGACTAGACCTCTACCTTGAGCAGTATACGAGATGCACTTATGCATCCATACGTGGTGGACGTATGAGTAACTAGCTTTAAGCGTATTATTTATTTTGAGGTCCGAGACATGTATATATGTAGATATATGACATTGTTCTCAATTCTTCGTTGGCTAGAAGTCACTACTGATTGACTCTAGGCCAAGTGGGAGATTGTTGGAGTTATGTCCTAGAAGTCAATAATTTGATGACTTAAATATTAGTTTATGTTATGGATGATATATTGTCATCTGTTCCTAGGTTTATTATTGACAGATTATTCAGGTTGAGGATCTGAATTGTAGATCTCTGTGGATCATTCTTTAGAATGACAATAATAAATCTAAACGGTCCATAATCTTGATAATTAACAAAGGAACATTAATTATCATATAAGATTAGTATGCAAGTTAAGTGATGATTAAGTTCTACTAATCATAGGTAAAGAGTTACCAACTTAATTGCATATGTATATGTTATGGAACATAGTACAGGACTTGACCCAATGAAATAAACATATGGATTGTGTTAAGTGTCATTGTTTATTTCGTTATAATTTTGGTTCTAAGTTTGAGATGTTTATCTTTTCCACATGAGGATAGGTTCAATAAATATTGTCTACCGCTGATTCCCGATAAGGGCCGCTATACGGACTTTATTTATGTTCTCTTGAATTGTGCGGGGAAAAGCTAATCATCAATAAAACCGTATGTCCCTCATTAATTCACTTAGTGAGTGACGATATCTGTTTGGGCCCCTTGATGGAGTTGGATCGTATGCGCGCAACTAAGCGATCAACTCTAGATCAAGAAACGTATAATCTGCAAGAATGACACATTCCTATCTTGGATTATACGATGATATCGTGTGACATAAGAATCAAAATAGAGAAACATATTTATTCTCTTATGCAGGATTGAAATATTGTAGCAGTACACTATTTATGCGAATTGGGAGTCATAACGTGTTGCTAGATACCGCTTATGATTATTGGAATTAAATAACGATTTAATTCCATGGCCAACATAGCATAAATCCTCAAAGGGTCACACAAATAGGACATTAATCACACAGTGCATTATTTATTTATTCACAGCAGTAAGTTCTGTGGAAATATGATAAGATTGATTAATTAATTATATACCGTTGCGAACCGTTATAATTAATTAAGTCAATGGATCATATAGAAATAAATTAATGCATTAACTAATCCTAAAATAATTATTAATGAGTTAATAATTAATTTAGTTCAACACTTATCAATATAAATGGTTATATTGATTAATTGGGCCGTTATTCAAATAGCAAATATATAGCCCAATTAAAGAGCAAACTTGAGAGACCTTAATTATATGAATTAATGGTCCAAATGAAGAGGTTAAATGGCCCATAAAGGCCCATTTCGTGGCTGCCCAATATGGTGGTAGGTGGGATGGCATAGTTGTAATTATGCAAGAGGTCAATTAGGTTTTGTGCTCTATATAAGGACCACTTATGAGAGCCTCCACCTAGCTTTTCTCTCTCCTCTCATTCCTCCCATGGAGGCCGCCACTTTCACCCTCTCCTTCTCTCTTTTGCTTATGTGTTGAGCTATTTTCTCTCCACTAAATCAAGGTTGTTGATTGATGCAAGAGAGAAAACCATAGGGATTAGACTTGTTCTTTGGGTATGCTAGCACGTACCTTGTAGAACGTGATTAATCCTCCTTGGTGGACTCGAGGGCGGCTACTAGACGTGGTGGAGACGGTGGAGAAGGCACGCCATCGATTCCCATGCTTTGGTCGAGCCCCGCGAATACAATTTCGCGGGAGGTACAATCATCCACCCCTTTCTCTTTGTGTAAAACTAGCTTGAGTGCACGATCCGTTTTGTGTGTTGTTTTAATTGGTTAATTAACTTGTAATTAGCACTAAATTGAAAATTGCACACTTCCTAACAGAAAGTACGCTGGGTGATGAACCTTCGCTGAGACACTGTGCAGCGCAATAACACGGATGGTAATTAGTGTGATCACACTAATCAATTTCCTTTGTGAATTGTTAGCTTCCATTTTCGTCCTCTTATTAATAGTTGTTTTAAAGTAACCAATTTTCTTTGTAGCAACTGCAATGATTAATAGAATTAGATGTTAGAGTTATGTCCTAAAAGTCAATAATTTAATGACTTAAATATTAGTTTATGTTATGGATGATATTTTATCATATGTTCCTAGGTTTATTATTGACAGATTATTCAGGTTGAGGATCTGAATTGTAGATCTCTGTGGATCATTCTTTAGAATGACAATAATAAATCTAAACGGTCCATAATCTTGATAATTAACAAAGGAACATTAATTATCATATAAGATTAGTATGCAAGTTAAGTGATGATTAAGTTCTACTAATCATAGGTAAAGAGTTACCAACTTAATTGTATATGTATATGTTATGGAACATAGTACAGGACTTGACCCAACGAAATAAATATATATGGATTGTGTTATGTGTCATTATTTATTTCGTTATGATTTTGGTTCTAAGTTTGAGATGTTTATCTTTTCCACATGAGGATAGGTTCAATAAATATTGTCTATCGCTGATTCCCGATAAGGGCTGCTATACGGACTTTATTTATGTTCTCTTGAATTGTGCGGGGAAAAGCTAATCATCAAGAAAATCGTATGTCCCTCATTAATTCACTTAGTGAGTGACGATATCTATTCGGGCCCCTTGATGGAGTTGGATCGTATGCGCGCAACTAAGCGATCAACTCTAGATCAAGAAACGTATAATCTGCAAGAATGACACATTTCTATCTTGGATTATATGATGATATCGTGAGACATAAGAATCAAAATAGAGAAATACTTTTATTCTCTCATGCAGGATTTAAATACTGTAGCAGTACATTATTTATGCGAATTGGGAATCATAACGTGTTGCTAGATACCGTTTATGATTATTGGAATTAAATAGCGATTTAATTCCATGTCCAACATAGCATAAATCCTCAAAGGGTCACACATAATAAGGTGTTAACCATACGTGCATTAATTATTTATTTGCAACAATAGGTTTTGCAAAATATGATAAGTTGATTAATTAATCATATACCGTTATGGACCGTTATGATTAATTAAGTCAAATAGATCATATCGAAATAATTTAATGCATTGACTAATTCCATATTAATTATTAAATAGTTAATAATTAATTATAATCAACACATTTAATTATATGAGCTAATTGGGTCTTTAAATTAATTAGTTAATTAAATGTCCAATTGAAGGTGCAATTAAATGGAAGAGTAATGGGCCCAATTAAGTTGAGGCCTAGCCCAATAATGGGGGTAGGTAGGTGCGGCTATAGGAGGGGCAATTTTGTCCATCCAAGTTTGGATGAGAGCTAGGTTATGTGGTCTATATAAAGGGGTGTTCTTTGGGAGAAAATCCTAGCCACCTTTTGAGCCTCTCTCTCTCCTCTTTCCTTGGCTGAACCACACACAAAGGAAGAGAAAAATTTCAGAATTTTTCTCTCCTTTTTCTCTCTTCTATCCACTTTCTAGCTCATGTATTTAGCAAGCTTTCCACAAAAATTAATTAGAAGAATTAACTAGAAGAGGGAAAGCTTAGGAATTAGTCTTGTTCTCCTAATTACTAGCATATTTAGTTGAGGACGTGGTTAATTCCTTAGTGGACTCGAGGTGTTCGACTTGGAGGTGTTGGAGGGCTCGCCATCGACTCCTAGCCATGGAATCGAGCCTCTTGGTTGCTATACCAAGAGATGTACAATTTTCCACCTTATTCTCTAAGTGTCAATTAAGCTTAAGTGCTAGATCCGTTTGTGTGTTGTTTTAATCGCTTAATTAAGAGTAATTAGCACAAAAATTAAAAAATAACACCTTTCCTAACATTAGAATCCATCAAGAAAGTGTTCGCACTTACCTATAACTGCAGAAGGATCCCATCTTTTTTTTTAGAGAAACTAGATAGAGGCTATCTAGGAAAAAAAGAAAAAGACCAGTAAATTGAAAAAAAAACAACGAAAACACTAAGTTAGCAGAACTTCATAAACAACGAAGCTTGTTGAACTATCCATTCTTGTATTGCCTAGATATTCCTTCTTTCATTCCTGAAGACTATGTTGTTGCGCTCTATCCACAGCCCCCAAACTCCAGTAGCCAGCAATGTAGACGTCTCTTTATCATTAATGGCAGAACATGTATTGATCAGCAGGGATTGCACATCAGTGAGATGTAATGAACCCAACCCCAGTCTCAACCAGACCTGAGAAGAGAACGTACATAATGCGAACAAATGATCAGCTGTTTCTAGCAGGTCTTGCTGGCATAAATGACATTTTTGTTGAACTTGGAAGTTTCGTTTCAACAACTGTTCCTGTGTGAGGAGGCGACCATGTGCCAAAAAAACCAAGAAAAACTTTATTGTAGGGGGCACTGTGAGGTCCCAAATTTTGGAGTATTTGAAATGCATTTTTCCAGCATAAATCAGCGATTTATACACTGATGCTGAGGAATAACGTCCATTTGAGCGCCATTTCCAAAGCAAGGAGTCTAACTCTTCAGTGAAAGAAAAATTTTGCAATTTGGAGATCAACTCACTGTGGAACAGTGTCAGAGGTGCAGGCAGCAATTCGTTCCAGGAATTGAATGCTCGCCTCATCGTAATAGGCTTTCTGATCGAAGGTGCTGGTTCCTTATTAAAGTAATACAAGGAACTGCCCCCCCAATTATCGAACCAGAAAAGTGAGTTCTTTCCACTATGTATTACCGTTGTAACTGAAATCTGGAAATAGAATCGCAATGCTATGAGTTGCTTCCAAAAAAACGAGCCATTTTTACTCCAAGCTAAAGGAGGGGTGTCTAAGTTTGTCTTCCCATAAATCCTCTGGGCATAGTAGGACCATAGTGATGATTTTTGTGAGTATAACCTCCAAATCCATCTGAGGAGTAAAGAAATATTATGTAGTTTTAACTGTTGCAAGCCGAAACCACCCAGTTTTTTCGGGAGGCACACTCTATCCCATGCCAGCAAAGGTATACCTGGGCCAGAAACCCCATTGCGTTTCCATATAAAATTTCTTCGAATCTGATCAATGGCTTTAATTACCCACGCAGGCAGCTGGAAAACCGACATAAAAAAAATTGGGATGGTAGAAAGTACCGAGGTGGCCAACACCATTCTTCCTGCTCTAGACATCATGGAGCTTTTCCATCCAGCAAGCTTGCTTTTAATTTTTTCAATTAATCTTTGGAAACACAACCTGTCAGGCCTTTTATGCGTCAAAGGCAGTCCCAGATACGTCAACGGTAGTGCGGATTCTGGACATTGCAATAAAACCTGAATCTGTACTGCTACTTCCCTGGTGATGTTGAAAGGCACAAAGCTTGTTTTAGTCCGATTAATTTCCACACTAGACACATTGGAGAAGGATTTAAGAACCAGATCAAGTGATTGTAAAGCCGTGCCTTTAGCTGTGGAGAAAATTAAAGTATCATCGGCATACTGAAGTAAGTAGAAAGGGTCCGTAAGCTTCAAAGTGAGGCTACCTTGAACCGATAAAGCTACCCCTTGAAGCATTCGGCTTAACACATCTGCTGCCAAGATAAATAATGATGGGGACAGAGGGTCCCCTTGTCGAAGGCCCCGCTTATGCTGAAAAGAAGGCCCAACAGTTCCATTCAGAAGGATTGCAGACTTGTACGAGGTGAGTAAAAGTTTCACCCAATCGATGAATCTAGATGGGAACCCCCCCTCATGAAGCACGTTAAACAAGAATGGCCAAGTAACAGAATCAAAGGCCTTAGTGAAGTCTAATTTGAGCATAATCGCCGGATCCCCGCTTGAAGCCACATTTGCAATTATTTCTCTTGCAGCATTAAAATTCTCAGAAATTAGTCTTCCTTTTACATCTTGTCTTGATTGATTGGTACCATCTTGTCTTGATTGATTAGTACCTGAATTCTATTTCTAAATCTGTTTCAGAAAAAAGAGATGGATATGATTGATATGAATATATCATCTTTTTTTTTTTTGAAAAAAAAGGAAGGTTATAATTGAATAACATCGGCATTTTGAAGTCACAACTAACGTTGGCTATCCGATAAGGACATGTTAGCAACAAGTGTTTATAATCTTAATGCATGGCAGATGGTGTGGTACATTTAAAAAGTAAAAAAAAAATCCAGCCCTTTTTGTTGAATATCAATATCGATATGCTAATATGTCATGCATGTTCATACCGATGAGTTTCGGTTAATCTGTTTCTATAGTTTAACAAATTAAACTAGCTATAGTATGATCATGTAACCTACCACACTGAAAATCAACAAAAGGACATTACCTTTATATTCCATATAGCCGAAATTATTTAATATAAAAATTCAGTCACCAAAAAATTTAATAAAAAGAATTATTTATTTTTTTTTAATAAGAAGAAAGTTCCAACGCGTTTATAAACCGCGCCTCTCTCTCTCCTCTCGAACGCGTTTTATAAACGCGTTACAAGCCTTAAAACGCGTTTATAAAATGCGCTAGAAGGCTGAACTTTCGGAATAGTTAAAACGCAATTAACGCGTTTATAAAACGGGTAAGAAGGCTTCTTATCCGTTTATAAAACGCGCTGGGAGGGCAATATTCCAACTTCTGTCACTTCGATCAAACTTTAGTTATTTCGATCGAACTTTAGTCATTTCTGTCTATAAGTTTGTGAATTTATAACCGCGTTATTTGAAGTTATATAAGACTATACATTCTCGCATAATTGAAATCGTCCACAACAGATTATCTCTTACAATTTAAAAACCTATCAATCAAATCCAAAAATGTCTACGATTACAATATATGTCAACCAATGTCCAACTTTTGGTGCTTCTTACTTCCACATCGGTTGTAGTATGCATACCACATTTGCTGATATTCGAAATGAATTATACAGCAGGCTACAGATTTTAGAAACCCAGTACACTTTGAATATCCATGGTCGTTACAACGATATTGTAAATGGGAGATATGAATCGCTATTTCTTCCTGTAAATTCTGAAGATCAATGGCGCCTTTTTTACCACGAGACATTCGAGACGAGAGGGTTACCGATTATTGAGTTGCATGTTGATTTCATCCCCGTATATGGCACGGGACCAGATCTGAACCTAACACCCCTTGACGAGCCCGGTAGCAGTGAGCCAAACACTTCCTTAAACCTTATGTGTGGCCAGCAATCCACCCCTTACCAATACACTGGCGAACAGTCCGTTCCTACGCAAGACAATAACACATCAGGAGATGAAGTCGAGGTTGCCGATGGTGATGAAGATGAGGGTCCGGCGACTTACTCCGACCTTCCTACCGGAGAAGAATATACCGATGTGGAGGACTTCTCCGAGAGAGAAGTGCCTTTTTATGCAAACTGCAACCAGCCGTACGTTTCAGGAAGGACGGACTTGCACCATCCTGTAAGTAAATTGTGTGATATTTCCATGTTTGAGTATGATGGTATGCCGGAGCGTAGTTTAGGGCCACAAGGCGAACTTGCTCCTGATAAAAGATTCGGTTCCAAAAAACAACTAATTCTAGCTGTCTGTGATGTTTCATGCAAAACAAATCGAGAAGTTCGAACGGAAACTAGCAATAAACAAAAAATTGTAATGGTTTGCATGCAAAAACCGAATTGTAAGTGGCGATTGTATGGTAGACGTGAGAGTTATAATACAAATTGGAAGATCTCTACCAATCCAAATGAACATATTTGTTCGAGACCCCCGGGCCAAAAAGGTCACGCAAACCTTACAGCTAGTCTCATTGCCGAACACGTTAGGGATGAATTGAAAAATAATTTGGGAAAAAGTGTCCAGGACATAGGAAGCCTCATAAGGGCTAGATATCCACGTATTAAACCGACTTATAATAAACTATGGCGTGGGAGGGAGCGAGCGTTGGAGCAATTGTTTGGGTCTTGGGAAGGGGCCTACAATAAACTTCCACGCCTTCTGGAGGCAATGAAGGCGACGACCCCAGGAACGAAATACACAATAGTTTCTTGGCCTACAGACGATCCTAACGTTGGTGTCTTCAAGATGGCAGCCTGGGCTTTTGGTCCGTGCATAGAAGCGATGAAATATGCCAGACCTGTTATCTCAATTGATGCTAGTTTTTTATCGGGCCGATACAAAGGTAGATTGTTCTCAGTGTGTGGTTATGATCCAGAAAATCGATTAATTCCGGTTGCATTCGGATTGGGCGAGAAAGAAGATAAGGATACTTGGGGATGGTTTATGTGTTGGGTTAGATGGGAAGTTTTAGGGCCGAACACTAGATACTGTGTCATATCTGACCGTCATAAGGCAATAAAAGCGGTATTTGCATCCGTAAATTACGGTTGGAAGGCACAAGGTGCGCATGCAGTAGCGATTCATCGGTTCCGCATGCAGCATGTTGCGGAAAACTTATGGAAGGAGGCTGGCGGGTCACAAGATGCTGATTTGAAAAACTTTTTCAAATGTAGACTTGCTAACAAGAAAAACCCTAAACGTTTTAGAGAGAATTGGGGAGTACTAAAGGAAAACAACCTGAGGGCTTATCAGTACCAAAGAAATTATGGTAAAATTAATGAGAATGACAACAACGAGCGGCCAAAACTATATAAATGGGCTCAGAGTTTTGACAAGGGGCATCGGTGGGGTATAATGACGAGTAATGGGTCGGAGAGTCTGAATAATGTGTTTAGAATAGAGAGAAGATTACCAGTGACAGCACTTATAGAAGGCACGTGGTATAAATGTGCCAACTGGATGAACAAGCGAACACAAGAAGCACTTCAAAGGTTGAGTTTAGGAGAAAGATGGTCGGAAGGAGTAAAGAATAAATTGATCAAGCATGATGGAAAATCACGTAAGTACTTAAAGAAAAAGAATTCAATTCATTCATTCATTTTAATCCATTTTGAACTAACTTCATCTTTTTGTTGCAATCTCAGAGGAGTTTATGAGCACATTCGTGTTAAGATTGGACCTTGGAGAATTTCGCGTGAAAGTTCGCGAGGAGTACCGTGATGGTGTAGGCTACGATTATTCCCATTACACAGTTCAAATTCCACCCGACATGGAGCAAACCGATGTGCAATTGCCCTTCACTCGAACCACATGTGAGTGCCAAAAACCACAATTGACAGGTATCCCTTGCGCACATGTCATTGCTGTTTGCAGGGAGACAAATTACAATGTAGATCAATTTGTGGATGGTCACTATAGCATGCAAAACCAGCACATGATTTGGTCAGCAGGTCGGTTTCATTGTTACAAAGATGAGTAAGAGTGGCCAGTTTATACATGTCCGATAATTGTCCCCGACAAAAGTTTGGTCAATCGAGGAAGGCGCAAAATCATTCGTGCAGAGATGTGGATGGATAGGATGGAAGGAAGGAAAGGTGGAGGTTCCACAAGAAAAACAAAAAAGAAAAATCAAGGTGAAGCTTCAACCAGTCAACCGCGACAACCAGCACCTCAACCGCCATATCCGATGGACGCATTGCAATCCGGTCGATACACCAGTAGACCACCAACAAGGGCCAACAGTCCAAGAAGGGCAGCGAGTATTGAACGTACGGTTCGGACTCGTCAAACACCCATTCAACCAGGACGAATGTCATTGCATGTTGATCCACGAAGCAACAATAATAGGGAGGACCAAGGATCTGTACAACCACAGAGAAATTCTATAAGCATTGATCCACGGGTAAGAGATGTCGCATCTGGAAATATGAGAAGTGAGTCGGCTAGATTTCCAACAGATCAAGGCAATACATCAGGGGAGAGAGGACGAAAAGGATTGTTTGGGGGGAAATTTGGCAATGTACTGTCTTTCGGTAGGAAGGAAAAATGAAATAATTGAAGATTAAGTGTTGTCGTAATTTTATATATTGTAATGGAATGTATTGTAAGAGAATATACTATTATTTTATGTATTGGCATTTTTAGTTTGAATTTCGAAATTATGTATTATAATTTTTATGCATTCTAATTTTAGTTTTAATTTAGTATTATTTTATGTATTATTATTTTATGTATTATAATTAACTCGTATAGTATAATGTTGAAAGGTTTAGTGTTAACTTGAGGGATTTTATTGTGCCGAAGGAAACCTTTCGATCCGTCAAGAAGAGCATTGACAGACAGGCATTCTTGTTATCTACAAAAAGCCCTAATCCTAAAAGGCTTTGTACTCATTTGTTCATCCGACCGACCTTCATGCAAAGACTGAGGCACTTGAACTGTTTAGCGTTGAGAAGCAGTTAATTAACTCGTATAATGGGACCCTCAGCATTCAATTAACTGTTTAGCGTTGAGAAGCAGTTAATTAACTCGTAGCGCTAAAAGGCTTTGTACCCTTTTATAAAACGCGCTAAAAGGCCTTGTACTCATTAGTTCATCCGACTATACTGTGAAGATCAATCCGTTAATCTGCTCTCTCCATTTGGTGCCGATTTTGATGGGGATTGCATTCATATATTTTATCCACAATCCCTTCATGTAAAGAATGAGGCACGCGCTAAAAGGCTTTCTACCCTTTTATAAAACGCGTTAAAAGGCTTTATCCTATTATAAAACGCATTCAAAGGCTTTCTACCCTTTTATAAAACGCGTTAAAAGGCTTTACCCTTTTATAAAACGCGCTAAAAGGCTTTACCCTTTTATAAAACGCGTTAAAAGGCTTTGTACCCGTTTTAAGAACGGGTTCAAGCCCTACTTTCTTGTCGTTTTCTTTCATCATTTCAGTTTATAAACCGAACCCAAGCCGCAAATCTCATCTCACATCTCTCATTCTCACCTCTGAATGTCATTCTCATCTCTCATTCTCACCTCTCTCATTCTCACCTCTCAATGTTAATCAGTGTGAAATTATAATAAGAGATTTTCCGGTAGAATCTGTTATTATGTACGAAGGTCGGCCCAGATGGACAGCTCGCTAACTTCATCATCATCTGAGGTAGACCAACACTCTGCTGCCTACGATCATGGATAATGGGCGGTAGAGTTCTGCCGACCCAATTAGGGAAGAACTCGACGACTGTCGAAGGTTCTCGCAGAATTGGGCAACTGTCCATGAGTCTCCGCAAATCCTTGTTTTCATATTAATGAGAATTATTGTAATGAAAATTGTTATTAATTTAAATCGTTGTTTTCATATTAATGAGAGTTATTGTAATGGAAATGATTATTAATTTCTATATTAATGGGTTCTAAATATTGTAATGGAAATTTTTTTTAATTTTTATATTAATTAGTTATGAATATTAAAACATAGATAAAACATAAATTCATACACAATAATTTAGATAATTAATTAAAACATAGATAAAATATAAATTCATACAATAACATAAATTCTAGATATGAAGTTCATATTACAAATTAAATTTCATAGAAAATAAAATAGATAAATTCCATTATTCTAGCACAATTAAACTCTAATTTTTCTCCACTTCCTTAACCTCTTTATTCTTCTCCTCCTCCTTATTCTCACTAGAACTCTCATCTATTTTAACCCCCATACTAAAATCAGGGCTCCTGCCACAGCCTGGAGGGAAACGACGTACAGCCGAGATGGCCCTTCTCTTCGGAGGGCCATATAATGGGATCCTTTTTGCTACCACATTAGGTGTTCCCTCCCCCACCTTGGATATTTCCTCCCCCATCTTATTATTGTTTTGATCCTTCTCCATTTCTCAAATTTCTGATTTTACGCGTCTTTTGTTTGTGATTTTGTGATACGAAATAGGAGAACGAATTGAGATATATATAGGCAATTATTTAGCCGTTTATAAAACGCGCTAGAATAGGGGTCTGCTCAAAAAACGCGCTATAAAAAGCTGCTCAAACACAGTATCACGCTGCTCAAAAAGTGGACACCACCTTCGTACGCGTTTATAAAACGCGTTGGAAGCCTTCGAACGCGTTTTATAAACGCGTACGAAGGTGGAGTCCAGGTAAAACAGTAAAACAGACTGACAGCCTGCGAAAGTATTGAATTCCATTAACTTAGCCCTTCTTACGCGTTTATAAAACGCGCTCAAACCTTATTACGCGTTTTATAAACGGGTAATAAGGGTTGAGTCTATAAATAGTCCTCCTTCTCCGCAAATTCACGTCGAAAATTCAGAAATCAAAAACCAAAACTTTAGAGAAGTTACGCAGAGAAAAGAAACCGAGAAAACATAATGTCAACTAAACCACGTCATGTTTGTACCGGTGTGCTTCTACAAGGAGATGGACGAATAAGTAAACGAGATATTCTTCGGCACGTCTACTTGCACTATCCTTCCGACAAATTTTACGTGAATGTTTTTCAACGCGACGTTTTTGAAGTGAGAGGGCCAAAATATTGGACTGATGTAGTTAAGAGGGATGGAGGATATCATGTCCGACGTGGAGATGGAATCGTTTGGTTGCGTTTGCAACAGGCATGTCCTCCTGGATTTGAAAATCACCCGTTAAATGGAAATGACATATATCATTTGGACTGATTATTAGGTTTTCTATAATTAGATGTTTTTATTACTGTGTGTTCTATTATTATCTGTTTTCTTTTATGTTTTAGTATATGTATTAATTCGTGTTTTAGTATATGTATTAATTCGTGTAGTATATGTGTTGTAAGTTTTATTATCTAATTTATTTTAGTTTTTATTTTATCCATTTTCATTTTTTTTGTGAAATTCGAAATATTAATATTAAGAGACTTAATATTTATTTAAATTATATTAGACATTACAACTCAATGAACATTATAATAAAAAACACAATACAAATTAAAATTTATAATTTATTAAAATTTTGAACCACACAATACACAACAAAAAAAATTACAAAATACATGATATTAAAATTTTGAACCACATAAAAAAAAATTGTAGAAGATCCATTGCTAAGGGTGGGAAGAGAAAACATCACCGCAACTAATAGAGAAGAGTCGGGCGACTGATTGTCATATTGACCCCCTCTTTTTCTGAGACTTGGATGAAGATGACTGCATGTATGCAGATTCTCATCCAAGGATGTCGGCTGCGGTGTTATGGCTCGTAGACCCAGCCCAACAAACCGTCCTCTACACGTAATAACAGATTCCACGGGAAAATTTTTATTTTAAAGTTGGTGGAATATTAATAGCCATAAGGATTGTGTGCGACTCTGTATCAGTGAATAAGTGTGCCGCATACAACCCTTATGGCTATTAGTTTCGCACCAACTAATATTATTTTGCATTTCACCATCTAACACTTGTTTTCCTCTCATTTTTTCCTTTTTTTCAGATCTTTTTCGTTTTTTTTTATTTTGGACGACAGAAGGTTGGGTATTTATATGGAAATTAGATCTCTCGAACGCGTTTTATAAAAGGGTAAGAAGGCTTCTTATGCGTTTTATAAACGCGTAAAATCAGAAAATAACGCGCAAAGTCAGAAACTTTCGCCGCAATCACTGCAGCCTTTTAGCGCGTTTTATAAACGCGTTTTAAGGCTTGTAACGCGTTTATAAAACGCGTTCGAGAGGAGAGAGAGAGGCGCGGTTTATAAACGCGTTGGAACTTTCTTCTTATTAAAAAAAATAAATAATTCTTTCTATTAAATTTTTTGGTGTCTGAATTTTTATATTAAATAATTTCGGTCCATATAGAGGGTTTCTGGGTTCTGTTCTCCAAGTCTTTCAAGTATCCCACGTCGTCACTTAATGTTTTTTGTTTTTTTTTTCCCCATTTTATGATGAATTTGTTGCTAGCTACTGAATGTGAGTTGATCTCTAACGAATGTGGCGTGGTCGTGTGTTTTCTTCCATTCATAGAAATGGGTGTTTATTAATTCCACTTGTGTATTTATTATTTCGCATTCTTTAATATATATTATTTACTTATTCATGGTGGAAGAAGTAAATGAGCTCATTTAATACAATTAAATAGATTTACCAGACTCTCTGCAAAGAGTGTTATGTATATATTATTCCTATTGCTGCAACAATTTTCATAATACTTTTTTCGACCCAAATAATAATTTAAGGCTCTTACATGTAATAATATAATAGCATAATTATATTATTATGCCTCTTTTGTCCTTACATTCTTATATATATATTTTTTACTTGAGAAGGAAAATAGATTGATGAGATGTCATGAATTGAAACAAATTAGTTGTTTATTTTTTGAAAAAGTTAGTCAATAGGATGGTAGAATTACAGTATATAAGTTGATAATGGTAAACCAATCACGTAGCGCTTTTATGACTTACAAAAAAATAAAAAATAAAAAACTGTGTACCTATAAATGATAATATTTACGCTTTTTATTTGATTAATAAACCGGAATTTTTAATAATATAAAGGAACGAGGAGGACCAGACCGCAACCTATGCATGCCACTTTTCATTAGGTGAATATTTTATGTTTTATTATATAGTAATAATATTTCTACATGATTCATGTAAATTGTAATTTTGCAACTGTTTAATTACTATTTATTCTGTGTTTTTTTTTCATTTGTAACATTGCAATCGTAATATCCATTTACTTAAAATAAATATATTAATTTGTTCACTCTAGCCTGTTGCAACAACCGACCGCTTAGATAAGGCATGGTTTGAATAATTTTCAACTTATATGATGGGTAATTAATGGATTTAAATTATATAAATCATTATTGAAGAGTAGATTGATAACGAAAGAAATTAGACCAATTATCTGGTCATGTTTTCTTAAGTTCACGTTCAACTTAAAAGGGCGCATTTTATTGTTTTAAAAAATTTGACATATATATTCATTTTTCAAAGTTTAATTTTGTATTCATTTTTATGATATAAAATAATCTCAAAATTTACTTATGTAATCTCTACTACTTATAAAATCACCTTTTAAAAGAGTGTAAATATGTCAGATGAATTAGATGTATCCAATCCTAAAATCAAATATGAATCTGATTTCAAAATATGACGGAAGCAGATTTTCTTGGAAGAACATTTCCAAACAATTTCCCAAACCTAAACACGCCTTAACAACACATTCCCATGGACATTTTTTTTAGAACAAATACTATATTTAAAATTTGTTTCTCTTTTGGTTTATGTACTATTCGACTTAAATGAAGGTTCAATCCGCGTTTCAGCCTTAACAAAATAACAACCCATTCATTGAACATATTCTCCTACGTTGACCCTTAAATATTTTAAATTAAATTAAAATTAAAACTGTGGTTTCATAAAGTTGTACGGATCCACTTAGATCTCACCTTTTACAAAACGAGCACGACTTGGAGGCAAAGGAACCTTAATTAGAAAAGAAATAAGGAGAATTAAACTAAGGTACCTTATACCATTGATTAATTACTTCTACGTACGGAATAATCTAACACAAAACATTGTTGTTATGCTATTTTTTTTAGTTCTTTTCAAATCTTTGTAGATGCTGCTTATTCCATGTGAACCAGCAAATAAAATAAGATAAGATATAAAAGAGAGGAATACCAAAGACCAAAGTATCGTAACAGTTTAACCACCAAGCGTTACGTCACATATTTCCTCATTCCATTATTTTTGTATTTTGGAGTCAAAGCCCCTGAGCCGTTCTTTCCGCTTCTTTATTGTCACGTTCATTCCAGATCCTCCAAAATTTATAATTTTACTTTCCAGTTCTTGTCTTGATTGTACCATTTTAGTTCTATCTTCACCTCAGAGGCTCAGATTCACATTCAAAAGGAATTTACACAAATTGTTCCGCTAATCCGATTACACAATCCGAAGAATTTAATCACAATTATGGACATATTAGAGTATTGAACAATATTGAATATGTGGTAACAGCTTGAAATTTGTCCACTTCAGTAAATTACCTTACTGAACAAAAGGTTCATATAAAGTGGATTTTAATGAAAAGGGTGTAGACATCTTTATCGCAATTGGCTCAAATTTAAAGTTGCATGATTTCAAATAAATTATTTAAATGAAAGGTCACAAGTTTAAAATCCAACATCTTTTATAGACATTTTAATTTAAATAATAAGTTGGGAGATTTGACTTCTAATTTATTTTAAATTAAATAATAAATAATACATAAATAACTAAATAATAAAATTTAATTTATTAACAGCCAACAATAATAGAAAAATTAAATGGCATATTAAGAACATAATTTTGAGACGCGGTGAGAGATACGTAGTCAATTGTTAAATGAAAGCCACTTTTGCTTTTTTGAGGAAAGTTACTATAATTAGATGTAAAATCTGTTAGTTCAACAGAAAAGAATTTAGAAAGCCCTTAATTAATGATGAAAGAAACCTGGTGTTATTTAATGGCGTATGATGTTAGGTCGCGGTCCCAAATATCCAGCTACGAATATAGGATAATTAAAACAGCATGCAAATTTTTTTTAGCACCAAGGACTAAACTAAAAAAAGAGTATATAATAAATAACAGTTCATGTAATTTTCTTTTTTTTTTTTTAACTCAAATCCAAGTCTAACCAAGGCATAGACCGGAAAGTAGGGGTAGACGAGTAGGTGCTCTTCTAAATAAAAAATGTTTAATTCATATTCATAGTTCATAAATAAATTGGTGCATTAAGTGGCGAGTCTGAATTTTACAATATCTTCTTCATATGTATTTTTATCCGGATTATTATTATTTTAGCTTTCTAATTCTTTTTATATTTGCATTTTTTGTTATTAAACAAACATGCTCAAAATAGAGGAGGAGACTGTGAGAAAAGGAATGTCTGCAAAATCCCACTTCATTTCCTAGTCCTTTCTCCGGGGAAATTTCCTCTTTACAAGACACAAACCTCACATTACATTTTTCCATATACTACCCTCTAATCTCTTCTATTTCCAAAGAGATCCCTCTGTATCTCTTCTCTTCTTGTAGTTGTATCTCTATTTTCTCCGATCAGCGATCACAAATCCAACCATCATGATAACATCCGACACCTCCGCGGCGATCGCAGCCTCGGAGCCGTCCGATCGCGCCGCGTCGCCTCAGAATCCGACGGCGGAGAAGTCGTCCACGTCGACAGACTCCAATGCGGGCGCCACTAAAGGAACGAGGAAGCCAGCTTGGAATGTCCCATCTGGCACAGCTCCGCCTGAGGCCACGTGTACTGTCATGGGTGCTGCCACGTGGCCTCCTCTCGCTCCCACCACTTCTTCTCGCCTTCCACCTCCTCCCAAACTCTCCTCCACCGCTTCTTCTTCTTCCACTGATTCTCTGAAATCTCTTTCCGACGGATCCGCTGTCTCTGCTCCGGTCGTACGCAACTCTACCTCTTCTTCTCTGGTAATTGCTTGACTATTGGTTTTTTTATGTTATGGGTTTTGATTAAAAAGATGATTAATCAAGTTAATGCAACTTTTTATAGAAGGAAACTGATCTAGTTAAGCTATTTTGTTTGATTAGGGGAAGGTTGTTAAGTTTGTTTTATAATCTGAAACTTGAGCTGGTGGAGTTTGTGGGATCTCTCTATTGGTTCATCTCTAAAGTTAACTTTATATGTAGAAAGAATTCTTTAGATGAAGTTAAGGACAGATATAGGGAGGATTTAACTTGATGGATTTTAATTACTATGCCAAAAGGTGGGTTTATTTATTGAATTGAGTGAATTAGCAACTAGATAATCATAAATTGAATGTACATCACCACAATGTAGCGTTTTTGCTTTCGTATTTGCGAACCGTATCTAAGTAAAGCAGGAACTTTGTAGTTAGGATTGTTCTCTAGAGAATAGATGATAGGAATTATAGAGAAATAAGTTTTGCATGCTACTATGCTAGTAATTTTCCTTATTTTTACACCATTGTACCTTATTCTATGTCACAAATCAATACAGGAGACAGTGGTGGTACCAGTGCCGCAACAGCCAAGACCGAACCCAGCCCCAAATCTGACGAGGAGAGGTAGTACAGGCAGTGAGAATAATTATAGTCCGCAATCAAACAATAGATCACCGAGATGGGTCCATGGTGCAAACCGCCGAGGCGGCAACAACAACCACCACCACCCCAACAACAATGGGGGAAGCCACCGGGGACGTGAAAGGGGCGGTGCTAATTGGAACTCTTCCTGGAATAATAACTCACCTCGGTCCCCGCATTTTTACAGGGGAAACCAGGCCATGACCACACCACCATCCCCATCTCCATCTTACGGTTTTGGTGGTCCTGCTACCCCTCCGCCTTTCTTTCCTGCAATGGTCTATGGTAACTGAAGTTTTGAATTTCAGATTTATAATGCTTATACTCAAAATTTTGGGTCACTTTGTTGGGTGTTTTCCTCTTTATTAAGTTTATTTTGAAAACAAAGTTGTTTCGAAAATGGCTTCCAGAGAGTTATAGTAGGTTTGGGATTATCTAACCTAGATTTAGTCTATGAATTTGGGTGAGCATATGGTTAAGAGGTGTGTACAGTAGAGAGTGTTAGTATTTAAGAAACTTATAGAACTTCTACTTGCATTTAAGAAATATACTAGAATTTAAACTGATCTATTGCAAGTTATTATTTTATCCAGGTTAATTAGCTTAGAATATTCCCGAATAAATTTGATATAGATGTTCAGGAGTCAGCATTTGGAAATGTTCCATTTATATATAATCAATATTTTTTTCAATATTAGAGGGCAATATCAATGTTCAAACTGTAGTTTGAAAATGTGGGTTGGTTCAAACTGTTTCCTGAAGTGTTAACTATTTTTGGAAGTTTGTAAATTTTTTGTTTGGATATGTAGAATATCCTTATCCTTTGTATGGCCATGTACCTGTGATTGCTCCCCAGTTTGTCGGACAAATTGCTCCTCAAGCTTTACTTTCTGCTGGAGAAATTGAACACCGAAATGCAATATTAAAACAGATTGAGTACTACTTCAGGTATATGACTTCTGCATACGTATGACACTATTTTTTTTCTTTGCCTCTATATTTGCAAACGAGTTTGCGCCTTACTTGATGTTATCATGTCTTTAGTACTGAAAATTTATGCAAGGACACTTATCTTCGCAAAAACATGGATGGTCAGGGATGGGTGTCTATTTCTTTGATTGCTAACTTCAACAGGGTATGTTTTTTCTTTAGCATATTAGATACTGCTGTTACAAATTACAATCTCATATACACTGCTTAGTATATAAGTAAATGTGATTGATCTATGATATGAGACCTTAACCCAATACTTTTGAGGGTTCCTTAAAGAAAATATAATGTTTGTACTTGCATTATTAACTTGTTCTTTGATAGTTAATTTGCTCCAGTTTTATCCAATCTTTTGTTTGATTATGATGTACTACACAAAGAATAGGGAATAGGAATAGAGAAAAGCTTATTCCTTATTCCTAATTCAAATACCAAGATTTTGTTAGAATATGAATAAGGGCCGGAATAAGCCTAAATTTCCTATTCCTTAGTTGTTTGGTTTGGACCGGAATAAGAAATAAGGGGCTTATTCCTTATTCCCAATGGAACCATTGTGATGTTTGGTTGGTTAATAGATGTGAGGTTTTGTTGCAATGATTGCTATTCAGGTACAAAGTTATATTGAATTAAATAACCAGTGAACTCAGATTTAAAGGGAACATATATTGAAGGAACCATTAAGCTTACATCAGTTTGGTGGTCATCATTCTTTAGTATACCCTGAACTTAAAAGGGATGAAACTTGTAAGGTCGAAACATACCTTACATAAAATAAAAGGCATTGGATGGTTGGCACATTTTGGGCTTACATGTTGGCATGAATCGATAAACTGATTGAGACAGTTCTGATAAAATGCTGTCGGTAATATTGTTATGCCATTTTGACATCCAATTGGTAAATTGTTTGGCATATCCCTTTGATGATATGATTTGTGAACTCATGTTGAAAATAGCAAGAACTTGATACACTACTCATTTTTTACTTACATAATTATTGCACTTTTTCTAAGAAAAATTTAACTTTGTACTTTACATATGGAGTAACTAAAGCCTTACCACTTACATTGTGTTTGCCATTATTGTTATTTAATTTTTTTTATTTTTTAATTACATCTTATTTCTGACTATGTTACTACTGTTAATGATGCATGATAGGTGAAGCAACTCACAAATGACTGGCAGCTTATACTAGACATTATTAAAGATTCAACCTTGGTTGAAGTTCAGGTATAATTGCTCCCTTTTTACTTTATTCTCTTTTTTAAACCAATTATAAATAATGTCTCAATTTTCTGAAAGTTCTGCATGCATTCAGGGAGCATGATTACCATAGTAGCTTAGAACCTCATTAGTCTTTAATGTGCAATTAAACAACACTACAAAGATAAACAGTGAGATGCCGATAGTTGGGATCTTTGTTATATAGTGTATGAAGTCGTGACTCTTGTATTTTAAAAAATTACTTATTCCCTATTCATATATATTCTTTCTTTTTCTTTTTGCAATTATAGGGTGACAAACTTAGGAGGCGTGACAATTGGACGAGATGGATAATGCAACCTTCCCAGCAGCTCGAAATTGTTGCAGGTCAAATGCAGGGCCTCACCATTGGTCCAGCTACTGCACTTCTGAGCCACAACATCTGAGACCTCAAATAAGTGCTTTAATTGGGGGTTATAAAATCACTTTAGTCACGGGATCGGCTTCATGTTCTTGTGGCTAATTTTAAGAGTAAAAGGGTTGTGTGTCAAAAAGAAAAAAAGAAAGAATGGATAGTAATGGTACTTTATATAGGTCCTTTTATTTTGGAAAGTCCAAAGGATATAAAGAAAAAAAGGGTTAAATAAGAGGGATAATAATATTCTTAAAATGATGAATAGGCAGGTGTTGCAGTAGAGTTTCAATACTATGCAGGCTGTACAGATTATTTATTTTAATTAGACTTGTTAAGTTGTTATGTAATGGGCGGCACCTTATGAGGGTAATTCCCTGGTTCTTGATGGCATGTTTGGGTATCGGGATCTGTACAGGAGATCCCTAACATTTTTGGTCATGCCATTGTTCTGGTCTCTTCTATTTCTCATTCCTTTTTAAATGTGAGTTTGTTGAAAGAGTCATTCCCTGGGAAAGTTTATCTGATGATATATATAAATTTTATTCATTTATTGAATATATATTTTCCTTCTGTTTTATAATTTGCGTAATTGAAGTCAGATCCAGAGCAATGCTTATATTTATATGGATAATATAATATGGTGCCTGAAACTTGAAATGCTAGTTGTTGCTCGTCTATAATTCTCACTGTAATTGTTTTGTTCCCTTCATATACCTTTTTTTGTGCACATGACATGCGAAAGGTTATGTTATGTGCCTCATTTTGAAGCTCATGTACCTCAGAACATGCTTGATGTGCTTCAAATGTAAACGTGCACACCATTCATTATTTGTACTAGCAAAAAGAGCAGTGGCGGAGATACATTCAACAAATGGGGGTCAATTGACCCCATTGAAATAAAATTTTTTGCTACCTTGTATATAAAAAATTATACATATAGCATGAACTTTTCTATGACACACTAATTTGAACCCCACAATAAATATATAAAATTATATTGATTGAACCCCATTAAAATATATGGATATGTCTTATGATATTATTTTTTTATGCAATTAGCAATTTGTTAAAAATATGGAAAGATATTGGATAAGAAAAAAAAATAGACAAGTTAGCTAATTTCTTGTCTTTCGATTTTCCATTTTCATTCCATTTTCAGCGAGAGCACAATTTTATAACAACATGTATTCTATTTTTTTCCTCTTTTTTTGTATTTGCCGCATCTGGCAGAGAAAAAAGAATGATGTTTTCATATTTGCTAATCTGTCAAAGTCTTGAATTCCCTAGTCTTTAGATAAAAAAATAATTTAAATTCTCTCATATTTATGTTATGAATTTATTGAACTCCATTTGAAAAATTTCTAACTACGCCACTAAAAAAGAGCTGTGGGAATGGAAAAGAAAATTTGAGACGATTTTGTTATGCGGCGATATTGGTATGGTGGAAGATGATTGATTTGTTTTTCTCTTTTTTTTTATGTGCGCATAAATTAAGAAAAAATAAAAAAATAAAACAACAACCTAATGCCTAGACTCCTTTTTGCACATATCAATGGTCTATATTGATGCTAATAAATGTTTGAACTCTTTTTCTGTAAACGAGTCACTTGACCTTGTTTTAGGTGTGTTTATTGTAGTATAGTATTAGAAGTATAGACAGATAGTATAGATTTGCGAGAGACCGCTGATGACCTAATTTATCTTTATATTAATATAGTATAATAGCGCCAGGGACTTTATAAATAAATAAGACTTTTTATCACAGACTAATATTTTCAGTACCTCTAATCAATTATAATTACAATCGTTCATAATTTTATTTTAGCTCATATAAAAAATTTAATCCACTTTAATAGTTTGCCTTAACAATATTTCTACATTGGCCCAAATTTATTTGACGTCTCCAGCACCACCTTCCGTGGTCGCTCTCATTCACCTCATAACAATCGAAAGACCCAAAGCAACCCGTTATACGTTCATCTACAGAATCCCCTCCTCTTCTACTCTTCTTCTAGCGCAATCACCAATCACCAGGACCACCGAGCTGCTGAGCTGAGCTCAGCCCAAACAATTGCAATAGAACGAAGCAAAACGATGCAAAGCCACGGGGCACAGATCCTGCCGTCGCCGGCGCGCCTCGGCCTGACGTCCCACTCTCCATCCCTCTCCGGCACCAACGTCTCCACTCCAATTCCAAACCCCTCTCCTCTCCCTTCTAACCCTAACCCCAAATCCACTCCCTCTCTCTCCCCACTCCCGGCCTCCATCGCTGCCACCTCCCCATCTCTCCTCCCTCTCCTCCCGCCTCTGCCCCGCGCTCAAACCCTCCTCCTCCATATGTCCCACCTCGCCTCCAAGCTCTTCGACCTCTCCTCCAATCGCTCCGTCTGGCTCTCCTCCTACCGCGGCACCTTCCCTTCCTTCCCTCCTTCCTCCAATTCCCCTGCTCCTTCCCCTAGTTTGGCAATCCCCACCTCTTTTAAAGACCTCCTCTCCCAGTTCACTTCTCTTCAGACTCAGCTTTTCGAAGCTGTCGCTGAATTGCAAGAGATTCTCGATCTCCAGGACTCCCAAAAAAAGATTTCCCGAGAAATTCGGGCCAAAGACGCCACCTTGCTCTCGTTTACTAAGAAAATTTGTGAAGCCCACCACGTGCTCGATCAATTGACTGAAGATTACTCGGGTTCGTTGGACACTATTCATTCCTCCCTTGACTTGCAGGATATTCTTGCCTATGCACATAGGATAAGCTACACAACCTTTGCGCCGCCTGAGCATGGAGCTGGTCTGGCACCGCTTCGTGGGGCCCTCCCTCCAGCTCCACAGGATAATGAAATGCGAGCCTCCCAATTGTACAATTTTGCTGATCTCGATGTTGGCGTTCCTGCCAAGAAACTGAAGCCGACGGATACCAAGGAACGGGTACCAAATTCTGGTACAGATTCCCCGTTAATGATATCAACTCCACAAAGGGAGGAACCAGTGCCACCCATGCCGTTCCAACCGCCACATTTGCCAATTGCTGTGTCCCCTGGTTGGCTAAATGGTTTGCCACCAAATTTCCCTGCCGAGCATCCATTGATACTTCCACCAATGCCGGCTGGGTGGAAACCTGGTGATAGTATCAATTTGGATGGGTTGGAAAATATGTTCGCAGGCCAGGTCAGTGGATCACAACCTCCTTCCATGCCCTTGCCTGTCAGCCAACATGTGGAGCCCAAGGCCCAAGGGACGGCACCGGCACCAGCGGTAATTCACGTTCCAGATGTGCAACTTGATATTGGTGATGATGATAACAGCGAGTATAGTTCTGATGTTGATAGTTCAGAGGAAGATGATGAAGATTAAGTTTGTAGGAAAGGTAAGGTTTAAATCTTTGATGTATTAAAATAGTTGTAGCGTTTTGGATTTTTACTTTTTGTTTGAGGGTAATGCATTGATAGAATGCATTCATGTGCTAGTTTTCCTTTGTCTATCTAAAAAAAAGTAGCTTGTTTAATTTCTTGAAAGCCTTTTGCTGTATATTCCTTTTTGTTTTTCTTTTTATTGGGAGGACAATGTCCAACTCTTCCACTTATCCCTTGGCTAATGTTTTTTTTTTTTTTTATTGTTAATACCATATTTCTAATAGTGTAATCCCATCTTCATAAGTTCATATAGTAGAAATCTGTTGAGCATGACTTGACCCTGTTGTACCCATTTGGTTAGGGTGGATTAAGCCTTCTATGTGGTTAACTTTAATCCAGCTTGATCCAGTGGAACTGACTGTCTTTAGGCTGGATTCACTAGCCTCCATAGTATAAATAAAGCCTCAATCCAGTCTATGCTGTTCCTTTATAGGCCTCCTTAAGGCCTTTTGAAGACCCTTATTCTGATGGTTGTGTACCTGCTTCCCTAAAAAAGCATTATCTAAATATCTAATTAATAAAGGCTGATTTTATGACAATGTTATTATTACCAATCATGATTTTGTGTATTGTGTGTATGACTTTTTGGTAGATAACAATTTTAGATGGTGTATATAGAGGACATCAATTTTTTATATCTTGTGTTGTGTGATCTATTGGAAACTGTACCAAAGCAAAATAAAATAAAGAAGAGCATAAATGGACATTTGAATTATGCAAAATTTGAAACAAAACATGACCATTAATGAAAATTATGTGTATAATTAAATTTAACTATATTTTACTGATTTGATTAATTAAACCTATTATTTAAAAAGTGAGTTGATAATGGATTATTTTGATCATCTTGACAATATGTTCTCATATAACTCCAAATCAGATTGAAAATGAAAACGATAACCATAGATATTGCTTGACATATAATTGCATATTAATGACATTTCATGCAAGTCAATTATTGTTTGGCAGTTCTATCAAGGCCCATTGGTTTTGTACTGTTGAAAGATTCAAGTCACTTGATGAATGGTACTACATGTACCAGATTTCATCTTTCTTTAGGCATGATAGTGTACTGTTTAGATCACGTCTAGAGTGTCATATTTAAAATTTAAATTCATTCATATGATTGTCAAGATTGCCAGTGATTCTTCCTCTTAAAATCGATTTAAATTTACTCATGTGAATTGTTAATTAACTTGATTATTAATTGAGTAGCCAAACTTACGTCTCTAATTAAACTCGAACTTAATTATAATAATTGTCTTCATTGACCTATGTTTCATAGCAGCCAGTCAGCAACAGCATTGCCATCTTGTATTAAACTTTTTTTTTTCTGTTTTCTGAATGAACTCTACTATTAAAACTCCTTTTACACAAGCCTCTTTAGCAGAAATCAGGAATTTAATCCTCAGTCTTTGAATTCATGTTTCTGAAATAACAAGAGTATCTAAAAATATAGCAGTAATTTAATCCCCTTGTACCAAATTTTGGTCAGCAAGTGGTGCCATCTTATTTTGTTTGTTGTAATAGTTTTCTGCTTTGGATATTGAACCATGCTGGTGGCGTCTGTCTGTCGTTGGTTTTGATAGTGTTCGATAACAAATGAATTTGCTATTTATATACTTTTTTGGTTTATTACCTGATATATATTATAGCTATAATGGGCCAATTTTTCAATTTCCAGCCATTATTTAGTGATAAATTTGAAATTTGGGTCCATATTCTATCTAATTGTCATTGAATAGTATCTTTCTAAATAAAATGAATGAAGTTCATAGATAAGGTCAAAAGAGATGCATGACTTGTTTTGGTGTTGTTGCAAAAGCAAAGGCATAATTTTCTGCAGTTTTCACCAAATTATGTTCCTACTGTTTTAGGTGATGTTCTTGTTCTTTTTTGCCCTCCTCTTTAACACTTTTCCTTATCACTTGTAACAGAACATTTCCTTACCTTTAGAATGAGGTTTTTCCTTACAATTGGTAAAAGTGTACTTGATAAAATTTATGAGAAGATCATAAGATACACATGAAAAAGAACCAAACATAGTTGCTTCTTGACTGTCATTGATCCCGAAAATCGGTGGGCTTTGACCTTTGTTTGTCGCTTTCTATTAAGTTGGTGTGTCAGCATATTGTCGTTTCCTCGTGCATTCATGCTAGTTATTGATGCACTTCAAACCGTTACTTTCAGGCCATATCTTTGCATTTAAAAACCACATTTGTGGAAGGTAATTACTTTCAAGCAATATAACAGAGTAGTCAAAGCTTTGCTAGAATGCCATTTGTAGGTGGTTGGAAGTGCCTTTTTGGTGCGAAAACTCCAAATTTAGCGTTGGCCTTCCGTAAGCAATAAAGGCGCACACTATTAATTTCTTGTCACGTAATAAATTCTCTATTCAAATATATTCACCGGCTACACTGAGTTATTTTGTTTTGTACGAACCTTGCCATCATTCTTAAAGCAGTATACTTATCCGACTTCATTTACTTCTGTAACCCACTAAATTTAACAAACGGGAACTATCCTTGTTGGCGTGTATCAACAAGTATATAAGAAGACGAGGGAGGGTGAAGTTCTCTATCTCTTTGGTTTTCCTCACCATGGCCATGTCTAATTCTCAATGCGAGCAATTTTCCTCGGTCTTATCTCAACTCTTGGAAAAGCAAACACAAGAGGAGGACCAACTGCTTCAAGTATTTGTAAGTATTTTTCATGTGCATGTTTAATTTTCTCCTTTCATAAGGAATTCCCTCCTGTTCTTAGGTCTGATTCATTCTCTCTCTCTGTGATCCACAGAATCACCACCTGATTGAGGCTTTTTATGAAAGTCGGAACCGCTACACAACTGCATTATATACAAGTGTGGAGAATTTGTCTGATTTAATCAAGGAGAAAGATGAGCAGCTTGCCTCTGGAAACTTGAAAATGCAAATGCTGCATCAGGATCTACAGAATGCTATAGAAGCAAGAGACTTTTGGCAGATCTGCGCTTTGGAGAAGATGGAGATAGCTGCAGGTTTACAGCTGGAGATGGACAAGGTGGCTACTCCCGCACCTAGTTTTTCCTCTACTTCCTGTCTGCCAGAAAGAGTTGAGACTGGAGAGAGTAGTTTTATTAAGCCTTTCTCGCCATGCAAGCTGTGCTATTCTCTAAGAGCATGCATGGTTTTCCTCCCTTGCCGTCACCTCTCTGTCTGTCAATTATGCCACTTCTCGGCAACAGCTTGTCCCGTATGCAGTACAGAAAAAGCGGAAGTTATAGAGGTTCTTCTGAGTGATGAATAAATATGATAATTAGTGTTTGTTCTGGGCAGTTCCCTTTAGTGTTTGCTAATGTGTTTATACTTTGTTTTTATTATATTGGCAATCTTGCAAAGATGACGAACTCAAATGGATTGGTTATTCCTATTATTCATTGTTCTTTTCATATTCGATCTATCTGATGTATAATAACAAATAGGATCACATGGAACGAACCCTTCATGAAAAACTATCAATCGATCTGTTCCACTCTGTTTGTTTAGATCAGACGGACTAGATTCATGGTGGGAATGACAGTAGATACAAACTCAAGCTTTGGTTCATCTCTAGAAAAATAAAGTTGGCGCCAATGCAGTACAACTGTGAAGTTCTCTTTAGAAAAAAATAAATAATAATAAAGCTGTTTCCTTGTTTTTTGAACAACAAAAAATATTAATAAAAAAAGATGTTTTTCCCCCTTATTTTCTGTGTTTTTGTTTTGAAGCGTTAAATGTGGAGAGGAAGGTGTAAAAAAAAGACGGCCTAAAAGATAGGTACGAGAGTTGTATAATGCGGCTCCTTGCCAAATTACGCCTTACTGCCTCAGCCAGGCCACCATCGTATTTCCTTTGGTGCTTTGTGTGTGCACACACACGTGTGCGTTTTGCGTATGTTGCGTGTATGAAATATATTCAATCTAACAAATGTTAACAAGAAAATATTTGCTTTGAAAGTTCAATAATCATTTTCCCTGCAATGCAACTTTTTTTTTTTTTTGTGAGAACCTTTTCGTGTAGTGTTATATTGGTGATTTTTAGTGAAGATCATTCATTAATTTATCGATTCTGTAAAATTAAGGAATCTTTAGTATAGCTAATATCTTCATAAAAAGTTGGGGGCCACAGAACAGTTGGAATTTCTCTAATATTTAGCCACCGTTGCAAAAGAAAGTTGGCGCAACGGAATTATTTAATTAGCTTTTTGCAATTTTTATTTTGAATTTTTACAAGCCACGGCAGACCTAATCCTTTAATCGAATAATCCAATCCATCGTTACAAAATACAATTTTATTCGGAAATTGTCTACAGCCATTGCAATTTTGCCATCTCTTGAAGACAGTGAACACATAAAAGAGACAAGATGAACATATAGATGATCAAAGTGAACACATACAAACAAATGAGTTCTATAAAAATAAGTTGAATATCCATATAAAAATCTAAACAGGAGATGACAAAACTAAATTTGTATTTATGTATTCACTTTGATCATCTATAAATTTGTAGTTTATATGTTCACTTTGTTCAACCGATGGCAAGTGATGACAAACTACGGATGAAAATTATCATTTCTCATTTTATTTTTTTTTACAAAAACAATTTAAGTCACCTCCAATTACCATCGTTACAAAAAAAAAAAAATTTAAAAAAATCTTTGTTATTATTATTTGTTCTCAAACTAAAATCAACGGGAAAGGATTTTTTTTCTTTTACTTTTCTTTTTTCCCCTTTTATCATCAAATAAAATTCAAATGTACTGTAAATGTGACATTTTTTTTTTATTAAGCTTGTGTATTTAAAAGAAATTTCTTAATGCTTCTATACCAGATAGATTGTCTTTATACTCCCTCCTTCCGTCCCATGAGTGTTCTATCTGTTGTGTGATTCACGATGTCTACAAAAAAGCTTATGGAGTTATCTCTATATATTGAATTGCAAAGACCTCCCTCTTTATTTTAAAAAGAAAAACTAGAAACACAGGATAGGATATCAAGTTCTATAATACAATCCTTCTTGCCTTTTAGTTTTATTTTCATTTGTTGAAATCAACCGTTTTGATTTTCCATCGGTATGGATAGAATGCCAATGGGAAATCTTACTCAGTGTGCAAGGTAAAACAAACATTTAACACATGGAGACTAATATAGTAATATGCTGAAGCGAGTTTGGGCTTATGAAGCCCATTATTGGCCCATATTTCGGTTGGTGGAGAAGACCCACTATGGAGATGCCAATCCAAAAAAATTAAAACCAACGTCACTGTTCACTTGAATTTCGATAATAACTGTAAAAAATTCGAAATTTTAAAAATAATATTATAGGATCGTCATCCGGATTGACGAGTGTACAAATTCTAAAAAAGTTTAAATATTAAAATATTAAATAACATTAAAAAATATTTTGGTTTCCTTGGATCGTCAATTGGATTGACGATCCAAACAAAAATGGCAGCAAAAATTTTAATATTTTTTAATTTACAATTTTGTTTTTAACCCTCAAAATTTTTATTATTACAAAATATATATAATTTCTGATTACAATTTAAATATAATTTAAACATCTATTATAAAAATTTAAGTATATAATTAAATTATACATGTTAAATATATAATATTGTATATGTGTATAATACTTATATTATACATATATATAATAATATATGTATCATATATTTTATGAGAAAGTTTAATATGGACCATAGTGCATAAGGCATTCCGTGCACCGCGGACTTTTTCGAGGATATTTTTGTAAATTGACAAATCTAATTTAACCAATCTAATCTACATATTGAAATCTCATAGAAAATAAAATTTTGTAATTTTTGATATTTTATTATTATTATTATTTTCGAATTTTTTAAAACATGTCATTTTTGGAAAGTTGTACTATTTACAATATTCCAAAAATGACATGTTTTAAAAAATTCGAAAAAATAGTAATAAAATCTCTAAAATTGTAAAATTTGGTTTGCTATGAGATTTCAATATTTATATTAGATTGGTTAAATTAGATTTGTAAATTTACAAAAATACCTCCGAAAAAGTCGGAGGTGCACGGAATGCCCTATGCACTATAGTGCATATTAAAATTAAATATAATTTATAGTATGACATGTTTAATTCTTTTATTTGTATTTAATTTTACACATACATATTTGTATGTATATAAAAAATATTATATATATATGTATATCTTAAATTATGCATGTTGAATAGTTTTATGCATATATATTATTAGTGATTTAAATAGCGCCATTATGAATCGCAATAACCCCGCTATAGCGGTAAGACTTGATAGACCGCTACGGTGCTAAATTAAATGTGCCGCTATAGCGGTCTTCATTGTATTTAACATGCATAATTTAATTATATACTTATATTTTTATAATAGATGTTTAAATTATATTTAAATTGTAATCACTAATTATATATTTTGTAATAACAAAAATTTTGAGGGCTAAAAAGCAAAATTGTAAATTAAAAAATATTAAAACTTTTGCTGCCTATTATTGTTTGGATCGTCAATCCAATTGACGATCCAAGCAATTCAAAATATTTTTTTAATATTATTTAATATTTAAATATTTTTTATATTTTAATATTTAAACTTTTTGCAGATTATAATTGGATCGTCGTTTGATTTACCGATCCAAGCAATTTGTACACTCGTCAATCCGGATGACGATCCTATAACGTTATTTTTAAAATTTTAAATTTTTTACAGTTATTATCGAAATTCGAGTGAAGTTGGTTTTAATTTTTTCGGGATGCCAATCATCGCTTGTCCCGCCCACCAATCCACCATCATCTTTTCTTTCCTCGCGATCGCGACTACCGAGTACCGACCGAGGAATCTAACTATTTATTTGATGGACTCGTTCCATAAGATTCTTTCATTGAAATATGGGCCCCACTTTGACCCGCCAATCAGTTGCCGACTCAAAATCTTACTCTTTCTCGTGGAATCGCGTAGGTTCCCTTCTAACGAAGAGAAAGCCGACTCAAAGCAACCGAAAGGCCTCCTTAAGTAATCCATCCTAAGTCTCATACCATGCAACCAAGCATGTAGCAAATCAATTAATACGCGTTCCATTACCCGCTACAAACTAATTATACATACGTTTCCACGTAAACAACATATTAGCGCCAAAAACACATATTTAGCTGCTTCTTCTCCGATCAAAAGCGAATAATAATAGAAATAGAGTCCGATCAAAATTGCAAAAAATGAATCAAGGAAGCGAGTACACCTCCGCCTCCTCTCACTACTATTCCCAACCTAATCCAAACCCAAACCCTTATTCCACCTCTAATTCCATTCCATCGCCTTATGCCTCCGCCTCCGCCCCACCTTATTCCGCTTATTCCGCGCCGGAATACCCCACCTACACCCCTTATCCTCCTACCCAAGATCCTATTCCAAACCCTAATCCTTATTCCCAACCCCAACCCCAACCCCAATCTCAATCGCAGTATAACTATTCCTCTTATTCTTCTCCCTCGTACCACGCTAATCCCAATGAAAACCCATCTCCGTATCCTTCCTATGAGAATTCGTACTCTTCTAATAGCTATGATCAAGGTGGGATTTACTATTCCGATAATTCGTACCAGGATTTCTATGGGAAGAAACCTGAACCAGTACAAACGGATGAGGGTTTGAATGAAGGCGTGTATGCTTATGATGGGGGGAGATCTGAGCCGTATGGTGCGAGAGGGACTGCGCCGACTAGAAGCCCGATGCTCTTCGATGACTATGGGAGGTCGATTGGTTTCTCGGATGGTAGTGGTGCAGGTGTGGGTGCTGCACCTGGGAGTGGTCCGAAGATTGTGAAGGCGGTGCCGAAAATGGATGCCAAAGATGATGTTAAGAATGGAGTGCAGAAATTTAGAGTTAAGCTCTTGGCCGAAGGAGCTGGTAGTGCCATGGATGTTCTTTGCCAGGTACATGTTAGAGAATTTAAGAATTCTGGTTTCAATTGATTTTGATAAATTTAGATTAATGTGGCCTAACCTAATAGCTCAGTGGGAAGAGCACTAGACTGAGCATCAAAGAGGTTAAGGATTTCAATCCCGACATGTGTTTAATTTTGAAAAAAGTTGGATGGCAAAGGCCTCCCTCTTTATTCTAGATAAATTTAGATTAGGTATATCTCATTCAAAACTATGAAGTGCCCAGTACATGCTAGGGTGAGTGTGTTTCTAAGAATGTCCTTTATTATCTTACAAGTCTGTGTAAAAGATAACCAAAACCAGTCTTCGCAATGATACCCTCGAGGATACAACCCTTAGTAATGTCAGCTCTGTGTTTCCTAGATTAGAAAATTTCCCAAAATAAGTGAAATGAAGGCTCAACTGACAAGAAAACAACCAATTACTCAAGTGTTTTTTCAATGGATTAAAGCAGGTGTGGGTACAGGTGCTGAATCTACTTGTTTTTTTTTTTAATTTACTATTTAATTCCTGTTTGATGTTCTGTTATTATGCGGTGTGATGCTTCTTTTAAATCTATTAAATTCTTCTAGGTCAATTTGTTGTTCTCTACTCAAGTGTCCCTTTGACATGAATTAGGCCATGCCTAAATCTTTCTTAGTTGTTTTGACTTTTGTAACTGTTATTATTTCTTATGTAGATTGGCTTAGATGGAATTCGAATGCTTGATCCAAGTTCTAATAGGATGTTAAGAATTTATCCTCTTGAGAATATAACAAGATGGGAAGTAAGTATGATTTGCCTTTTATTTGTATTTTTTCTATGAACTAGGATTACAATAATAATATCACTCTACATCAGGTACTGTACCTGACTTACATTGTACAGAATCAGATACCTTCCTTCCTGTAGTCCTGTGGCCATAGTGTAGTGTTTATGGGAGACGTTATTTTTTTTATTGAACCACTGATCTATTATAAATTACTGTTAACCAACACCGAGTCTAAGTACTATGTTACTACCATCTGAAACTTCTTTGCATGACTTTTTCTGTCCTAAAATAGGTAGTAGATTCATCAATATTTGCATTTTGGTCCAAAACTGCTGTGGATTATGAGCCAAAGCGCATAAGGCTGCAATCAAATAGTTACACGACAAGAACCTTGCTTGACACAGTAACAGCTGCAACTGTGCAGGTAAATACATCTTCGTGCTCCTTTTCTTTAGAATCATCATACCCTTCTGTATTCTTATTTTCCTTTTACAATTGAGAAATAGTTCAAGGAAATGGGAGGAAGTAGCTTTACAAAAGCAAAGGTTGATGCCAGCAAATCATCAGAACAACAGCCAGGAAAGAAAGGTTTTGATTGGATGAACTTGATAAAAATTCCCAATGAGGAGAAAGATCACTGGGTTAGTTTTTTTTTTCTTATTTGGAATTCCCAGTAGTTCACTGGTTCTTTATAGTTCTCTTTCCTACTCGCTTTCGACAGTTCGATTCTGATGTAATCATGTGACATTTGATTTGTTTTTGCTCTCATGTTTTTCAGGTTCCAGATGAAGCTGTGAAGAAGTGCACTTCATGTGGAGGGGATTTCAATGCTTTTAATCGCAGGGTAATTTTTTGTTCACAACTTTTCTTTAACATTGAATGCTACATGATCTTCTTACCGTGTTCAAATTCCATCCAATGTTGGTAGAACTATTCATACAATATGAGGGTGTAGATAATTACTACTGTAATATTACCTCATAAGATTGTTTTGATAATCTTAGTTCCTCCAAAGATGCCAGAGCCCAGAGGTACTTGTGTTTTGCTAGTCTGCTCTGATACTGATGTGGTTGCTTTATGCAAATGCAAACAAAGATTTGTTTCAGATTTGTCTGCATGAGTGTTGTTACTATATGCAATTGCTGCTAGTGTTGTGTTGTGAGACGGGACTCCCCTCCGGGGCTGTTCCGGAAACAACGGGCCGACTCTCGTTTAAGACATGTTTGGGACAATAGGCTTAGTTAGTGTTGTTGTAGTTATTGTTGCACTAAAGTGTGTTGTTGTCTTTTCAGCATCATTGTAGGAACTGTGGAGATATATTTTGTGACAAGTGTAGTCAGGGAAGGATTGCTCTTACTGCCGAGGAGAATGCCCAGCCTGTTCGTGTCTGTGATCGTTGCATGGTAATATCCTTTTTACCATTTAGGAATGTTCAGAATGTTAACAGATTTGAAAACTTTTTCATCTTTCCATGCGGTTTTTCCAAAAGTTGAATTGTTACATACTTTATTCAACTTTACAGGCAGAAGTTTCTCATAGGCTGAGTACTGCTAAAGAAGCTGGTAACAAGCCAGCCCTGCAGAGTCATGAGGATCTTGCCAGAAAGCTCCAGGTATATATAAATAATTAAATATATATTATTTATGTTTCTTTTACTTGTTAAGAAGTCATGAAATCCTAGTAATAAAATTGGTCTTGCCTAAAGTGCGTAGTTTGTGATGATTTGAAGTAATATTATCTCTCATTTTTGAGCAGGAGGAACTGGAGAGAAATCGGAAGTCATCATCAGGTTCAAAATCCAACGGATCTGGTAGGCTGATGAGGGAAGTTGCATGCCCTGTTTGCACTGTACATCTTCAGGTTAGAGATATTTTGAAAAACTTATTTGCCCATATTTATTTTTTTATGATAGTTATGTTTACTAAGTGATACTGATTTCCAGGTGCAAGTTCCAACATCTGGATCCGAGACAATTGAATGCGGCGTGTGTCAGCACCCTTTTCTCGTGAGTGCAGATTAGTGTTGAGCTACATTTCCTCCTTGCTTTAAGAGAGTCTGTGTGGCGTTTGTACATTAATACTGCTTACATTGGTTTGCATTACACCCTGAGATAGTCGTGTAAAAATGCATTTGTCTGGGGTATAAGTAATGGATACTAAATATTTTTTTCAAAAAAAAAAAGAAAGAAAGAAAAAGAAATTGTGTTGTATGAAATTAGAGAGGGGTTTGTTGTGATTTCTAATTTAAATCAGTTTATGATGGGTAGCTTTTGATTGCTTTAACTCCAAACTTTTTTTGCCTTTGCGTCTTCTCTTGTGTTGATTTATATTTTCCCATTCGATAAGCATTTCTTTTATATCTTAAGTTCATGCGGACATTGACGTTGAAATCATAATGCAAATTCTTTTAGGAAAAAAGTAAATGGGTAATGGTCTAATGGAAGTATTTGGCAATACTCTTTATTTTGGGGCGAGGACGAGAAGTGATTTGAGGGGCCTCTTATATTATTTTATAGTTTACTTAGTTTCCGAAGTAAAAATCCTGAATTTACAAAGAGCAACCAAAATACTAGACTATACTCGACGAAATGATATCACAGGAAGCACAGACAGTTTGATGTTAGAAATTGGTTTTCTACTACACATTGCAAGAGTCTCATTAGCACACGAGGCTTCTCAACTCCCCAAAATTTCCAGGATCTTCTTCCCCAAAATTCTCATCTGCCCCAGAAAAATCTTAAAATGTAAAAAATGCTAGCTGTTGTTAATGTTTCTCCTCCAGTGATTTAACAAATAGTTTAGTACTAAACCAAAAGCTAAGGGTACCCGCCCATACCTTCAAAGTTATTAAGCAGTTCGCAACATATGATGATAACTTGTATGGAAAATACAGAAGACAAAATAAGAGACGTTGTATTAATATTTTTTTTTTAATGATAACCATCTTTACTAAGTGACGTGGTAAGTATCAAGTGAATGCGCTGTCTGTAATCTCTAACTTTTGAGGCTAACCTACTGTAAACTATGGTTTAGTGTGTCTTAGTGTGTGTGTGTGTGTGTTTTTTTAAAAAAAAATGAGATTCATATTCCACTTCTTGGTTCAGAACCGTATGCATCACTATTCCTTGCGAGATTAATTTTCTTCTCTCTATTTCTTCTTCTTTACTATAGCATCTCAACAATCCTTGCATCTAATTCTTCTAAAAAAAACATTCATTGTCATATAGTTGTCTCCTCTTGTGTTTGTAATATTTGCTTCTAACTCTTTTCTATTAATGAAAAGAAAAGCCACATACATATGTAATCTGACAAAGATTGATACTAACCCTCCCTCTAAAGAAACTGAAACACTGGTACCCCTCATTTACCAGTACCAGTGCAAAACCCCCTACCTACCGTCCACTATTTCCCCCAAGCTAAAAGAACTTTCTACAAAGCATAAAACCATCAATTGCAAAAACATACAATCAACCATTCAAGTTCACATAACCAACCAACAAGTAGAACATAAAGGACATTAACAAAAGATCCAAAACAACTGATCTTAACCACCTGACTAATTGGTACAATGGAGGTTTTGGTCTGGTATGAGAAGGGTACAGGTTTGGTTCCTGCAAAGTTTATGGAACTGAGGTTGTGAGGGATTGGTACTGGTAGCATTGAGGGAGATGTAGGAGAGGTTTTAGGAATTCAGTTGTCTGTAGAAAGGTCTCGATTGAGGTGTAGGATGGTCTACTTGGGTGTAATCTGTGCTTTTGAGGTCATGTTCTTCTTGGCTCCTGGAGATTTTTCAATCCGAGGAGGATTTCGTTTAGAACGCCTATCACCACCCTCCTTATTCTTTAACTGAAGTGAATGCTCAAAAGTTGAATTCCCTTCACCACTTGTTCTTGGCAAGTTCTTATATTTCTCCTCACATTCCCGACGCATCGCAAGCACCTTATGGTACACAAATTGAGCTTGTTCTTCATTTTGGATCATATCCAATATTGATGCTGCTTCACGCATCAAATGAGTACGACGGTTTCTAACCTCCAACGGAGCATCTTCGATCACCCTTCTCCTTTCTACACCCACAACAGTAACATCTTTTTCCGCTTTAGTCAAATAGTCGAGCACGTACCTTGGTGGTATAACCTTAATATCCTCACAATTCAGCACCTTCAATGCATGCCAACACAAAAAACCCTGTCTTTCAAACTTCTTACAAGAACATGAAACCGTTTGGTCCTCTCGAGTCCAAACAACTTGTCCACTCTTGCGTGGGATTCCATCACCAATATCACACATACCAACCGTGTACGTATTACCCTCTAGGCATTCTATGTGAGCTAAACCGGATAACTCAAACTCCACTTGAAAGAACTCAAACACTTCGGGTGTGTACAACTTCGCCGCTTCACGAAGAATAGGAACATCCAACTTGATGCTTGGTAATTTGCTTGTCATGTCGAACCCTTTGTTCTTTTGTTGTCTGTAGGAATCATATATGCAAATTACACTTATCTAATCAAAGAAATGATGCACATTCTCAATAAGAAGTAATGATTTAGAATATTATCTTCATGTTTTTAGCCTGAAACTCATTTTCTTACCACATTTCAGAGAAGAATACAGCTATCACCAGTGATATATATATATGCAAAAATGCTTCAGAATTGAAAACTAATTGAGCTGCAATTTTCATCCAAACTCCAGGCATGCCCCTGGCATTTACCATGTGGCACGCATATAAACAAAAGTTTTCTTTCTAAGTATAGAAAAAAGGCCTCATAAAATAAACCTTTGCCAGAGCAAGCTCTAATTTTTTCACAAACTAAAAGAACCTACCACTTTCAAAATTTTATGAAGCATAACCTGTACCATATGTGCAAAATTGCTCTAAGTATTCATGCATTCATTTAGCTATCCTTATCATCGTAGTTCTCAACTGAACATGATCAAGTGCTATTAGATCATATATCAGATCATGCACCAGAGTACCAGACAGTAGACTACTACCCTACCCCAAATTTCCCCTATTGGTTAGTGTTATACTTCCATCAGAGGGATTGAAATGAAAAAGAGGCCTAGGGTTAGATTTCATATTCAAAATCATAAGGTGACAGGCTACATGGTAACCAGGAGATGATGCAAGTGCCAAGAGAATGCAACTTTCTGTAGTTAAGTGTAGTTGGCTACTCAGCAACTCAGAAAAAGTGTGAAATTTCAGTGATTCTCCTAATTGAAGGGTTGTAAACATAACTGCAATAACCATATATAAATTTCACAAAGAGAACCGAAGAGAAGCATCATACCTGGAGACTGGATTTCCTTCAAACTTGCACGCCGATTGCGCTCGAACGAGACAGCGGTTGCGCTCGATACTAGAGAGTAGAGACGAAGACTAGGGTTGCGCTCGAACCATATTCCATATATTAGGCGGGCAGATAATGGGCTTTTTGTTGGACTTTAACAGGCTGTCTTAATTGTCATGGACTGAACTTGTGTTGGGCCTCAGGTCTACACTTCTATCCCTAAGCTTAGGTTGGTTAGGTATATAGGTATTAGAAATGATAACTGCCGCTAGTGATTCTCAACTCCCCTAATTCCCAGGATTTGCTTCCTCGAAATATATCTGCCCCAGAAAAATCTTAAAATGTAAAAATGCTAGCTCTTGTTAATGTTTCTTCCCTAGTGATTAAACAAATATTTTTAGTACTAAACAAATAGATGAGACAAAATAAGAGACGCTATATAAATTTTGCCATCTTTACTCTGTGATATGGTAAGTATCAAGTGAATGAGCTATCTATAATCTCTAGCTTTTAGCCTTTAGCCTACATTAAACCATAGTTTAGTCTGCCTTAGGGTGGATTTATTTTATTTATTATTTATTTTTTTTTGAGATTAATATTCTACCTCTTGTTTCAGAATCCCATGCATCGCTATTCCTTGCAAGATTAATTTTCTACTCTCTTCTTCCTCACTACAGCATCTTAACATTCCTTGTTGTATAGCCACACAGAATGTCAGTGCACATTTAGATTGTAGAGAGTTTATCTGGATCATAAGCCCCTCTTTTTACAAACTCAAGCTCATTCAACTAATTACGGGTAGAAAACAGGTTTTCATCTTGATAGATAGACGGGATCAATCAAAATATTTTCAATTATTCAATTTCTACAACGCTGCAACATGTATTTAAGAAAAAAGAATAGAGAACAAGAAACAATGTATTTTGTTCTAACTACCAGCCTTTTAAACAGAAACAACTATTCTTTTTTCTTGAAATTAGCAGAGATGCATTCTTACCTCTTATCTATTAATAAAAAGAACAACCACATACATTGTTAGACACTGAAACAATGACACCCCTCATTTACCAATTACGAGTACCAGTAAAAAAAAACCCCTACCTACAGTCCACTACTTCTCCTAAACTAAAAGAACCATCTATCAAAACATAAAACCACCAATTGCAAAAACATACAACCAACCATTCAAGTTCACATAACCAACAAACAAGCAGAACATTTAAGAACATTAGCAAAAGACCCAAAACAACTAATCTGTGCTCTGACCAGCCTGTTCACCAGAAAGTCGGGTTGTATACTGGTCGGTACCAGTAATCACGCTGGTACCAGTAACATCTAGTACCCGGCCTATATTAAAACATAATATTAGATAAAAGATATATATCAACAATTTGATGTTATTAAAATAATTTACCTTTATGAATCTTGACTATTTGAGATTCTTTTATTTTTGCCTTTCTTGGCTCTTGGTAATTTCTCAATCTGAGGAGGATTTCGTTTCAAACGCCTATCATGAAGTGAATGCTCGGAAGTTGAATTGCCTTCACCACTTGTTCTTGGCAACTTCTTATATTCTTTGTATTCCCGACAAATAGCAAGCAACTTATCGTGCACAAATTGAGCTTCTTTTTCATTTTGGGCCATATCACATATTGATGTTACTCTACAAACCAAATCAGCATAACGATTTCTAACATCCAACGGAGAATCTTCAGTCACCCTTCTCTCCTCTACATCCATTTTGGGCCCTATCACATATTGATCTTCTTCTTCATTTTGGGCCATATCACATATTCTTGTTAGTGAATGAACCAAATGAGCATAACACTTTGTAACATCCAACGGAGAATCTTCAGTCACCCTTCTCTCCTCTACATCCATATCAGTAACATCTTTTGACGCTTTAGTCCAATGGTTGAGCACGTACCTCGGTGGTATAACCTTAATATCCTCACAATTCAACACCTTCAATGCATGCCAACACAAAATACCCTCTCTTTCAAACTTCTTACAAGAACATGAAACCGTTTGGTCCTCACGAGTCCAAACAACTTGTCCACTCTTGTGTTGGGTTTCATTATCAATATCACACATAAAAACTCTGTACGTATTACCCTCTAGGCATTTTATGTGAGCTGAACTGGATAACTCGAACTCCGCTTGAAATAACTCAAACACCTCGGGTGTGTACAACTTTGCCGCTTCATGAAGAATAGGAAAATTCATCTTGATTCTTGGTAATTTGCTTGTCATGTCGTACCCTTTGGTCCCTGTCTTCTGTAGGATATAGACATGCTAATTACAATATTGACACACTTATCTAATTAAAGAAATGATGCACATTCTCAATAAGAAGTAATGATTTAGAATCTAGTCTTCATGTTTTTAACCTGAAACTCATTTTTTTACCACAAAAGTTTTCTTCTAAAGTATAGGAACACAGGGCCTCATAAAATAAACCTTTGCCAGTGCAAGCTCAAAATTTTTTCCCAAAATAAAAGAACCTAGTACTTTCCAAAATTCTATGAAGCATAACCAGTACCATATGTGCAAAATTGCTCTAAGTATTCATGCATTTATTTAGCTATCCTTATCATAGTAGCTCTCAATTGAACATGATCAAGTGCTATTAGATCATATATCAGATGATGCACCAGACAGTAAACTATTACCCTACCCCAAAACACCATCAATACATCATATTAAAATTAGTTTTAGCCTAAGAAGAAGGGACACTCAAGAAAAACAGCCCTTGAATATTATATATACTTTTCCAAATTTCCCCTATTTATTAGTGTTATATATTCTTCCACCAACTAGTGGATTCCTTCTGATATACCTTGTTTCGAGAGGGATTAAAATGAAAAAGAGGCCTAGAGTCAGATTTCGTATTCAAAATCATAATGCTACAGGTTACAATATCCATATATAAATTTTACAAACAGAACAGAAGAAAGTGATCATACCTCGAGACAGGATTTCCTTCGAACTTTAATTCACGCCGATTGCGCTCGAACGTGGCGCTTGATACTGGAGAGTGGAGACGAAGACTAGGGTTGCGCTCGAACGAAATTTGTTTTAGGCGGGCAGGTAATGGGCTTTTTGTTGGACTGAACTTGTGTTGGGCCTCAAGGTCTACACTTCTATCAGAAATGACCGAAAAATTTATAACTAACATTACTGTTCACTCGAAATTCGATAATAACAGTTAAAAATTTGAAATTTTAAAAATAACGTCGCTGGATGGTCATTCGGATTGACGAAATCGCAAAATCCTTGGATCGTCATCCGAAATGACGACCCAAGCTTGGATCGTCATTCCAATTGACGACCAAATATTTTATGATTAAATTATGAAACTTTTATATCAAACTTCTATTATAAAAATATGTAAAAAGTTTTTTGCCAAACTTTTTTTTGTTTGGATCGGCAATTGGGATGCCGATCCAAACAAAAAAAATTGGCTTATATTTTTTTAATGTGAAATTTACTTTTTAGCCCCTAAAATTTTTATTATTATAAAATATATAATTTGTGATTAGAAATTAATAATAATTAAAACATCTATTATAAAAATATAAGTATATGATTAAATTATACATGTTAAATACACAATATTATATGTGTATAATACTTATTTATATATATTATGTATTATATATTTTATATATTAAATGATATTAATATATACATTTAATGTATAACGATTTTTTTATTGGATTATATTGTAAAAATAATAATTTTAGGGTCATCGGTGAATAAATTTAATAAAATATATTTAATTTTTTCGCCAATGACCCTAAAATTATTATTTTTACAATATAGTCCAATAAAATTTTTTTATTATACATTAAATGTTAATATAAATAAATTTATATAATTAAATATAATTTATATTGTGACATGTGTATTACTATCATTCATATTTAATTTTACATGTACATATTTGTATGTATATTTAATGTATATAAAAAATTTTATATATATACTTTTAATGTATAACCAAAAAATCTTATATATATACATTTAATGTATATATATATTTTAGGGTCATCGGCGAAAAGATTAAATATATTTTTATTGAATTTATTCGTCGATGATCCTAAAATTATTATTTTTACAATATAGTCCAATAAAAAAAATTTGTTATACATTAAATGTAGATATTAATATTATTTAATATATAAAATATATAATACATAATATATATAAGTATTATACACACAAATAATATTGTGTATTTAACATGTATAACTTAATTATATACTTATATTTTTATAATAGATGTTTTAATTATGTTTAATTTCTAATCACAAATTATATATTTTGTAATAATAAAAATTTTAGGGGCTAAAAAACAAATTTGACAATAAAAAATATAAGCCAATTTTTTTTGTTTGGATCGGCATCCCAATTGCCGATCCAAACAAAAAAAATTTTGCCAACATATTTTTATAATAGAAGTTTCGTATAAAAGTTTCATAATTTAATCATAAACGTTGGGTCGTCAATTGGAATGACGATCCAAGCTTGGGTCGTCATTTCGGATGATGATCCAAGGATTTTGCGATTTCGTCAATCCGGATGACGATCCAGCGATGTTATTTTTAAAATTTCAAATTTTTAACTGTTATTATCGAAATTCGAGTGAACAGTAATGTTAGTTATAATTTTTTCGGCAGAAATGATAAGTTGATGCAGTTTTTCGTCACTTGTCATCAAGCTTCTAAATTTCTGCGAAATAACGGCGAAATAACAGAAATAGCGGTATTCTGTGTCAAACCGCACGAACGTTACAGTCTTAATTGAGAAAATAACGTAACGCGTTATTTCGGTTATTTCGGCGATATAACGTGCTATTTCAGTTATTTTGGCGAAATAACAATCTCTTATTGCTACTATTGTTAAATTGTGTATTCAATATTGAACTATTGTTAAATTGTTATATTGAATTTGGTATGGCCGTATGCTATTTGTATGGAGTATTGGAGATGTATAAACATATAAATTGATAGTTATAGTATTGATGCGTGTCAAACTTTGAAAAAAATACTACACCGTTATATCGCCGTTATAACATCGAAATAACACCGAAATAACATGAGGACTTGGACCGCCATACCGAAAAAACCGAAATTTAAAAGCTTGCTTGTCATTGTTAAACACAAAGTGAACCTATAAAATATACAAGGTAAACATGTAGACAATCAAAGTGAACATTTATAAATAAATAAGTATTATCATCTCTTATTCAGATTTTTATATACATATTCAATTTATTTGTATTGAACTTATTTGTTTGTATGTATTCACTTTGATCATTATATATGTTCATCTTGTAAATTTTATGTGTTCAATTTCTGTTTGGAATAATCAATTTCCATATAGGTATTATATAGATTACCACGAACAACATCTTAATATTTGCATGGTATACTCCTCTAATTTCCGTGAAAAATAATAATAATAACAATGTTATGTTAATACTAGTACTTCGTAACAAAGAGAAAGAAAGGGGAAAGTAAAAAACGGAGGTCGAACTTAAAATTTCTAAGACCGGATAGTATCGAGAAGCATAATAATATATTAAAACTAATAATTCAAATAAAATTACTGAAATTCTCTAATTTTCATTGTACTAAAGTGGAACTTCTTCCCATCAACCCTTCTTCTGCAGCCAATCTAGGATGTCCATAGCAATTTGACCATGGGAGAATTGTTTCGCTATTGCAGATGTTGCTGCGGACTGCGGAGAGTTTGTACATATGCAACTTACGTAGCAATTTGACCATGGGAGAATTATTTCGCTATTGCAGATGTTGCTGCGGACTGCGGAGAGTTTGTACATATGCAACTTGTGACCACAGCAGTAGTCACAAGCTACTCCAAAAGGTCACAATTTTGAATTCATAAAGTCAGATTAATGTATACTTGTGCTTTTTCAGTAGACAACACTCCACCACATGATCACAAGACTGAAAAGGAAAAAGAAAGCAAAGTAATGCCAAGATCTATACCGGATCAAATTCTTGTGTACATTCTCCTTATTCTTTCCTCTGCACCAGCACTTCATGTTCATGGTAACTTAAACTGCACAACGATAGCTTGGCAGTCTGTTCCTGCGGTGTTCGCATTTGGAGACTCAATTGTTGACTCGGGCAACAATGATGCAATTGTGACCTTCACAAAATGCAATTTCCCTCCATACGGTCAGGATTTCGCCGACAGGCGGCCCACTGGGAGGTTCTCTAATGGCCGCATTCCTCCTGATTTTATTGGTATTTTAATTATACTTTCTCTTTTATTTTTTATTTTTTGTATGAAGGTGATTGCATTAGTAGGAGATGAAATGTATGACCACCTTGTTCTTATTATGGACAACTCAATTGAATTTTAGAATGGTTACTGGAGCACCTTTGCATGCAGCTTCTTTGGTTTGTGTAAAAGATCTTATACCGGCTTATCTCGGCACTGACCTCAAATCAGATGACCTTCTAACTGGAGTGAGCTTTGGTTCTGGTGGTACCGGATATGATCCGCTCACTCCTGTGCTCGTGGTATAATTTTGACTCTTTTCTTTCAATTTTACAATTGCTTTTCTTGCATCAAATCTCATATGTGAAAATCTGTTACAAAAGTCGCCCTTTGTGTAATTATGAAACATGCGCTGCGTTATTAGAAATTTGTGATCCAGTCCAAAAAATTATTAAGCCAAAAAAAAAAAATTCTGCTGGGATGGAAGACCAGTTGCCCCTTCATTACAACTATGATTGTCATATTTTAGGATATTTTCAACAGTAAGCATTTAGCTCAAGGAATTCTGGAGGAGCCTTTTTATAGAATTTTTGCTTTATATTTTATCATTTAATAACTAAAGATATTACATTTTAATAAAACTAAAAGGCAATTCTAACAGTCGGTTTTGTCGATGTCAAAACAACTGGATTTGTTTGCGGAGTACAAAGAGAGGCTGAAAGAAATAGCAGGTCCGGATACAGCAGCTAGTATTGTGGTTGAGAGCTTGTACCTGGTTTGTGCCGGAAGCAATGACATACTCAACAATTACTATCTTGGTCTCATCAGAAGGCTTCAGTATGATATATCTTCCTATGCGGATTTCTTAATCCAACAAATTTCTGATTTTGTTCATGTAAGGTTTACCTCATCTTCTTCCAGCAGTATTACACCTTAATTCCCCTTGATTATCCAACCAGATCAATAGCTAACCTCAGAAAAAGCAAAAGCAATAAGTACCAATATTTGAAGGGGTACCAGATTAACCAACCATACTGGTAAAGGAGCTACATTGTTTATTTATACAACAGTAAATGCCACCCCATTAGGGTTAGTGCATAACTTCTTTTTCATCTTTATTGGGCTCTAATTAACACAACAATTAATTTTCAATTACATGAAGCGATTGTACCAGCATGGTGCTAGGAAGATTGCAATTGTAGGCCTTCCGCCTCTAGGCTGTTTACCATTACAAAGGGCACTCTTTGGTGGACCCAAAAGAGATTGTGAAGCATCACGAAATCGTGCGGCATTGCTTTTTAACTCAATGCTTGAAAAGTATATTTTTAGGTTACAAGCAGAGCTAAAATGCCAAACCATAGGCTATGTCGACATCTATGACATCTTGCTCGACATCATCACGAGTCCTCAAAACTTTGGTAACTGCTCTGTCTTCAAGTGCCTGAATGACTTTTTACTTCTTTTTTTTTTTTTGAGAAAAAAATAGTTAACCAGAATTTTCACTAGAAGGAAAGTAGAATAGCATATCTACAAGCACACTGCCTATACCCCCTAGTGGTAACTTTTCTGATGTTCATGAGGCTGATCCTTTTCATAGTTTCAATAATTTTGCAAAACAAATTATAACTTATTTACAAATTGCTGTTTGTCTTCTATTATCAACTTTTGCAAAAGGTTCCATCTTTGACGAAGAAATTTAAATTCACCTATAATATTCTTTCAACTTGTGTACTCATAAAACATTGAATCTGAACTTGTTACCTTTATAAATCACAATTTCTATTTCTAATAGTTAACTGCTATCTTCTAAACTCTGAATTTTATATGGTAGAAGAACTATATGAAGTTCTCAAAACAATACAGAACTATTTTGCAAATATTTGCAAGTTACAGAACCTCTTACATCTTTTGGAATTCGAAAAGCTTTCAGATACAAATAACCACAATACATCTCGGTCACAATTCAGGTTTTGAAGAAGCAACCAAAGGATGTTGCGGTACCGGACATTTTGAGGTTTCATTTCTTTGCAATAGCATAACAGCGTCAACTTGTGTGGATGATACAAAATTTGTGTTTTGGGATAGTGTCCATCCCACTCAGCAAGCTTACAAGATAATTGTCGACTATGTTTTCCCTAGATATATCCAAATATTGTTGTGAATTGCTCAGAGTTTTCTCGGCTATTTATTATCATAGAAAAAAGATATTCTCAAGTCTTCATTGTTATTATGAAATTCCTCAGTTTGCTCAAAAAGATTCAAAGTCTCAAATCAATTAATAAATTTTCGGAGAACAAGGATGATATACCATAAACTATTATCTATAATATACGAAACTAAGTCAAATGATGTTCATATGCTGGTAAATAAACCAACAAGGCAAAATCATGTCATAAACATCATCACACATCATCAATGATGCATATATTAAAAACATTAAAAGTATAATTTCAAGGACTAGACCTGCGTACGGCGTACCTTTTACCAGTCGTACCTCTTACCATCAGATAGATTTGAGAAAATTAAGAAAACGGTTTGTAGATGACGAAATTTCAACACAGTCAGGACGGCTACAGTTACTTCAATCTGATGGTGTCCATGATATTGTAGTTTGTTACGCATGTCACATTTAAATGAAACTTCTAGGAATCTGTATACATATTCAAACGAAATCACCAACCTGGGGGCTACAGAAACTATATCCGGAGAACCAAAACTCGGGAAAAAATTTGGATACTAAAATTCTAAAAGCAAGAAGCCATGCTATCATTGTGGAACTTGAAACCCTCAACAAACACAACAAAATATCACGCTCAGCATTTATCATATTAAGAATTTTGGAAATTGAATTTCTAAACAAAAGATCTTTCCATAGGTGAATCATCCCTACAATTACAACCTCTTAAAATGGTAAACAAACTAATCCCTAAAGAATCATCGAATTTCCCGTTCAAACCAATCTCAGTAAAGGCTAAATCCAAAGAACTGGCTGATAATTATACCCAGCCCCATTGATATAGCAACAAGAGAAGCGGCCCAAGTGAGTTTCTCAGTGATCCTTGGGATCCGATCTTTAAGTGCTTGCGTAAATGAACCAATAAAAACTGTGTAGCTCCCCATTGCAATCACAGTCCCGACAAGAAACATCCCCAGAAAAGCAGCCCCCGCAAGCCGTGAGGGCAGTGCCAGCGCCGGCAAAACCATGATGAGTGCATCAGGCTGCAAGCCGTGCACTATCCCAGTAGCAAATGTTGCAAACCCAATTTTCTTCTTTTTCATTGGCACAGGTTCAAGAGTGTCAGTATTTGGAATTCCAACACTGCCCTCAACACCTGCTGCGGCTGGTACAGGGACCTCGCTGGCTTCTCTGATCCCAAAGGCTCCGATTGTGAGTAAGGTCAAACCAACAACACGAGTTCCCCATGTACGAATTATCTCGATGTGGAGACGGTCTTTGAGCAGGAGGAAGAGGAGGCCAAATATGACCTGGCCAGCATCATGCCCACAACCCCAGAGGGCACCGACAACAGCACTCTCAAGGCGGGACCGTCCGATGGAAAGGGGGGCCAGTGCGGCTAGGTGGTCGGGGCCCGAGAGGGTGTGGAGGCAGCCAGCAAGGAATCCTGTCCAGGCGCTATTCAGAACCTCAGTCTTTACAAGATTTGCAGTTGTGGTTTTGGCCGCACTTGCTTGGAGTGTAGCGAAAGCTGGTGCCGGTTGACAGACTTTGAGTAGGATAGAGGAGAGCAGTGCTAGTAGACTTGCAGATGCGACCTGTTTATATATTCATGTCAAGAGATGTATGGTTTTAATTGAATTTATGTAATGCCAGTTAAAATTTTGTGTCTTCAAATAGGAATGTGATAGCATATTAATCCAATACTACCAAAGTTACCATTTTCACAAGGATTGTTGGTCCAATTTTCATGTAAGCTGGATATAAATTAAATTAAAATTAACTATAATACCAAAATGACATTTAGATGGAAACTTTAAATGTAAGAATGAGACCTTGTCATAGGTATGGATATGCAGTAGTCGGTTTGAATTGTTTAGAAAATATAAAGAAATTTTTAAATCAAATTGCCAATAGAAAAATGTACAGTTTCCCATAAACATAGGAAGTCTCCATTCCAATATCAAATCTAACAACTCAACCTGGCATCAAACCCAAAGTTCAATATTTGGCACATGATTTGGCCAATTTTTTAGCGAACCCACTTTTTTTTAAATATATTTTGGTCATCCCAACAGAGCAAGCTAATAAATGTTGATAAGAAAATGCAAACCAACATGAAAAGTACAAACTCTATAGACAATCCTACAAGTGAATCTAATACACAACTTAAATTCATTCAAAAAAAAAATACACAACTTAAAAAAACAATAATGGGAAAAACCAAAGCAAACCCATCAAAAGTAAGACCACCGTATGTCTCCTCCTCAAACAGGAAACGACCCCACAACAAAAGAAAGTATAAAATAGCATCTTTTCGAAACTAGCAACACAATTATCAATAATAACACTTATACTAACTCAATGAACTAGTAAAGAAACAAAAAAATTGCACCTTTTTAAACCCCGAAGAGGCCAAGAACCTCCTTCCTGGATATTCAACACGTGACTCGGTCTCTCCATCTTTCAATTCAGGCGAAATGGGTTGGAACCCATCAGTCAGAGAAACTGGAGGTGGGCCATCTTGTTTGGAGAAGAGCGAGAGAAGAGACTTGGAAGCACGCCGAGAGAAGCAATGGGGAGGTAGTTTTGACCCGAAAGAGGCGCGAGAGGCGAGGAGGCGTGGCCTTGAAAAGGCGGGAGTAGGATGTGGTGAAGAGATAAGTCTCTCCATGGATAAAGAAAAGAGGTTTGTGTACAATGGGGTTTTTGTTCTTGTCAGATGAGAGACGAACGAAGGGTAAGACCGCCAATTGTGGGGGTGGTCAGTGGTGTGAGATATTTTAGATAACGGGTTAATGGGTTTTGGATTGTTTTTTCATTACCACATAACGGGCCGTCAGAAATAAGGCCGATTGTTTCCTGCTCTTTCGGCCCATACATAGCTACTTTAACATGATATTTCATTAAAAATGAATAGATTTGGTATAATTTGATTTGAATTTTCATGTTATTCAATTCAACGAAATCTCAAAAAATCCCGCATAAAAAATATTTTGATCAAAGCCTAATTTTGTCGTGGACTATATTTTGCAACCGGGTTTAAATTCAAATCGTTTATTTAAAATTACGAACAAAGATGAACATGATTCAAGCCCAAATTGAGATTTATATCCTCCATAAAATTATGCAAGAAAAGGTATTTTGATATTTTTGTTTTAAATCACGGATAACTCAGATGTTATAAATAAATAAAAGTTTTGATTTATTTGCAACGATTGTGGGTTATAATCTTTTCTGATATTCCTTTTTTAATTATTTTACTGGCCTTTTATTCATATTCATATTAATTAAACTAAAAATGTGTTTTTCAGATACATTTTTTTTTTTGAGGGTCTACAATTTTTCTTTTTCAATCATCTACAGTTACTCTTCCACCAAAAATTTCCTACTTTTTATGGTTATATCATATCTTTTACGCTCTTTTATTTGTGGTGCGTTGTTTATTTATAGTTCTCATTTTTCATGCGAAGGCCTTTTTTCACAAAGACAAACATGAAGCAAAATCTGGTCTAAAGACTCGCATGGAATTCAATTGTAGTACGTGAATTATTCTTACAGTAAAAAGTGATAATTACTCTGTATTGCCAATGCCAAGAGATAATTCTTTAAACCCGTAGGACGTGAATCAACATCACAGCCAGTAGTTCATGGAACTCTGGTTCATTAACTTAAATAAAATTTCCATTAAGAAAGAAAGAAGATTGCAAACAAAACCTTAAGTGGAAGAGTGTTAAGTTTTTTTTCTCCCATTGTCGCTTTTTGCAGCATGAAAATGTGGGAAAAAAATAGAAGGCATTCTGATAAAATTTAAAGCCCCAAACTTTGTTTCACACGGCGTTTAATAGAAACTTTAATTATCAATCAACATTACTGATTACTGATAAAATATTCTAAAAATAACACAGAGCTGTGAATCGTGATGTGTTATCATGAATTGTTAATTCCTTTTCTCATCAACAGAGCAATGATAATGACTTGTACAACCAGCTTCAGCCATTATATTAACCACACAAAAAAAAAAAAGATGCACATATAAAGAAAAAGTTCTTTGTGCCCTTTATAACTCTTGTGATAATTTTTAAACTTCCAATCACTAACGGTTTTAGAAAGAAAAATGAACATCGTATTCTTATTTGTTGAAAGCAAGTACTGTAAGTCTGTAACGAACATTTACTAAATACTCATCACTAAGATTTTATGAAAAGTATTAATTAATTAACCACTAAGTGTTAACAACTTAACATTACAATAAAATAAGAGGAAAACAGAACCCGGAATTAACATCACAGAAATAAATAGACCACCAACAAATGTGGTTTCAAACAAATCTTAATTATAACACGGAACTTAAAATACGAAATTCAACAACCAATTTAAAAAAAAAAATCGAAGGGGAATTTGACAATATACTTATTAATTAAAAAAAAAAGAATCATTTAGTAAGTTTTTTTCACCTAAAAGAATGGACCCTAATATTTTACACACTATGGATCGTTAAAATCTTTGAGGATAACCTTACATGCAAATTTCTTCGCAAATTCATGATGCACATTATAGTTATTCCATGTACTTTTGTTGTCTCTACCACACTTCTAGCACTATTTCGTTTTGTTCTCCTCCTCGGCTCCTCCTCAACCACTATATCAGCAACGACCTCGGCATTTTAATTCTCGGAGGGATTTTCGACTTCCGCCTGATCAACCTCGCATGATCCATCGACATCATTTATTGTTTTGAATTAATGATTTTCTCTGATTTCTAATTGTATATTTTAAAATATATGTGACATAAATAAAAAATATTGTAGCTTTCATCAAAATGTAAGATAAGATAAACTAATCAACAGCAATTGATCTCTTCTTATTATATAAACAACAAACAATTAAAATAGTACCACTCGCAGTAAATTAGAAGTTTAGAACATACTTAAGTTAATCGAAAAAATAGAATTGGGAATTTGGGATCGTATCTATACATTCACGGATGCACCAGCCGAAAGCGCATCATCAGTGATGAGCCCACTAACAGTAAGTGATGACAGCAAGTTTTCTGTCCGCTTTCTGTTACACCGCTCGCTTAAATAAAATATTAATTATTAAATGATAAATGAATGAATATATAATACTGTAAGAGAGAGAGAGGTGCGAAACAAATTGTTTAATTGGCTGTGTAGAACACATCACATGAAATATATGAGAAACACAATTTAAAATATTAATATCATGAATTTATATTTATAAGATGAAAAATCGTGGATCATCTTCCCGATTATTTTTTGTTCAACCATCTTTTGGGATCAGGGCAAATTGCATATCTACATTTCTTAGAATTAAGTTCAGCTATCTAATGTTCGCAACATAATGAAACCGCAGTATAAATTTTAGGACTGCATATAAAATGCCCAAAACTTTTAATTATTTACAGAATTTGTTTTGATAACCAACGACCACATAAAATGCCCAAGCACACATTATAAATTTCTGTAAATTATTGAAATTTTTGGCATTTTATATGCAATCGTACGTAAGAAATATCCATTTATATTTTTTGTTATTACGAATCCCTCGAGAAAACCAAACTACGTCACCTTGTCCATTTTTTTACTAACATTTTTGCTAATTTCTAAAAATGATTAGGGAGATTGATTTTATATAATTTTTATTCAAATATTAGTATGAGAAATATTATATTGATATTATGGGATGATTTCTAATTTTTTATCAAATATTTTTTAAAATAAAATAGTAGTAAAGTTTGAAAAAAAATATAAAATTTGGTTTCAGTGAAATTTTTAATATAAAAAACTCAAAAACAAAATGAACAGGTCGGTCTTTGAAAGTTTGAGATTTGAGATTTAATCGCATCGAAATTTTTGTGTGCAAGAGCCAAGAGACGAGGCGAAGCGGCAATGAAAAGACGGCAGTAGGATGGAGCGAACAGATACTTCATAAGTCTCTCCATGGATAAAGAGAAAAGAGATCTGCATACAAAATGTTTTTGTTCTCTAAGGGTGCGTTTGGATGAGAGAAGAAGAAGAAGAAGAAGGAAGATGGGAAGAAAAAAAATTATAAACAATCCAAACTCTTCACAAAGTTACACACTTCCCAATACTTCTTCCCACTTCTTCCCTTCTTCCCTTCTTCCCACACCTATCCAAACGCACCCTAAGATGAGGGACGATGTATTAGACATGAATTGTATGAATGACGTAAGGTATTTTAGAAACGGGACCTGATATGGCCTTTTTTTATTATTTGAGTTCGGTTAAAATTAGTCGCGACTTACGGATGAGCGTGTTTGCCGTAATTATATTTCAATTTTCAATATTTTAATGACTAATTCGAACCGTTCAATACTTCTCCATAGTGAAATCTCAATATAAACCAAATTTTATATTTTTAAAAAAAAATTAGTTTTTTTTTGGTATTTCACAAAATTCATAATCTAAACGATTCTAGACCCTTTAAGAACAATAATTTTTAAAAAAACTCAAAAAATAGTACACAAATTCAGAAAAATATAAATGTTGGTCTCAAATGAAATTTTAGTATGGAAAAAATATTGAACGGTTTGGATTAGACATTAGAACCTCAAAAATTTAAATACAATCACGACTGACGGGTCCATCCGTCAGTCATAGCTGATTTTAATCTGCCTCCTTGAAATTTTGATGTTTTTTATTTATAAGCGAGGTAAATTGAGGTTGAGGGTCATCGCTCATCGCTTAATTGATAATCTCATAATCCTAATTCTCTACCAATCTCATGTTAGGAAATGCTTAATTTTTAATTTTAGACTAATTACCACTAATTAATCGCAATTAATCAACAAGCAAGTCAAGAATCTAGTGCATAAGTCATCCAACACCATCCATCAAGAGAGAAGGTTAGAAGGATCATTACCTCTCCTTAAATTATATTAAGGAGGCTCGTTCCTTTGGCATGAGAGTCGATGGCGTGCTCTCATTGCGCCTCCACCTCCGTCGATGGCCGCCTCGAGTCCACCTAGATGATTAACCAATCTCTTCAACTCTTGTGCTAGCAAGAGAAAGAGAAAAGTCTAATCCCAAGATATTCTCTTTTCTAATTAATTAACACTTTAATTTGTGGAGAGAATTTGTGCTCAACACATGAGCTAAAGGTAGAAGAGAGGAGAGAAAGGAGATAGAAATTTCTGAAAATTTCTATTTCTTTGTGTAGATTTCGGCCAAGAAGAGGAAGAGAGAGAAAGTGGAAAGGAGGTTAGGATTTTTCTCAAAATGAACTCCTATATGTAGACCTCATGACTTAGCTCCCTACCTACCTTTCACATGGACAAAATTGCCCCTATGTGGGCGGCCTCCATGGTGGATTTGTGGGCTACGCCAAGTGTATTAGAAGTCCATTAATCCAATCCATTAAATGCTCCTTTCTATTGACCTCAAATTGGACTTTTAAATAATTAAATAGAAGCCCAATTAGCTCAAATAAATTAAAATAAGTTGAACACAATTAATTATTAACTTATTAAATAATTAATTTGGGATTAGCAAATACATTAATTTATTTCTATATGATCCCTTTGACTTAATTAATTATAACGGTCCATAACATTATATAATTAATTAATCAACTCATCATATTTTCGCAAATACGCACTGTTGTGAATAAATAAATAATGCACTGTATGGTTAAAGCTCTGTTTGTGTGACCCTTTGAGGATTCATGCTATGTTGGACATGAAATTAAGTCACCATTTAGTTTCAATAATCGTAAGCGGTATCTAGCAACACGTTATGATTTCTAATTCACATAAATAGTGTACTGCTACGGTATTTAAATCCTGCATAAGAGAATAAAAGTATTTCCCTATTTTGATTCTCATGTCACACGATATCATCGTATAATCCAAGATTGGAATGTGTCATTCTTGCAGATTATACGTTTCTTAATCTAGAGATAATTGTATCAGTTGCTAGCAAACAATCTATCTTCATCAAGGGGTCCAAATAGATATTGTCACTCACAAAGTGAATTAATGAGGGACATATGATTTTCTTGATGATTAGCTTTTTTCTGCACAATTCAAGAGAACGTAAATTAAGTCCGTATAGCAGCCCTTGTCGGGAATCAGCGGTAGACAAGATTTATAGAACCTATCCTCATGTGGAAAAGATAATCATCTCAAACTTAGAACCAAAATCACAACTTGAAAAACCGGTTTTAGCTCAAGTTCCTAAAACGAATTTGAAAAACCTTTTCAAAGGTCAAAAGCCTCATGACAAGTCCGGTCTTGGTTATCAAAAGCCTTATCAAACCAAGAAAAGGAACTTGTCACACAATAATGGGAAACAAGTTGCACAAACCACACATTTTCAAAAATCTAGGAATTCTCGTGGTCATGCACATATGTACCAAAGGAAACCTAGAAACACTAGAGTGCAAAACGAAAAGAATTTGCAAAATCAAGAAAAGAAGGTTTTTGTTCCAAAGGCGTCCAATAAAATTTATTTTAGAGGACCCGATGGATGGTTTTATGAATTTAAAGAGCAACACTCTTCTCAAAACCACAAAGCTCAATCCAATGGGCATAAAAAGAATGTTTCCCAACATTTCCAAAAGGATCACAAAAAGGATTTTAATGCCTCATCCTATGATCCTAAGAAGAAGGCCGAATACCTTAGAGCCCATTACTATTCTCATTTTGTCAAGGGTTCTACCATGCCTAAGCCAACTAATGCATATTGCAACTATTGTTGTCAAAATGGTCATATCTCGTTGGAATGCAAACTTAGGAAACCAAATGGTGAGTCCAAAGGTAAGTGGGTTCCAAAATCTTGCACCTCTAGTGGTACAACTAGTGGTATAGTAACCAATGTGGCCTAAATACCAAGTTAACCCCCCGGTCTTATAAGCCAAATCTTTAGGGGGAGCCTCTTTATTTCTATCTTATTTGTGTTTGAGAGGTTAAATTTGGTCACACTACTTTGTGTAGTGCTCTAAATTGGTTCTCCAATTCCTTTTCTCCAAAATTAAGGGGGAGCCATAAATTTAGGGGGAGCTTGCTACAATTTTCACTTTTTGTCGATTTACAAAAAGGGGGAGAATTGTAGTAAAGCTTGTGAAATGCCAAAATTTAATCGCTTTACTAATTATATTGTTTTGCAAATCGTCAAAAGGGGGAGATTGTTGTACTAAACGTCTCTAGGTTTGTCGATTGCAAAACAATATCATTTGGCATTTAACAATCTTCTTTGAGTTTTATAGGAAGAAGATACAATTTATGAGGACTTGGATAATAGCTTTAAGAAAGATCAAGATCAAGTCATTAGAGAGCTTGTAGGCTAGTTTAGACTAGGATAGAAGGTATACTTTGGTCCTTGTTTATCCTTAAAATGGTCTAGATAGCGAAAAGCTCAATAAACCAGCAAAATCCTGTTTTCTGTGACCTAGCGTCGTACAACGCTAGATAGAGTTACACAACGCTAGAACAGCTAAATTCATACTTTTGTGAATCAACGTTGCACAACGCTATATAGAGTTAGGCAACGCTGAGTCACAACGTTGTACAACGCTCAGTAGAGTTGTACAACGCTGGAGTTAAAAAACTTGGAAATTTTCCTGAGTACCATCGTGCAACGCCATATAGCGTTGCACAACGCCACAAAAATCCCAAGTTAGTTGTGCTGTTTTTACATGCAAAGTTTCTGGAGACGTTAGCCAACGTCTTTCAGCGTTGGGTAACGTTAGCGTTGTGTGACGGCATATAGAGTTGTACAACGCTCTGACAATTTCCAACGGAATTGTCGGAGCTTTCCTTTGGTTTTACACTGCTGCGTTGTGCGACGGCAAATAGCGTTGCACAACGCTCTGACAGACCAACGGCTATATTAAAGAGCCGTTAGAATTTACAACGGTCATATTCCAGCGTTGTATAACGCTATTCAGCGTTGTACAACGCTGTGGCCTGTTTTTGCTGGGAAACTGCTCATTTCGAGCCCTATATATATCCACCCTTTGTTCTCTCTCCAACCAAGGAGTTAGAGTGCTTTTTCTTGCAAAATTAAACCAGTATTGAGCCTTTGAGCACAGGGATACTCTCCCACTTGAGCTTTTCATAGCTAGACCATCTTGAGAGATTTAGTAGCCTCAAACACCACCGCCCCGACATTGTCGCTAGGTGTAGGTTGGAATAGGTTGAGAGCTCTTCTGCTTTGAGGCCGTTGTGCCATTCGAGTTAGGCCGATCCACCTCGAGTGTCCTTGTGACGAGGTGATTCGGTTCGAAGTTGTAGTCCCGTTCTTGTTGGAATTGAACGGAGCGCGCCCTTTGGTGGTAGCGAAACTCCCGGAGACGTACGACTAAGGCTAGCATTTCCTAGCGGGTCGGAACTCCGTAATCATACCGAGTGTTCAATTTCTCTCTCTCTTTCTCTCTTTATTATCTTGCTATACTTGAATTGCTTGTGTGCTTGCTTGTATTGGGTACCAATTGAATTGTGTTAGGGTAGTTCATACCAAACCGGTCCAAAACCTTAAATCGCTTCCGCTAAACATTGATTAAGACGCCCCCCTTAGGGACAACAAAGTGGTATCAGAGCAGGAACCTCGATTAAGCTATTCTTAATCTCGGTTTTCGGTCATGGCGGCTCGTTTTGTAGAGAGACCGGATAAATTAGGCCAAAATTGTAGAAATTTCTCTTTTTGGAAGAGATGCATGGTGAACTACCTCAATATCTTGGGATATTGGCATGTGGTAGAAAATCGGTATACCCCCGAACTTAAACCAAATTCGGTAGAATTGACCAAGAAGTCCCGTGATAACCGAATGGACAATGATTGTGCGGTTAATGCCATATTAGCCTCGGTCCATGAATCAATTGGTGTGACCCTTAGTCGTTTTGATCTAGCACACGATATGTGGATGGCTCTCCTCACCCGTTATGAGGGAAATTCTCAAATTAGGCATTCTAAATTGTATGAGTTGTACTCTCAATTTGAGAATTTCCACATAAAGGATGGTGAATCCATTGAGGATATGTACACTCGTCTTGTACAACTCCAAAATGAATTCACCGAAGGAGGTGAGCCCCTAACAAATGGCAAGATTGTAGGGAAAATGATGCGGGCCATGAGTGGACGGCACGAATGGGATGCTCACATCACGTCGCTTGAGACCATTATCCGGATGGACCATGAGTACACACCGGAGCAAATGTACACCGAGCTTCGATGTGTTGAGGAGAAGCTCAAACAACTCGCCAAACTAGAGCCTCATCCAAGAACCTTAGCCATGACCTCCACAAGCAATCCCGCCTCCACATCATCATCTCGATCCTCTCATCGCCGATACCCACATCAAACACCATTAAACCTCTACGAGCTTGATGAGACAAAGCAAGAGGTGGTGATTGAGAAGATGTTTCGTGGGTTGCTCAAGCATGAGAAGAAGTTCAACAATGAGAGGTTAGCCAATGATGAACGGGAGTTGTGTTTTGTGTGCAATAAAGAGGGGCATTCAATGCACAAGTGTCACAAGCTTTTCCCTCAAGTGCAAACCGACAAGCCAAAGCCTAAGCACAAGAAGGAAAAGAAGAAGGCTCAAGCCATGCATGCCTTGTGGGATGTTGAATCCGAAACAAGCTCATCCGATTCGGATTCTCATGAGGTGTATGCTTTGGTGGCAAATGTGGAAGAGGTGGTATTCTCAACGGATGATGTGGAGGATGACTTCGTGAAGGACATCCTCAATGAGTTCAATCAAGGGACAAGATTTGTTCATCCGCTACTTCAAGCGCGTAAGGCAACACCACCTCCATCTCCACCACCTTCGCCAAAGGCATGCTCTCCAAAGGTATATCTCCCTCTCAATGAATCTCTTAGTAGTAGTGATAGTGAGAGTGATGATGAACCAACTAGTTCAACTCCTTGTGTTGATTGTGATAGGTTGAACTCTATTCTTGATGCTACCCATGATGCCTTGGTTAGAAAAGCCGATACCATAGAAACTTTAAAAACCAAGGTAGATGAGCTTACTTCTAAGATGGGTGAGTATGAGGCTAAAATTAAGGAGCTTGAAAAACAACTTGAAAAACCGGTTTTAGCTCAAGTTCCTAAAACGAATTTGAAAAACCTTTTCAAAGGTCAAAAGCCTCATGACAAGTCCGGTCTTGGTTATCAAAAGCCTTATCAAACCAAGAAAAGGAACTTGTCATACAATAATGGGAAACAAGTTGCACAAACCACACATTTTCAAAAATCTAGGAATTCTCGTGGTCATGCACATATGTACCAAAGGAAACCTAGAAACACTAGAGTGCAAAACGAAAAGAATTTGCAAAATCAAGAAAAGAAGGTTTTTGTTCCAAAGGCGTCCAATAAAATTTATTTTAGAGGACCCGATGGATGGTTTTATGAATTTAAAGAGCAACACTCTTCTCAAAACCACAAAGCTCAATCCAATGGGCATAAAAAGAATGTTTCCCAACATTTCCAAAAGGATCACAAAAAGGATTTTAATGCCTCATCCTATGATCCTAAGAAGAAGGCCGAATACCTTAGAGCCCATTACTATTCTCATTTTGTCAAGGGTTCTACCATGCCTAAGCCAACTAATGCATATTGCAACTATTGTTGTCAAAATGGTCATATCTCGTTGGAATGCAAACTTAGGAAACCAAATGGTGAGTCCAAAGGTAAGTGGGTTCCAAAATCTTGCACCTCTAGTGGTACAACTAGTGGTATAGTAACCAATGTGGCCTAAATACCAAGTTAACCCCCCGGTCTTATAAGCCAAATCTTTAGGGGGAGCCTCTTTATTTCTATCTTATTTGTGTTTGAGAGGTTAAATTTGGTCACACTACTTTGTGTAGTGCTCTAAATTGGTTCTCCAATTCCTTTTCTCCAAAATTAAGGGGGAGCCATAAATTTAGGGGGAGCTTGCTACAATTTTCACTTTTTGTCGATTTACAAAAAGGGGGAGAATTGTAGTAAAGCTTGTGAAATGCCAAAATTTAATCGCTTTACTAATGATATTGTTTTGCAAATCGTCAAAATGGGGAGATTGTTGTACTAAACGTCTCTAGGTTTGTCGATTGCAAAACAATATCATTTGGCATTTAACAATCTTCTTTGAGTTTTATAGGAAGAAGATACAATTTATGAGGACTTGGATAATAGCTTTAAGAAAGATCAAGATCAAGTCATTAGAGAGCTTGTAGGCTAGTTTAGACTAGGATAGAAGGTATACTTTGGTCCTTGTTTATCCTTAAAATGGTCTAGATAGCGAAAAGCTCAATAAACCAGCAAAATCCTGTTTTCTGTGACCTAGCGTCGTACAACGCTAGATAGAGTTACACAACGCTAGAACAGCTAAATTCATACTTTTGTGAATCAACGTTGCACAACGCTATATAGAGTTAGGCAACGCTGAGTCACAACGTTGTACAACGCTCAGTAGAGTTGTACAACGCTGGAGTTAAAAAACTTGGAAATTTTCCTGAGTACCATCGTGCAACGCCATATAGCGTTGCACAACGCCACAAAAATCCCAAGTTAGTTGTGCTGTTTTTACATGCAAAGTTTCTGGAGACGTTAGCCAACGTCTTTCAGCGTTGGGTAACGTTAGCGTTGTGTGACGGCATATAGAGTTGTACAACGCTCTGACAATTTCCAACGGAATTGTCGGAGCTTTCCTTTGGTTTTACACTGCTGCGTTGTGCGACGGCAAATAGCGTTGCACAACGCTCTGACAGACCAACGGCTATATTAAAGAGCCGTTAGAATTTACAACGGTCATATTCCAGCGTTGTATAACGCTATTCAGCGTTGTACAACGCTGTGGCCCGTTTTTGCTGGGAAACCGCTCATTTCGAGCCCTATATATATCCACCCTTTGTTCTCTCTCCAACCAAGGAGTTAGAGTGCTTTTTCTTGCAAAATTAAACCAGTATTGAGCCTTTGAGCACAGGGATACTCTCCCACTTGAGCTTTTCATAGCTAGACCATCTTGAGAGATTTAGTAGCCTCAAACACCACCGCCCCGACATTGTCGCTAGGTGTAGGTTGGAATAGGTTGAGAGCTCTTCTGCTTTGAGGCCGTTGTGCCATTCGAGTTAGGCCGATCCGCCTCGAGTGTCCTTGTGACGAGGTGATTCGGTTCGAAGTTGTAGTCCCGTTCTTGTTGGAATTGAACGGAGCGCGCCCTTTGGTGGTAGCGAAACTCCCGGAGACGTACGACTAAGGCTAGCATTTCCTAGCGGGTCGGAACTCCGTAATCATACCGAGTGTTCAATTTCTCTCTCTCTTTCTCTCTTTATTATCTTGCTATACTTGAATTGCTTGTGTGCTTGCTTGTATTGGGTACCAATTGAATTGTGTTAGGGTAGTTCATACCAAACCGGTCCAAAACCTTAAATCGCTTCCGCTAAACATTGATTAAGCCGCCCCCCTTAGGGACAACAATGTCTTTTTCCTTTTTGTTATCGAGTCAGTGTGCTAGACTTAGACTAGAAAAATAGTAAAATTATTCCACATATACTTTGTTCTCAGACCTCGATTTAATCTCATTTCGTTAAAACTTAACTTTAGAAATCTGAAATAAACATTAGTATAGTCAAGTTACCATGGCTAACTGGATACTGCTCAACTAAGAAATAGTATTTTTGCATTTTAATACGGACACAATACAATTGTATAACCTATTTGAGATATAATTAATCAAGAAAGGAGAGTCCTTCCTTCTGATCGAGCAACAAACGAGAAGCGATCGTCGAGGCTAGGCTGGTGAGGACAAATATGAATTCCTTATTCCAAAATATAAAGGGATTTAACAATTTTAGTTTCTGAAATGGTTTTCACACTAGTTAAATTTCTCTCAAATTCAAGGAAAGACACAGTCAACTAGCCATAATTAGGTACTGGTGTCAATTGTCTCCAGATCAAAATCAAGAACTTCTGTTTTTTTTTGTACAGATTCTTTTTATCTTGTGTTTTGTTTGTTTTGTGTTTCTTTCTATTTTGATGCAATCTAAGACACTATTTTAGTTTATTTCAAGGTTGCAACTGCAAAACCAATAATTTTATTATTTGTAATTTGATCAGGAAAGGTTTTACTTTGGAGATTTTGTTTTGCCATGCTTTGAGAGTGCAGTCCCTTCACTAAAGAGCCACCCTCAAGAATAACCTGATTTTGATATTGTTAGTTAATTTTTATCCATGTCTTGAATTTAATTTTTCTTTTCTTTTACATTTTGAAGGAACTGAAGTAGAAACCGGACAAAATCCATGTAATAGTTACTCTCAAGGTAATTTCCGCAAGTGCTTTGTCATTTAACTTCTGTCAGATATCCATTGCTTTTCCAGATGATGGTTCTTGGAAGCTATTTCACAAGCAATAGGGACTCGAGGAGAAATTTAGTATTTTGTGTGTAACATTTGTTTTCATGTATTAGTTTCTAGTGACTTTTCAGTTGGAGTTGGAATCATATATGGTGGAATGATAGAGAAAGAAGGGCTATGTTGTAATCATAATTTCCAAAGTGCTGTTAAATTTCAGTGATAAATTCTGTAAACTGTGAAAAAATAAGTTCAATTTAAGTGTTTGTTGGATACTTGATTTATAAATTTCTCGCCTTTCAACTAAAGAAATGTTATGTGATGCACGCAAGTCCATAAACAATGGATCTGCTTTAGTTAATACATTAAAAGCTAGAAGTCCATACATTTAAAGCTGAACTTAAAAGGATACTTACAAGGGCTGGTACCATTCCATTAGAAGTGCTGGTACCTGGAGTCTTCATTTCTCATATGAGCAATATTACACGGGCTGGTACCATTCAATTCACTGAACTTACAAGAGTACTTACAGTCTTCATTTCGTATCCATCCTAGGAAGTGATACATCAGAAGTATGCACCAAAATAAGTGATACATCCATGATACTATCCAAACAGAATGTAACGCAAGATCAATGAAGAGTATTATTCAAATAATAGGTCCATCAAGTAATGGCAGAGAAGCATATTAACCATACATTAAGTAAGATAACAAGCATCCATTGACAAATGTTACATTATTCAAAAAAACAAAGAATGATACAATATTCAAAGATCCATAAAGAGTATTATCCAAACATCAATTTAAGCAATAAGCAACATTCGTTAACAGCAATTTAAGCATACATTGGAGAAATTTTTAACTCAGCCATCCTCCTAAGCTTGTCGGTCTTTCCATCAGTTTTATAGTCAAGCCATTCACTTGCATTGTTTAGAGCTCCTGCTGCAAAAGAAAAGGAGGAAATAATCATTTTGAATAACCACATCAAGCAGTGTAGATTAACTAGCATTTGGATCACATTCATGAAAATTGAGTAAAAAACATAGCATTTTCAGATAAATATGTTAGATCTTCTTCATTTCAAAATTGCAAAAATAAGAAGTACAATAATATATACAAACATCACATTCATGAAAATTGGGGCCTGGTTTTGTTCAAGTTCCGATATATATCTTATTGTAAAATATTTAAATAACTCCTTAAGTATACATGACCAACTATCACAACAATTATGAAATTCTAGCAGAAATAACCAGATGAGATATTCTCAAATAAATAAAGAAATGACACAGGGTTGTGCAAATAAATTGATTGCATCTAACAAAATTAAAAATTATATGCTTTTTTGGCGGCCATATTATCCTTTTAGCCAACTCGCTCAATCAAACAAAATGCTTAATGAACAGTTCGTAAAATGAACAATCTGTACCAGTAAAGTAGAGGCACAAACCCTAATTAAATTTGTACCAATATCAATAACGAAGACAAATGACAAAAATTGAACCAAATAAAAGCCTATGTATAAGAAAATCAACAGTTATAAGTTCTCACTAAGGGGGGAATCAGTACTTACCACTACTGATTTGGAACGTTGACAAAGCAGCACCATCTATGATTTTCTCTGGCGAGGAGAGAGATGTGCCGAGCTAGAGAAGGAGAGAATAGAAAGAGGGCTATTGCGAGAAGGGAAGAAGCACAAGCACACAGAGACTCTCAGCCGGTCAGCCTTGGTTTTCTTTGTTTCGAAGTAGAGAGAAAATGAGGAGGTGCTATAGAATTAGAAGATAAACTCTGGCGCTTCAACTTTCTACAAAGAGGCGCGTTCTCTGGACATCGGGCAGGGAGCGAATTTAGCGGTTTATTTTACTACTCGCAGGCACCGTTGGATCTAATCCAACGCTTGACAAAGGAGGTCGGCACCCTACCAACCTTTATAAGGTTGGCAGAGGATACGGTTTCTCCATCTTTCAGGCTTGACCCTCGAAAAGAAAAAGGAAAAAAAAAAAAAAATCAAACCCTCCTGGCCTCCTTCCCTTTTTTCCTCCTCCAGACCTGACCTGAGACCTCCACTCTCCAGTCTTGCTTAGCGGAGCAATCAAGCCCTCCTCTCTTCTGAGTTCTTACCACGTGTTCCTCCACTGGGCAGTCAGACTCGATTTGATTGAGCCATGTCTTCTTTCCTCTTCCTTGCCAAGAGATTACTAATCTCCTCCTCCTCCTCTTTCCCCTTCCACCACCACCACCACCAACATCAGCTGGCGCTTCTGAGCCCTCTCCTCCTCCGCCACTCTCTTTCCACTCAATCCCAGCAGCCCAAGGAGCTGCCTTTCGTTGCTCAGTACCTCATCTCCTCCTTCGGCTTCTCCCCTGATAGAGCCCTCAAATACTCCGCCGACAGCCACCTCACCGCCATCAAATCTTCAGAGCGGCCGGAGTTGGTCGTGACATTCCTACAAGATGCCGGCCTTTCACATGACCAGATCCAGGCTGCTGTGTCTTTGTACCCATTACTTTTGGGTTCCAACGTGGAGAAAACCCTGAAACCAAATGTTCGCCAGTTGATGGATGGGGGTTTTTCTGGAAAATTGCTAGTCCAGTTGATCAGGTACAACCCACATACCCTTGTAAGGAAAGACACTCTCTCATGCCTCTTGTTCTTGAGAAATTTTGTTGGGAATGATGACGAGGTTTTGTTAAAGATCCTTCAGAAGAATACTTTGCTGTTCACGCGTGACGTTGATAACCATATTCGTCCAGTTATAAATTTGTTGAAAGAATATGGATTATCAAGTCAAGATATAATGTCATTGATAATGGCAAGTAGAAGCCGCTGTTTTGGCCGAAACCTGGATTCTTTAAGGCAGACACTTGAGTTAATTGAGTTGCTGGGGATTTTGAGAGGGTCGAGAATGTTTCTGTGTGCTTTAAAAGGGATTGGCGGTTACCGTAAAGATAAAATAAAAAGGAAAGTGGAGTTCTTCGTGGTAACATATGGCTGGTCAGAGGAAGAGGTGCATGCTGCTTTCAGGAAGTACTCTAGGATCCTCACTTATTCTGAGGATAAAGTGAAGTCCAATATGGACTTTCTTATTACAAAAGCTGGGTTTGAGTCGAAGGACGTAGTGTTGCAACCTGCGCTGGTTAGCTATAGTCTAGAAGGAGTACTGATTCCAAGGTATACTGTTATAAATGCATTGGAAGCCAAGGGATTAAAGAAAAAATGCAGTCTTTTCGCAGCATGTATTATGTCTGAGAGACTCTTCCATGAGAAATATGTAGTGCGATATGAGAAGAATGTGCCTGGACTTGGTGAAGTTTATGCTGCTGCTAAAGGTGGAAAGGTGGCGGTTTGATTGTTGCCTTTGTCTGGGGAAGAAAATCGTGTATCAGGATTCAGTTTACACTTTACAGATGCAAATTTGGTCTAGCAATAACACTGGATTGGAAGGTAGCTGAATATTCTGTTGCTGCCAAGTACATTAACTGGCGGGGCTGTTACTCAGCTTCAATTATTTTGTTAGTTTTGTTATTGTTATATTATTTATGTAGTCTTCAGAATTTAATAGTTTCTAGGATAAATTTTAATATTCTAGAGAGGGTCGAACGACTCAGAGTCTCGAAAAAAAAGGTTTAATTTTTTGTATACCCTCCAATTCTTTTCTATTTGTTTTTTTCTCCCTAGACTCTCATGTATTTCTTATTTGCCACTAAATTTTTCTAATTAATTTCTTATTTACCCTTCAACTTAACCATAAAAATTAACTATGATTATCTTATAAGAAAACTGAAATTAATTTTGAATTAAATGAAAAGGACAGAAATACCCTGGACTATATATATATATATTTTTATCTTACATCGCTCCAGAAATTTTCACGCTAAAGTGAAATAAAAGAAAATAAATAATTTTAGTCAATTTTACACTGGTTAATAAGCAAGGCAAGGTGTATGTGTAATATGTTAATTCCCATACTGGTCAATGCAAGCTGGATCCAGATCCTGTGTCGCGCGGCACGCGTATAGCGCACAGGATCTGGACCGTTGATGAAATCCAACGGTTGTTTTTTTTCTCTCCGCTCCCACTCTTATCGGGCTGAATTTTTCCTCCGGATTTGTATCTCTGCGTGCTTCTCTCTCGAGTCACCACTCACCACTCGCCACTGTCGCACCTCTCTCTCCCGACTCAAATTTACACCACCTCAAATCCCTCATCTCCTTCCTCCGCCTCGACCCTCCTTCTCCTCCCTCCACCGCCTCCTCCAGACTCCTCCGACGACGACGATAATGCCACCACTTCCTTTGTCGATTGTCCTTAATAAATCAAAGAAAATTTGATATATGCTTCCTTCTTGCCACATAAAAAAGGAGGAGCATCTCCACATCCTTGTTTGTAACTTGTTGTAAAATGACACTTTGCAAATTATATATTAAAAAAATAACATGAACTTTTGCAAATTTGTTTGGATTCATGACCAATTTTTGGGCCTTATGATACTGGTACGGACAACATACAAATGGTATGTACAAATTAACTATTATTGTCCAATTTCAGTAGCGGTTCAAAACAAAAGGTACTTTGTAAATATCTTATGTATTCGAAATAAGGATTTTGTATATAGATAATGAACCTTGCAATCGAGTCTAGTTAAATAACCCAAGAAATCAACTCAAAACATGATAAGGTGCTCGTGGAGTCCATGCCAGTATTTTCAGACTTAGAAGAAGGGCCCCAATTTCCAGTACAACTTCACTCTCCCCTGCCTTTTGAAATAAACACAAAGCTCCTGGTACCTTAAGAGAAAGGAATACAGAGTATGCACCAATACACCATGCATTCGACTCGGTACTAGTCAGTGTAAACTGTAAAGAGAACTTCATATGATATGTATCAGGATATGCACTTGTAAAGAGAACTCGATACCAAGTAATTACATAAAAAATCAGGATATGCACTTGAATCTTCTTGAAATTAAATTGAACATTGTTACATACAAGGTATGCACTTGAAATTAAAATCAAGATATACCAAGTATCAGGATATGCACTTGAACATTGTTACATACAAAAACCACTTCAAATTAATTTTGGTGCATTATTAGTTATTCTGATTATTTATTTGTTTAACAATCAGTCGAAGTGAAATGACACAGACAAGGAATTTCTTTAATTTAGAGAGAAGGGAATGGGGCCGCACGAATTTTGATGCAATAGAGAGAGCGATTCTGAGCGATTTCAACCTCAAACTTAGCTCAAATTTCTTCAAAAATTCATTGAAATCCACTGAAAAATCATGATTCCCTATCGATCTACACCATCTCTTACATTTTTTTTTGAGCGCTGGGTGTAACTTTCGCCAATTGAGACCACACGACCCGATTTCGCGCACACAAAAATTGAAACTGTTTCTTCGATTCTAGATGAAAGCTGAGATGGATCTGAATCATCTTGGTGAAATCAAGAATGAGCTCGCTGAGCCTTGTAACCTCAGCTGTGAATTTGACAATGCATATCAAATTGTTTGGAGAAATGAAGCAGATGATTCTCTCACTCACGAATCTTGTGGCCTCAGCAATGGAGGTAAGACATTCAGAGAATAATGAAGAAGAAAAGTGGAGAAATGGAGGTTCAGACCAGAGGCTACATAACCTAACTCCACTCGATCGAGCTCGTGCACGCGTGAGACACATCTTCTCCGAATCAACATATGAACGCCCCTTATGTCTCAAGTGCGGAGGTGAGGGTCATATAGCAAAACACTGTTGTAGGTCTCTAGTCTGTTTTGCATGTGAGAAAATTGGCCATAGATCAAGAGATTGTAGAGAAATTACAAAAGCTTATAATCAGAATAGCAAGGTGTTATCATATTCTGTGAATTTTAACATTGGAGGAGACGGTAAAGAGGAAGGGTTGAAAAAATCTCAATGGATTTGGAGGAAGAAAGAGAACCAAGAGGGGGAGAAGAATGGAATTGAGAAAGTAACAGGAGCTATTTCGGATGACAACAAAACAACTGATACAATGGCAAAATATAAAGTAGACATATGTGAAAGCATGGAACAAGGGATACTACTGACAGTAATACCAATACATGTCAATAAAATCATAATGGAGAAAAAAGGTATGGAGTTACTGGTGCAGAGGGAGAGGCCAGCTCAAACCAACTGGAATATGTCAGCCATGAGGAGACAGTGCAGAAACACATTGTTTGAATAACTGAAGAAAAATCAAGATGTACAGAAACCTGAAGTAAAGAAAGACAAAGCAGAAGAGAAAAGAGAAAAAAAAAACTGAAGAAAATGATAGAGAACTAATATACCAAACTGAAGACAACAATAGGTCTGTTGAAACTCACATGATGAATAATTTGAGATTGAGTGGTGGTAAGAAAAGACCTCGAAGAAGTATCCGAATGCAGATGAAAGTAGCAGGTCAATACATAAGAGTGCAGTAGGTGATAAGAAGTGACACTAGTGGGTTTGGTGGAAGGTCTGCTGAGATAAGAGGGTTTTACCATTGTGCTTCATATTTTCTAGTTATTTTGGGACACTAGCAGTAGGAGATAAAGGAAGTTACATCAGGTGTGGAACAATTATTGTTTTTTTTGTTGGGTTTCAAAGTTTAGGTTAGAACATAGATTTGTTTATAGGTTTTGTTAAAAATTTTGTTTTAATTTTTTAGGACTGTAATAATATATTTCTATAATGGAAACGGGCCCAATGGCCTTTTCTCAAAAAAAAAAAAAAAAAAAAAAACAATCAGTCGAAGTTGAAGAGAAATAGATATCGTCAAAAAAAAAAAAGTTGAAAAGAAATCTCAGTGAGAATTTCACTATCAATTATCACAATAGAGGTGTACACATACAGATCATTGCCTTTTAGATACAAGCAAATATATCACATAAATATATTTTTCTCTTATGCAAAGTTCCATTATTTAGCAAATTGCTTTCTGTTTTAACATGCTTACATCACTGAACGTGTTTAAATAGAATTATGAAAAGTTCAGCTTAAACTCTACTTGTTTGTAGCTCAAATTAAGGTCCAGAATTGGTGGAGTTTTTGTTTGAACTCTACCAGCTAAATTTTTGAATTGTCCACAAACATACATAACTGGCATACAATCTAAGATCATTGAACATTTTTAAAAAGAAATATATGTAGCATGTATAAACACAGTTGCTCTATAGCCAACCAAATGAAGATTCGAATGAAATGTATAGACTACTACTGCTCTATAATTCAGAAGGCTCAAGGGTATTTCAGTCCATGATTATGTAATTTGCACTTTTTTAGGCATGTAATATTCCTCAAAATTATTGGTTAATTGCTCATTTATATACTGTACTTCATACTTGGTTACTTTACATTAAAATGTGTAACAAGGATGCAGATTTGCCTTCTAAATGTATTAAGCAAACAGAGTTCCTTTTATTTTCATTTGAGACCAGAAACAACAAATGTAAATAGATTTAGATATGAGAATGCGATAGGAGAATAGGTAGAGTTAACCAATGTTGATTAAGTCTCTTTTTAGTTCAATACCAGTACCAAGTTTGTATCTTCACCATACCAACTAATTCAATGATTCCGCCAAATTAGACACACGTATGGCAAATTGAATCCCCTTGCATTCTCACCTTACCCCATTAACCCCGAATAACGCACTTCTGGTACAACCTAAGCTCCCCAATTGACATCGGTGCACAGCTCCCCGTACCACTATACCACCATCTGGTTGTCGTATTCCGACTTGATTTTTATAATTTTTTTTGTAATTTTCAGAAAAGAAATAGCAAAGAAAAGAAAAATAACAACGGAAGAAGAAATAACAAAGAAAATTGTAAACATAATTTCTGATTGTTGATTGATTTCTTACAATGATTTAGAGTAATATTTAAATAGGTACAATACCTCTCCAGATTTAGAAACATAATAAAATTACTAAATAAAATATTGGCATATAAGAAAATTCCTTTTATTAGACATTAAACTTAAAACCTGACATTACTCTCCCATTCAAAACTTCCTCGACCTCGAGGAAGTTCTTCAAATCAAAATTTGGAATTTTCAAGATCTCACAACAACAGCTCGTATGCATTGGGCTCATTCTTTTCTTCTTCCTCCGTCATGCTGCGCACCTTTTTCTCATCAAACTCCTCTCCTATCATGGCATTCAGTCCATTGCCCTTACACTTGTGTCCATGGAATCAAGGATTATGACATTTACGACATTTGTTAGTGGTTTTATTTTGGTTTTGTGGTTCTTGATGTTGATTTGTAGATTCTGAATTAAACTTCTATCTTTTACTATTTTCAACTATCAATTCTTGGTAAACCGCCACCTCATATACTTCTTTGAGACTTTTAGGCCTACAACTTAAGACTGCTAGCCTCAAATCTTCTCTTAACCCACTCATAAAGCTAGATATGAAATATGATTCATCTAAAATGGGGTTACTCCTCATCAGCAATAATTTTAACTCCTCAAATTTGCATCTATAACTGTCCACATCAGACCATTGCCTTAACTTGTTGAATTCTCCAACTAGTCCCAATGTTGATTTTCTTTCAAACCTCTCAATTACCTCCTGTGCAAATTCCTCCCATAGCATTCCAGGCTACACTATTCCTTGCACCCATGTGTCAGTTTTATCTTGCATATGCATTGAAGCTACATGTACCTTTAAGTTTTCTGCAATAGGGCTTAACTGAAAGTATTTCTCGCACTTGAACAACCATCCTTTTGGATTATTTTTATTAAACACAGGAAAGTCTAGTTTAGGAAATGGTAAATTTAACGGATTTTTTAGGCCTTGGTTGATGCTCTGCATATTAAAGGGTATTTGATGTATGTTCATAAAATTTTGTGGATTAATTTGCATATTTGGATGGTTGTTTTGCTGGCTAAACGGAAAAAATTGGAATTTGAACATAAGGATGTGTTAGGTGTGGTACAAATTGGTGAGGATTAGCATTCAGATTGGTGTTGGAGTTCGTCAAGGTTAATTGTGGAATAGATGTTTCTGTCGGATTTTGTGAGATAGGAATAAATGAATTTGTAGTTATGGTTGTAGATATAGTGGGGGTGTTTTGGGCAATTTGTGGAGGTTGAAGTGTTGAGTTTTCACTAAGGATTTGATTAGGTCCCTCTGAACTTGTTTTGAGAGAGATAGCTTGTGTAGTATTCATCTTATCAATTGTTCTACTAGTTCCTCCACCTTCATCTCCAATTTTTTTCATTATCAAACTCAACATGTTTCCTATTTGATCAAATTGAGATTTGGTCTCACCTACTTGTTGATCAATTTGTGCTTGTAGTCGAAGATGTTCTTGATGAAAATAATTTTGCATCTCTTCTCGCTGGTTGTTCATCTTCTCTGTCAAATCAGATTGCATCTTCTCTATTGCCTCCTTCATTTGCTTGAGTTGCTCATCATAGTGTTTAGATCTTGTTTGTATCCCATCTTGTGAAATGATCTGGCTCTGATACCAATTGTCGTATTCCGACTTGATTTTTATAATTTGTTTTGTAGTTTCAGAAAACAAATAGCAAAGAAAAGAAAAATAACAACGAAAGAAGAAATAACAAAGAAAATTGTAAACAGAATTTCTGATTGTTGATTGATTTCTTACAATAATTTAGAGTAATATTTAAATAGGTACAATACCTCTCGAGATTCAGAAACATAATAAAATTACTAAATAAAATAGGCAAAATTGATCACGTACCCCTCAAATCTTTCTTAATTGAATATTTACCCCTCAAATCTTTGAAATTGATCACATACCCCTCAAATCTTAACAAATAGGAATATATACCCTTTTCAATTATTTTAATAATTTTTTAATCCTAAAAATCTAATCTTTATATCTTATGACAAAATTACCCTGCCCAAATTTCTCTCTTGTGTAAACTGAAAGCAAAAATAGTAAAAGAGATTGGGATGGAAGACTGCAACAGAGATAGATTGGATAATTAATGACTTAATTTTATTCTCTATCTGCAATTCTTCATTCTCTAATGTCTATGGCCTGCACCAAAGCCAATTCATACCATCCTTTCTTTTTGGAACGGGAACTTCCTCCTATCATGTATGTCAGTTGCTTGTTTTCCTCAAAGTTCTAGGCTTCTCTTATTAATGGAAGTTGGACAATTATAAACTTTGCTACGAACAGAGCAATTATTGAAGAGTGCATTTAATTTTACCTACTGTTTGGTTTTCGTATCAATTGAATTCGCAATTTTAATTTAATTCGGAAACTTTTGAGATGGAAACACAACTTCAGTCAAACATAACTTGAAAACAAAAGATAATAGAGTGTTTTTTAAAATGAACGTGCTGCTTGTTTTTGTACCATTGTTAATTTTCCTATCCATGCGGTATTTGGAAATAGCAGAGAGAAATTTGGGCATATGAAAGGTCTCTGCTGGATATCGCTTGGAGATGAATGGAGTAATTCTGTCATAAAATATAAAGATCATATTTTTATATTTAAAATTTATTAAAACAACTGAAAAGGGTATATAATCCTATTTTTTAAGATTTGAGGGGCACGTGATCAATTTTAAAGATTTGAGGGGTAAATATTCAATTAAGAAAGATTTGAGGGGTATGTGATCAATTTTGCCAATAAAATATTGCCATATATGAAAATTCTTTTTATTACACCTTAAACTTAAAACCTGACACTGGTTCTCCCACCAAACTAGGGAAACACACTCAAAACTAAGGCAGTCGTATCCTCCTCACTTTCACGATGCCTTAGAACCAAATCTGATGAGCTTCGGTGGCCGGAATTCTTTTGTTGCTCAATCAGACACGAGAGAGGAGGAGACGGAGACAAAACAAGAAATAACGCTTTTTTTTATTTTACTTCAATCCGCACCGTCTTTCTTTCGGATCTGATCCGATATGAAGAGCAGAGAGGAAAATAAAACGTAGCCGTCGGATTTGACGAGCGGTCCAGATTCTATGCGCTATAAACGTGCTACGCGACACAGAATCTGAATCCCTGAAGACAGAAAGTAACGTGAAGTAAGCCAGTCCAATCGAACCCATCTCGTCCCGACAAGTAACAACCAAGCCAGAATCCAGAATCGAGAGAGGGTCGAACCAAGTAGGGCTTTAGTCTTGCTTAGCGGAGGAATCAAGCATTCAAGCCCTCTTCTCTTCTAACCACGTATCAGACGGACCGAAATCCTCTACAGCCATAATGGCTGTAGAGATGTCCAGCCAACTCTATTTTTTGCAAAATTAAAAAAATTTAAAATTAAAATGATGAATGTAAACCGTTGATCTTATTCAAATTTACGGAAGATGCATTTTCATATAAGTTTTATAAATTTTAGAGTTGATTTGATACTAGATCAAGTGGTCAACAAATGGACGTATTAGAATTAATTAGTGATAGTTAACCAGATTCGTTCATTTGTTGACTACTTGATCTAGTATCAAATCAACTCTAAAATTTATAAAACTTATATAAAAATGCATCTCTCGTAAATTTGAACAAGATCAACGGTTTATATTCATCATTTTAATTTTAAAATTTTTTAATTTTGCAAAAAATAGAGTTGGCTGGAGGCCATTTACGGCTGTAGAGGATTTCGGTCCCGTATCAGACTCGATTTGAAAATAAGAACACTGGTTGAGCCATGTCTTCTTTCCTCTTCCTTGCCAAGAGATTACTAATCTCCTCCTCCTCCTCTTTCCCCTTCCACCACCACCACCACCAACATCAGCTGGCGCTTCTGAGCCCTCTCCTCCTCCGCCACTCTCTTTCCACTCAATCCCAGCAGCCCAAGGAGCTGCCTTTCGTTGCTCAGTACCTCATCTCCTCCTTCGGCTTCTCCCCTGATAGAGCCCTCAAATACTCCGCCGACAGCCACCTCACCGCCATCAAATCTTCAGAGAGGCCGGAGTTGGTCGTGACATTCCTACAAGATGCCGGCCTTTCACATGACCAGATCCAGGCTGCTGTGTCTTTGTACCCATTAATTCTGGGTTCCAACGTGGAGAAAACCCTGAAACCAAACGTGCGTCAGTTGATGGATAGGGGTTTTTCTGGAGAATTGCTCGTCCAGTTGATCAGGTACAACCCACATGCCCTTGTAAGGAAAGGCACTCTCTCATGCCTCTTGTTCTTGAGAAATTTTGTTGGGAATGATGACGAGGTTTTGTTAAAGATCCTTCAGAAGAATACTTTGCTGTTCACGCGTGACGTTGATAACCATATTCGTCCAGTTATAAATTTGTTGAAAGAATATGGATTATCAAGTCAAGATATAATGTCATTGATAATGGCAAGTAGAAGCCGCTGTTTTGGCCGAAACCTGGATTCTTTAAGGCAGACACTTGAGTTAATTGAGGAGCTGGGGATTTTGAGAGGGTCGAGAATGTTTCTGTGTGCTTTAAAAGGGATTGGCGGTTACCGTAAAGATAAAATAAAAAGGAAAGTGGAGTTCTTCGTGGTAACATATGGCTGGTCAGAGGAAGAGGTGCATGCTGCTTTCAGGAAGTACCCTAGGATCCTCACTTATCCTGAGGATAAAGTGAAGTCCAATATGGACTTTCTTATTACAAAAGCTGGGTTTGAGTCAAGGGATGTAGTGTTGCAACCTGTGCTGCTTAGCTATAGTCTAGAAGGAGTACTGATTCCAAGGTATACTGTTATAAATGCATTCGAAGCCAAGGGATTAAAGACAAAATGCAGTCTTTTGACAGCATATGTTATGTCTGAGAGACTCTTCCATGAGAAATATGTAGTGCGATATGAGAAGGATGTGCCTGGACTTGGTGAAGTTTATGCTGCTGCTAAAGGTGGAAAGGTGGCGGTTTGATTGTTGCCTTTGTCTGGGGAAGAAAACCGTGTATGAGTTTACACTTTACAGATGCAAATTTGGTCTAGCAATAACATTGGATTGGAAGGCAGCTGAATATTCTGCTGGTGTCAAGTACATTAACTAGTGCAGCTGATGCTCCGCTTCAATTATTTTGTTAGTTTGTTATTGTTATATTATTTTTGTAGTATTCAGAATTTAATAGTTTTTAGGTTAACTTTTTTTTTATTGGATAAAAGAAACAGACACAGGTTCTTGTGTCACTTTCTGAATCTGAACTTCAACTTTTGTACTCCAAAATCTGGTTAAAAATGACTAGTGCATATGCTGAATCAGATCAAATTGGTTTATTTTTTGAAGAAAGAAAATTACTTTTCCAATAGTGCCCCCCAGAAGTGGAGGAGCTTGTCAGTTTTAGGTGTTGACTGCTGACTGTAAGAATGAACTGTCCGTGTACGGTAGTGATAAGGTTCATTTCTTGTGCTGTTGTGCATTGATGAGACGATGTAGGATTGAGGAAGTTGCAAAAAAATAATAAAAAATTGATGACAAGTTTTTGAGGATGGTTAATGAAATTTACATATGAACTGTTTAAGCTGCAGTTGGATTAGAATAAATAGTTGTAAACTGAGAATCATGAATTTAAAAAATTGGACAAGGTTTTAGGATGTTAGTCAAAATTTGAAAACCAGTTACAGTTGAATATATATTAATAAGTCAGATTTTAGTTTTTAGATAATATCAATACAATATTCAGAATTTCAATTTTACTTTGGATTTATGTTCCTATAGTTCGGTGATCATTGCCTTGAAGCGCAATTTTGCTGTCAAATAAAGACACGGGCAATATATGTACCCATCTTCGTGTGAGCCTCAGCCCACAAAAGAAACTTGAGAAACGTTGGAAAAGTGATAGGAGCGGTCTCTGAAAATAAGACTGAACCTGGTGGTCCAACTGAAAAATAAATAAATAAATAAATGCATTGAACTGAACTACTGTCCAGTTGATTTTTTAGTATGATGAGCAATTTACCATTTGATTCTTAAAAACTATGTTAATCAGGTTGGACGGTTTTATCTATAAAACTAAACCTTGTGGGTAAAAATGCCTGATTAATGATTCTGCACGCGAGCCACTCGATCTCCTTCTCCGCGCTGGTCCTCTCTACAATCTCCTGTAGCACGAAAGGAAGGTGCAAGTAACAGTCGCTTCAGGTACTTCATTTATTTCTCTTCCTTCTTTTTCTTCTCTTTTGCTTTTTGTTTTGCACTTTTGCATTTTTTTCTTCTCTTTTTCTCCTGGTACTTCATACTCATGCTAGTTCTGGACTATCAGAGTTCAGTAGTTCAATATGAATTGGTATGAATTCATGCCAGTTCAATATGAATCAGTAGTTCTAGATTGTCAGTTCAGTACTTGACTGACAAAAAATTAAAATTGAATCTGATAGTTGTTATAGTACAGTCCATATACTCAGAGAGTAAGAAATCTATCAATTATTTCAATCTTTAGTAATTTTAAAGTTTAAACAGTAAAATAAAGATTCTCAGAACTGGATATGGTCATAGGCTCATAGCATGTTTAATTTGCATAAGTTGCTGCCTTGCTGGTATTGAAACTGATGATGGAGCCAATTGATTTAAGACAGTAGGCTCTAAAATTGATGTATGGCTTAATGGTATTGATGATTGATGTAAATGATTATCCTTAAATTAGTGATTTGTGGCATTTTAGTTTTGGCTCCAGTAGAATTAATTTGTGTATGCTTGTGTATCTACATTGTTCATAAGAAAGCAATTAATGATGCAAGAGAAAGGCAAAGCATATTTTGTTGAAGAACAAGCCGATATGGAATATGAGATTTATTTTGTATTTTTGGCATATTTTGGCACATTTTGTTGAAGAACAAGCAAATTTTTGCTTAGCTTAGAAACTTTATAGTTTTTTTTTTAGATAGAAACTTGATAGAGGCTACCAAGTTGAGAACTAAAGGAAAAAAAAAAAGAAACAAAGTAAAAACAAACAACTGAAGAAAGAGAACTAGACAAGGAGCTTAAGATTAGTAGTATTTGGAGAACAGGGACACTTGTGCCCATCGATACTTCTCTCCTCATTTCTGAAAACACGGTTATTTCTCTCCAGCCATAAGGCCCACATAACCGTTACCAAAACCGTTGCTTTGAGGTTAGCCATGCTGTCCGAGGCAGGACGTAAAGCATGGAACAACACATCCTGTACATCGGCACAACCTGAAATTACATATGCTGGAAACTGATTTTTAACTTTGAATCTCGAAAACTTTATAGTTTGTAATCTTTATAATCTCCTAGTTTATTGCTACATTGCTTCTTGAAAACTTTGATTTTCTCTTTACTTTTACAGTGGTTCACAATGTATTGCTACTTTGATTCAAAACTCAAATACATCTCCTTCCAATTTTTTTACCAACCGTCTAAGAAATTATAAACAATAAATAAACTTAAAAATGAGTACTAACTCTTGGTCTAGTGGCAAAGAGTAATGTATTTTAAGTGAGAGGTCACAGGTTCGAAATCCGGCTGGGGTCTTTAAAGATATTTAATTTAAAAAATAAATTGGAAGATTTGATTCCAATTTATCTTACAAATTGTAAAGTGTTAGATGTGTTGACACGGTACATACTCGTGTTTTCACGACACGACACACCACATGTACGGATTCAACACGGCACGACTGTGTTGGTGTGTCGTGTTTAAAATTGTGTTGTGTTAGCATTTTTAGAAAACTGACAAGGTTTAACACGACACGGTTATAACACGACACAACACAATTTTATTTTATTTTAAAATTAAAAAATATTCCCTATTATAAAACTATTAATATATTATAAAAACTAAGGATGATTTGAATTTTAAGGAAAAATATATCATGCAAAAAATATAATTAAAAATTTCTAACTAATTAATATTATGTAATTCGTATTTTATTATCTAGTTAATTAATTATTATATTGTATCATCGTGAATTATTATCATATTATTTTTTTGTCAACTATATAACCGATTTATAAAATTTAATACAATTTTTTTCGTTTTTTCTCTAATTTTAAAATATATTTAACAATATTTAGAAAAAAATAAAAATAAAATGTTGACATGGGTGTGTTGTATCATGTCAACACGGCTTGTCAATTTTCGTGGTGTATCGATTTTTTTCTCTACTTAGCACGACATGACACGGTGCCAAACATGACCGTGTTTATCACGACACACCACGATACGGGAAGATTGCAATTCACTAGCGCCTTCTAGTTCACTTGTTCTATGAAATAGCTACAATTAGACCATTTCAATAGTGCTTGACTCAACAATTTTAGACCTCTGTCAGCTTCAAAATTTAAAATTATTAAAACCTAATGAAAGCTGCATCAGAAACAAGGAGAAGAAAATTTTCTTTTATCGCTACTTAATACTACTCTATCCGATATAGCAACACCTTTTAATTTTATTCAGAAATCCAAATCATTAGCTTAAATCGTGAGTTACCATAATTTTTATAAACATGTTTCAGCAATCGGCACTCAATTTATAATAAATAAATAAAACGCAGTATTCGAGAATTAAATTTCCAGCATGCAGTTAGTAGGTCCGAAAATTGCATTTGCATATTATAATTTTTAAATAAGAACTTCTATTACCGGAATTTATCACTTTGTACAACTAGGACCAATATTTTGCTTAACCCTAGCGGCCACTACAGCTAAGACGACATTTGACAATTATTTTTGCTTAAACTACGTGATGATTAGCATGTCTTTCAGCAAAAAATAAATGAAAAATATAGATATTGTGTGGTTGGTGAGCTCCAAAATTCAGCAACCCTGCAGACAGAAAGTAACGTGAAGTAAGCGAGTCCAATCAAACCCATCTCGTCCCAACAAGTAACAACCAAGCCAGAATCCAGAGAGGGTCGAACCAAGTAGGGCTTTAACTTTCATTCAGGTTTGACCCTCAAAAAGAAAAAAAAAAAAATCAAACCCTCCTTTTCTTTTTTCTCCTCCAGACCTCCACTCTTCAGTCTTGCTTAGCGGAGCAATCGAGCCCTCCTCTCTTCTGAGTTCTTACCACGTGTTCCTCCACTGGGCAGTCAGACTCGATTTGATTGAGCCATGTCTTCTTTCCTCTTCCGTACCAAGAGATTACCGATCTCCTCCTCCTCCTCCTCTTTCCCCTTCCACCACCACCAACATCAGCTGGCGCTTCTGAGCCCTCTCCTCCTCCACCACTCTCTTTCCACTCAATCCCAGCAGCCCAAGGAGCTTCCCTTCATTGCTCAGTATCTCATCTCCTCCTTCGGCTTCTCCCCTGATAGAGCCCTGAAATACTCCGCCGACAGCCACCTCACCGCGATCAAATCTTCAGAGCGGCCGGAGTTGGTCGTAACATCCCTACAAGATACCGGTCTATCCCATGACCAGATCCAGGCTGCTGTGTCTTTGTACCCATTACTTCTGGGTTCCAACGTGGAGAAAACCCTGAAACCAAAGGTTCGCCAGTTGATGGATGGGGGTTCCTCTAGAGAATTGCTAGTCCAGTTGATATTGTACAACCCAAATGCCCTTGTAAGGAAAGACACTCTCTCATACCTCTTGTTTTGGAGAAATTTTGTTGGGAATGATGACGAGGTTTTGTTAAAGATCCTTCACAAGATTTTTTTGTTGTTCACCTGTGACATTGATAGGCAAATTCGTCCGATTATAAAGAATATGGATTATCAAGTCAAGATATAATGTCATTGATAACGGGAAGTAGAAGCCGCTGTTTTGCCCGAAACCTGGATTCTTTAAGGCAGACACTTGAGCTAATTGAGGAGTTGGGGATTTTGAGAGGGTCCAGAATGTTTCTGCTTGCTTTAAAAGTGATTGGCGGTTACCGTAAAGATAAAATAAAAAGGAAAGTGGAGTTCTTCATGGTAACATATGGCTGGTCAGAGGAAGAGGTGCATACTGCTTTCAGGAAGTTCCCTAAGATACTTGCTCACTCTGAGGATAAAGTCAAGTCCAATATGGACTTTCTTATTACAAAAGCTGGGTTTGAGTCAAAGGACGTAGTGTTGCAAGCTGTGCTGCTTGGCTATAGTCTAGAACGAGTACTGATTCCAAGGTATACTGTTATAAATGCATTGGAAGCCAAGGGATTAAAGAAAAAATGCAGTCTTTTGAATGCATGTGTTATGTCTGAGAGACTCTTCCAAGAGAAATATATAGTGCGATATGAGAAGGATGTGCCTGGACTTGGTGAAGTTTATGCTGCTGCTAAAGGTGGAAAGGTGGTGGTTTGATTGTTGCCTTTGTCTGGGAAAGAAAACCATGTATCAGTTTACACTTTACAGATGCAAATTTGGTCTACCAATAACATTGGATTGGAAGTTAGCTGAATATTCTGTTGCTGTCAAGTACATTAACTCGTGCAGCTGATACTCAGCTTCAATTATTTTGTTAGTTTTGTTATTGTTATATTATTTTTGTAGTATTCAGAATTTAATAGTTTCTAGGTTAACTTCTTTTTTATTAGATAAAAGAAACAGATACAGGTTCTTGTGTCACTTCTTGAATCTGAACTTCAACTTTTGTACTCCAAAATCTTGTTAAAAACGACTAGTGCGTATGCTAAATCAGATAAAATTGGTTTATTTTTTGAAGAAAGAAAATTACTTTTCCAATTATTCCCCCCAGAAGTGGAGGAGCCTGTCTGTTTTAGGTGTTGACTGCTGACCGGTAAGAATGAACTGTCCGTGTACGGTAGTGATGAGGTTCATTTCTTATGTTGTTTTGCATTGATGAGACGATGTAGGATTGAGGAAGTTACAAAAAAAATTGATGACAAGTGTTTGAGGATGGTTAATGAAATTTACATATGAACTGTTTGAGCTGCAGTTGGGTAGTAATTTATGTCATTTGTCAGTACTATTTAGAATAAATAGTTGTAAACTGAGAATCATGAATTTAAAAAATTGGACTAGGTTTTAGGATGTTAGTCAAAATTTGAAAACCAGTTACAGTTGAATATATATTAATAAGTCAGATTTTAGTTTTTAGATAATATCAATACAATATTCAGAATTTCAATTTTACTTTGGATTTATGTTCCTATAGTTCGGTGGTCATTGCTTTGAAGCACAATTTTGCTGTCAAATAAAGACACAGGCAATATATGTAATTATGTACCCATCTTCAAGTGAGCCTCAGCCCACAAAAGAAACTTGAGAAATGTAGGGAAAGTGATGGGAGCAGTCTCTGAAAATAAGACTGAACCTGGTGGTCCAACTGAAAAGATAAATAAATAAATAAACAAATAAATATATAAATGCATTGAACTGAACTACTGTCCAGTTATTTTTTAGTATGATGAGCAATTTACCATTCGATTCTTAAAAATTATGTTAATCAGGTAGGACGGTTTAATTTATCTATAAAACTGAACATTGTGGGTATAAAATGCCTGATTAATGATTCTGCGCGCAAGCCACTCGATCTCCTTCTGCGCGCTGTTCCTCTCTACAATCTCCTGTAGCTACAGAAGGAAGGTGCAAGTAACAGTTGCTTCAGGTACTTCATTTATTTCTCTTCCTTCTTTTTCTTCTCATTTGCTTTTGATTTTGCACTTTTGCATTTTTTTCTCCTCTTTTTCTTCTGGTACTTCATACTCATGCTAGTTCTGGATATCAGAGTTTAGTAGTTCAATATGAATTGGTACGGATTGGTGGATTGTATGAATTCGTGCCATTTTGACATATTTTGGCACATTTTGTTGAAGAACAAGCAAATTTGGTTAGCTTAGAAACTTTATAGTTTGTAATCTTTATAATCTTAGTTTATTGCTACATTGCTTCTTGAAAACTTTGATTTTCTCTTTACTGGTACAGTGGTACACAATGTATTGCTACTTTGATTCAAAATACAAATTCATCCCCTTCCAATTTTTTTAATACTTAAACATACTAACCCTCTAAGAAATTATAAACAATCCAAATCGAACCCTCCATTCCAGAATATTATAATCCTGTGTCCGTTCCTAGATTGAACGTGTCTGAAGTCTGGACAGAAGAACTACAGGCCGTCTCCTTCCCGTGTCCAGCTTATGGGTCAGATGCGCCGTGTCTCTTGTTTTCAACAATAAATTTATGATTTTATTAAAAAATAAATAAATATATGGCTAATTAATAACCAAAATTCGTGATACCAGTTGCTGAGATGCTTGTGTTGATAAATATATATGGTCCAACAAACATGTAAACAGAGAATCTTGGTGGCAAAAGCTGTCACGTCCCTGAACTTGGATAAACTCAGAAACGCACTGATTTCAGAGAAACCAGCAAAACAGCAGATAGAGAATGCTCAAATTGAAAGAGCTACAATTAGACCATTTCAATAGTGCTTGACTCAACACTTTTAGACCTTTGTCAGCTTCAAAATTTTTAATTATTAAAACCTAATGAAACCTTTTAATTTTATTCAGAAATCCAAATCATTAGCTTAAACCGTGAGTTACCATAATTTTTATAAACATGTTTTAGCAATCGGCACTCAATTTATAATAAATAAATAAAACGCAGTATGAGAATTAAATTTCCAGCATGCAGTTACTAGGTCCGAAATTTGCATTTGCATATTATAATTTTTAAAAAGAACTTCTATTACCGGAATGTATCACTTTGTACAACTAGGACCAATATTTTGCTTAACCCTAGCCGCCACTACAGCTAAGACAACGTTTGACAATTATTTTCGGATTTGGCAATATTTTGGCAGGTGGACTTCGGTTATAAACTGCATGATGATTACTTGATTAGCATGTTGATGTGTGCTTTTTGGGTACACAAGACTAAATAAATATCCTAACCTTATTTGGTCGGAATGCAAGCGCACTATCCTACCGCGTAGTACTTAGGGATCGATCCCACATGGAGGCGGTTTAGAATTACCGGACTAACAACTTTGGGTAATCTAGACCTGGCAAATAGTTGGATTGGTGTTTAAACTACATGGGTAAAACAGTAAAGTAAATAACTGAACTGGCAAATTTTGGAAATGATGCAGTCGCACTAGACTGAGTGCAACTAGAGATGCAGGTGAAGTGTTGAAATAGGATGCAGGCTGAGATGTAACTAGTTCAAGACTGGATGCAGGTTGACAGAAAAGACTCAAAATAAAGACTGAATGTAATTATATATTTTTGGACTAGGGTTATGACTTCACAACTTTGTAATACTTGGATTAATGAAGCTCGTTTATTTTGTTCTCATGATTTAATAGATAAGTGTTAATAAGTGGTTTATAAGTACTTTTGTGCATGTCTACTTGTGTAAAATCTGAAATCCATAAATCTTGAGCGGACCGTTTGGTAATAATTTATTCTAACTTCCTCTAGAATTTGTCTACTCAAACTATAAACAAATAGTTTAAGCGGATTGGTAGAAAGTTAGAAAATCAATTACACCTTTGTGTCTAGCTACTCAAAGATAAATCCAAACAGACTTTAAACAAGCGTGCAAGTGATCAAATAAATCACACAAAACAATTTCAGCAAAGGATTGAAAGAATTAACAACAAACCATGGTATAAAATAAACTAAGCATCCAATAAACCAAGCATTTTAGTTGTTACATCATAACCCTAATTAAAATTTAGCTACTCGTAATAAAATAAAAACAAACAACAAGATTGAACACAAATAACACAAGAGAAAAAGAGATAAAGATGCAACCAATCTTCTCAGTCTTCATCTCTAGGATCGAGTGTTGTAGCCCCTTTTCCTCCTTGCTGTCACCAAGAGAGGGACAACCGCCGTCCTAAGGAGACTAGGGCCGAATCCCTAGGTCAAAATTCGACTAGAGAGAGAGGGGGGAAGAATTCAGATCTGGAATTCTGGAATTGAGAGGTGAAAAGTGTGTTTGGACAACAGCCTTTCTTCCTTTTATTGCTGCCTTAGTCAAGATTCCTCCATTTCCTCCTTGATTTTCTCCTTTTTCAGCCTGGAGGCCTTAAATCCTTTCCATTTCAGCCATTGCAATAAAGGAAATCAGATCTAAGAGGAACAGTTAGCTGTCGCTTGAGAAACATCGCAGTTTCTAAATCTGCGCACAGGGTGCAGTGCACCCTGGAATGCAGGTGCATCGCCAAGTCCGTAGCACATCATTTTCTAGTCTGCGTCAGGATGCACCCTGGGATGCGGGTGCACCCTCAAACATGAAATAGAGCAAAAAGAACAAATCGACAGTATCTCTATCTTTCGTGCAAAATGGACAAAATGATATAAAATGAACTTGAAAAGAACAGAAGTTAGGAACATAATTAGGCTTAACCGGACATAAATATCATGTCATTTTCATGTTCATCACATGTCTTTCAGCAGATATTGTGTGGTTCATGAGCTCCAAAATTCAGCAACCCTGTAGACAGAAAGAAAATAACGTGAAGTAAGCGAGTCCAATGGAACCCGCTTCCGCATCCTCGACAGTCCTTTTAAAAGAATTGTGTCGTGCTGTCGTTTAAATCTGTATGTCCAATCGAGATCTAAGAATGCGCGATAGTCTGAAGGAAAATAACGCTCTCTAGCCGGAGTCGTATCCTCTGGATGGCTTCAAAGAAAACATCCAGTGGAAGTTTTGTAAAATGAACCGTCCGATCTAAATGACTATAATATCTCGAACGGATAAAAAAATGTGTATAAGCGTATAAACTTCTCTTTCGTATACGAGGAAAAAGAGAAAGCGAGCAACAGACTCTTCCTGACCTTTCTGAACCCTTCGTTTTCTAAAACGCACTCGCCGGATACCTAGCTCGACGAAAATTCTTTTTTTTTTCTATCTCAGTCCATTCCTTTCAGTCCTCTCAGTCCTTTTTTTTTATTAGTCATTGATATATCACATCCATAACCCATCTTTGCTACTCTCATTGTTGCATTTATTCCACCTGTGTCTTTTTTCAACTTTTTCTTACTAAACCTGTGCCCTTTTTCCACACCCATCAAACACGTCAGAACACAAAATCCACTTTATCCTAGATGATAATCCAGGAATACATGCTGAAGATGATTTGCAGAAGACTTTTTTACTCAAATCAGCTCAGGACAAAGAGCTTGTTGTAAGAGATGAGTTATTCAACATGTATGAAGGTACTCACTTATGGGATTCTAACAACTCCAGTTTTAAAATGGTAATCCTCATTAGCTTTAATTTATGGAATCCAAAGCGAGTTCCATCAACGGAGAGGTAAAGGTTGGTGCTTTGGTGGGCATTTAACCCCAAATAAAAGGGGGACAACCTTGATTTAAGCATGTTTATGATAAAAGTGGTGCGTTTGAGATCCACAACGCAATGTTACATTTTAGTTGAAATTTGATGCACTTTTTCGCACCCTTGAAGTAATTATTTTTGCAACTATTAGTTGATTAAAATCTAAATAAGGTAAACCAATCATTATGAGTTTGTCCATCATGAATTGCAATCGTCATTATCAGATCAAATGATTTTTTGTATAAGGTATGACAAAAAACCAAATTCAGGTGTACATTCCATCAGCTAAATATATCATCAAGTGGAGCACAAAATTGACTCATTATACTTGTTGCCTCAACACTAGAACGTAATAATTGAGGTAAATAAAAAGGGGAAAAAATAAAATAGAAAGTAAAACTAAATTGCTGGCATCTTCTCAAATCTCAAATCACCGAGGAAGCATGTTCTCATATCATTTTCCCTAATTGCTTTCACCAGAGCTAAAGCTGTCTTATGGCTTCGTACTGTCAAATTATCCCTATTGCTTTCACCACAGCTAAAGCGGTCTTATGGCTTCATACTATCAAATTAAAAGACACTTGAAAGTAGAAGACAAGTTTAACAGCTTAACAAAAATTTCCACTGTTTTCGCCTGAAATGGACCAATTAAAGCCTTGATATACAAATTTGAAAAAAAAAAACAGTATAGGCCTTTTGAGAGAGATAAGTTTATTTTGCAATAGATCATCATGTGGACTGCAATAAATGATTGTAGTAAAATTATCTCATACTTGTTTAATCATTGTTAATCGCACACGCACCAAAAGGATTATCGGAGAATGAGTTTGTTTAAAGCTTGAACCAAAATTGAACAATTGAATTTCTACACATGTAATTGAAACTTCTCTGGTGCGTTGTGGTGTGTATGGAAAAATAGAAATGCAAGATGCTTTCAAAATAAAATGTGTCATTCGTTTAGATATCTATCTTCACAGATTTTGGCTTTGATAAACTATTGGTCAGGGATATGGACGAAGGAGGTTAAAACACAAGTGATGCAGTGGCTGCCTTCCCTTGACAAAATGCCGTTGCAGATTACTGGAGGCGAGCTCTCGGATGACGAAAATGCGGAGGACACATGGATCCATGCAGTGCTTTGAGTTTGATGAGACTAAAGAAGGACGACCTAAGAGGCTATGCTGGGTTAACTCTTGGGTTAAGGAGAGAACTTATTATTTATCTTATCTATTTTGTGTTGTTTGCTTGTTGTTGGGGTATGATTATCTTTATGAATAAGGATATTAATGTAATACTAATGAATAAAGGGAGATAGCATTGGAGCACTGGTATCTCACGATTTTGGTACCAGTGCGACAGACTCTAGGGTTGATGGTTGAGAGAGGTTGTATTAGAATGCTTTTTTCGTTTAATGAAAAGAGTGGTGGGCAGCTTATGCTCACTTGTTTCAAAAAAAAAAAAATTGAAACTTCTCTGTCAGTTAAACCCGATTATCTGGTATACCACCTGCTACTAATAGCACCCGAAACAAAGTTACTAATGTCTAGTATACATTTCTGTACATGATAGAGAATTGCGCATCAAGAGAAACCATTATGTGCAATCATGAGTTCCCAAATACCTTTCAGTACCAGATTAACTTATCCCTCTTACTGCCTACTAGTTCTCCTACCTATTCAGACCAACGAACCATAAACCGACCTCAAAACCATGCTCTCCACCTTCCCACGACGCTGTAGAGCCCAGTATTGTTGATTGCGGTGGCCGGGACCTTTAACGGCGGGTTCACGTCGGACACAAAAAGGTTTTTTTTTGTTTTTTTTCAATTTCAGGGACTCGGGCAGGGAGGGCAGGAATGAAGAGGCGATATTTTCTTCCATCTCTCGCGCGCCCTTGGATTTAGATCGGGCGGATGGAGTCTTTTTGACTGCTCGGACTGTCGAGGATGCGGAATCCTCTCTCAGAGAGAGGGTTTTTTTTTTTTGATAATTCTCAGAGAGAGGGTCGGGTCGAACCAAGTAGGGCTTTATCTTGCTGGGAGGGTATCCTCTGCCAACCTTTTGAGGTTGGTAGAGGGCCAACTCTTGATCCGAGCCGTTCGATCTAATCTCGACGGTTATGATTTTTCGGGCCTATCAATCTCAGTTACATGCACGGGGCTCCATTAACCGTTGAGATTAGATCTAACGATCTAGATCGGAAGTTGTCACTCTACCAACCTTAAAAGGTCGGTAGAGGATGTGATTCATGCCTGCTTTATCTTTCAGGCTTGACCCTCAAAAAAAAAAAAAATCAAGCCCTCCAGGCAGTCAGACTCGATTTGATTGAGCCATGTCTTCTTTCCTCTTCCTTGCCAAGAGATTACTGATCTCCTCCTCCTCCTCCTCTTTCCCCTTCCACCACCACCAACATCAGCTGGCGCTTCTGAGCCCTCTCCTCCTCCGCCACTCTCTTTCCACTCAACCCCACCAGCCCAAGGAGCTTCCCTTCCTTGCTCAGTATCTCATCTCCTCCTTTGTTTTCTCCCCTGATCGAGCGCTCAAGTACTCGGCTCAATCAAACCTCGCCGCGATCAAATCCTCCGAGCAGCCTGAATCTGTCGTGACGTTCCTAAAAGATACCGGTCTTTCACATGACCAGATCCCGGCTGTTGTTTCTTTGTACCCATATCTTCTGGGTTCCAACGTGGAGAAAACCCTGAAGCCAAAGGTGCGTCAGTTGATGGATGGGGGTTTCTCTGGAGAATTGCTAGTCCAGTTGATCAGGTACAACCCAAATGCCCTTGTAAGGAAAGACACTCTCCCATGCCTCTTGTTTTGGAGAGATTTTGTTGGGAATGATGACGAGGTTTTGTTAAAGATCCTCCAGAAGAATATTTTGCTATTCATGTGTGACGTTGATAACCATATTCGTCCAGTTATAAATTTGTTGAAAGAATATGGATTATCAAGTCAAGATATAATGTCATTGATGATGGCAAGAAGAAGCCGCTGTTTTGGCCGAAACCTGGATTCTTTAAGGCAGACACTTGAGATGCTTTAAAAGTGATTGGCGGTTACCGTAAAGATAAAATAAAAAGGAAAGTGGAGTTCTTCATGGTAACATATGGCTGGTCAGAGGAAGAGGTGCATACTGCTTTCAGGAAGTTCCCTACGATACTTGCTTACTCTGAGGATAGAGTGAAGTCCAGTATGGACTTTCTTATTACAAAAGCTGGGTTTGAGTCAAGGGACGTAGTGTTGCAACCTGTGCTGCTTAGCTATAGTCTAGAAGGAGTACTGATTCCAAGGTATACTGTTATAAATGCATTGGAAGCCAAGGGATTAAAGAAAAAATTCAGTCTTTTCACAGCATGTGTTATGTCTGAGAGACTCTTCCATGAGAAATATGTAGTGCGATATGAGAAGGATGTGCCTGGACTTGGTGAAGTTTATGCTGCTGCTAAAGGTGGAAAGGTGGCGGTTTGATTGTTGCCTTTGTCTGGGGAAGAAAACCGTGTATCAGTTTACACTTTACAGATGCAAATTTGGTCTAGCAATAACATTGGATTGGAAGGCAGCTGAATATTCTGCTGGTGTCAAGTACATTAACTGGTGCAGCTGATGCTCAGCTTCAATTATTTTGTTAGTTTGTTATTGTTATATTATTTTTGTAGTATTCAGAATTTAATAGTTTCTAGATTTAACTTCTTTTTTATTGGATAAAAGAAACAGATACAGGTTCTTGTGTCACTTCCTGAATCTGAACTTGAACTTTTGTACTCCAAAATCTGGTTAAAAATGACTGGTGCATATGCTTAATCAGATCAAATTGGTTTATTTTTTGAAGAAAGAAAATTACTTTTCCAATTATGCCCCCCAGAAGTGGAGGAGCTTGTCAGTTTTAGGTGTCGACTGCTGACCGGTAAGAATGAACTGTCTGTATACAGTAGTGATGAGGTTCATTTCTTATGCTGTTGTGCATTGATGAGACGATGTAGGATTGAGGAAGTTGAAAAAAAATTGATGACAAGTGTTTGAGGATGATTAATGAAATTTACATATGAACTGTTTGAGCTGCAGTTGGATAGTAATTTATGTCAATTGTCAGTACTATTTAGAATAAATAGTTGTAAACTGAGAATCATGAATTTAAAAAATTGGACCAGGTTTTAGGATGTTAGTCAAAATTTGAAAACCAGTTACAGTTGAATATATATTAAAAAGTCAGATTTTAGTTTTTAGATAATATCAATACAATATTCAGAATTTCAATTTTACTTTGGATTTATGTTCCTATATTTCGGTGATCATTGCTTTGAAGCACAATTTTGCTGTCAAATAAAGACAAGCAATATTTGTACGGTGTACCCATCTTCAAGTGAGCCTCAGCCCACGAAAGAAACTTGTGAAATGTAGGAAAAGTGATGGGAGCAGTCTCTGAAAATAAGACTGAACCCGATGGTCCAACTGAAAAGATAAATAAATAAATAAACAAATAAATATATAAATGCATTGAACTGAACTACTGTCCAGTTATTTTTTAGTATGATGAGCAATTTACCATTCGATTCTTAAAAATTATGTTAATCTGGTAGGACGGTTTAATTTATCTATAAAATTGAACCTTGTGGGTATAAAATGCCTGATTAATGATTCTGCGCGCAAGCCACTCGATCTCCTGCGCGCTGTTCCTCTCTACAATCTCCTGTAGTTACAAAAGGAAGGTGCAAGTAACAGTTGCTTCAGGTACTTCATTTATTTCTCTTCCTTATTTTTCTTCTCCTTTGCTTTTGGTTTTGCACTTTTGCATTTTTTCTCCTCTTTTTTCTTCTGGTACTTCATACTCATGCTAGTTCTGGATATCAGAGAGTTCAGTAGTTCAATATGAATTGGTATGGATTGGTGGATTGTATGAATTCGTGCCATTTTGACATATTTTGGCACATTTGTTGAAGAACAAGCAAATGTGCTTAACTTAGAAACTTTATAGTTTGTAATCTTTATAATCTCCTAGGCTCCGTTTGGATGCGTTGAGAATAAGGTAGGAAGAAGGAAGAAGGGAAGAAATTTATTGGGAAGGGGTAAATTTGTTGGGAAGTATGTAACTTTTGTGAAGAGTTTGGATGGTTAGAAATAAATTTATTGGTAAAAAGTGGTTATTCCTTATTCCTTTTTCCGGGAAGAAGCCATCCAAACGGAGCCCTAGTTTATTGCTACATTGCTTCTTGTAAACTTTGATTCTCTCTTTACTGGTACAGTGGTACACAATGTATTGCTACTTTGATTCGAAATACAAATTCATCCCCTTCCAATTTTTTTAATACTTAAACATACTTACCCTCTAAGAAATTATAAACAATCCAAATCGAACCCTCCATTCCGGAATATTATAATCCTGTGCCCTCAGCTTGATTTTTACATGTGACACTAATTCTCCATATGGACCATATCTAATGATTAACCTCCTGAGATGATACTTAATTGGCACCAAGCTTTTAAATTCCGTTTTTTTCGGTATGACGGTCCAGAGTTGATTTAACGGTGCGGCGTTATTTCGGTGAAAAAATGGCGAAAAAACGATGTGTATATACGAACATCTGTGTCAAACTCATATTGTACAATACTATATTACAAGTCAGAATTCTATATTTTTTGAGTGTGCTAATAATCTAATATCGAATTATTGCATATGGACGATTGGTACTGGATCTTCTCTTTGTAGTTTGCACATTCTATTTCCTACCAGAAATATAGGTAGTAAAACAAATAATTCCTCTAAAGCTCAAGGGAATAAATGTACATTGCAAAAGACGTAGACTAAGGCAAGTCAATATCACATATATCCAACTTAACAACAATTTAATTCAAACTTCAAACTAATTGTATCAATCTCTAAAGTCTAATCCACACGACAATACCAAATACCAAAATGATTAAATTAAACCATACATCAATTATCAACTGGAGAGCATAATGATTACAAAAAGTGACTTAAATCCTATATATCAGCCAGCTGCCCATACATCAATTGGAGCCATACATCATAGATTCATAATCCAAGAATCTACTACCTACAACAAAAAAAAGTGACTTAAACCCTGCATATCAGCCAACTCTCCATATTCAGTATTAATCACACAAGAACATAATGAAATTAAGTAAAACAAGATTGACAGAAAGCCAAAATGGGGATCGGCTGTTACCACATTTCTTTTCTCAAGAATCCGTTACCTAATTTCTTTTAATTTCTACTTTCTAGTTACCATTTATGAGGAGTTGAGTAGAATTCCTTAACCCTTGCTCATGTTTTTCAAATTGTATTCTAGTTGTCTGACAAAGAGAAGTCATTAATTTGGCCAACTAATGGGTTTTGATATCTTAGCCGATTTGATATCTATGTATTTGTCTTCATAAACAAAAATATAAATCCAACATTGATTGATCTCGGCCTCAAGATGCAGCTTTATAAATTATTCAATAATATGTCTTCATGTAAACTTTTCATGTTCGGTTCAGGAGGAAATAACTAATGACCCACAAGTAACAAGCACCAGTAACTAATCAACATTTTTTAAGTTTATGGAAATCCAAGTATGAAAATGATCTTAGTTCAATATATTTAACGCATAGGGTCAGAGAGAGATTAAAAGTAAGGAAATGATAACTGGTACTGGTCTGATATCGTTCTAAAAGAGTAATTAACAATAGCCATTGAACAAATCATGCATAACCAGAAAATGACCAATCATATTTGAGAAACAAGGGTGGACAATATTTGAACGACACAAGCTCAATACTAGTAAGATTACCAAACCAACTCACAAATTTCTCAAGCCATAACAACAGATCATGCAAGATAAAAATAACGTAAGCTACTAATTGAACCAACCCACAACAGAATAAGAAATCAAATAAGATGGCAAAAGGGGTTTGCACAATACCAAGAGAGAGAAATGAAGGGTTATTCCACCGATCTGTCTCGCTACTGCCACCTCTTTGTGCTACCGTCACCACCTCAACTCACCGATCTGTCTCGCTGTGCAAAAGAAAATCAACAACACCAACTGAATGATCAAATTAAGTAAATAAATAAAATGAAGATAACAAATGACAAAATTGAAGCTCTAACTGAGGATAACAAACAATAAGTAGTAATGGAATAAAAGCACAAAACCAAAAGAAAAAGAAGGGAAAAAAATAAAATGAAGTACCTGGTAGCGATGGATTCGTCGGAGGAGATCGGAGGAGGTTGTAGGTTCTCCGCCGGAAGAGGAGAGAGAGAGAGAGAGAGAGAGAGAGAGAGAGAGAGAGAGGGGGGGGGCCGCTAGGGTTTGGTTGAGTCCGATTGAAATAAATACCAGTATAAGACTCTTCGACTCTCTCCTGTCTCCGTTTTAGGCCCTGATCAAAATCTCATTTTTTTAACGTGGGATTTCATTTCGTTGGAAAATTTTTTATCATTATGAACGGATTTTGTATCATTTGATTGGAATTCTCATGTAATTAGATCCAACGAAATCCTACAAAATCCTATGGAATCAATTGAATTGAATTGAATTGAATTGAAATCTCGTAAAAAAACCATTTTGATCAGGGCCTTATTCACCTCTAAACGAAAATTTTTCGCCGAAATAACGGCGAAATTTAAAAGCTTGATTGGCCCTCTTAGCTGCTGACCAATCTGAGATCGTGACAAAAGCGGTAACAAAATATGGCTTCCATACGCCTGCTAGTTCACTTAATTGTTCTTTGAAATAGCTACAATTAGACCATTTCAATAGTGATTGACTCAACAATTTTAGACCTCTGTCAGCTTCAAAATTTTAATTTATTAAAACCTAATGAAAGCTGCAGCAGAAACAAGGAGAAAGTTTTCTTTTATTGCTACTTAATACTACTCGATCCTATATAGCAACACCTTTTAATTTTATTCAGAAATCCAAATTATTAGCTTATAAACCGTGAGTTACCATAATTTTTATAAACATGTTTGAGCAATCGACACTCAATTTATAATAAATAATAAATAAATAAAAAGCAGTATTTGAGAATTAAATTTCCAGCAGTTACTAGGTCCGAAATTTGCATTTGCATATTATAATTTATAAATAAGAACTTCTATTACCGGAATTTATCATACAACTAGGACCTATATTTTGCTTAACCCTAGCCGCCACTACAGCTAAGACAACATTTGACAATTTTTTGCGGATTTGGCAATATTTTGGCAGGTGTACTTCGGTTATAAACTGCATGATGATTACTTGATTAGCATGTCTTTCAGCAAAAATTCAATAAAAAATACAGATATTGTGTGGTTGGTGAGCTCCAAAATTCAGCAACCTGCGGACAGAAAGTAACGTGAAGTAAGCGAGTCCAATCAGACCCGCGTCGCTATCCTCGACAGTCCTTTTAAAAGGACTGTGTTGTGCTGTCGTTTAACTCTGTCTGTCCGATCGAGATCTAAGAATGTGCGATTGTCTGAAAGAAAATAACGCTCTCTCCAGCCTACCCTATCCTACCCGGACTTCGTATCCTCTGGATGACCATCCAGTGGATGGTTTTGATCTCAGCCATCTGATTTAATCTCAATGGGTATAGATGCCCCGTGCATGATACTAGAATTGATAGGCTCGAAAAAATCTAACCGTTTAGATTAAATTAGACGGCTCAAATCGAAAGACGTTCACTGGATGGTTGTATTCAACCATCCAGAGGATACGGTTGTTAGAGATATGTCCTAGAAGCCAATCAGTTGGTAGCTATTATATTAGTTTATGTTATTGATGATGCTTGATCATTTGTTCCTAGAGATTATTATTGACAGATCATTCAGGTTGAGGATCTGAATTGTTGATCTCTGTGCATCATTCGTAAGAATGACAATAATATCTCTAAAGAGTCCATAGTCTTGATAATTAACAAGGAACATTAATTATCAGATAAGACTAGTATGCAAGTTAAGTGATGATTAAGTTCTGCAAATCATGGGTAAAGAGTTACCGACTTAATTGCATATGTGTATGTTACTGGAACATAGCACAGGACATGACCCAATGAAATAAATATATGGATTGTGTTATGTGTCATTATTTATTTCATACGTGTTTGATTCTGAGTTTGAGATGATTCAGTTTCTCCACATGAGGATAGGTTCTATAAATATCGTCTAACGTTGATTCCTGATAAGGGCTGCTATACGGACTTTATTTATGTTCTCTTGAATTGTGCGGGGAGAAACTGTTCATCAAGACAACCGTATGTCCCTCATTAGTTCACCTAGTGAGTGATGATATCTACTGGGCCCCTTGATGGACTTGGATCGTATGCGCGCAACTAGGCGATCAACTCTAGATCAAGAAACGTATAATCTGCAAGAATGACACATTCCTATCTTGGATTATACACGGATATCATGTGACATAAGAATCAAAACAATAAGATATTATTTTCTTATGCAGGATTGAAGTATTGTATTGGTACAGTATTTATTTATGCGAATTGGGAATCATAACGTGTTGCTAGATACCGCTTATGATTATTGGAAATAAATAGTGATTTATTTTCCATGTCCAACATAGCATAAATCCTCAAAGGGTCACACAAATAGAACTTTAACCATACGTGCATTATTTGTTTATTTGCAGTAGCGAGTACTGCGAATATATGATAAGTTGATTAATTAATTATATACCGTTATGAACCGTTATAATTAATTAACTCAAATGGATCATATAGAAATAATATAATGCATATGCTAATTCTAAATTAATTATTAATATGTTAATAATTAAGTTAGTTCAACACATATTCTACTTGGGTCTTTATTTAATTAGTTAATTAAAAGCCCAAACTAAATCTAACTTGAGAGCAATTAAATGGACCACTAATTAAATGAATTAGAGGACCAAATAAACAATTGAGGCAGCCCATTTGGGCCCTTATTGTGGCCGGCCACCTAGTGGCATTATTGCAATTTGTTGCAATCTATTTAGCAAGGTTGTTAATGGTATAATATAAAAAGGAAGTAAAAAGGAGAAATAAAGGTCAGCCGAAATTTATTTTGTGCAAAATGATCTTCTCTCTCCTTGATGGCCGGCCCTAACAAATCAAAGGAGAAAAATGGTTTTCTCCATGAATTGATTTCCACCTCTCTCAATAGCTCATGTGTTGAGCGTTTCTTCTTCCTATTAATTAGTTAATCGTGCGAAGAAGTTAAACAGGGAATTAGCTATCGTCTCGGACAAGCTAGCACTTGTCTTGAGACTTTGGTTAATCTTCTAGGTGGACTCGAGGCAACCGGAGGCAGTCGCGAGGAGATGAGCACACCACCGACTCCAAAAGATTGGACTTGAGCCTTTCGGATACGATTTCGGAAGAGGTAACCTCCTACGCTTCTCCTTTTAACGTGTTGATCACTTGAATGACTAGATCCGTTAATCGTGCGTATTAATTCTTTGTTAAATGTTAATAAAAATTAAAATTGCACGTGGACTTGAGTTCCTAACAGTGGTATCAGAGCGCTGGTCGTTATTCAAGTTTTTAACATTTTTAAATCGAGAAATTAGTAATTAACAAAGTTAATTAGTGATGTGTGTGCTTGCTGTCTGGAAAAAATCTGTTTTTCTGTATTGTTGCTTATTTTTCGTGATGTAAACTTCTCTGGAATTTTTTCTATCTTTCTGAGGGTTGTAGATCTTTGAGTCATGGTTCTTTTGGCGCTGGTTTCACTATTTTATAAATAGTTATGAATTTTTAGTGAATTAAACGGTAACGGTGCGCAGATAGGTTATTAAAATACTTTTACAGAAAAGTGTCTGAATGGAAATGTTCTATTTCGAGTTAGAAATCTGTGAAAATTAGTTTCATATTTTCCATTAAGGTTTGATGCTTCAACTGGGTCAAAACTTTTCGGTTGTCAGTCTGTTTCAGAACTGGACTTGTTACTTATATGACATATAACTCGAAAATTTTGAATAGAACTTGCTGTTTCTTTTTCCATGAATAGGTAGCCAATTGTATATGCTAAGTTTTCTGTGTAAATTGTTTATATGGAAACTGAAAGGAAGATGATCATTTAGACTAAATAGTTGAGATGAAAAACAGAAAATCTGATAATGGTGTTTCGCGCACAATATCAGGATTTGTCTTTTTTGATTCTCCCTGATGGTAAATGATCTCTCCCTAAAATTATTACTGGTAGTTGTACTCATTGCAAGGAGCTCTCTGGATTTATTTCGGAATTTTTGGAGACCGAAAAAATTTCGAATTTTATCGGATCCCAAATTGCTTATTTTAATTAGTTAAATATATTCTAATTAATCAATTAGTTGAAATGTTAATTAGAACACTCCTTAAACACCCTCCTCTCTATTTTTGAATTGTAGATTGAATTCCAAAGGTTTAAACAAGTAGTTGTAATGTTAAACCTTTTTGCATTGGAAAAACGAGCGACAAGCATACACAAAGATTCTAATTAATGAAGTTAATTAAGAACAAGTTAAATCATGTATATTGTATATGTACTAACTCGTTTTTTGTAGGAGGATCGTGGGTTTAGTATGGCTTAAGATTCCAATGCCTTGTGTGTTGTAATTGTATGCATGTGTGAATGTATGTAATGCGGCCTTTGGTGCCATTAATTAATTTTGATTAATTTTAATGTAACTTGTGAGGCTTGCATGCCCCTAAGGCCTAGGAGGGAATTAGGACTTTTACACATGTATTTATTTCCATTAATTATTAGATAGGATCTAGATAATTAGTGGGAGGGCTTGAATTAGATTAGTCTTGCTATATGGAGATGCGGCGAAGACTAATATGCAAGCTGAAGCCATACAAACCCACAACAATGCTTGTGTTTGAGATGCTTATTATTATGTGATGATTGTTTGAATGCTATGAAATATCATAGGATAGGTATGGGTGTATGTTGACACGACCACCAAACAAAGTCGCATAATAAATGTCCCATTAATTTGACTAAGCCAACCGCCCTCCTTCTCTCTATCCCCTTCACGTCGTACGGTGTCCAATGACGCATTCCGCCGATGCGGGACGTCATTGGTCAACCCTCGAAAGTCGGGGTGTAAATCGGATTTACTAGGAGCAAATAGAGAGAGGTTACTTATCGATGGACCCTAATCGGATTGGACATCGGGGCGAAGTTTGTGGATGTACATGAGACTTTTCACAAACCAAGAGTCATATGGTTGATATGATTGGTTAGAGAACCTACCCTGTCTAGTTGTGCGGGTGTCATGCCGACGCTGGCATCTTCTCAACGAAAATAGGGATCTTGGAAACCGACTACATTTGGGACATTAAATGAATGTAGTGGGAGTTTTGTTTATCATTATAAATAAAATATTGCATAAACTAAATGAACTTAAATTGACATTGTTATAGATACTAAATGTGTTGCGATCAATCTTTGAAATAGAACAAGCTCGTTTCTAAAGGAACTTACTTGGAGAAGTAGTACCGATTCCTAAGACACTGTTCTTAGTGAAGAGAAACTTGAGTATGTTAATTCCCAATTTATTTCCTCGACTTCCTGAACGTAGCATCACGATACTTGATTGACTTTTACGAAAAGTTATTCAATAAAGCGAATGCCGATATCCTCATTTTAGGATCTCTAGACCTTTGGATTAGAGAATTCATACGGACTAGATTTGTCTCCTACGCTCGCATCCACTTACTCAAGAATGAGTTTTTAGAGAAAGTAGACGTTGACTCAATCATTTATGATCGAGTAATGGAGCATGAATTAAGTAAGAGAAACTTCTTTTAAGAAGGTACATGAAAGTTCCATTGGCTTGCGAACTGAAAGGTTTGAGTAGCTAATTGGCAACTAGAGATATCAAGATCTCCAATATCAAGGATTGTTGATATTGTCATACAATCTCTTCCTAATTAAATGAATGATATGATGTTACATTTCGCAAACTTGTTTGTGTAAATTGTAATTAGCTAAGTATTTAAGAAATACTTTGCTTAAGTATGAGTTGAGACTTCGAGACCCTCAATTGTGACCATGTGTCACATGAGATGTTTCATTTGCCGTTTATGGAGGCATTTGAAAGGTTGTCCGGAATACCGTGATTACCGTATGTTGTAATTCTTATGAATATTTGTCGTTCAAATTATCTCTCTATCTCTAATTCACACTAGTAACCGGGTACTAGTTCATGAGCTCGCATTTAGTGAAATGTGTAAGCAATGAAGAATAAGAGAATATTCGAGAGTAGTGAAGTGAACTCCGTATAAGAAAATGGTTTATTCGCTTAAATCACTACCAATGGATACGTAGAGTTGTCTTTACTAATAGGAATTGTAGGTCAAGTACCTCGTTCCTTACATCCTAAAACTTTATCTCCATTTCATATCGATGATGGATGATTATGTTTTGTAAAGGACAAGCGATGTTCTTTTATTGTGGATTTGTTTATATGATTTCACGTCTATTGCTTGAATATGCTTGAAATGGATAAACGAGTTTTGAATGACAAATAGGATGCGTAAGTCTTCACGTAAAGTATTTGACTTTCATGTGAAATGACCGCTTAGTCATACATAAACGAGAATCACATTATGAGAGTCTACATAGCGTAGAGCTCGTAGATCAAATCGATTGTGAATCAAATTGACATATGTGAATCATGTTTGTTAGATGACAAAAAGTGCCTTTGACCTATAAAGGTTTAAGGACAAGTAACTTGATTAGGACTTATACATATCGATGTATTTAGACCTATAAGTACTTGTGTAATGAATGATTGTTGACACTTTACTACTTGACCAACGATCATAGTAGATATTAACGTATCTATCAGATAAGGTATAAGTGTGAATCTTTTGACAAGTTCAAAGGAGTTCAAGAGTGAAGTTGAAAGACCATTCAAGAAAGGTATAAGTCTTACAATTGGTCATGGTAAATAGCTAAGTCATATAATTTGATGTATTATCTAAAGAGTGTGAAATAGTTTCACAACTCACTCCATTAGGAACATTATATTAGTGTAGTGTATCCAAGAATGGAGGTATCAAACTTTATTTGAAATAGTTCGATCAGTAATAAATCGAATTGACTTAATCGACTCATATTAGGGATTCGTGTTTGAGGACAATATTGTTTACACTGAATAATATTCCATCGAAGTCCATTGAGAAAGATATCTTACGAGATTTAATCTATAAGTACATTATTTCTCAAGATTTGGTGTTAAGAAGTTTATTTCAAGATTTGTCGACTGATAAGCTTGAACCCAAATAGGACGCTTAATGTTTTTGTAGGATACTTAAATTAATCGAAGGTACTACTTCTACGAACATGATAAGAACAAACTAGTTGTTGCTAATCATGACGTAGTCTTGGAGAATAATATTCTCAAGAAGAAGTAATGGGAGTAAAGTGAGCATTAAAGGAGTTTATGCGTCACTACAAGAAGTACCCTTGTGGAAAACTTATCACTCCATACATGGTGCTTAGTGGGAGTTGAGCGGAACTTCATTCACAAGTCGTTGTGAAAGGAAGAAGTTCATGAGCACGCTCGCTTCTAATGACGACTTAAACATATCACGAGTTGATGATGTTTGAGAAACTCAGTATATATGAGGATCAAGAACTTATTCTACAAGTCATTGTAAAAGTAGTTCATGAACTCAAGCACTAATCCTACAAAAGGTCAACGAAAGTGATTGTCTGACCGAAAGGTGCATAGACGCCATGACATCCTCGCACCTGGTATATGAGGATCCGTTGATAATTAAAGGACCGATGGAAGAATCTGATTCCACAAGTATGGTTTGAACCCATGTGATCTTTAAGTGCAATCCATGTATAACAACAAGGTATAGACCTTTGTTAATTTTCACGAAGGAGCAATCAGACAGGAACATTCAGATTTTTAAAGAAAAGATTGACATGGATGGCAAGTCGACTATGTACAAAGCATAGCTTCACGTTGTGGCTATGTCTAAGTCGATGACGAGTTGACTATGTACAAAGCACGGTTTTTCGCTTGTAGCTATGTATAAGTCAGTCAATAAAGATCATTCTAGCAGTAGTTGCATTTCATATATTGATATGTGAAAAGATACATCAAAAACAGTCTTCATTGATTGAATGAAAAATATTTTGTGTATATGACACAAATCGAGGTCTTAATTGATGTATTGGCAGAAACATATGCGTGCTTCAAGGATCCATTAATGGATCGAAGCGAGAACTGTGGAATAAATATTTTGATAAGGAAGTCAAGGAGTTGATCTTCATCAAAAGTATCTTGTATAGACAAGATATTCAGTGGGAGCGTAATTGTGTTATTTGTATTGTACAAGTTAACTAGATATTAATTAGGAAATAACATTAATTAAATGAATATTGTCAAGGTCTCATTGAAGAATGATTTCTTGGACAAGTTCACCTAAATCCTAGGAAACAAAATCTATGGAGATAGATTATGATGGATGTTAGGTTTGAGCAAATGTGCATATAATGACGAAGTATTCTAGAAACATGAAAGGTAGACTCCAAATAAAGGATGTCAAACCACGTCATGTGGCATATAACTTGAGTTTGACTCGGTTTATTGCAACTCAATTCGAGAAGAAGTGCATGAAATAGTTCAAGCATTCTTTCGTTACGAGTTTTATTTTGTACGCCATTTATGCACATGCCCCAATGTGTTGTGTGACAAGCAGTTATCTAGTGGATACAAGGAAGACACGTTTGGACAATAATCAAAGGATATTCTTGAGTATCTTATGAGAAAGAGAAATATGGTTTTCATCTGTTATGATGAAAATGAGCTCTTGTAAGTTGTTACACTGATGCTATTTTCGAAAGATTGATATAATCGCAATTGAGTTACGTGTTTTGCTTAAAGGTGGTGTTGTAAATTTAGAAAGGTGTTCTAAATGGGATATTACAACTGTTTCCGTCATCAAAGCAAAATACATAGCAACTTGTGAAGCAACGAAAGAGAATAGTTTGGATCAAGAAGTTCTCAGTCAAGCTAATATGATTCTATGCATCTCGAACCATAGCTTAGTCTTGAAGAACCCAATATCTGATTGGTGATCCAACTATGTGTTTAACCCCAAAATATGATGCTAAAATGCATAAAAATAATTATGTCAATTTCATAACAAATAATGCATGGATTTTAAGAAATTCATGATAAATGCAAAATGAGGACCAAAAAATCATAGAAAAAAAATATCCAAAAATCCAGAGGAAGACGAGGAAAATTATGGTGATTTTAGAATGATCAGGAGGACCACAGAAGTTCTATCTTTATGCAAATAAACCCCTAATTTTGGAGGAAATAAATAAAATGGTCAGAAGGGTATTTTCGGGAAGTTCTTGGCATCAATGGATTCTACACATTTTTATAAGGATGTGTATGAAATTTCATGAGAAAATACCATTGGGAACTATTCCAAACAATTTATTTAGATTCAGCAATGTGGAAAATGCAATTAAAGCCAATAAATGGATATGTCCATTAATGCCACGAAAAGGAGAAGAAGTCGGCATTTGTTTCAAAAATCAGAAATGCAAAAGAATTCCCCTCCGGATATGGCTTGAAATGGACAGACGTGGAGTTCAGTGAAGAATGAAAAGGAAAGTAGCGGATCCCACAGACAGAGTCTCGGTGTACCGTGTGCCCGGAGCAGTGGGAAAAAAGAGAAAAAGAAGAAAGGAACAATCCCAACAAAAAGCTGTTGGAGAGAAGAAGGCTCGTAACCGCCGGGCTTCAAAAAGAATCATTGAATCTGGATGGAAAGCTAAGTCTATAAATAGACCAACAGAAGGAAGAGCAAGGGGGAGACACTTGGAGATTTCCCAATCACTTCTCAGATTCTCAAAATTTCACACACACACTTAGAAGAGATAGAGGCATTTCCACGAACACTTGATAGGTTAGTATAGAAAATAGGCAGAAAAAGGATTTTTGGTGTAATTGAAGAATCAAGAAGGAAAAGAGAAGAAAGGTAAGACATGTAAGGCTGTAGCGATGCCAAATTGGTGGTGTAAATGCTGGATTTTAGATGAAACTTGTTATCTTGTATGTTCTTTGGTAATTTCCTGCTTTGATCGTTGATTTCTCCTTTTCCTTGGTTTCTCGTTGAAATTCAAGTCGTTTAGTGTTGTTCTTGATTCAGAACGATGTTTAGATGAATTTTAGAACTTTGTATCTTGTTTCAGGTCAGAAAGATGGGTTTACCAGGGAGCACGGCTCCCATGGTGGATTCTCCATTTCTTTATCTGTCCTCTTGCATTTCTTTGCACATGAATGATTAGTTGATTAAGGTCTGTAGGATAGAGATGAGATCAACCAGGGAGCACGGCTCCCATGGTGGATCAAAAGTCTCAAAATTATGAAGTCAAGATGTATAGTTGTTCAATTGCGATGTTCTTGACTTTGATTCGTGCTGTATCTATCTCTTCTCCTTTCAATCTAACTTTCTTCTGCCAGGGAGCACGGCTCCCATGGCGGATTTCATCTCAGCTAGGAGCACGGCTCCATAGCTGGATTCCCTCTTTTGATTTGCTAAGAGGCTCGGCCTCTATAGCAGATCGAGTTTAATTGGTTGAATTGAGTCGATTTCAAGCTCAATTTGATCTACTAAACTTCAAGTTAAGAGGGAATCTAGGGGAAATGCTGCCCAATTGTGTTCAGGATTTTAGATGTCAAACTTTCTCTTCTTTGTTCCCATAAGTGAAAATAGAAGGTTTTATGAGGATTGTTTTGCATAAAATCATAGATCTCTGTCATGGTTCTTTGAGTTAGGAAGTTACCTCAATGCGAATTCCCATTCTTAGGCCTGTTCTAATGAAATAGGATCATCTTTATGATTTATTCAAAATATAGGGTTGATTGTGCAAAACATCATTATGTATATACATAGTATCTGACATTATCTTGCAGTAGTATATATATATTTTTTTTGAAAAAAGCCCCCTTCAAAAGGGAAGCCAGCATGCTTTACTGATGCTATAGCAGTATCATAACAAAGTTAGAATCACAAGCTGTGATTTTCAATTTGAGAAACTAGAAAAAGAAACAGAAGAGCCTCACTCATGCAGGATTACATCCAGAATGACAACCTATTACAACAAAACTATTAAACTCTGGCCATGCATGAAAAATAAAAACAAGAGTTAAGGTCCCAGGAGATCCTCGTCCTCATCACGGTTGTTGTCAGTGTCAGACACCCCATCTCCTGCGAAGTTTGTGGTTCCGATTGCATCATTGTTGGCAGTTAGAGTTGCAGAAACATTTTGAAAGTTTGTAAATCCATCCCTTCTTACACGATGCTCCAGGCCTGAGGCAGAACCCGTCCAAAGTTGAAAAAGGTGTAGAGTTGCATAAATAGAAGTTGTGGAACATTGTCCTACTGAACCAAAGGTTCTTTTATTTCTTTCGTTCCACATGATCCATAACCATGCAGCTCCAAGGATTTTGAAAAACTTTTCCTTTTCTTTATCTAAAGAGGCAGAATACCAAAAGTTTTCCAAATTCATCATATTCAGTGGGTATCCAAATGGAATACTGTCAATAACAGTATTCCAGAAATGTGAAGCATAAGGACAATTAAAGAAAAGATGGTCTACTGTTTCATTTTGATTGCAAAAGCTACACATGTTGGAGCCTTGCCAGCCTCTCTTTAATAGGTTATCTCTAGTTAGAATCTTATCATTTAAAGCTAGCCAAAAAAAACAATTTACATTTCAAAGGAATTTTTAAACTCCAAACAGTATTTTTCATAATAACATTCACTCCTCCGTCGTTTAGGAAATTGTACATAGATTTAACCGTATAATTTCCTTTTTTATCCCAATTCCAGTGAATACTATCCATTTCATCAGTGAACGTTATACTACAGATTAAATTAATGGCTTCAGTTTTTTCTTTTCTAAGTTCAACTGAGACACCTCTCCTAAGTTTGAAGTTTGGATTTCCATTATTCCAAGCTTGGGCAATGGTAAGGTGAGTTTTATTTGTTTTTCCAAATAAAATAGGGAACTTTTCAGCCATAGTTTCATTCTGAAACCACTTATCATGCCAAAAGGAAAGACTTTTACCATTACCAACTATTCTACTGCTACCTATATCGACTAACTGCAAAAGGCTATTAAGACTAACCCAAAAATGAGAGAGGTTGGTGGTTCTATGATTTTTGTACTTACTCTTTAGAATCTCTATCCAAAGTCCTTTACTCTCTTTGTGTTTGTACTTCCAAACCCATTTTCCCAGCAAGGCAAGGTTCATTTGCTTAATGTTTAAAATACCCCAACCCCCATGAATCTTATTCCTACAGATAATATCCCAGCTTACTAGGTTGTAGGTTTTTTTGTATTATTGTCATTAGCTCCTCCCCAAAGGAAACTTCTTCTTATTTTGTCTAAGTTATGAATAACCCAATTTGGAGCTTTAAAAAGCGCTAGGTGATACAAGGGGACAGCTGAGAGTGTAGAGTTAATTAAGGTTAATCTTCCTCCCATAGAAAGCATCTTGCCTTTCCATGAGGGAAGCTTGGCTCTAACTTTATCTAGCATTAGTTCCCAATCATTTTTTGAGGGATTTTTCCAATGGAGAGGTAACCCTAGGTATTTGAGAGGTAGCTTACCTATTTTACAGCAGAGAAGATCAACAAAGACTTGAGCCTCAACTTCACTTATATTTAGAGGCACTAATTCAGATTTAGAAAAATTAATTTTTAAACCTGATGTCCCTTCAAAAGCTTTGAGGATCCAATGAATTTTTGATATCATTGTATGGTCAGCTTTTAGGAATAATAAAGTGTCATCTGCATACTGCAGATGAGTCAACTTTCTATTATTTTCTAAGGTTGGACCAAGACCTTGGAAGTGACCCAATTCTACTCCTTTGGAAATTAACTTAGAGAGTCCTTCAGCTGCAAGGATGAAGAGGTAGGGTGATAGGGGATCCCCTTGTCTAAGACCTCTCTTACATGAAAAATACTTCCCAAGTTTACCATTTATGTTGATTGTGGTTCTACCTCCCTCCAAGGTGGCTCTAATCCACTTTATCCAAGTTGAATTGAAACATCTTTGTCTGAGGGTATTGAGGAGATAATCCCAATCAACATAGTCAAAAGCCTTCTCAAAATCGAGTTTAAGAAGAATGCCTCTTTCTTTTGAGATATGAGTTGAGTGTAGTACTTCATGAGCGGCTACTACTCCATCAAGGATAAATCTATCACTTAGAAAGGCACTTTGAGTGGTATTAATTATCTTTTTGAGGACAGGAGCTAGTCTACTAGCAAGGACTTTAGTAAAAATTTTATAGCTACAGTTTATTAGGCTAATAGGTCTAAATTCTTTAACTCTAACAGCATTAGAAACTTTAGGAATGAGACTAATAACAACTCTATTTAAGTTGGAAATGTTGAGACTTCCAGCATGAAAGTCTTCAAACATCCTGATTAAGTCAAATTTGATGGTTTCCCAAAAATGTTGATAAAAGACCATAGGGAAACCATCAGGGCCAGGGGCTTTTTCAGCTCCCAAACTGAAAACCGCTTTCTTGATTTCAAATTCAGTAAAGGGTGCTGTTAAAATAACATTATCAGAACTATCAATAATATCAGGGCTACCCCATAAAGAATCATTAAGCTGATTCCAAGTTTGCTCTTTCTTGCCCATTAGGTTAGCATAAAACTCCATGACATGAGCATGGATTAAAATAGGGTCTTTATAGTCATTATCTTCTATAAAAGGTGGTTTATTCTATTATTTCTATTTCTAGCATTGGCTATAGAGTGAAAAAACTTGGTGTTTAAGTCACCTTTTTTGAGCCAGGAGACTCTGGATCTTTGTCTCCAGTAAGTTTCTTCCTCATTGTAAATGTCAGCTAGGTCTCTTTTTAATTGGAAGAGGTGATCAATCTCTTCCTCAATGAGATCTCTGTCATCTAGGGCATTATCTAAAGTTTTAATGTCCTCTAAGATTTTAGTTTTCTTATCCCTAGTAGTCTTATTTAAGTTGTAGCTCCAACCTCTCAGTTTCTTTCTCATAAAACAAATTTTCTTTGTCTAGGAGAGGCTCTTATTAAGACTGAGAGGTTGGCTTTGCCACCAAGAATTGACAATTGTGTCAATATCAGCCTGTTCCAACCAATAACTCTCAAATTTAAAGAGTTTACTATTAATTCTCCTATTCGAATAAGAGGTGCTAATCATCATGGGCACATGATCAGAAAACACTTTACTAATGCTATTAGAAAAAGTGTTAGGAAAAGAATTCATCCAATTAGGACATGCCAAAAATCTGTCCAAGCAAGCTTTTTGCTTACTTTTTGGACCTCTAAACCAAGTAAACTTCATATCCGTGCATTTGAGATCAGTTAAGCTATAGGCATCTATCCAATTATTAAATAAGGACATGTTCCTAACATCAAAATTAATACCTATCTTTTCATTCCTCCATCTTATAATGTTAAAATCCCCTCCAATTAACCAGGGGATAGTGATGGAAGAACCCAGGTCAGTTAACTCTTGCCAGAAGGCGATTTTCTGACTGGAAATCACAGGTCCATACACAGATGTGTAAACCCAAGTGATATTATCTAACTTATTCTCTAAAAAGACAGTAATACTAAACCTTCTAATGTCCCACCTAATTAAGTCAAAAAGATTTTCATTAAATCCAACTAGAATACCTCCAGAAGAACCTCTAGAAGGTAAAAAATTCCAAGAGAGATTACTAGCTAAAGCTCTCAGAAATCTATTGGTGAAGGATTCTTTTTTTGTTTCCTGAATACTAATAAGGTTAAAACTATCTTTTCTAATTAAATCGGTAAGATACCTCCTTTTCTCAGGAAGTCCCAAACCCCTAATGTTCCAATTGAAAATTTTTATGGACATTTTAAAGGATTTAACCTTGACAGAACCTCAAACGAGTTCTGTGATCTGATAGTATTTGAAATACCATCAAGAATGTCAAGCATTCTTTTTGACTCCATTGCTCTTAAAGATTTAATGGTGTCTATATTATCTACATTATCTACTCCTATAGAGATGCCCAGATCTTCTAACAGATCTACTAATTGAGCATCATTCAGAGAGTTAAAAGGTGAAAAGTTAGCTAAAATATGGGAAGATATACCTGTGCCTTGAGCTGGAGTGATAGAGGAGGTTGCCTTCTGTTTGTCCCTCTCCCTTCTAAGTTGGGACTTAAGTGCTAAGTTAGCAGCTCTTAGCTCCTCCAGCTCTCCTATCTCATCTGACTCAGATTCTCTACTAGCCATGACCTTCCCTAGTGACTTCTCTTTCTCTGCACTTTGCTCAGTGAGCTGTGGTCGATCTTTTATCTGTACTCCTTTGTTCTTGGGTTGGGTGTTATTCCAGGGCTTCTTTACCTTCTTTTTAAACTTATTTCTTTTGCCAATTCCAGCAGCTCGAGAATTGCCTTGGTTGAAACCCCCATTACCCCCCAGTCCATTACCAGGAAAACCAAAACCATGATTGTAATTCTTGGGGAAACAACCATTCATGCCTGTAAAGTAAGGAGCAGGCATTGGGAAAGGAGGAAACATACCAAGGTTACCATTTCCAGGGAACTGCAAGTTGCCAGGGTTGAAGTTGGCACCAGTGAACTGCATCCCTGCTGTACCCGAAGTGCCAGCACCCCCAGCTGTCCCTGAACCAGAATTGTCGGAGTTGAAGTGCATGCCCTGGGAATTGGCATGATGTCCCTGAGAGCTAGTGCCTCCTGGACCCGACATGGGCCCCAAAAGTGGGTTACTATTTTCAAAACCTGGTGGTGGACCTGATGAGAGAGGTTGGTCTTTCTGTCTTTGAAGCTTAGCTCGCGCATTAGCATAGCCTTGATGACTATACTCAAGCAGGGGTTGAGTACGGAGCAACTCTTCATCTTCTATCACATACTTGAGATTGACTAACTCCTTGTCACCTGAATCTCTTGTTAGCTCAAAAGCATGTTCAGAAGGAACTAGCTGTGTTTCCTTCATCTCTACCTCAACCCTAGCCCACCTCAGATCTCGGCGTTCTGCAGTATTTTTATCCATATCTACTATATCCCCAAACTTCACTAATTCCTGTATAGTTGGCCAACATAACCATCCATACGGAGCACCAGTAATTCTAATCCACTCCCTGCGCCTATCTGCTCTCGGATCCAAATCTTTTTCTTTCTCTTTCTTAATCACCTTCATCCAGTGTAAGCCCACTCTGATTCTGTCTTCCTTTTCGACCCTCTCTTTCCATTCAACAGTTCCTTCAATCTGAAATTTGTTAAAGGGTAAGGTCCTTACTGTCCATGGCACTCCGAAGGGGAAGAGATCGGAGCAACCTGCCATAACCTCCTCCACTTCGATTAAGGTCTCGCCTTGAACCACCACACTTCCTCTTAATTCTTTCTCTATCTCCTTGGTTTGCTCGTTCTCACGGAGCTGAGAGAGCTCTCTCTGCGCCATCTCAGTTCTAGGATTTCTTTTCTCAGATCTAGGGTTTCTTTTCTTTTGGGGAGAAGAGGAGACGAAGAGTTGTGAGCACTCGTGTGCTAAGTGCCCGATGAATTTACAGTGAAAGCAAACTTTACCACAGCGACATCCGTCTGCAATGTGTCCCTTGCTCCCGCACTTAAAGCAAAGCCCCTTCTTGATCTGTATTTGTCGGATTTCTCTCAGCCGTTGGATTCTAGAGAGAGGGGATGGCACTGGTTTGTTACCAAGGGAATGCGAAGTAACAACTTTAGCCACTGACTTGCTGGGCCCAGTTAGAACCTTCGCGAAGGAGCTTGAGAGTGCAGGCGTAGAAAAAGAAGTACCGGATTCTGCAGTTGATGTATGAACCACAGAGGAGTTGGTATTCGCCGCACTCAAAATCGGGGATCTAAGTTTAATCTGGAGCAGATCTAGAAGCGTATCCAACGGCAGGCAATTTGGTTCCTTAGAATCTTTTTCTGTATTGGCACTAGAGATAGAGGAGATGTAAGAGGAAGGAGAGGAGATGGGAGAGGGAGTACTCGTGGGGAGAGGAGGGAAGGATAGAATAGACAGGCCATCGAAGCCCGGAGCAAGAGTGAGTCTCCGACGATCTTGGTGATCGCAAAACTTGGAGCAGTTCTTGGAGCAGTTCTTGCAGTAGTATATTCTTGTTTATTATGTTGTTTTCAATTAAGTGAAAATGCATTAAAGTTGCATTCCAGGAAATGGTTGGGTTATATTGACAAAACATCGTAATGCCTATTTGTTAAGTAGTTGACTCTTTGCAAATGAATACTTCTAGAGGAATGCCATGTCACTTGCAATATAATGGCTCCAGAAGCATAATGGTGGTAAGTTAGACCTTGTGAAATTTGCTTAATTGACCAAACATTTAGAGGTTTTAGTGATTCCGCCAAAGAAGTTAGCGAGCTGCCAGGAATGAAATATGATAATTAATTCGGTAATTGATAGTCAAGCCTATTAGAAATTGCAATTTTAGATGGTCAGTACCAGTATATTAAAACAGGGATTGGTAACCAATGAAAGGTTGGTTCTTTACAACTTCTGTCTCCTATCCGTAATTGATATGAAATGAGTAATGTAAATATGGCAAAACAAAAATTAACTATATTCGAGTATTTAGTTGTTAAGCCGTCATAGCTAAATATAGAATGAGGATCTAATAAATTAAAAATCAAATTGAGTGGTAACTATCAAATAAGACACGGATGTGTGAGAGCCAAATTAAGGTCGTGAAATTTCGTCTTTACTCGATGTCAAGGCCAATTTGTACATCTTGGGTGCTGTTTACTTCCGACACAGTACCAGTCTTCGTCATCACCGTACCAGTCGGTGGTACTCTCACCAAATGGAATAGACGCGCCGAAAACTAAGCACACCATCGTCCTACTCTCACTCTCACGACGCTGACAATCTCTTCCTCGACTGCAGCGACGGCCTGAATCGCTAACGGATTTAAATCCGCTGTCAGTCGAACCCGATAACGAAGAAGATAAAGCCCGTTTTATTTGTTCAAAAACTCAGCGCTGAAACCTTTTGTGATTGTTTGTGACGGAATATTTGTAATACCCACGTACACTACTCCTGACGGCCAATCAGAGGTAGAGTGAAATAGATTAAGGGAACTGAGGCCCAATAACTGTCAAAGCCCACGAGAAAATAAAATAAGGGAGAAGCCCAACATCAGAAATTCTTCATGCCACCTTGATTCGCTAATGATGACGTGGACCAATCGAGAGATACCATGACGACAGAAGTTTAGAAAATTCGTTAAAATAATAAGAAGCGCACAAAAAACATGAACGACACATCTATAAAATGCTAAAAATCAAAGTAAACAAAGTTTACTGATGCTTTGATATAAAATTATATCAAAGTAGCGGCCTTTTGTATTTTTGAAGTATTTTCACTATAATAAATGAATTTTAGAAAATTGATAAGATTGTAGATCTGAAGCAAAAATACTTTTGAAATACAAATTCCAAATATAATATCTTCAAAATCAAATATTTTTAAATATGAATATAGTTTCACAAATTATAAACGTCAAAATAAATCAATTGTATCTTTTAAATGAAATTTATAAAATTAAAAGCTAAGTACTTTCGATATCCAAGTAACTTCAAGAAAGATATTTTCAAAATATCATAATACTTTCCAAATTAGTCTAAAAATCTAAAAAGAAGTTTCTAAAAAATCAAAAGTGCAAAAGGTTAAAGTGAATAAAAATCACCAACATCCTAAGAGAATCATCAAAACTAAAAGTCCAAAAACACGAAACCCAAAGTCAAGAACCAAAACCTCTCCGTTTGAGGAAAAGTCCCTCTTTAGGGTTGAGAACGACCTTATACGACTAAAAAAAATTGAATTCTTGCGGGCCCCCTCGTCCAAAGAATTCCATTTGTTCTCACAAGCGCCACCAAATGGCCCGAGAACCAACTCTCACAAGTGACACCAAATGTCCCGAGGGTTGTAAAATAACCAACTTTCACAAGTGGCGCCAAATGCCCCAAAGGTTGTAAAATTCCATTTGTTCTCACAAGCGCCGCCAAATGGCCCGAGAACCAACTCTCACAAGTGACACCAAATGTCCCGAGGAATGTAAAAGAACCAACTTTCACAAGTGGCGCCAAATGCCCCGAAGGTTGCAAAATTCCATTTGTTTTCACAAGCGCCGCCAAATGGCCCGAGAACCAACTCTCACAAGTGACACCAAATGTCCCGAGGGTTGTAAAAGAACCAACTCTCACAACTCTCACAAGTCGACTTCTCTCGGCGCGCTCTCCTTTCTCCTCTCCATTTCTCCCCCTTTGTAATTCCTGTCAGTAGTAGACTAGTAGATTTCAACACACAATTGCAATTTACGATTTCATCATCATTATCAGATAATTGACTGGTCTTTTATTTTCGTTAGTCTACAACTAATTCATTTATGCCCCTGGAATTTTAAAAAATACATATGTTCTTATGATTTCAGAATATTTACTACAATTTACTCAAATTTGTGAAGGTTTATTCCCATGGTAAGCAAGACAAATTGGTTTAGATGGAACCCAAAAACAATTGCCTCCATTGTGACACCTCTTGAACTTCAGAATGAATCTATGGAAGCTGAAATCCTAGTTACTGATTCAATATCAAGGCTTAGCAAATCCTAGAATACCCCAGTGCTGAACCACATCCTCCTCCTTGGAACATCAGAATCCCTTCTCTAACCACCATGGTTGTAGCTCCTGCATGATCCGCATCCGAAAGCTGCATGGGCAAAATAGGACCAAATCTACCAGTGATTTCATCAGAGACTCGGCTGGATGCTTTTGAGTTGTTATCCATGCTTTCCTTCTAAGATATTTTACAGTTACCGATTCAATTTTGAAAGAATTTCATAAAATAGTTGTGATGCTTAGGAAGAGGAGAAGTACTGTGCTATTGAAATCTAGTTAGTTTATTGTATTTGTGTTTTTTTAGTTGTTATGATATATTGTACATTTTTTTTGTAATTTATATCTAATGATATATTTGTGTGTAATTTATATCTAATTATGATATAGTGTAGCTGCTGTAAGATTTTTTTTTTTATCTACTATTTTTGTGTGTTATATCTTCATGTTTATACTTATTTCCTTATATACAAGTACAAATCTAATTGTAATTTAGATGGGATTACATGTAGATATACATGAAAATTTGTTGTCCTCATTTTTCCCATCGGTATCTTGACGGGAATACATATTTCTCCCATCGATATCTCTTTATGTACCATGTTAGTTGTATGAGGTGTACTGTTGTAATTTTCTTTGATTCCCTGGAACATCAGTGTTTGTGGTGGATATTTGGTTGTTTTGTAATAATCTAGCATCTATGTTGCATTGGAACTTTGTTTATAACAGACTAGATAGAATAGGTAAAGATAGGTACCGTGCAATGGTACCATAAGTGGCAGGTACCAATGAGTCAAATAAAAGTATCTCTTGCAAGTAAAAGTAACAGCACTTCTGACTTGTTTGGTACCTAAAAAATTTTCTTCTCTCTTTAATATGTTTGCAACGTTTCTAATAAAGTTTGGTAATTTATCTCTTGAAGGATCAGAATATGTGAATATTCTGTCTGATCTTGTGAACTTGGCAATTTTGCTATTAAGCGTTCATTTGTTCATTATTCTATTTATGGCTAATTTAGATAGGTTCAATTTGTTATACGAAGGGACTTGGTACATATTGCACTTTACATGTTAATTCTTGTAACCGTATATGTTCAATATTATGTGTTCATTTGAAGAAAAGAATAAGACGCTCTTCATAAAACATAAAACCCTATTGTAATTCTTGTGATTTTTACCTCACCACATTGTGATGCCTGATTCCTGTGCACACCTCATTACAAAGGGCACACATATGTAATTGTGTACTTGTACCTCTTGCATAAAACATAAGACATGAGAAGCTATTCAATAAGCTGTACCTGTGTACCTATACCTCTTGGATAAAGCATAAGAGGCTATTCAAGAAGCAAAGGGCTCACACATAATAGATATCATTTGTTTAGTACCTATTCCTGTACAATCATCCTTTTTTTACAAAATTACATGTATGCTTTGCTATTATCATAATCTTCCAAAACTATAAATCAATAATAAATATAAAGAATAAATAAGAGATTGGAGGAGGAGATGATGCTGAAGAAAAAGTGGTACATTATGCTTACTGGTAAAAATTGAAGAAACTGATGGAACCACGGAGGACTTGAGGATGAAGAATAGACTAAATGACTAAGTCTGATTTTGGATAAAGGAATGATCTCTTGTAAAAGCTATCTTTTTAGGATGATAGTCTATTAGTTCTTAGAAGATCTACATGTGTTGTTGTATTAGTCTATTAGTTTTTTTGGTCTTTTAATAAAAACTGATATTTGATTTACCCTTTTGGTGTTACCAGTGAATCAATTAATGGATATCAAATATCATGATATATATTTGTTCTTTTGGCGTCAACATATTTCATGGTATGATATCATATGGAATTGTGTGAGAAATCATTAGACAAAAAAGTGGTACATTATTCTTATTGCTTTCAAGAGATTTAATTATTATACATGTTGTTTCCTTGATTTATACATGTTTATGATAAAAGTGGTGCGTTTGAGATCCACAACGCAATGTTACATTTTAGTTGAAATTTGATGCACTTTTTCGCACCCTTGAAGTAATTATTTTTGCAACTATTAGTTGATTAAAATCTAAATAAGGTAAACCAATCATTATGAGTTTGTCCATCATGAATTGCAATCGTCATTATCAGATCAAATGATTTTTTGTATAAGGTATGACAAAAAACCAAATTCAGGTGTACATTCCATCAGCTAACTATATCATCAAGTGGAGCACAAAATTGACTCATTATACTTGTTGCCTCAACACTAGAACGTAATAATTGAGGTAAATAAAAGGGGAAAAAATAAAATAGAAAGTAAAACTAAATTGCTGGCATCTTCTCAAATCTCAAATCACCGAGGAAGCAGGTTCTCATATCATTTTCCCTAATTGCTTTCACCAGAGCTAAAGCTGTCTTATGGCTTCGTACTGTCAAATTATCCCTATTGCTTTCACCACAGCTAAAGCGGTCTTATGGCTTCATACTGTTAAATTAAAAGACACTTGAAACAAGTTTAACAGCTTAACAAAAATTTCCACTGTTTTCGCCTGAAATGGACCAATTAAAGCCTTGATATACAAATTTGAAAAAAAAAAAACAGTATAGGCCTTTTGAGAGAGATAAGTTTATTTTGCAATAGATCATCATGTGGACTGCAATAAATGATTGTAGTAAAATTATCTCATACTTGTTTAATCATTGTTAATCGCACACGCACCAAAAGGATTATCGGAGAATGAGTTTGTTTAAGGCTTGAACCAAAATTGAACAATTGAATTTCTACACATGTAATTGAAACTTCTCTGTCAGTTAAACCCGATTATCTGGTATACCACCTGCTACTAATAGCACCCGAAACAAAGTTACTAATGTCTAGTATACATTTCTGTACATGATAGAGAATTGCGCATCAAGAGAAACCATTATGTGCAATCATGAGTTCCCAAATACCTTTCAGTACCAGATTACCTTATCCCTCTTACTGCCTACTAGTTCTCCTACCTATTCAGACCAACGAACCATAAACCGACCTCAAAACCATGCTCTCCACCTTCCCACGACGCTGTAGAGCCCAGTATTGTTGATTGCGGTGGCCGGGACCTTTAACGGCGGGTTCACGTCGGACACAAAAAGGTTTTTTTTTGTTTTTTTTCAATTTCAGGGACTCGGGCAGGGAGGGCAGGAATGAAGAGGCGATATTTTCTTCCATCTCTCGCGCGCCCTTGGATTTAGATCGGGCGGATGGAGTCTTTTTGACTGCTCGGACTGTCGAGGATGCGGAATCCTCTCTCCGAGAGGGAATCGTATTCTCTACCGACCTCTAAAAGATTGTTAGAGTGCTCACCTTCACTGTAGAGCGTTCGATTTAAATCCAACGACGCGCGTAAGAGAGGCTGTCTCTCGACCCTGCCCTCGTTTGCCCGAGTTCTTTTCGATGTATTAAAAAAAATATATAAATAACATCTGTTCGATTTTATCTCTAATTCCCACCAAAACCTTCGTCTCGATAAAAAATTGAACTCTCGCAGAGAGAGGAGAGACGAACGATGCAAAATTTGCAGATAAATTCGCACTCTCCTTTCCATGAGATTGGGAATGCTTTTTCAGAACTTACGGATCAAATTGATCAGGTAATTCCTACCCCATTAGCACCAACGATGCACTGGAATAAGAGTAAATATTTTAGACAGCCAATTAGTAAAGAAATAAAAATTAATTTGCATTTCGTTACTTGAGATTTGAGTCTTCCTTCTAATTGATATGGCAAAGGAGTAGGTTTGAGGATCAAATAAAACATCACAATGCCAAAAGGGTGCTCTCGCATCAGAACCAAAATCAAGTGAGGAAAAAACAAAAGCCAAGAATAACGATGATGATGATGACTATGAAGTAACTCTAGATGAGAATAGTAATAGGTACCAGTGAGTTTAGGTAGTAATAGGTACTGAAATGCTCAGGTAGTAAATTTGGTACCAGTGAGTTTACAAATGGTCAATAGAATCCTCACTGGAATGCGTAGCTTTTGATTAACTTTTGCACGTGTCACTGGAATATTTTTCACCTTTTACACATGTCACATGTTGCTGGAATTTTATAATTCAAATTTGTATATATATAATTAATATTTCAGTGAGCTTATGCATGTTTGGTGCAGCATTTAACAGTACTGAGGCATTGCGTTTATGCTCAAAGTGGAGGTGTCAGCGCAAATTAAAAGTCTAAAGTCTAAAGTCTAAGCCTTTTGTCCCAAACAAGTTGGGGTAGGCTAGAAATGACACCCCGATCCTGGTCATTTCTTGTATATATGGCTGAGTTTTTACGCTGGCTCGCTAAGCCTATCGCAAGCATGCGGGCTTGAACCCTGGACCTCTTAGAAGAGAGCCAAGTGCTCTTACCACCTGAGCTACTAGACCACATGCTAGGTGTCAGCGCAAATTCAGATGTTATTTTCAAAGTGGAGGTGCCAGCTCAAAATGGAGCATTGCGTTTATAAAAGTTGTGTTTATAATTTGTAGACAATGCTTCATGTTGACTCATCTAAACTAAACTTAATTTATTTCATTTTCTTTGAGAATATAGCTTGTCATATGAGTTTTGTGCTGAATAAACAAAGCTATACTTGATGTTTGTGTTTATAACCATTCATGGTGTAAGATACAGTTAAAAAAAAAATTCACATTGACTGCGATACTATAGGATATGCTATGAGACAATCTTAAGTGTCCCTGTACCGGTCTTGTACCATTTGTAGCTCGTCCCATTTTATAATGTATAATCAAAATTGGATGTTTCTCAATTGCAGTCATCAACACTAAATTGTTTATTCAAATCATTGCAGCAAGAGGAGTCTTTAGTTAAAAACATAGACTATCATATAAGCTAATTAAGCAAGATAGGTACAAGATAACAACTAATCTAAGCATCCACAGCAAATACAAAGCACATATCTAAATTCATACATTACACCTTACAAATTACAATAATCAAAAGAAAAAGAAAAAAATAATACAAGATATTGAAATTTTTGACTCCTAAGTTCTTCCAAATGCTTCTTGAACCTCTCTTCAATTTTCTTAAACTTCTCATCCAATTGTTTATTCAAATCGTCCGCTTGCCTTTCTAATTGCTTCTTTAATGATTCGACTTTAATTTTAGGGTTTATAGGACTAAAGCTCACTTCATCGCACCATGCAATAAACTCACCGCATCGTCGACAATAAGGAAATGCTCCATTTGATAGCCATAGATTGTTGCTTTGAGAGCTCATTGCTATCTAAAAAAATAGCATGAAACATTTACAACAGATGCATGAATTCCGATTACAAGAAAAAATTTAGTGCAACAGTTATGATAATTACTTTTACAAGTTGGTTCCTGACATCAGAAATATTCATAGATTTGCATTTATCATTTGTATGCTTGCTAATCTAACCATTTGGTATGCTTTCTAATCTAATCATTTTTTTTTGCGGTTGAATATATATTACTAAACCGTGTTATCCACTGAGTGAAAATCATTTTTGTCACTGGAAAATGGATCACATAGGACATAGCATTGTTTTAGTGTGAAAGAGGTTCAGTGCTGTAGGTTTAGGATTTAGTTGTGGGAAGCAAGGGTTTTCTACTGTATGTGGTACTGGTATCAGTTAGGTTATCAGTTGGGTTACCAATACTGTTAGAGTATTGGTTTTATGTCCCTTTTTTAAGAATTGGGATGTATTAATTTTGCTACTAGTGTCAGTTTGGATACTGGTATGTGATGTAATTTTTTCTATTTTATTTTAATGAAAATTGCTGGTTAACACCAGCCCTCAAAAAAAAAAAGAATATAGATCTAAGTCTAGTTAACTGGTAATGTAAATTTAAGGGTTTTATTTCCTTCCTGTTCTATTCATCATTTATGCTCAGCATGTGACCAAATTTGGTATATATTAGAAATTCTTGTGAGATACTGTGACTTGTTGACTTGTAGATTATCATGATTACATTAGCAAGCATACAAATGTTTCAAGGAATATTTCTTGTGAGATACTGTACTTTTCACACTTAACATCTGTACCAGTAAAGAAATCATGAATGGAATGGAATCTGTACCAACCCGATTTGACAGTGAAGTAATAGCAACAAATTTCACAAGCTTTGACAAATTTCTACTTAGAAGAACTCGATTTTACAAATTGGTGCCACATTTGTACCAACCCGATTTCACAAATTTGGACAAATTTCACAAGATCAACAAACACAACTAAGTACCTGACAATGAAGTAATAGCAGTAAATTTTGACAAGAAGAACTCGATTTTAGAGGGAAAGTCGTCGGAGACGAGAGCGGGCAGTCGGAGACAAGGGAGGAGACGAGCAGAGAACTCGATTTTTCTCACAATCGATCTCGCTTTCTTTCTCTCTCTCTCTCTCGATGGATTTGTCTTTCTTTCTTTCTTTCGACAGTATAGGCGGAGGAGAAGAAAAATTACAAAAATTGTTTTATTTTTTTTATAAACAGCAATCGAAGTGAGAAGAGGGCAGTCGGGGGGAGTCGGATCCTCTGGACTGCTAAAAAAAACGACCAGGTGGACTGCTCTGGATCTGATCGGACGGTCCGATCTAAACATATCAAATTTTCCTTCGAAAATAAAAAAAAGAAATACGTAGTTTATACGGTGGTCGAATACTATAGGTGTACGCATCCTCAGAATCCCTTTCTTCTCCAAGACTCCAACCGAAAGGAGAAAAAATCGCGGAGATGGCGATTGACAGCGATGCCCTTCATTGGCGCGCGATAGCTTCCAATTTCGCACCGATCTGTCTACACGCTCTCACGCTCGCCAGTTAACTCCTGTACCGCTGCACGCTCTCACTATCTCCATCTCTCAAGCACGATCCTCATTCTTTTGAGGTAATATTGGAGCAAGCTCTCTAAAATTATCGATATCCATATATTTTTTTTCTCTTCCTTTGCTGCTCCTTTTGATATTCATTGCTATTTATCCCTCTACCTTGATTTGCTTGATTTAGGTCACGCTAGCCTGAAAGGGCTTCATTCTGCGATCCATCTAGTAGCCATCTGTATAGGTAATCATTCTCCATAACTGACTAAATTAAACTGGTAAATTTAGGTTTCGATTTCACAGTTAATATCAGATGAAAATTATATGACATATTGAAAAACGCTGCAAAAAACATATGAATAAATAAATTATTTCAATGTTCTCAAAATTAATAATTTTATTAACGGTGATGCTAATACTTAGGGTGTAGGGGTACATTTGGAATGTTTAAATAAAATGGAAGTTTAATCTATGAATATATTGATAGGATTCTTGTGTTACAGTATCATATTAAACTAGCATCAGTGTTCATTAGCTATTTGATTTCAGTGATAAGTATAGATAAAAAGATTGTTAGTCGAAGTCTAAAACAATCAAGTCAAATTGGTGTCTTTATCCATGTCTTTAAGGGCACGACACTCTTTAACTCTGAGTAATGGTTCACACAACTATAATTAGATTTAGAAACATCTCTCTCATTCATTGGTGTTTATATGTCAGGTCACTTCTAATACTTTTTTATATACTGGCATTGTTCTTAATTGAAGAGCCCTCAAGTTGGTTTCTCATAGATATTTTACCAACATATTTACACATTTAAATTGCTAATGTTTGTTTTTAAACAAATGTTTTTGTATATTAATTTTTTGTTAATTGATAGGTGCTGAAAGAAAACGTGAATGATAAGGCTGGGATTACACTAATTTTCTATCAATTGGTAGGTTCTGAAAGAGGCTAGTATGGACAAGGCTGGAGATGAATCAATGTGCACACAATTTCAACTTTCCTATGCTGCTTCGAGTTACTTTTCTTTTATAGCTTATATGGTTTTGACCGATATAATATTTTGACTGTTGTTTTATACTTTTAAATTTAAATTTTAAATCTCCTTGGAGGTGGTGCTTCTTAGTATTGATTAAATATTTACATTTGATGCACTTGTGCAGTTGTGCTGACTTAGTTATTATGGTCAATTTTCTACTTGTTTACTGGTACAAGCTTGTGTACCAGATGCTTGGTTAATTTTACATCAGAAATTAGCTTTCTTTATGTTTCGTTGTAAATTGGAATATCCACATGGACACATCTCAAGCAATTGTAATATGCACCAGTACAGTAACAGTAGTACCACTGGTACCTGAAGTTGTTCGGATCCAGAGAGAAAAAATGACAAAATAACGCCATTTATGCAATTTTGCCCTTGATTTTTACAAAATAACACCATTAACTTCTTTGAATACTATACTACTATAACTTCTTACAAAATGTTGCCAAAATGATCTAAAATAACTTGTCTGCTCTTGCCTTCAAATTACACAACTTTGTATTTATGGGTTGTTCTATCCAATTTTACTACCAAGCGAGCTTGATAATCGGTACGCGTCTCCGCTCAACCCTTCTTTGTCAACTGATCTCGCTTATCTATTGCCCGTTTACCTTCACAGTTGCAAAAAAAAAAAAAAATACTTGGAAGTAATTACATGATTTGCTCTTATCCTTCATGAAAATAACAGAAATTTACTTCTCAATCTAAACAGAAATGGTACCGATCATAAATTTTATGAATACAACAATTGCTGTATTTTTTTAATGCCAATACAGTACATAACTGCACCAGTATGGTACATAACTGTATTTTCTAATGTAGAAATAGGAAAATATGATGGTACGATAAAAAAAATTGATAAGGATTTAAAGATCTCAAACATTGACGAGTTATATAATTAAATTACTTTACTGCTACTAACTATTGCACTATCGTGGCTATCCTTCTTAAAAAAATGTGGATGGTACCACTTCTTTCATTAAATGAAACAAAACTCAAACAACTCTCTAAATCCATATACTACGTGGTCAGTATCCCCCCAAATCAGTATACTAGTATCAACCCTATATTGGCAATGCAATGCCGCTTAAATTGGACCAATTTCATTTAAATAAACAAATTTTCCTCGCTTCAATCCAAGATCATGGATTTATGACGGAGAGTAAACCACATATAGTAGAACTATAGGGATTTAAGATGGAGAGTAAACCACGTGGATTTACTATCAGGAATTCTCCAATTTTTTTCAAAACTCCAAACCATTTACCTGCTCGAGCTGGACAGGCAAGATAAACCAGAGATACCACTTGCACACCAAAAAAGACGGGCAACGAAGAGAGAAGACGATACCACTCTCCGCGATTTTTTCTCCTTTCGGTTGGAGAAGAAAGGGATTCTGAGGATGCGTATACCTATAGTATTCGACCACCGTATAAACTACGTATTTATTTTTTTTATTTTGAAAGGAAAAATTGATATGTTTAGATCCGACCGTCCATTTAGATCGGACGGTTCAGATCCAGAGCAGTCCACCTGGTCGTTTTTTTTAGCAGTCCAGAGGATCTGACTCCCAGTCGGGGCAGGGGGTCGAGACTGATATTATTCCCATATCTACTCGCGCCGTTAGATTTTAATCCAACGCTCAACAGAGCAGGTGGGCGCTCTACCAACTTTTTAAAAGTTGGTAGAGGATACCATTCCCTCAGAGAGAGGGTCGGGTCGAACCAAGTAGGGCTTTATCTTGCCTGCTTTATTTTGGATTCGCATCCTCAGCGGCCGAGGATTTGGCTGTTCCAAACAGCCAATCCTTTATTTTTTAAATATTTTAAAATTTTAAAATTCAAATATTTAATCCAAACCGTTGATCTTGTTCAATTTTACGGACGATGCGTTTTCATATAAGTTTTATAAAATTTGGAGTTGATTTGATACTTGATTAAGTGACCAAATTATGAACGTATTAGAATTAATCAGTGATAGTTAACCAGATTCGTTCATTTGTTAACCAATTGATCTAGTATCAAATCAACTCTAAATTTTATAAAACTTATACGAAAACACATCGCCCGTAAAATTGAACAAGATCAACGGTTTGGATTCAAAATTTAAATTTTAAAATTTTGAAATATTTAAAAAATAAAGAATTGGCTGTTTGGAACAACCAAATTCTGGCTGCTGAGGATGCGAATCCGCTTTATCTTTCAGGCTTGACCCTCAAAAAAAAAAAAAAAATAAACCCTCCTTTTCTTTTTTCTCCTCCAGACCACTCTTCGGTCTTGCTTAAGCGGAGCAATCAAGCCCTCCCTCCTCTCTTCTGAGTTCTAACCGCGTGTTCCTCCAGGCAGTCAGACTCGATTTGATTGAGCCATGTCTTCTTTCCTCTTCCTTGCCAAGAGATTACTGATCTCCTCCTCCTCCTCTTTCCCCTTCCACTACCACCAACATCAGCTGGCGCATCTGAGCCCTCTCCTCCTCCGCCACTTTCTTTCCACTCAACCCCACCAACCCAAGGATCTTCCCTTTATTGCTCAGTATCTCATCTCCTCCTTTGCTTTCTCCCCTGATCGAGCGCTCAAATACTCGGCTCATTCAAACCTCGCCACGATCAAATCCTCCGAGCAGCCTGAATCTGTCGTGACGTTCCTAAATGATACCGGCCTTTCACATGACCAGATCCAGGCTGTTGTTTCTTTCTACCCATTTCTTCTGGGTTCCAACGTGGAGAAAACCCTGAAGCCAAAGGTGCGTCAATTGATGGATGGGGGTTTCTCTGGAGAATTGCTAGTCCAGTTGACCCAAATGCCCTTTTAAGGAAAGACACTCTCCCATGCCTCTTGTTTTGGAGAAATTTTGTTGGGAATGATGACGAGGTTTTGTTAAAGATCCTCCAGAAGAATATTTTGATATTCATGTGTGACGTTGATAACCATATTCGTCTAGTTATAAATTTGTTGAAAGAATATGGATTATCAAGTCAAGATATAATGTCATTGATAATGGCAAGTAGAAGCCGCTGTTTTGGCCGAAACCTGGATTCTTTAAGGCAGACACTTGAGCTAATTGAGGAGCTGGGGATTTTGAGAGGGTCCAGAATGTTTCTGTGTGCTTTAAAAGGGTTTAGCGGTTACCGTAAAGATAAAATAAAAAGGAAAGTGGAGTTCTTCATGGTAACATATGGCTGGTCAGAGGAAGAGGTGCATGCTGCTTTCAGGAAGTACCCTAGGATCCTCACTTATTCTGAGGATAAAGTGAAGTCCAATATGGACTTTCTTATTACAAAAGCTGGGTTTGAGTCAAGGGACGTAGTGTTGCAACCTGCGCTGGTTAGCTATAGTCTAGAAGGAGTACTGATTCCAAGGTATACTGTTATAAATGCATTGGAAGCCAAGGGATTAAAGAAAAAATGCAGTCTTTTCACAGCATGTGTTATGTCTGAGAGACTCTTCCATGAGAAATATGTAGTGCGATATGAGAAGGATGTGCCTAGACTTGGTGAAGTTTATGCTGCTGCTAAAGGTGGAAAGGTGGCGGTTTGATTGTCACCTTTGTTTGGGGAAGAAAACCGTGTATCAGTTTGCACTTTACAGATGCAAATTTGGTCTAGCAATAACACTGGATTGGAAGGTAGCTGAATATTCTGTTGCTGTCAAGTACATTAACTGGTGGAGCTGATACTCAGCTTCAATTATTTTGTTAGTTTTGTTATTGTTATATTATTTTTGTAGTATTCAGAATATAATAGGTTTTAGGTTAACTTTTTTTTTTATTGGATAAAAGAAACAGACACAGGTTCTTGTGTCACTTCCTGAATCTGAACTTCAACTTTTGTACTCCAAAATGCGGTTAAAAACGACTAGTGCATATGCTGAATCAGATCAAATTGGTTTATTTTTTGAAGAAAGAAAATTACTTTTCCAATTATGCCCCCCAGAATTGGAGGAGCTTGTCAGTTTTAGGTGTTGACTGCTGACCGGTATGAATGAACTGTCCGTGTACGGTATTGATGAGGTTCATTTCTTATGCTGTTGTGCATTGATGAGACGATGTAGGATTGAGGAAGTTGCAAAAAAAAAAAAAAAATTGATGACAAGTGTTTGAGGATGGTTAATGAAATTTACATATGAACTGTTTGAGCTGCAGTTGGATAGTAATTTATGTCATTTGTCAGTTCTATTTAGAATAAATAGTTGTAAACTGAGAATCATGAATTTAAAACATTGGACCAGCTTTTAGGATGTTAGTCAAAATTTGAAAACCAGTTACAGTTGAATATGTATTAATAAGTCAGATTTTAGTTTTTAGATAATATCAATACAATATTCAGAATTTCAATTTTACTTTGGATTTATGTTCCTATAGTTCAGTGATCATTGCTTTGAAGCACAATGTTGCTGTCAAATAAAGACACAAGCAATATTTGTACGGTGTACCCATCATCAAGTGAGCCTCAGCCCACAAAAGAAACTTGAGAAGTGTAGGAAAAGTGATGGGAGCAGTCTCTGAAAATAAGACTGAACCTGGTGGTCCAACTGAAAAGATAAATAAATAAATATATAAATGCATTGAACTGAACTACTGTCCAGTTATTTTTTAGTATGATAAGCAATTTACCATTCGATTCTTAAAAATTATGTTAATCAGGTAGGACGGTTTAATTTATCTATAAAACTGAACCTTGTGGGTATAAAATGCCTGATTAATGATTCTGCGCGCAAGCCACTTGATATCTTATATTTATATGTGCATTTTGGTCGGACTTTACACTTAAATGGTAGCTCAAACCCCTACATTCATTGTGCTTTGTGCTATATTTGTCTAGAATTGGATACTGTTGTGGTTTTTATATTGAATTGCAGGAATTCGGTGGATCACGCATAATTATTCAATGAAATGGTGGATTTAGGAGAAGAAAAAGGCTAAATAGAAGCAATAGAATTGTAGAGCTCATCCTAAGCTTTCCAACGGTTTTTGAATCACCTCAATCGGAGTCCGGATGAAGAAATTATGATTGAAACACTATCGCTGCTCAATGCTGGAGTCTCGGTTCGACCCGAACAGATTCAGTTCGACCCGAACTGAGAGCTGAATTAGTCGTTTTGGCAAGTTTTCAATGAAGGAAAGTGATATTTTGGCAAGATTTGGCGACCTGGATGCCCTAACCTCTCTTCCAAGCAACCTAGGACCTTCTATAAAGTGTCTCATACTGCCTTGGATGAGGAGGAGGCCACCAACCACGAAATTCTTCTTCCCACGACGTTTTGGCACCTTTTCACCACCGTTCTCATGCCGAAAGGCGTGAGATTCCACCTCCCACAGCATAGCACAACCATGGCAGCGACTTTGGAGCGATTCTAGATGCGACGGCAGTAGTTTCAACCCAACCACGGCTCTAGACGTTCGGTATCTCGAGTTAGAGGCGATATTTGGTTTATTTCTTCCATTCTCTTGATATTTGATCAATTAGAGTTTGTATCTTCTTTATTTGCATTTGTTGTTGTTTTGTTAGCATGATAGTTTAGATTTATTGAGTCTTAGGATAAGGATGTAGGTTAGGATTAGTTTGATGTTATGATGTGTTTGGCTTGATACTTTGACTTGTGATCTATCTATTGAGTATTATTTTCATGCTTGTTTGATTGTATTGTTTGGACTAGTTTACTTCTAAATGAATGGCCACATTTAGTTAAGTTACAAAATTAGGATTAATCAATTGGAATTAAATAAAGTGCATGGGATAAGTTGAAGATTCGAAAGAGGAGGCTAGCTTGCACTGAAAGGTGTAGCTTCTAAGTTGGCTGAAAGGCAACTTAGATATCCCTAAGAAAACCAATAATTTAGACATAGGTTAATTAAAATACCGACACGAAAGTTTAGGTTTAATTGATCTATGTGGGTAAAGTAGTGTCCTGTGCTAACTTCTAGTCCAAAAGACGACAGTTGAGGAATAGGAACCTTAGCCACAGCCAGTCTAAGCCCTTCACAACATCGAAGCCAAGTTTAACCCGTCATAACTCAGTTCCATACTCTCTGTTCGGACCGAACTAGTCTGGTTCGGACCGAACTGAAGGTAGGAATTCTGGTAACCCGACATTTAACACGAAAGCGAGCGATCCGGCGATCCAGAATCTAAACCTAAGTGAAACCTGACCCCTAGGACATTCATTTGCATATTAAAATACCAAAAACTTCTCTTTAAGCATTTAGATTATTAGATAATTAAAATACCCAAAAATATTTTATTTACTTGCACCTTTAGATTTAATCAACCAAAATCCATAAAAATTATCTTGTCTAGCTTTCGTGAGGAAGGAAAGTCCGGTACTCATTAATCCGTCCCTTGGGTTCGACCCTAAAGCTTAACTAAAACGACTAGTGAGGTTAGCTCTAGGTTTATAAATTTATTTGATTCCTAGGTTCTAAGCTTTCATCAAATTGGCGCCGTTGCCGGGGACGGTGTTGATATTAGAATTTACTTTAGTAACGAGAGACTAGATATTGTATCTTTTATTTATTATTGTTAAAAAAAAAAGAAAAAAAAAGTTTCATTTGTATCATCATGTTTTATTCTTTTCAGGACCATGAACATGAAAAAGAGGACAATTGGAGGCGACGCTTGTATCACCAACTCGATATTGTCAACAACACCATAAGAAAAGCATGCGGAGGAGGATGGAGCGAGCACCAAGACCCATATGCCCACTACATGGACCATGCACCACGCACCATGGAGAAATCAATCTCTTCTATGGATCGTATCAAGCATCAACTTAATGTGGTGAACAACACCATAAGGAAAGCATGTGGGGAAGGACATTTTGATGCAAAACCCGTACATGATGCATACAACTATGGTTTGACAAATAACTCTTGTTTTTCTTGGTATAATTCATGTTCAATGTCTCAAGATGAATCTAGATTGAATTTCATGGATAAAACTTCTAATTCTCAATTACTATCGCAAATGTCAAACGATGAACTAATGTATAAAGATTTCATTGAAAACCAAAGAAAACTAAATGAGGAACTTCTTGAAAAATTGAATTCTCTATCATCTAATTTCAAAGCTATTGCCACACAACATAAAAAGATATTTGAGACCAAAATTGTTCAAGAACTTTGTTCCTCATATAGATCACAAGATGAACAAAATGATATAATGACATTGCAAAGTAATGAGGAATTAGAAAGTTTTAGTTCTTTGAAAGAAATTGCGATTTGTTATGAGACCGACAGTGATGATGACACACAATTTGAAATAAATGAACAACAAGAGAAAATTGAAGAATCAAAGGTTGTAGCACCTCCACCCAATATTCTCCCAATTTTCATTCCACTTAGATTAACTTATATTGACAAATCCAATGAGTTGGAATTGAAAGATCCTCCAATTAGTCCTATCATTGATGAAACTGAGAAGAAGGAAGATGGTGGTAGACCTCTCCAAGTCGAGGCATCCGACATGACAAATGAAAAGATCACCAAAGTCGACTTGAGCTCTCAACTTGAAAAATGCTTGAAGAATCATGATGTGATGGAAGGCAACAAATCAAAAATCAAGTATCGCATCGCAATCGAGCGGAGGAAGATTACATCCAAACAAGAAAGCACCAAGCATGTTTCAAGAATCTTTCTCAAGTACTTTTGGGTGAATTATGATGCGTTAAATGGGCGTAAAGTGAAGATAAGATGAACATGAGAGGTGGTCAAGCTCGTGACCTAAAACAAGCGCTTTTTGGGAGGCAACCCAAGTTCAAATATATATATATATTTTTTTAATATTTATCTATTTACATTTTCATTAAAAAAAATCTCATGGTTGGTTTGAATTTTATTGTTGGTCATACAGGTTTTGTTTGTTTGTGGATTTCCTACTTGGAACTCGCGCTAGAGCACCACGGGTCGAGCAACAAAGAAGCACACGACCCACGTACGACCTCATGCGAGTTGCATGACATAAGACAACCTGCCCCTCTACTGCCACGTTGCTACCACGCTGCATTACTCAATTGGTTTGTTTCTCATTTCCCTCCTATTTACTTTTCTATGAGATGTTAAGCATTGGGACAATGCTTGGATAAGCTTGGGGGAGGAATAGGAGTGATAAAAATAGAAATTTAGATGAAATAGGGAAGCAAAAGGCAAAATTTTTGATTTTTCACAGTCTCAGTTCGGTCCGAACTAGTCTAGTTCGGTCCGAACTGAGGGTCAAATGGAACAAAAATGTTGGATTTTGTTGGAAAATTACTTGCATGTGCCTACCGTTTTTCGTTTTGGATTTCTATTGACAAATTTCTTGAAAAATCACACTGTTTTGTGACGTTTTAAAGTTGTTCAACTATTTTCTCAAGAACTCTTGTTTGTTTAGATATCTCTTGTTGATTTTTGCACCAATGGGACGAAGTGAAAATATTTTGAAAGAATAGAACTCGAAATTGGTTGCTTAAAAATTGTCAAAACATTTTAAGTCAATTCTCATAAGTTTTTACTGAGTGAACGGATTTATATCTTGCAAACTTTTGTTTAAAAAGAATTTTTATCAACTTTGGAAATTATAAGATGAATCTTTTCTTGTTGAAATTGCTTTTAAATGCTTGAATCACCAACGAGAAAACTTAATGGGACAATTAATTCAAATAGTTGTGAAAACGAGGATGCACCGAGACCTTTTTCCACCAACTCAACCATAAATTGGAGGGTATTGGGTTAATCATGGATTGTTAGGAATTACACCTCAAAGAAACCGAGAAATAATTGGACAATTCATGGTTGATTCTACCGGACCCGGTGTGAAAGCATTGGTAAAGGAGTTGTTGAGTATTATGGCCCAAATGTACCGTGGCCATAGTCGAGCAACACCCGTCCAACCTCCCTAGCATGTCATGTGCTAGTAGCAAATTCAAGGTCAATGACACCGCATTATATCCTCTAGGGTGCAAAGCCCCACGACTCGACTTGCACAAAATAAATTGGTGAAAATGAAAAGAAAAATTGTTTTGAGGTTGATTCATTATAAAATTTTCTACTTTGATAAATTTTCTTTACAAATTTTTGTGAGATGCGGAAAAGAACGGGTGAATGAAATTGAGATTGCATTTGAATTGATAAAGTGAAGCTAGAGTTCTTGAATTAATTTTTTTTTTTTCATTAGGACCAAGAGAGGCATTCATTGATTTGTAGAATACTAAACCCATGTTCTTGGAATTTATGTTGAACTAGCTTGTTTGCTATCGTGTGACTGATTGAGTAGGCATAAGCAATTGGTTTCATGAAATATCTTGAATGGTTTGGATACTCGATTCTTAATTGTAAGTAAAGTCCATCTTTCTAAGTATAGAGTGTTGCTTGAGGACAAGCAAGGTTTAAGCTTGGGGGGATTTGATATCTTATATTTATATGTGCATTTTGGTCGGACTTTACACTTAAATGGTAGCTCAAACCCCTACATTCATTGTGCTTTGTGCTATATTTGTCTAGAATTGGATACTGTTGTGGTTTTTATATTGAATTGCAGGAATTCGGTGGATCACGCATAATTATTCAATGAAATGGTGGATTTAGGAGAAGAAAAAGGCTAAATAGAAGCAATAGAATTGTAGAGCTCATCCTAAGCTTTCCAACGGTTTTTGAATCACCTCAATCGGAGTCTGGATGAAGAAATTATGATTGAAACACTATCGCTGCTCAATGCTGGAGTCTCGGTTCGACCCGAACAGATTCAGTTCGACCCGAAGTGCTCCAATTCGACCCGAAGTGATCCAGTTCGGTCCGAAGTGAGCCATTTTGGTCCGAACTGAACCTATTTGACCCGAACAAGATCAGTTTGACCCGAACTGAGAGCTGAATTAGTCGTTTTGGCAAGTTTTCAATGAAGGAAAGTGATATTTTGGCAAGATTTGGCGACCTGGATGCCCTAACCTCTCTTCCAAGCAACCTAGGACCTTCTATAAAGTGTCTCATACTGCCTTGGATGAGGAGGAGGCCACCAACCACGAAATTCTTCTTCCCACGACGTTTTGGCACCTTTTCACCACCGTTCTCATGCCGAAAGGCGTGAGATTCCACCTCCCACAGCATAGCACAACCATGGCAGCGACTTTGGAGCGATTCTAGATGCGACGGCAGTAGTTTCAACCCAACCACGGCTCTAGACGTTCGGTATCTCGAGTTAGAGGCGATATTTGGTTTATTTCTTCCATTCTCTTGATATTTGATCAATTAGAGTTTGTATCTTCTTTATTTGCATTTGTTGTTGTTTTGTTAGCATGATAGTTTAGATTTATTGAGTCTTAGGATAAGGATGTAGGTTAGGATTAGTTTGATGTTATGATGTGTTTGGCTTGATACTTTGACTTGTGATCTATCTATTGAGTATTATTTTCATGCTTGTTTGATTGTATTGTTTGGACTAGTTTACTTCTAAATGAATGGCCACATTTAGTTAAGTTACAAAATTAGGATTAATCAATTGGAATTAAATAAAGTGCATGGGATAAGTTGAAGATTCGAAAGAGGAGGCTAGCTTGCACTGAAAGGTGTAGCTTCTAAGTTGGCTGAAAGGCAACTTAGATATCCCTAAGAAAACCAATAATTTAGACATAGGTTAATTAAAATACCGACACGAAAGTTTAGGTTTAATTGATCTATGTGGGTAAAGTAGTGTCCTGTGCTAACTTCTAGTCCAAAAGACGACAGTTGAGGAATAGGAACCTTAGCCACAGCCAGTCTAAGCCCTTCACAACATCGAAGCCAAGTTTAACCCGTCATAACTCAGTTCCATACTCTCTGTTCGGACCGAACTAGTCTGGTTCGGACCGAACTGAAGGTAGGAATTCTGGTAACCCGACATTTAACGCGAAAGCGAGCGATCCGGCGATCCAGAATCTAAACCTAAGTGAAACCTGACCCCTAGGACATTCATTTGCATATTAAAATACCAAAAACTTCTCTTTAAGCATTTAGATTATTAGATAATTAAAATACCCAAAAATATTTTATTTACTTGCACCTTTAGATTTAATCAACCAAAATCCATAAAAATTATCTTGTCTAGCTTTCGTGAGGAAGGAAAGTCCGGTACTCATTAATCCGTCCCTTGGGTTCGACCCTAAAGCTTAACTAAAACGACTAGTGAGGTTAGCTCTAGGTTTATAAATTTATTTGATTCCTAGGTTCTAAGCTTTCATCACCACTCGATCTCCTTATGAGCGTTGTTCCTCTCTACAATCTCCTGTAGTTACAAAAGGAAGGTAACAGTTGCTTCAGGTACTTCATTTATTTCTCTTCCTTCATTTTCTTCTCTTTTGCTTTTGGTTTTGCACTTCTGCATTTTTTCCTTCTCTTTTTCTTCTGGTACTTCATACTCATGCTAGTTCTGGATATCAGAGTTCAGTAGTTCAATATGAATTGGTGGATTGTATGAATTCGTGCCATTTTGACATATTTTGGCACATTTTGTTGAAGAACAAGCAAATTTGCCTAGCTTAGAAACTTTATAGTTTGTAATCTTTATGATCTCCTACTTTATTGCTACATTGCTTCTTGAAAACTTTGGGCCCGTTTGGATGGGGGTAGGAATTTGGGGAATTTGGAAAATTTGCAATTTTTAGGAATAAATTTTTTGGGAAGTGTGTAACTTTGTGAAGAGTTTGAATTGTTTATAATAAATTTGGCATATAAAATGTCCGGAATTGCAAATTCCGGCCCATCCAAACGAGGTGATTTTCTCTTTACTGGTACAGTGGTACACAATGTATTGCTACTTTGATTCAAAATACAAATTCATCTCCTTCCAATTTTTTTTAATACTTAAACATACTCTCTAAGAAATTATAAACAATCCAAATCGAACTCTCCATTCCGGAATATTATAATCCTGTGTCCGTTCCTAGATTGGACGTGTCTGGAGTCTGGACAGAAGAACTACAGGCCGTCTCCTTCCCGTGTCCAGCTTATGCGTCAGATGCGCCGTGTCTCTTGGTTTCAACAATAAATTTATGGTTTTATTTAACTAAAATAAATTTATGGCTAATTAATAACCGAAATTCACGGGGCTCGTGATACCAGTTGCTGAGATACTTGTGTTGATAAATATGGTTCAACAAACCTGTAAACAGAGAATCATTCTCTTGCATTTTGAAAAGCTCATGATTAAACTGGAGGCCTGGAGCACGCTTGATGGCAAAAGCGCTAACAAAATGTGGTCTTCCATACGCCTGCTAGTTCACTTGTTCTATGAAAGAGCTACAATTAGACCATTTCAATAATGCTTGACTAAAAAATTTTAGACCTCTGTCAGCTTTAAAATTTAAAATTATTAAAACCTAATGAAAGCTGCAGCAAAAACAAGGAGAAAATTTTCTTTTATTGCTACTTAATACTACCCGATCCGATATAGCAACATCTTTTAATTTTATTCAGAAATCCAAATCATTAGCTTATACCGTGAGTTACCATAATTTTTTTAAAATTTTATATTCAATTTTGATGAACAAACTATATATATTATAAACATTATATTATAAACATGTTTGAGCAATCAACACTTAATAAAAATAATAAATAAATTAATTAAATGCAATATTGGAGAATTAAATTTCCAGCAGTTACTAGGTCCGAAATTTACCTTTGCATATAATAATTTATAAATAAGAACTTCTATTACCGGAATTTACCACTTTAAACAACTAGGACAAATATTTTGCTTAACCCTAGCCGCCCGCCATTACAGCTAAGACAACATTTGACAATTATTTTCGGATTTGGCGGTGGGGTGGTGTGGTACCAATATTTTGGCAGGTGGACTTCGGTTATAAACTGCATGATGATTAGCATGACTTTCAGAAAAAAAAAATCAATAAAAAAATACAGATATTTTTTTTGAGAAAATCTCTACTACTTATAAAGCATCAGTAGAACACGTGTAAACTTCGAGATAAAAGGGAGTTACACCCCCTAATATCAAATATGGATCATTGATTTTGTTAATCTACTATGATCTACGGTTCAGATTCAAATATCAGAAAAAAAGATCGATTTTTTATCACGAACTGTGTAGGCGCTGCGTTGGCAAAGGGCGTTGGTTCGTCCGCTGCCGCGCGACGGTTCGATTCTTCGCCTAACTTTTTTATTTGTTGCGCCAATCCTTTTTTTTTTGGCACAGTCGCGCATCCTTTTTCTCTCCTCATTTCTTTCCTTTTTCTTTTTAGTGTACTTAATCTCTCTTCCGATGCTTTGCTCTCTCACCTTCGATAATTCACAAAAATGGAAATAATCTGTATGCGCGCTAGGGTTTGAAGCATGATGCGCTACAAGATAGCGCCGCGCCATCTTTGCACTGAGAAAAAAATGGTAATTTCGTTGTTCCTTTCTTTTTAACCGTACAAATTTTGTTAGGGTTTCTCATTTTTTTTTCCTAATTTCTCTCAATTCTTTTTTCAGTTTATTATTTTGCCAAGGTCCTTCGAAACCCTAGAAGGACCCTTAGAATAGCTCTCTTCAACTCCCTCTCGAAAATGGTAAAACCACCAAACGAGTTCGGCAGGAAGAGAGATGGAGGACGATCGCCGGTGGTAAGGGTAGCGATTGAGGTGATTGGTTCTTTAACGGCTTCCAGGTGGACCTCGATACCAATCTCAAGTTCCTCATCATGTAGGTTGTCAGGAGATGCAACCAGGTTGGGGACCGTTAGTGTTGAGAGGGACCCAGTCAAACTGAATAGATGGGAAATAAACACTGACGGTGATGAAACGGACTTCCTTAAGAAGATTGCAGCTGACAAACGGGTCCCAAAGGTTATAACAGACGGTGTTAAGGAAGGGAACAAGCTACTAGAGGATGACACGTGTCTCAGGACCAGCAGTGAAACGAAGAGTGACAGAAGGAAGGGAATAAGACTCAGTTAAATTCCATCGTTGTAAATTGAGTTTTTACTGTTAGATATTTTCCTAGCTATATAAAGGCAGTGCGAAGGAATCTAGGGTTTTTTTTATGCTCTTTCTCAGATCTGAACCATCTTATTTCCTATTTTCTATTCCCTTTCTGTTGTTATCTTGATTAGGGAGGAATCATTGTATCTTGAATCTTTGTAAGGCTCAATAGCCCTCTCTTATTATAAAACTGAAGCAGTTATTATGCTTTTATCTTTTCCCTTTTCAATTTGTCTTAATTTGTTGCAATTTGGTGTATTGGAGATGAACCCTAATTGTTGGTCTGACAAGCTGTCAGTTAACAACGATTCTTATTCATCAGTAATTTCTTCTCAATTTTCCTGATTTCTGAGTTCAGGCCTATTACAGTGGTATCAGAGCACCGATTAATAAAGGGCTACGCGCACTTTGGTGTGTTAGTGTATGGGCAAGAACTCACACATCACAAGAAACAAAAGCATGGAGGATCTGAGAGAAAAAAATATACAGATTGAAGCTGAGGTACACAAACTGGCGAATGAATTGAGGGAAAGTAACAAAAAACATGAAGAGCATAGTAAGAAGTTAGAGGAAAACAATAGAGCAATGGAGGAAAGAATGTCACACATGCTCAGGGATAAAATCAAAGAGGTCAATAGATCCTTAGAGGATAAAATTGGGAATCTCAGCTCAATGTTGGAGAAATCATTTCAGCAATTCAGTGGTAAGGGTCCACAACCCTTGGTAGGAGAGAATTGGGGAGGACCTAATGGTATGGGTGAGGAACCAGACCCTTCCATAGGTGACTCTGAGTACAATTGGTACAAAGGAGAAAAAGATAGAGGGAAGACTTATAATGGAGGGGTAAAGCTTAATAACAACAATCATGTTGCATTGCCGAGATTAGATTTCCCAAGATATGATGGTGGGGATGTACTTAGCTGGAAAATGAACTGTGAGTTCTACTTTGACATGTATAACATTCCTGAGTTGTATAAAACCAAAATGGCTGTCATGAATTTCTCTGAAGAGATGCAGGAATGGTTTAGGTGTATATCTCTGGGCAACAATCATTTACCTTGGGAATTACTAGTAGAGGAGTTGACAGCAATCTACTAAAGTAGTGGAGTTAAAAACTCAGTGGATGAGTTTAAAAGGCTACACCAGACAGGCAAGGTGGAAGAATACATAAAAAAGTTTATTAAAGCTAGGGCCAGACTGTTACAAATCAGACCCACACTAGATGAAGGGTTTTTCACTGAGGGCTTTATTAGTGGCTTGAAAGATGAACTCAAACACTCAGTTGAGCTATTTAATCCAAGAGGATTACATGCCACTTTCCAATGTGCACAGAAAGTTGAAGCAGCTTATGAGAGCCAAAATAGGAAACCAAGAGAGTTAGCTAAAAATACCAAGTTCCAGAAATACCCTCCAGCCAGAACCAAACTAGAAAGTGAAATGAAGGAAATGGATAAAGGAAGTGATGTGAGGGGTCAATTTCAAGGAAATGGGGGCCAGTTTCAGAGACAATGGCAACCCAGACCAAACTACAACAACACCACCTTCCAACAAAGAAGAGCACTGGGTCTGTGTGATAAATGTAATGAAAGGTATTTCCCTGGCCATCAATGCAAGGATAAGGTACTCAAACTAATGCAGGAAGTTGAAGTAGAAGAGGAGATTGAGGAAGAGCCACTGGAGGAAGAAAAAGAAGAGGAAGATATGGATGTGGAGCAAGCTGTAATATCCATGTACAATTCAACTGATAAGAAGAAGGTAAATTCTATGAAATTCAAAGGCCAAATAGGCAAAACTCCTGTGATTGCACTATTGGACAGTGGTAGTACCCACTCTTTCATTAACCCTGAAATCATCAAAGAAATGAATCTCCCAACTGTTCATTCTAATCCAATGGTGGTGATTGTGGCCAATGGGGAAAAGATGGTTACTGACACCAAATGTGACTCATTGAGGTTCTCATTGCAAGGGCATGTTTTTGAAAAAGATATCAGACTATTAGCAGTGCAGGGGTATGACATGATTTTAGGCTTGGACTGGTTGGTAAGTTTGGGCCCCATGAGAGTTGATTGGGGACAAGGAAGCATAGAGTTCACTAAGGATGGTCAGGAGGTCAAATTAAAGGTTAGAGATGAAGTGGCTGAAGTTAAATTGGCAAGGGGAGACACTAACATTGAAAAGGAAATAAAAAAAGGGCATGAAGTGGTAATAGCTCATCTTTTCAAAATTGAAGAATCCACAGAAAAACAACATGTGGTTGCTGAGGAATGGAAAGGGATACTACAACAATATGAAGATGTTTTCTCTGAACCAACTTCATTGCCACCTCATAGAGCAGTTGACCACAGAATTCCTTTAATGCCTAATGCCAAATCCATAAATCAAAGACCATACAGGTATTCATACTTTCAAAAACTTGAGATTGAGAAAATAATTGCTGAGCTACTTAAGGGGTCACTTATTCAAGAGTCAAACAGTCCATATGCTTCACCAGTGTTATTGGTAAAGAAAAAGGAGGGAAGTTGGAGAATGTGCATTGATTATAGACAATTGAATTCTCAAACAGTTAAGGACAGATTTCCCATACCCCTAATAGAAGATATATTAGATGAATTGCATGGAGCAAGATACTTTTCAAAGATAGATCTCAGGTCTGGGTATCACCAGATCAGAATGAATGAAGGTGACATACAGAAGACAGCATTCAGGACCCATGATGGCCACTATGAATTTTTAGTGATGCCATTTGGACTAACCAATGCTCCTGCCACCTTTCAGTCCCTAATGAATAAAGTGTTCAAACCATTCTTGAGGAAATTTATACTAGTGTTTTTTGATGACATTCTAGTATACAGCCCTAGCATAGAGGAGCATCAAAACCATTTGAAACTGGCCATGCAGCTATTGAAAGAAAACCAATTATATGCAAAGCTCAGCAAATGTGAATTTGGGGCTAAAAGCCTTGAGTACCTTGGTCATATAATATCAGAAGGGGGTGTTGCAACTGACCCAGGGAAGATAGAAGCTATGAAGCAGTGGCCTGTACCAAAAAATGTAAAAGAACTCAGGGGGTTCTTGGGACTCACAGGTTATTACAGGAGATTCATCAAAGGGTATGGTTCAATTGCCAAACCCCTCACTGAACAACTCAAGAAGAATGCATTTGGATGGAATGATGAGGCTGATCAGGCTTTTAATGAGCTGAAGAAGGCCATGGCTTCTGCTCCAGTACTGGCTATGCCAAACTTTAAGAAAACTTTCACTATTGAGACTGATGCTAGCAATAAGGGCATTGGGGCTGTACTCATGCAAGAAAGAAGACCAATTGCATTCATGAGTAAGAGTTTAGGCACAAAAAATCAAGGGTTATCAACATATGAAAAAGAGTTCTTAGACTTACTCACTGCAGTCAGTAAATGGAGGCACTATTTGATGGGAAATCAATTTATCATCAGAACTGATCAAGTTAGCCTCAAGTACTTGTTGGAACAAAGAGTACACCACATGATGCAGCACAAAGGATTGTGCAAACTGATGGGGCTTGACTACAAAATTGAGTATAAAAAAGGAGTTGAGAACAAAGTTGCTGATGCCTTATCAAGGCAACAAGAGTATGAAGGTAAGGGAAGTAGTGGAGAAAAATTGCTAAGTGTGACTGAAATAGTACCAAGCTGGGTTGAGGAGGTGAAGGACAGCTACTTAAATGATCCCTGGATTGAAGAATTAGAGGCCAGAAGTCTTTCAGACAATTCTAATTTCAAATTCATGCCACATCAAGGGCTATGGAGGTACAAAGAGAGACTGTGTATTGGCAAGCATGGGGGATGGAGAGAGAAGTTGATGGAAGCTGTACATGACTCAAGTCAAGGAGGGCACTCTGGAATACAAGCCACATACAAGAGATTGAAAACTCAATTCCACTGGCCTCACATGAAGGAAGATGTGCACAGGTATGTCAGTTCATGTTCCAACTGCCAACAAACCAAGGGTGAAAATATCAAACTTCCAGGCTTGTTGCAACCCCTACCAATACCTGCTGAAGCTTGGACTAGCATCAGCATGGATTTTGTAGTTGGTTTACCCAAATCAGAAGGAAAGGAGGTGATAATGGTAGTGGTGGATAGGTTAACCAAATATGCACATCTTATGGCTCTTAAGCACCCTTATTCAGCTAGTGATGTGGCAAGGGCATTTCTGGAAAATGTGTACAAGAGTCATGGGTTGCCACAAAATATTGTAAGTGATAGGGATCCCATATTCACAAGTAAGTTTTGGCAAGCACTGATGGATAAATTGGGGGTTAAGCTAAACATGGGAACAGCATATCATCCTCAATCTGATGGACAGACTGAGAGGGTCAACCAATGTATTGAAAATTATTTGAGAAGTATGTTACTTCATCAGCCAAAACAGTGGACAAGATGGCTAGCACTGGCTGAACATTGATACAATACCAGTTATCATACCTCACTCAATACCACCCCATTCAAGGCTCTATATGGGTATGAGCTACCACAACTCCCAACAGGATCCATACCTAGGAGCAATGTAGAAGCTGTGAATGAACTCATGAAGGAAAGACATGATTGGATACAAGAATTAAAGAGAAATTTAGTGAAGGCTCAAGAGAGGATGAAGAAGTTTGCCGATAGAAATCGATCTGAAAGGCAATTTCATGTTGGGGATTGGGTGTATTTGAAGTTACAACCATACAGACAGGTATTTGTCAGAGGGAAGGCACAAGGGAAGTTGGCTCCCAAATTTTATGGACCATTTGAAATTGTAGAAAAGAAGGGAAAGGTAGCTTATGAACTCAAGTTGCCACCAGGATCCCAAATTCACCCTGTGTTCCATGTGTCACAGCTTAAAGGTAAGGTAGGGTCTGGACAACATGTGGTACCCGATGTACCAGTAATTGGGACACAGAAGAGGGAGTGGGAACCAGAAGTCATTTTAGGGAGGAGGTTAGTGCAGCAAGGCAATGCAGCTGCAGTGCAAGTTTTAGTGAAGTGGAAAGGAGAATCAGATGAAAATGCTAGCTGGGAGAATTATGAAGAAATGGCACAGAAATTTCCAAATTTTATCCTTAGGGACAAGGAGATTTTTGAGGAGGGGAGAGTGTCAGGAGATGCAACCAGGTTGGGGACCGTTAGTGTTGAGAGGGACCCAGTCAAACTGAATAGATGGGAAATAAACACTGACGGTGATGAAACGGACTTCCTTAAGAAGATTGCAGCTGACAAACGGGTCCCAAAGGTTATAACAGACGGTGTTAAGGAAGGGAACAAGCTACTAGAGGATGACACGTGTCTCAGGACCAGCAGTGAAACGAAGAGTGACAGAAGGAAGGGAATAAGACTCAGTTAAATTCCATCGTTGTAAATTGAGTTTTTACTGTTAGATATTTTCCTAGCTATATAAAGGCAGTGCGAAGGAATCTAGGGTTTTTTTTATGCTATTTCTCAGATCTGAACCATCTTATTTCCTATTTTCTATTCCCTTTCTGTTGTTATCTTGATTAGGGAGGAATCATTGTATCTTGAATCTTTGTAAGGCTCAATAGCCCTCTCTTATTATAAAACTGAAGCAGTTATTATGCTTTTATCTTTTCCCTTTTCAATTTGTCTTAATTTGTTGCAATTTGGTGTATTGGAGATGAACCCTAATTGTTGGTCGGACAAGCTGTCAGTTACAACGATTCTTATTCATCAGTAATTTCTTCTCAATTTCCCTGATTTCTGAGTTCAGGCCTATTACATAGGTCCAATCGCCTTTTTTCTCTTTTCTATCCTCTTTGATTTGGTATCGTAAAAGTATTTACAATTTTTTACTGTAATATTTACGTTATTATTTTACATTTGATGCCAGAAAAAAAAGAAAATTTAAAATTGATTGCTAATATTACGAGAAGTCTCGAGATTTATAATTTATAAGCACAAAACTCTAAATTGATTTAGTAGCTTTACCAGAGACATGATGCCATGACCGACACTGGTGCAATATCAGAGCTCAGTCAGTGGCATGTCTATTTTCTTCTTGGTTCATCCATTAGGATAAATGTGTTCTAATTCATGATTTGATCAAAATATATGGTGCTTCTCAGGAAAAGTTTGTACATGGCTCAGCTTTTTGCTGCAAGGCAATTATTATGTTGAAAGGAATTGCCTGTTAGTTGACAATATCAACCATTGATTAGATTTTCCTTTCTGATATTTAACACACTATTTTGGAAGTATTATTCATTTTTAATTACTTGAATTTATTAAATTTTTAGGTTTTTTAAAGTATATCGGTGAGGAGTATATGCATACCAAAATCACTATATGATCTAAGACAGTACAACTTTACCCTTCTTGCTTTTTAATCTTTTAATTATAGGCAGGATTCTCGCTATATGCATATACTCAGTCATGAGATTTTTCGTAAAGGAGGTATGCCATGCCAGTATATGATGTTCTTCAAGTTGAAGCTACCATGGAAACATATTCAAAGACAAAGAGTATGTATGGTTGTTTTAAATGATTTTTATTGCACCTTACTATCATGTCTTAAGGTATGTAGTTGTGCCAGGTACATATTCTTTCAAATTACCCATGTTATTGGAATTTACCCATGAAATGAGTATCATAAAAATCTCTCAAATGGTTTTGGCACTAATTCTTAACTGTGGTTATGAAGGAGAATTTAAATTGAATATTAAGTGCAACCATGCTACTCTTTCTGGCCACATGTGAGATCTTATCCCTCCATCCTCACTTCAACTCCATAATTACATATCTAGCCAAGCATTTAAATTATAATCAGTTTATTTTTAATTTACACGGTAATTTTCTGTATTTTTATAAGTAACCTTATCATTTATTATATTTGGAACCAACATTCTGCATTTCTTTGTCTTTTAGCATCATCATACAGTAAGAGCCAGTTCATGTCAATCAACTAAAATAGATTTATACCACATGATCTTGTAGTTCAACTTAATTTAACAAATATAACTCCTGATCTTGTAGTTTTAAAAGCCTTCATGTAAATTGCTTGGTTTGATTTAAGTAATAACTTCTAATCATGCTGGGGCTAAAATGATCAATATTAAATAGAATAACTACTTCACATTGTCTGCTGATATTTCAAACTTGTCCATATTTTTTAAAATTATAAGACATGTTGGATTCCACAACAAATTTACAAGAATGTCGGTGGTATTCTGCAAATATGAGTACCACGATATCTTTCATGTTGTGATCATTCCTTTTAATCTCTGAAGTTGCCATCATGATCTTGAAACTGCGAGAATTAACGGCTTACTTGGAAACATAGATGCCAACACTGGTGATCCCCAAATTGGTATGTACTCTACCATATTTTTTTAATGATTCTTAGCCATTAACCATGTTAGATGCATTCAATTTAATTTTTATGTTTCATAAATCATGCTCTATACAGGTTGGGATACAGACCAATTATTTTAGGTTGTGTTCGTCACAAGAATTTAGGTTGTGTCGAATCCACCGAAGGCTTGCGAAAAAGTTGAGGCCGAAGTTAGAGACATCAGTGTTTTTACCAAATGGTATGTTTCTCTCTCAATTTTATCCACTAATGTTGTATTTCTTAAGGTTTTGTTGATTATAAGATAAATGTGTTAGTCACAGCAAGACATGAAACTTTTAGCTTCCGATTTTTAGCATATATCATGTTCCTGCCAAATTTGATGTTAATTTTTTTTTCTTTGAAGTTGAGTTGCATGCTGGTGTAGAAGGTAGCCGAGGCTATGAAACCAAAAAGGTAATAACTTTTCTACTTAATTATTTTTCTTCTTAATGTTATTTGCAATTACTTGAGGTTTAGTAATTGAAATTTCTATAAATCCTTGTGTAAGATGAAATTGGGAAGGGAGCATATGGCCACGTGTATAAGGGATTAGATTTGCTCAAGAGGATCTCAACATTATCATGGTGTGCTCCTGATATCTCTTTTGTACAAACTGCGCAGTATTTCTTTGTAAATTGTGTGAGATCTTTGTTGATGTTGCAGTTTCAACTAAACTGGTTTTAATAATTTAATCGTTTTGGTACCATTAGCTATAGTGTATCTTATAGGTGACTCAGTACCATTACAAGTCAGTAAGTCGCACATGAAATGTTTGGTGCTCTTGACGTAGGTTTGATGTGGCTGGTGTTAAGCCAAAATATTGATATTCAGTTTGATTATTCTGGCAATTTGAAGCTTCATGTATAAAGGTCCCATAAAGAGCCAATCTCTCTTTAAAATTCTAACCTATTATTAAATAGCTCTGATAGATTTTATAACTGACATTTCTAATTAAGATAATGATGATATATTGATTTTCAATTAAATGTAATCTTGAATCATATGAAAGACATCATAATTCAAAATAAGCACATGCATGACTTGAGAGTTGTACTTCTGATATGACATCATATGTAGTTGTAAGATTTTACTACTCTAAATAGAGAGCAGTATATAATAGCAATCATAAAAATTTGCCCACACATTGTATAATGAATTAAGTAAGTTTTTTTTTCTTTTTTTACTCATATGCTCTTGAAAATTTATATTATGGTTTCATTTGATAATAAATGTCTTTATTAGATAAGCCCTGCAAATTCAGTATTTTTTTTTTTGTTGAGATTCTGTGTATTTCTATACATAATGATAATGATCTAAAAATTATTTATACCCTTGAGGTTAAGGATCTGGTACTGTACCATTTTGACATGGGAAAAATATATATTTCACAGGCAATTTGAGGAAAAGGAAGAAGAGCAGGTACGAGTTAGGTTTGGGGAGCTACTGTATTGTTGTCGTTGGGCTCATATTTGATTTGATTTCGATTTTTTTTTTTCTAATATTCACCATCGGAAAACACATCTTGTAATATGGTTTGTGATATTGGTCTCCGAGCCTTCGGCCCGTGAGGTCTACTGATTTTCTAATCATGAAATTTTGGTTCTCATATATTTTTATTTTTTTTCAGTCCGACTACTGCACAGCTTAAAGGATTATTTTTTATTTATTCACCTTGAAATAGTTACTTTTGTTGATTTTAGTTCAATTGTCTATCTCAATTTTTACGAAATAGTAATTATTATGGTTATAATATGACGTGTCTGATAAAAATAACAGTAGCATTGAAAAACTGATTTCAATTTCAAAAGTGTGAGGTTTTTTGTGTACAACATTAAATATTAATTTTTGAATAACTAAACTTTCTAGAGAAAGAACTAACCGAGTTACTTAGAAGACCTGTCATGTAATATTAGTCAGTAAAATACTAAAATGCTTCAGAATGTATTTTTGTATGTTTTGATTTGATTTTAATTTGATGGTTCTCTAATTTGTTAAAATTTTGTGATGAGCACAAATGACATAATTCATTCTACATTGTGCAACCAACACAGCTATTAAATCTTTTATTTTTTTTGAAATATGTCAAATAAAGAATTGCCCGTACATTGAGCGGGCACTGCTGCTAGTAAAGAAAAAAGCGCTTGTACTTACAAACGAATATTTTGAATTGGAATTATTAATATTAAATTATTGGACAATATTTTAGTTTCGCACCTTTTACCGAGCCTTTTGTTTTCTAATAATAAGATGGATTTGAATGTACGTACATTGATAGCCTGTAAAACGGTTGTTAGAAAATTTAATTAATCCGGCCGATATATTTACAACGTCTACCAGGTTATAGAATATGATTTAATAAGCATGATATTAGGCCTTCTAAAATAGGAGTCAAGTTGAAAAATCTAGTGCATTAATTGTCATTTAGATGAATTGTGACTTGTGAGCAATATTCATAATACACCTTTGACATATTATTTGTGTTATGTTATGACAAAAAAATTGGACTGTTACAACGTAAATTAATGAACAGTAGATATAATTCTTGTTTCTATATATGTTGCCAAAATACGTAAATTATTTGGTAGTAATGAGCGCACATAACTCAACTTATTAATTAAATAAAAATCAGAAATGATCACTGCAATATGCCGTTTTGCCATTGCTTGCCATCACTTGAACAAAATGAATATATAAAAACTAAAAAGACAAAGTGAACATTTAAACAATCAAAATGAACTTATACTAACAAATAAGTTAAATATGCATATAAAACCTAAACAATAATAAAAAAAATAAAATCTAACTCATAATTTTTTTTTTTTTGAAGGTTGGTTTGAAATCAACGATTTTGTTATAAGAAATTTGAAAATAAATACTCTCTCCGTGAATCAAACCAAGGACCTCTTGGTTGGCGGATAGAGCGAAATCATTGGGCCAAACAACCCAGCTTATCTAACTCATAATTGAATAAACAAAACCGGACATATAAATGAATAAAGTGAATAAATGCAAATACGATGATATGGGATGACGCGTGGCTAGATGACAGATAGTAACTAATTTCCATTAAAAATATGTTACATTCAGCTGTGTATAAAACGAGAGAATTAATATGCTTTCAGTGGATTTCAAGAGCCTTTTTTGTCATCTTATATCTGTGTTTTGTCAAATTATATGCAATCAACATCTATCTGTGTGTTATCAAATTGTAAGCAATCAAACTAAACAAACCAAGACTTAATTATGGCCCACACGAACCCTCATCCCATGCTTAAATATAAAAAAAAAAATAAAAAATAGATGAACTGACAATATACAAAGACCGTGATTATTGTATGCACAATGGACCAGAACAGCATATTCTATACCACTGCATTAATAAAGCACAATCAAGGGCTCATCTGCCATTGACTTCTTTCAGTGTTAGAAATTTTATATATTCATAACTATGATCGCAATTTAAGATTGCTAATTGCCTTGTATATGCCAATTACTCGGTTTTTTCTTTATCTCAGCTTGCGTTTGGACGAGAGAAGAAGAAGAAGAAGAAGGAAGATGGGAAGAAAAAAAATTATAAACAATCTAAACTCTTCACAAAATTACACACTTTCCAATACTTCTTTCCACTTCTTCCTTTCTTTCCTTCTTCCCACACCTATCCAAACGGAGCCTCAGAAAAGGGAAGAAAACAATTGGAATGTCTGTTGATTTTGTCGAGAGAACCACTCAAAAATAAAAAATAATGATTATACAACACATTATTCAGCGTTGTTGCTTTCTGGTCGGCTTGTAAAGCCCAAAAGTGACAAACCTTTCAGGCACGACAACACTCTCCAGTCTCTCCTAGTGACAACATAATTATTATAAACAAAATATAATAAACTTTCATCCAATTAACTATATAAGGCATTACAAAACAACCATAGAAAGGATATGAAGTCATCTTTTCACTGTAAATTACAAGAACTTAAAGGAGGAAACAGTTGATGGAAAAAGAAAAGAAGAGAAGGAGAGAGGAAGAAATAGTAGAGGCAGCCTTAGCAGCAGCTGCAGCTGCATTGGCAATTTCTGCAATGAAAAAACTTTTCTCTTTAGTTATGCACAGATGGCCGATTTCTCTGCTCTCGACTCCGCCTCATTTTCTTTTTGTCATGTTGAACCTCGTCATTGCCTCTATATTGGTTTTCTCGGTGCAGGTGCCGTCGAGGAAGACTGAGAGGCCAAGAAAGAAGAGGAGAAGAGACGGTTCTTTTGCGAACAATTTGGATGCCAAAAAAGTAAAAGAGAAAGAGGAGAAAGAAGAAGAAGGAGAGGGAGATGTAGAGGAATTGAATAGACGAGCCGAGGCTTTTATCACGGCATTTAGGCATCAACTAAGGATTGATTCCTTTTCTTCAGGCGCCCATCGATACTAATTTAGTTTGAAAAATGAAATTTGATAATAGAAGTTAGTGTATTCAATAAAGCTACGTTTGAATTTATGATTAGCTTCCCGAGATGTATGAATTTTAGTTCGTTTACAGTGTTTATTTAGTCGTCAGTGGAGGCTGAGTTGATTTGGTTTCTTCAGATGTTTTCTAGGTGCTAATAAAATTTTTTTATTGTTTTTTTCAGTTTGATTTTGGATTTAGAATATAAGACACTTGTTTTTTATGTGTGATTTGAGTCGGAATTCACAATTGTGGAAGTTTGATGAGGAAAATTTGGAAGGAGACTTCGCCATTTCAAATATTTCCTTTTCTTTTATTTCTGAAGGAGATTTATTAAAGCTGAAAGTCTGCTTGTGGACTTGGTCATCCAGAAATCCATCTAAAATTCAATATTCTATGATACAGCATGTACCATCATAGATAAATCGACAAAATTGTTGGTACGGAACGGTAAGAAGTATAAAGCAAAATATCAAGTGAACAAAACATTTAAACATATAAGAATCAGTTTTTGATCTAGTGACAAAAAACAATGCATTTTGAATAAAAGGTCGCAAATTCGAAATCTAACTAGAGGCCTTTCATATAGAGATTTAATTTAAACAATAAGTTGGGTGGCTTGACCCCCAATTTATTTTTAAAAAAGAAATTAAGAATATCCAAAGAGAATACCATCCAAAACATCACGGAAGTTCACCCAAGACATCATTTTAATTGATTTTGCCGACTTTGAAATTAAGGTAATTCCATGAAAACAAGGCAATGGATACAACAAGGTGCAACATTCAGATCCAACAACAAAAGGTGCCTATACAGTTAACAGGAGGCACTCAAACCAGGGGAAAACAAAATCGAAAAAAAAAAAAAGGAAATGACACCATACTCCACTGTCAACCTTTTCTGTTACATACTACATTAATCGATATTAAAAGGGCCGATATTTAATTTTAGCTCAAATGAGTCTAAAAACAAAATCAAACAAGCTAGTGTCACTTCATTCACAAAATGGAGCAGGTCGTGCCACCCTTTTTCTTTTTCTTTTGCTTAGGAGGTTGGAGAACAACCTTAATAGCCGCATCAAACACAGACTTCACATTCTATAACAAAAGAAAAGGAATTAGCAGCTAGAAAACGTAGCTGGTAATTTGCTTATTTAAAAAATGGGTTCATATATACTTGTTGGGTCTTGGAACTGCACTCAATGTATGCTGGAGCTCCTATTAGTTTTCTCAATTCTTCTCCCTTCAAAACAAAAGATAAAAAACAAATGAAATCAATTAATTGAAATTTGACCAGTGAACGGCCTACTAACTCCACTGGTGAGGTACTGAAGATGACTTTCGAAAGGCCATAAGCCCTCAAGATTAAGGGTATTCTCCATTTAATTAACAATAAAAAAAGAGATGGGTATTTTATTTAAAACTGGATTATTAATTAGCATTACCTGAGCTGTAGTAATTGCAGAGGCACCAGGATGATTAGCAAAGAATTGTTTGTCATCTCTGAGATCTGACAGAAACAAGTGAAGAAATTGTGACCAATTAGCACAATGGCATAATCTACTGTTCATTTTAAATGACTAAGATCATTACTTTAAGAAGAGATCAATCAATCATATGTATTGATACCTAGCATACCCATTTTGCACAAAGGCCCTCTATTTTAGTCAAAAAGGAAAAATCAAGCAAAAGATCCCTTCATGGCTAAACTATCAAACCACAACTTGAGCTGGTCTTACTACTTAAAAGGTACAACTCAGCATTACCAAGTACCTGACAACACAAATACATATGCAATGCACAATAATGTACAATCATCAAACAATGTATATATGACTTTGGAAGTTACCAAGCTTTGTTCCAACAAGAATAACTGGCACACCAGGAGCATAATGCTTAAGTTCTGGAATCCACTGTAAATTGCAAAAGAAAAAAATTAATAAAAATAACAAATAAAAATATTCAAAATAATTTTAAAGGAAACAAATAACAAGCTAAAAGAAATTCTGTTACCTTCTTTGCTACATTTTCATAACTCGCCTTGCTAATAAGAGAGAATGCAAGTAGAAACACATCAGCACCGCGATAGCTCAAGGGCCTTAAACGGTTATAATCCTCTTGACCTGTTTGAATAAGCCAGTTACACAATTTTCCAAAGAAAATTTCAAAAGGAGAAAAACAAAAATACAGAGAGAAAGACTTTACCAGCAGTGTCCCACAGGCCTAAATTTATGGTATTACCATCTACCACCACATTTGCACTGAAGTTATCAAAAACAGTTGGGACGTAATCCTGCCTCGAAATAGAAATAATAACAGAATGAAATATTAGGAGTTGGAAAGCACAGTTTCTTTCAAAATGAAAGAAATAAACGAGAGCATCAAATTTAAAAATAAAAGGTTATGAAAGTAGGAAACAAATCAGTCCCAAACCAGAATTTGTATGACATATTGTTTTAATTTTTTCCTTAGAACAAGAGTTGAGACATCAAAAGTCAATGTTAAACCTACTTAACATAGTTTTTCTATAAAAATTATATTTCATCTGATCAGGTAAAACAGTTTCAAATTCAGCATTGCATACTTTCCTATAACATGCAAGAAATATAGAATCAGAAGTAATGCACCTTGTATCCTTAGTACCACCAACTCAAATTAATTTAATATTTTCTTTGTTTGATTAAATACATGATGGTAAAATGTCAACTAACACATGCAAATAGAAAAAAAAAGAATCCAAACTTGTACAAATGCTATTTCTGTGTTGGTTTTTCACATCAGCCTAGCCAATCAGTTTATGGATTTCCGCATCATTTCAAATGCAAAGTAAAAAACTTTTTGGGGACAATAGCCACTAAATTCAGGGAGAAAATGCCAAAATTGAAGCTCTAGATTTATTGTACTTGTAATCATGTTTTGTTTGCTTACCCTAAGAAATGTCAATATCACAAAATTGGTCATTATGGTCATACTCATGTATCCTAAAATAATGTTATCTACACATTGGTCAAAATCACACCGAAAACCATGGGATTTTTACAAGGCTTCTCCCCCATTTTCACATTATGATATCCTTGACCATTTTGTACTTTGAAAAAATCCCAAACAAAAACCCATTATAGAGAAACTTGACAAGAATCCATGGTGAAAACTTACAGTGGGGAAGGTATTGCTGGTGTATGAAATAAGCATGCAAGTCTTTCCAACAGCGCCATCTCCAACAGTCACACATTTTATAAACCTTGATGCACTCATCTCTACAAGGAGAAGAACACAAAATGTTCCTCCTAACTTGGTTTTGTCCTCTCTTTCCTTTTCCTTGAGTTGTCAACCTTCAGTTTTTTCAATTCCTCCCTTTCTCCATTGAAGCAAGAGGGATAGAGAGAGAGAGAGAGAGAGAGAGAGAGAGAGAGGAGAGGGAGAGGGGTTCAATTCAAGGGGAGTAATTGCCTCCCACTGGTAGGTGAGGGATGCACTTTTGAATTTTTATTGATTTGATAGAGAGAGTGGGTATAATTCTGTGAATTATTTATTGCTGGCAAGAATGCAGATCGAATTCTCTGTTGCAGTTTCTTTGCAACCTTTGTGTAGCATTCCAGGATTACCAAATTTGATTATTTGAATATGACGAGTCGACGCCGGTAATGATCGACATAAACCGCCTTTGTCAAGATAAATATATTCAATCAAATTAATGAATATATAATACAAAGATACATTTTACCAAAAATTTGATACAGGTTTCTAAATGAAAAGTTATAAAGGAGTGTGAAAATATTTTCAAATCTAGTTTAGGCTGATAATAAGAGGTAGATTGATCGCGTTGGTACCATGTACGAATCTATTAAGAGGTAAGTTTAGGCCGATATTTTCTGTCAGCATTTAATATATGTAGTTTTCTCTTTAATTGTCTTTACAATTCAATAAATTTAATATATTAAAATAATTGCCTAGGCTTGATAATCTAATAAAAGAAAAAATATCAATGTTTAATTTTACACATGTTTATCTAACTGTTTGTATTAACAACTGATTGAAAAAGTTTCAAGGCAGCTCAGATTAATGATTTGTCGTCAAGATTCCTACTGCATTGAGATTTTTACACATCATCATGACCCATGCTAAATTGTGGCCCATAATTCCATGATAAGCTATGTTCAATTGAGATGAAAGTTACATCCTTTTCTATGGAGAGAGCGTAGCAGAAAATCCAGAGACCACCGGAGAGTGGTTTGGAGGTTTGCTTTATTGTTTATAATTTTTTTGTTGTCTGTCGCTTCTGTATTAGGTCCTAACATTCTAGTCATAGTTGATTTGCATAATCTTAATGGAGATGTTTTGTGTTGTAAATTACTTAAGTGCTGTCAATAAACCGGATTAATGGATACTTATATATTTTAAATTTTTAATAAAGCATTGACGCTTACCTATAGACAAACAATATAATATTGATGGATAATCCAATTGATATTATAGAGTTGAAATGGAACCACTGCAAAAAAAGAGCTTCATAGTAATCTAGTTGTAAATCGAGGTGTCCAGACTTTTCATTCTTTTGTGTATTACCGTGCATATTTTCCAATTTAACGTATTATTTGAAGATTAAATTACGCAAATAGTCATTTAAATATTGTTCATTATCATTTATTCATTTTAATCCTTTAAATTTTAAAAGTACAGCTTGGTGCTTGAAATTTCCAATTAATACTAAATTGATCATATTCATATAACTGATATATATTTAAAAAAACATGAGTCAATATATATCCACACCATGAGAATATTTAAAAAAATATTAATATAATATTAATTTTAATTAATTTAAAAATGACATAATCATCAATACTAGTATTTATTGATATTTGACACAAAATTAATATTAGTATTTCACTTTTGAGGGCGATCTGCCATTACTTTATGTCTTATCAATTTTGACCTGATCCGCTTATCAAGTTTCAAGTCTAGAGACGATATTATATTATCAAAATTTTGTTCATTTTAATATTTACTTTTTAGTTACAGAAAAGTTTGATATTTCGCTGTTCAATTTTAATCCTATATAGATACATTACCCAATTTTTTCCTTTTAATTGACAAATCATATAAATAGTGAAGTAAATAAGTACAATTTCAACCTTTTCGTTATATATATATATTTTTTTTTTGTCAATACTTTCCAAATAAGTTGAGTATCAATATTTCAAGCTCATGGCATGTCAATAGAAATATATGCTGATTGCTGAATTTAAAAAAAAATGTAGAGATGCTGGGGGGAAATATATATAGTTTATATATTTTAAAGATGTAATGGTTGCATGATAATAATGTTACAACTTGACGCCTGACGGTGGTTAATTTACCTGTGCGTGCAATTTTTTATTTATGTATAGTTCATATATAATAGTTAGTGGGGATAATAATAATCAAATTTCTCTCGTACCTTCTTTCTTAGAAAGAAAGCAAATATCTATATATGATAGATTCACTCCAAATGTTTGTTAACTGACTTCATTGCCTCAAAATTGGAATCCGGAACCTAGCTACCTTAGTGGGTCAACCAATCTACGAACTTAACCAACTTCATTTTATTTAAATTTTATTCGAACATGAGTCGATAATCATCTAATCGTGCAGAGAATTATTCGCAGTTGTTGGGAGCTATTTTGCGTGCAATAAAGTTAACATAATTTGAAAGCAAAGGAAAATTATAATTTCATACGATCGTTACTGGTTATGCAGAGAACTCACATACAAATAAAAGTTTTCGGGATTTCGGCTTGAAAGAAAAATATATGAATAAAAAAAAATCAAAAGTTCTTATATAATTTTCTTATAGGGAAAATTGATTAAATTTTATGTACAGTTAAGTAATCATTTCTTGAGAAAACTAATAATTATTTTTTATAAAATAACATAATGAGCCGCACATAAATTCTCTCAGAATACAAAAAAGTAGTAGAACTATCAAACGCATCTCTTATTAAACTTGTTAGAGATATAATTAGATTATTAAAAATTAGTATGGTAGGAGATGATTGATGTTGTACAATATTGAAGATGATTATCAATGTAATCGAGAGATAAGAGTATATGAGGTTTATAGGAGACGCATGGTTAGGGATGCTTAGTAGTACCATTTAGAGTAGTCCATAAATACATATATATGTTATTGGGAATTGCTTTCCGTCATCGTTCCTCTTCAATCATCCCATCATCCACTCTACAAACACGTTAATTTTTTCTAGTTTTTAGAAAACGCGAAAGTTTAGGGGATGATAGAAAAGGGAGGATGACGCAGAGAGGAATAGAGGGGGGAGAGGATGAGTGCTGGGAGGTGAGAACATACGAATCAGAGGGGAGGGAAGGGGGAGGGGAGAGGCGGGAGGGAGCGAAATAGAGAGGAATGAGTCACATGAATTTATTAACTATAATAGTAATATATATAACTAGAACAATTATATATTTAACTAAAACAAATATATATAACTGTTATGGTTAATATACATAACTTTTCTGGTTATATATATATATATATATAACTGTTCTAGTTAAATATATAACTAGAACAGTTACATACATCTCTGTTTCACTCCCTCCCCCTCCCATGGGCGAAGCCATGTACAGTTTGGACCCACCTCAAAAAAAAAAAAAAAACTTGTTATTGCATTTGTTGGTAATAAAAAAAATCACCACAAGAGGTTAGAGGCCCATCTTAAAAATATGAAGAACCCAGCTGAACATGTCGTGTTTGATTTGAATTGCATAACGATGTCTAAAAAATCGCATAGGGACCCATATAGTATTTGTTCATAACTAATCATCTTCTTTCTTCCTACCAAATGAATCTTATTAAGATAAAACTTAGAATAGAATTGAACATTTAAATGAATAATTATTTCTAGTATGTATATACTAGTGTGAATCTCGCGCATTGCGTGATTAGCCTATATAATGTTTTGTGAATTTTAGGACATTATAAACAAAAGATACCACCGAAGATCAAAAGTACAATTCGGATATTATATAAAAACTGCCACTAAAAATTCTAAATATTGTTCATGTCAAAAAATTTCAAACGCCACAAAAGATTAGAAATATAGTGGTTTGAATAGTGTCCGAACTTCTCTGTATGCCTTCCATCTTTATATATCTATAATATAGAAAAATAAGTATCACTGAGATTTCTAATGAACCTATTATGCAAAATTATGACAAAAATAAAAATTCAGAGGAAATTGTTGTACTTTTTTACTGTCTTGATTTTTTGAATTATTATTTTGTATATTAAAAATATTATTTTAAATTTTTTATTGTTATTATAATATATATTTGATTTCTCATGAATTTTTTATGTAACATTATTTTAGATTTGTTTATTTAAAAATTATTATTATACATCATGCATATGTTTTTAGCAAAAAATTTTTACGGAACCTGCTAACACGAAAATGGAAAACGTGTTTTGCCACTGCCCCTGCCCCTCCCCCTCCCCCTCCCACTGGCGCTCATCTCTATTTTGAAAATGGAAATTAGTTAATACGCGTTATCTAAAAATAGAAAACGTATTTTGAGGATGATGAGAATGATAAATTTCGGAGATGATCCTTATCAGTCCCGATATGTTATTGTAATCATTTATCACATTTTCAATATACAATTTCCATGTAGTGATGTACTGAGGGATTCATAGATAGCAAAAAAGTAGACTGATATTTTTTTAGGACTGGCTGATTCCAAAAGATGGTTACTCGGGAAGATGGACCACGATTCGTCATCTTGAATATCAACATATTAATGTTTTAAACATCCAAACTATATGTTTCTAACATCTCATAAGTATAATATATTAATATTTTAAATTAAGAGATGACAGTGAGACAAAATACTTTACCACATGCCCACAGGGGGAGATGGTAGGTCAGCACTCGAACTATGCGTCTTTTAACCTTAAGCATTGCTCCAAAGTCCAAAACTTGAAAAATGAGGAAAAAAAAGAAATGGAAGGAAAAGGAAGGTGATGTAAACATTTGTAGAAGTAAACATTTGTAATCTTATTTGTAATAAGTAAAATTATTATATTACCCTTTCTCAAATCTTATTCAATGAACAAATCGCCGTAAATCTTTTTAACAAACATATCTAAAAAATTTAATTTAATTATAAACATATTAAAAATGCGAGCGGTACCGGTGCCTACTTGTTTTATGCCTCATCTGTCACATATTTTAAGCCGTTCGATTAAATTACGATGAAGGGTCCAGATTGCAAGCCCTTCATTTAAAGAAATCACTGTAAAAAAAAAAGGAGATCTCCGCCTCCGTGTGACTCCGACTCCGCCTCCATCGACGAAGTCTTCTCTCCATCTCCGTCGACGAAGTCTTCTCTCTGTCTCCGTCAATGGAGTCTCCTTTCCCTATCTATCGCTCGAGATCTCCTCTCGCTTCGTGTTGCTCGGAATCCTGAACTTCTAAAGTCAACCAAAATATCCTACAAATCTCTGGCACGCCCGGTGGGACCTCCCATCCTTTAGGCTCAATATTTGATATGTACCCACGGCATGCAGCCATGCGCTTTATAGTGGCTCTCTTCTTGACAGGAATCATTCATGGCGCTCCGTCTTGGCACTCCGGAGACGACCCCTCGCGAACTTTCAGGAATCTCTCTCTTTGGTAACCTCTAGTTTGATCAGGGAAACCACTGAGAACGAATCTGCTAATGAAGGTTATAGATTCGGTCAAGAGGAAGAAACTTACAATATCGTAGCTGCTCATGGTTATTTTGGCCGATTAATCTTCCAATATGCTAGTTTCAACAATTCTCGTTCTTTACATTTCTTCTTGGCTGCTTGGCCTGTAGTAGGTATCTGGTTCACTGCTTTGGGTATTAGCACTATGGCTTTCAACCTAAACGGTTTCAATTTTAACCAGTCTGTAGTTGACAGTCAGGGTCGTGTTATTAATACCTGGGCTGATATCATCAACCGTGCTAACCTTGGTATGGAAGTAATGCACGAACGTAATGCTCACAACTTCCCTCTAGATCTAGCTGCTGTTGAAGTTTCTTCTATTGAAGGATAAGATAGGTTAAGGCTGCTTTTCTTACTATATAAAGGTAAGAGAAATACCCAATATAGTGGTTTGAAAAACCACTATATTGGGTGTTTCTCTTTCCTTTTTTTTGCTTTGTTTGATCCCTATTTTTTTATTCTTCATTACAGATTTTTTATCGTTATCGTTTCTTGCATCTCTCGCGAAATTCCGTGTAGGCGCGAATTCTCCCAATTTGTGATCTATCATAGATTCTGTTATATAAATAGGTATATGTTCCTTTCCATTATGAATACCGAATGTATGGCCAACCATTGAGGGTAGAATGTTAGATGCCCGAGACCAAGTGACTATTATTTCTTTCTCCTTCCCCATTTTGATTTTTTCCATTTTTTCGAATAAATGATTAGCTACAAATCTTTTCTTTTGATTAGCTACAAATCTTTTCTTTGGATTAGCTACAAATCTTTCCTTTGGATTAGCTACAAATCTTTTCTTTGGATTAGCTACAAATCTTTCTTGTTGACCTATCACAGCTGATTACTCCTTTTTTGACATGGTAAAGATTGGCATTCTATGTCCAATATCTCAATCTAAGTATGGAGGTCAGAATAAATACAATAATGATGAATGCAAAAAAGAGAAAATCCTTTAGCTAGATAAGGGGCGGATGTAGCCAAGTGGATCAAGGCAGTGGATTGTGGATCCACCATGCGCGGGTTCAATTCCCGTCGTTCGCCCATCCCATCGAATTTTGGAAATTCGATTTGGAATGTTCCTATTTACGGCGACGAAGAATCAAACTATCACTATATTTTCTCCTTTTCCTACTTTTTCTTCCAAGCGCAGAATAACCCCAAGGAATTGCGGGTTTTTTTCTTCCAATTGGAGCTTTTCCTTCACCGCCCCCGTGGGGATGATCCACAGGGTTCATAGCTGCTCCTCTTACTACAGGACGCTTACCTAGCCAACACTTCGATCCAGCTCCACCCAAACTTTTTCGGGTCACCCCAACATTACCCACTTGTCCGACTGTTGCCAAGCAGTTTTGGGATATCAAACGAACCTCCCCAGATGGTAATCTTAATGTGGCCGATTTACCCTCTTTTGCAATCAGTTTTGCTCTAGCACCTGCTGCTCTAGCTAATTGTCCGCCCTTTCCATGTTTGAATTCTATGTTATGTATGGTCGTGCCTAAAGGCATACCGGTTGAAGTAGATTCTTCTTTTTTATCAAAAAAAACCCTTTCCCAAACTGTACAAGCTTCTTCCAAAGCATACGGCTTTCTAGATGTATATGATGATATCGAAAAAAATAGATCTTTTCATCGTATAATGAAGTATCACATGAGTGGATATATAGGAATCCTAATCTGCCGAATCATTCATGTTATCATCTTCTACATCCTAGGTCTCTCCGTTCCGTCATCTGGCTTATGTTCTTCATGTAGCATTCAGACCGAATGACTCTATCAAATTACGTCGATACTTCCACATATTACGGGTAACGTAGGAGACATCTCTTCGGGGGATCTTCATTACCACTGCTTAGCTTTCAATTCGCCTCTGACCATCAAATGAAATGTGAATAACCCGTCCTCCTCTCTTTGAAAGAAGAGGCGCTTCCGGTTCGGTACGTGCTTCAAACAATTTTCTCCATATTACCATATCTCTAGAGTCAATAATTCTCTATGAGAAACTACTGAACTCAATCACTTGCTGCCGTTACTCAACAGTTTTTTGTTGAGGTCTATTCCATAGAGGTACTCCAATTGAATCAGTGATCGACAGAATTTCTTGACGCCGCGCGAGATTGAACAAAAAGCTGTCGAATTGGCCTATTTTTTGTGTGTACCTATTGAAGTATTTTGAAATGAATTGCAAAATTCAAAGTTTTCTCAGACAGAAGAGAAGGAATTCACGGATTCAATTTTGAATCCAATTGAAGTCTTTTCTAAATGTTCATTCGAGCAAAACATATTCCATTCTTCGATTTTCGTTTCCCTTGTTTCCCCGATTCACACCGAATAAAACACACATAGAATAAAATAAAAAAGAGTAGAACATAGAAAAAGAGAAATACGTATATGAAATTACAATGAATATTACTATAATAAATTCGAATAAGTAGATTCGAATTTAATAATCAATTCAGAAAAGAAGAAATTTTTGGTATACTATTTTTTATATATCCAGATATAGCTCGTATACGTAGGTGTGGGTTCCAACCCCATCCTGGTATACTAGAAAATTGCTACTAGAAAAAAAGTAGAACTAATAAATTGATGAAGTAGAGAACATGATTTTCGTGAGAAATCCTGTGAGGTACAAGATTTTGAATTGATATCTTGGTTTTCTTAGTTTTGGCTATACAGCATGGTGAAAGACTTCGAAACAGTAAAAAAAAAAAAGAACCTTTATTCTATTTCTATACTCTTTCTAGATCTTCAAAATCTAAAAACTAATTTAGAATCGAAAGAAAATAAGAATAGATCCATAGATTCTATACCGTGCTTGTTAGAAAACTCGTGTTTCCTTCAATCAAAGAAATCAATATCCTTTAGAGTCATTGGATAAAGGAGGTTGATTAAGTATTTCATTTACAAATCCAAAATGAAAAAAAAGAAAACATTGTCTTCTCTCCCATATTTTGCATCTATAGCATTTTTGCCCTGGTCAGTCTTTCTTGCATTTGAAAAATGTTTGGAACTTCTGATTAGTAATTGGTGGAATACTAGTCAATCTGAAACTCTCTCTCCATCGGAACAATAGGGCCGTTATGCTTATTACTAAACTTGTTGCAGAGATGGAATAGAACCAAGGTCTATCTTTCTGATCAGAGGTTGAATCGATCATCAGAAGAAGAATTAGGCCAAAAATAAGGATACATTCTGGGAAAATGAAGCTCCCATGGAAGAAAAGTAAATGAAAGGCTTTCATAAAAATTCTCGTAGAATCGAGAATGAAGTTTTCATTCTGTACATGCCAGATCATGAATTAGTAACTGCATTGTTTCAAACTTTCTATTTTTGGAATGGGATATTTACGGAATCCCCATGAATAAATAGGATCAAACCGGATTCCATGATATTTCCATAAGATTCCTATTCTTAAGCAAGCCCCCTCACTCGGGGGCTTAGCTGATCATGATTTATGTTTTATCTTTCTTTTCCTTTTTATTTGTTTCGATAAAGATATCGTCCGATTCTCTTTCTATTGATTCTTTTCCGATCGAGATGTATGAATCCATGGACCTATGTAAATCCATAGATCCCGTTCATGAATTAACGAAAATGAGCAAAACTTCTACTTGCCTCTGCCCTTTTATGAGTCTCCTCCTTTTTGCGTATGGCCTTACCACGTTTTTTTGAAGCAGCATCTATTAATTCGGAACTTAATTGTGAAGCCATACTTGTACCCGAACGCTTTCGGGATGCTTCTAATAACCAACGAATGGCAAGTAATATTCCTTATGGAAGTGGGATTGCAACAGGGACTTTATAAGTCTTTCCGTTTTTTCGTCTTCTTGTTTTTACTCCTATTCTGGGAGTTACTCTAACATCAATATATGACTGTCTCTAATATATATGATATGTCAAACATCTTTTTTTTTTAATCCATTCTGTCTTACTCTATCAAAAAAGCCTTCCAATGGATCAAATAGAAGAAATTTTCCGAATTTTTTTGAACATCGAGTTTCCTAAATTACTAAATCAAACTCTCCACTTTGCCTGACTATTCTGTTTTTCCTAGGAAACACAGAATAGAAACGAAAAAGAATCAAGAAGGAAATCAGATCTATTTTGCCATTGTATATATATATCTATATTTTCTATAGAAAAGATCCTAGAATTGGAAGGAAATAGCAGAATTTTGCTCTGGGAATATCTTATCAATCCATTCCCATCCCATTTATTTATACTTCTTGCAAATCCTCACGTTTTTTCGGAACGAAACCGGTTTTTGTTCCTTTTTTCAATTCATATCAATATAGAAATAGATTATGGTTTTTGTTCCTTTTTTCAATTCATATCAATATAGAAATAGATTCTGGTTTTTGTTCCTTTTTTCAATTCATATCAATATAGAAATAGATTCTGGTTTTTGTTCCTTTTTTCAATTCATATCAATATAGAAATAGATTCTGGTTTTTGTTCCTTTTTTCAATTCATATCAATATAGAAATAGATTCTGGAATTTGTGTGAGAGGGAATTGTTTCTTTTGTGTCGAGCTATTGTTAGAACTTTCAAGAACGATTTTCATGCAATCGGACTGAGTACTAGGAAGGTGAACCCTTCTCTCCTCCCTGTCGTTGGAGCTCTCATTTTCCATCCGTCGCTCAAGCTTTCTCTTGCTCTCTCTCTCTCTCTCTCTCTCTATCACCGTCGCTCGATTCAAATCCTAAATCGCACCTCTACCATTGACACACACGGAGTTTGAGAATAGAATCTGGGTTCACATTGTTCGTTCCAAATACTTGGCACGCGAAACTTTCTGGCTGGCAGCACAAGGAAGGACATGAACGAAGCTTTGGAAGGCGATGCTGACTATGCGGCCAGCTGTGAGTGCACACGTGAAATGGCAATTGGGTGAAGGGACAGGTGTGGGGCCTTATGGGAACCGTGGCATGATTCCTGGCTCAAAGTGAGTGAACCTGACATACCAGAACCAAAGGAGTTTAAAGGTGAGAGATCTCACACAAAATGAAGGCACTCAACGGGTAACTGACTGTTTAATTGAACACTTTGGGTTTGTTATTGCATTGTTTATCTCTCAAATACATGTTTGGTTATGTCTATTCCAAGGCAATTGAGGGACATAAGACAGCAGGATGCTCAACAGGGATCAGTATTCTCAAGTAGTATGCCATGTGGATGGGTTGTTCACTATCTCAAGAAATGCCAGGTGGGATTATATTTTTCATGTGGGTGATTCTCTCTTTCAATTTGGAATTCAATCTGGCACTGTCCTCTCTCCCTTCATGGCGGAACTCAAGGCAATGGAACTGGGTATGACAGTGGCTATACAGGAAGGGGTTACCCAATGTTGTATTTACACGGACTGTCTCCATTTGTAACAATTACTAAGGCTATGCTCCAGAAGGAGTGAAGCTAAGCAAAGGAAAGGTAGTGGAACAACGTTACCTTGCTCCCAGAGTTCTCGCTGGGTGAATCGACGAAAACGGACGGAAACGCCAATTTCTTAAAACCTCATTTTGGGAGAGCGCCGGTTACCCCCGAATTTGGGGTGTAATGAAGAGGAACGAAGAAACCCAACTTTATACCCAAAATGACCTGCATTTTTCTTTCTTTGACGCTGGGCCCGCGTTATTCATATTTCTCTTCTCATTTGAATTGAAGGGTAATAGTGTCCAGGAAAAAAATTACTGTTGTTACCTTTAATGCGTTGTTTTAGAAATCTGGAGCAAGGAATTATCAGTTATTTCCATTCTCTTATACTTCCTTAAGCTTCCTTTCTATTCCGTTCCTTACCTTTTCCTTCATTTTGGAATTCTGGAGCATAGCCTAACTGGCCCCAAAAAAAATGCTTGTATGAGTATGACTCAGCTCATATTCATTGTAATCATGTAATGACTCGATGTATTGACTCTCTGATTTAATGGAATGTGTGCCTAAGGGACTTAACCACCAAAAAAAAAACACTTGTATGACATACTGGTTTCGTTATTTGAATTGCTTTTGTACTTATTTTATTAACAACACCCTTGAGGCAAAAAAAATGATTAAAATTTAACTAACTTATTATATTGGCTATGATTAATTTCTATTGCAAGTAGACAGTTGATCATAAACCCCTTGGCACTCTTCAAAAGAGAATGAGTGTGCTTCTGACAAATACAAAAAAAAATAATGAAAATTCAAGATAAAGAGAATCTAGCCTGTTTTTCTGCCAGAGACATGCCAAGAATCAACAACAATGGAAGAACATGAACCCATAATTATAATTGAGTGGCTTGTTTTGCTTGTGTAAATAGTAATGCAGTTAAATTTTGTAATCTTATGTACTGTATTTTTTCTAGCTGTACTGAATGTTTTATGTGATAATGCTTTTGCAAGGATTGAGACTATATCTGATGTGCAAGAATATTTCGCATAATTTTGTGAAATTCTCAATTTTTGTTTTTAAATTATTTTGTGGCTAGTAATACACATTGTAAATGCCATTAAATTTAATATAGGGTCCACTTGATAACTATGTTTGTACTTTTAGGTACCAGAAATTGTAAAACTTTTTTTTTTTAATTTAACCCTTGTAGGCAAGTTCATTAAGGAAATATCCAAATTACAATAATTGAGTACAAATTCAGCTAGAAGTATAAGAAAGCACCCTCAATTAAACTACGGCTATGACAGCATGACAACAACCCCAATGTACCAGTAACCTAAAAAACATTAAGAAAGCACCATATACCAGTAACTTCAATGTACTAGTAATAATCTATGGGGCCGTTTGGATCGCTTAGGAATTTGGGGAATTTGGAGAAGTTGTAATTTCTAGGAATAAATTTATTGGGAAGTGTGTAATTTTGTGAAGAGTTTGGATTGTTTATAATAAATTTATGGTAGGAAGATGAAATTTTCCAAATTTCTTGGAAAATCCAAACAGGCCCTATAAAACATTAAAAAAGCACCTGAAACATAAAACAAGGGGTCGCTTAGTACCACTTGGTACCATGTGATTGAGAATCTAAACAAAGGATGAATGATATTTGTCCCACTGATACATCGTAATGGATACAATGCCTGAGGGAGTTGAGACTATGTCAACTCTGAGGGAGACTACTCGATCAATGTCGAGGGAGAGGAGAGCTCGACTGGAGGGGAGAGAACTCAATTGATGGGGAGGAGAGGAGCGTTCCAGCAACGTTGAAGGAGAGGAGATCGCGAGCGGCAGTCGGGAAGAGGAGAGCGGGACAGAGATGAAGAGGAACGATCGACGGCAAGCACCAGAGAGGAGATGAAGCGATGAAGAGGAGCGCCGGAGAGGAGACAGATCGTGAGGTTTTGTTTTGCTTTCCGTTCTAAATTTAATTGCAATCTGGACCCTTCATCATAATTTGATCGAACGGCTTAAAATATGTGACAGATGAGGCATTAAAAAACTTAGGCACTGGAACCGTTCTCAAAATCATTAGAGCCCGTTTGTTTGTGACTTAAGGGATGCATAACTTAAGTTATACATCCTTTAAGCGCCAAACACCTGAAGCGTAAGACGCCTTAAGAACGCCTAAGTTATTGCACCTCTTTCGGCTGCATAACTTACGCATCGTCTCTCTCTATCTTTTTTTCCCGACAGTATCCCTCTTGGGTCCGCTCCAGAAGGAGAGACTCGGAGCAAAGGGAAGGAAGGAGAGTTCGGATAGCCTGCTTCAGAGGGAGAGAATCGACGAAAATTAAGGAGAGCAGAGAGACAGATAGAGAGAGAGATCGATTACTCCCAAAATCGAAAAGTACCGAGTTCCCTTCCCTTCGCTCCGAGTCTCTCCTTCTGGAGCGGACCCAACTCTCAATTGTCTCCTCTCCTCTCATTTATGTCACGGCCTCCTTATCCCATTCTCAAACCCTAGCCGCACCAGAGACACTCCTTATCCCATTCTCCTCTCCTCTTACAATATGAAGTCGTGTCGATCTCTTGCGAAAGAAAGCACATCGTCGGCGCTGTTGAAATTGGTCTCTGACAATCTACGAAATTGATTTTTGGTTTAGATAATTTTTTTGTACCACTCACTTTGTCTAAAAAATGCAAAATTGATTTTTGCTTTGCTTTGGTCTCTCGATGAAAGACCCATATAAGTTGTCTTTTTTGAGTCCTTTAAAACAGCTATTTAATCTTGAGTTTCATAGCAAGAGGCGCCCCCCTTAAATGCTCTGTGATTTTTTTTTTAGTTAACCTGATGCGTTATAGTTGGTCTGTTTAGTATTTTAGGATTGTCCTTTCTTCTTATTTTGCTTTGATTTTTGGAGTAGCGTGAGGAGTTTTTGCTTGTTTCTTTTACTGGTACATAGGTTTTGCCAGTAGCACTAGGTTGTTTTCTGTTTTTAAGACCGTTCAGATGGCGATTTGTAATATATTCTCTTTATTTTTTAAAATGAAAAGTAGTAGCCTACAGGCGTTAATGATCAAAAAAAATTCTTGAGTTTTGTACTTGCCTTTGGGGAATTTTTGTTAGAGATATGTCCTAGAAAACAATCAGTTGGTAGATATTATATTAGTTTATGTTATTGATGATGCTTGATCATTTGTTCCCAGAGATTATTATTGACAGATCATTCAGGTTGAGGATCTGAATTGTAGATTTCTGAGGATCATTCGTTAGAATGACAATAATGTCTCTAAAGAGTCCATAATCTTGATAATTAACAAGGAACATTAATTATCATATAAGATTAGTATGCAAGTTAAGTGATGATTAAGTTCTACAAATCATAGGTAGTGAGTTACCGACTTGATTGCATATATGTATGTTACTGGAACATAGCACATGACATGACCCAATGAAATAAATATATGGATTGTGTTACGTGTCATTATTTATTTCATACGTGTTTGATTCTGAGTTTGAGATGATTCAATTTCTCCACATGAGGATAGGTTCTATAAATATCGTCTAACGTTGATTCCTGATAAGGGCTGCTATACGGACTTTATTTATGTTCTCTTGAATTGTGCGGGGAGAAATTGTTCATCAAGACAACCGTATGTCCCTCATTAGTTCACCTAGTGAGTGATGATATCTACTGGGCCCCTTGATGGAGTTGGATCGTATGCGCACAACTAGGCGATCAACTCTAGATCAAGAAACGTATAATCTGCAAGAATGACACATTCCTATCTTGAATTATACAATGATATCATGTGACATAAGAACCAAAACAATAAGATACTTTTTCTTATGCGGGATTGAAGTACTGTATTGGTACAGTATTTATTTATGCGAATTGGGAATCATAACGTGTTGCTAGATACCGCTTATGATTATTAGAAATAAATGGTGATTTATTTTCCATGTCCAATATAGCATAAATCCTCAAAGGGTCACACAAATAGGACTTTAACCATACGTGCATTATTTGTTTATTTTGCAGTAGCGAGTACTACGAATATATGATGAGTTGATTAATTAATTATATACCGTTATGAACCGTTATAATTAATTAACTCAAATGGATCATATAGAAATAATGTAATGCATATGCTAATTCCAAATTAATTATTAATATGTTAATAATTAAATTCGTTCAATGTAATTTTATTATACTGAGCTAATCGGTCTTTTGTTTAATCAGTTAATTAAAATCCCGATTTGGCATGGATTAATAGAGTGAATTAATGGGCCATTATATCATATGGATTAGACCACAAAAACTCTGAAAATTTCGGATTTTGAGGGTTATTTTTGTCCAGACAAAAATTAGAAAAGAGAAAGACTACATATATATTGATTGTTTCTCTAGTCGACGGCTCAAGCAAGGGCAGAAATTTGGTTCTCCTCTTGCTTGTGCATCCATCCATCTCTCTTGCTCATGAGTTGAGCGCTTCTTCTTCCAATTAATCGGTTAATCGTGCGAAGAAGAACAAAAGGGAATTAGCTATCGTCTCGGACAAGCTAGCACTTGTCTTGAGATTTTGGTTAATCTTCTAGGTGGACTCGAGGCAATCGGAGGCAGTCGCGAGGGTGACGAGCACTCCACCGACTCCAAGAGATTGGATTCGAGCCTTCCGGATACGATTTCGGAAGAGGTAACCTCCTACCGCTTCTCCTTTTATGATGTTAATCACTTGAATAACTAGATCCGTTAATAGTGCGTATTATTCTTTGTTAAATGTTAATAAAAATTAAAATTGCACCTGGACTCGAGTTCCTAACAATTTTCAGTACACAACTTTAAATCTGAAAATCGGCGTTGTTCAGCTTTGTTTTTTGGTTTTTGGTTCAGTAGACATCTTTTAAGTCTGAAAAATTTACGATTTTTGCGCTTTTTTTTTGGAAGTGCAAACCATAACTGGGTTTTATGCAATTTTGGAGTGATATGTTCCTTGTCAGAAAAATTGTAATTCTTAAATAGTTCTTATCTAGAAGAAGTGGTACTGTTAATTTCTTTTTTTGAAGAGATAGCTGAATTCAAGTGAGGTATATATTCCTTCTCTTGAGTTGAGGGAATTAGATTAAGGCATAAAAAATTTAGCTAATTTATAGTTCAATTAGGGGTACTACGTCAGGTTAAGGGACATATTAGGTTATACATGAGTGATTTGTTGTAAATAAAGCATATTAAACATGTTACTTGTGTGTACCAGCAAATATGTCTACATTAAATTGCATGGCAATAAGCTGTCAAACATAGTACTTATGCACAAACATGCTTGTTCTTTGATGTATTGCTGGAAGGATTATGCGTTGTTGAACTATAATTAATAATTGTGTGGATTATATAATGTATGTTCTGAATTGTTTTGTGAACTATTTGTATGAGGTATGTTCTGAATTGTTGTGTGAACTATTTGTGAATTAATAATTGAACTATTTGTGTGAGGTATTTGTGTGGATTATACAAAACAAGCTTGGATTTGTTGGTACAGATTGAACTTTGGTGGAGATGTCTTGCTTTGTTTAATATAAATTTTGTATTTGATTTGTATGAGCAATGAATATGAAATTATTAGGTATATCCAAGGAATGAGACAATATATCCAACAGAGACGTTTGATTTATATAAAAAAAAGCAAGGATATTGTAGTCTTTTCATATAAAGTTATGCATGCATTAAGTTAATGCACAAGTACAATCAAATATCCATTACATAAGATGCCTTAAACATTTAGGCATCCTTAACTTATGCAACGTTTTACTAAACAAACAAACGGGGTCTAAAAATACAATTTTAATAGTAAACATTCCAGAACGCCGGACTAGTGGCGCGCTGGCGGCTACGCCAGTCCCACTAGCGCAGGTATGGGATGCGCCGGTCTCATTGGCGCAGTTTCGATAAGAATGTTCTACTCAAATCCAAATAAATTGAGATGTTGTTCAATATGTAAAATATTATTTTCACTGAGGATGTCGGATTGCTGTAGACGTGTGGCTAAAGATGTGGTGAGTGGTGACTATATAATATATAGTCATGTGATTTTTCTGTGATATTAAATTCTGCACTCGACGGACACAAGAAAACAACTTGCTAGGTAGGGATGTAGTAGGCCCTACGACAGGGAAAAAGGTTCCCATTAAAAAGTTATTGGGCCACATAAGCTTTGTATAGACATGGTCTAAGTTTATTTATTAAACCATAGCAAATATTACACCTGATGGCCTGATGGGCTGATTTCTGTGCCTCAATTTATGGTAGTATTTGACGGCTCATGAAGGTGTTTTTTGAACCAGGTTTTATTATTCAAAATAGAATTGAATATTTTCATTTTTTATCCTCTTTCCCCCATCTTCATCTGTAAGCGCATTTGGAAAATAGCTGTTTGGATTCTCCGAGTAATTTAGAAAATTTCATCTTCCTATCATAAATTTATTATAAACAATCCAAATTCTTCACAAAGTTACACACTTTCCAATAAATTTATTCGTAGGAATTACAACTTCCCCAAATTCCTAAGCGATCCAAACGGCCCCAAAAAGCTTTGCGCGTGAAAAAGGGTGGCGATTTTCATTTAATTTTTCCTCCATCCACCCCTACCACGGCATTCGACCACGTATCCTTGCTCTCCTTCTCGTGGCGAGTCCGTAGAGACCACTTTGATCAGATTTCGTCCGCCATGATTTCTCCGGCGAGGAGTACGATGCAGAGGAGGTGCAATCGCGCCACTGCCACCGGCGCGCTTGTAGCAGCGCTGCTGCCACAGGCGTTCTGCCATGTTTAATATTAAAATTAGTTATTTAATATGTTTAGTATTAAATTAAAATTTTCAAATATGTTTGTTAAAAAAAAATTACGGAACAAATCTGCTTGTTTCTAGTTTTTTTTTTTTTTCCTAGCATATGTTCACAAGTTAACAAAGTAACAATCGGCTGTTTCTTCGAGAACTATGTAAATCGCGTGCTTCCCATGAAAAATATATATGAAGTACTATTTCTATCATCCAAATCTCCACTCTAATTACTATCGAATATCCCACAAGATACACCTCATTAGTATGAGAAGAAAATAAGTCATGAGAGAATGTACCTTTTACCTATTGAAGAATTCGCTTTTTAGCTATCCAATGCGTTATTTTCAGCTCCTTCGTATACCGGCTCACCAAGCTGACTGCATATGCAATATCTGACCTTGTGCATGTAAAATCAGGGGCGAAGACATGTATAAGTTGGTGGGTTCATGGATCCATCTCAAAAATTTTTTTTAATAGATATTACATTTGTTTGTAATTTAAAAAAATCACAAGAAGTTAGGGACCCATCTCAAAAATTCGAAGGACCCAGCTGAACATGTCGTGTTTGATTTGAATTGCATAACGACGTCTAAAAAATCACATATGGACCCAGGTAAATATTTGTTCATGACTAATCGTCTTATTTCTTCCTCCTAAATAAATTTTAGAATATAATGAAATATTTTGATGAATAATTATTTCTAGCATATATATACTAGCACGAATCTCGCGCATTGCATGATTTGTCAGGACATTATAAACAAAAGATACCACAAAAGATAAAAAATTCAATTCATATATTATATAAAAACTGCCACTAAAAAATACTAAATATTATTCCTGTAAAAAAAAAGTTCCAAAAGCCACAAAAGATCAGAAATATTGTGGTTTGAATAGTGACCAAACTTCTTCATATACCTTCCATCTTTATATATCTATAATAAAGAAAAATAAGTGTTCAATAAGATTTCTAACAAACCTATTATGCAAAATTTATGAGAAAAAATTCGGAGAAAATTGTTGTACTTTTTTATTGTCTTGATTTTTGAGTTATTACTTTTGTATATTAAGTATATTATTTTAGATTTTTTTTATGGTTATTATAATATATATTTGATTTCTTATGAATTTTTTATGTAACATTATTTTAGAGTTGTTTATTTAAAAATTATTATTATATTATGTCTATTAGACTTTACATCATACATATGTTTTCAGTAAAAAATTTACGGACCCTGCTGATACGAAATTTTAGCTTCGCCACCGTGTAAAATAATAAAACTTCCTATCAGGTAGGTCATAGGACTGGGAAAAAAAAAGTAAGATGATTATCGACTCATGTTCGAATAAAATACTAAAATACTATGTACTGTGTAGAGAGGGTCATCTAGGTTCTTTCCATTGTTTTCGAAGGACTGTGTGTACTGTGTAGTTTAGAAGGGAGAGGAAATGGAGAGACAGAGAGGAATTAACACCGACGGAAGGAAAAATTAACAATATATGGACAGATGGAGCTCCTCAACACTTCAATCTGATCCATCGAATCTCATCTCCTCACGAATTTTAAAATCATCCCACGGTTGAAAAGTGAATAGGAAAGATACTCAGTTCTATCCAAAAGACTATATATATGCTACAAGACAATTATTTTATCTAAAAATCTCTCATTATGTTTTTATGTTTTGTCATAATAAGTTTTATTGTGGAGGAAAGGATAATGCGATATGAGTCCATGTGCGATTTTTTAGGAGTCTCTATGTGATTCAAATCAAACATAACATGTCCATCTAGGTCTTTTAAATTTCTAAGATGTGTCTTTACATCCTTATTTTTTTTAATTTACAAAATACTACTGTCTCAAATGTTTTTTTTCAAGTGGGTCCCTAGACCCGCCAAGAAGCATTAGAAATATATAAGGCTCGGCACGCGTGACTTGCGCGTGGGAGCCAATTTACTGTGCTAACTACAGTTCTATAATTCTGTCCGTTGGTTTTGCTCCGTCCATCTCAGCCGTTCGATATTTCTCCTCAGTCTCTTCTTCTGCGATGGAATCGATGTGATGGGTTCATTCTTTTTTCTCGCTTTTTCCCTCACCTTCGCCGTACGCCACACCATGATCGACTGTTACGGTCAACTACTTTGTTGCGAACTTTTGGTGCGTTGTCGCTCATCCGATGGCTTGCACTGGTCAGGGCGACGTGTCGGCCCATCCCTACTCCAATTGGATGCTCTCGGTGCTCTTTTGTTGTGCTGCTCGCCTCTCTTTTTCCTCCCGCTCCGGCCTTATTTTCGAATTGGCGACTATCTTCTGCCTATTTTTCCTCCCATTTTTGCGCGCTTGCACTCCCTGTGTAATTATCCATGCCTACTTTTTCTGTCGCTGCCTCTCTCCGCCTTTGGATCACGACAATCTCCAATTTCGATTTCGTCTCTCTCAGTGATTGATTTTAGATTTTTTTTTTCCTGAGCGAAACTTTACGTCTCCTTCTCTGTCTCTCTCTCCATGCCCTTTTTTGTCGTCTGTCAGCAAAATTTGAAAACCTAACTGACCTGATTTGCTCTCATCTCTGCTGCTACTCGATTGTTCTCTTCCCTGCATATATCAGGTTTTTCCTCTTCTTTTATGTTATTTTTTTTTTGGCTTTTGCTTCTTCCCTGTTGTTTCTTAGTCTTCCTTCTCTTTGCAGGTTTGCTATTTGAGAATCCCCTGGAGACTTTAAGAGCTTGGTATTGATGTTGTAATCGATTAGCTCAAGCCTTAAAATTTGGTATCAATTTCTCTTGCAATTCATGCCTTTAACCATCAAATTTCCAATCCCCTAAAAGCCAATCAAGTGGATGCAGAATCTATTTCTCAGCAAAGAAAAACTGATAAAGGTTTGATGTTATCATTCTTCCATTTTTATCTTCTGTTTGTTTAATTTGTGGTGTTTGGTTTTTATTTTGATGAATGTGGTGTTTGGTTTTGAAGATTATTTTATATAGATATTCTATGTAGTTAAAGTTTCAGTTGTCTTTTGTGATATATTTATTGGTACTAATGTTTGAGGTGCTCTCATAATCTCTTCTAATCTATTTTTTCGAGTCCTGGTAAAGATTTTGAGGGAGGGTGAGGTCTCGCTGCTGACACTTAAATTTCTTGCCTCTATTGCAGACCATTTCTTTGTATATTTTTCTCCATCATTCTCTTATTCTACTAAGTGGCTGAAGGTCAAACTAAGGTGTCAGGGCAGAAAAGGAGATGACATTGAAGGTAGCAATCATTGCTCTCTGTAGCACCCAAGGTAACATAGATTTTGATATATTACCATGGTAATTTAGTAGTGTCTTGATGATTTGCATCAGAATGACAATTTCTCATACATAGGTAGATTGGTTGATTGATCTCTATCTCATTTAAAATTAAGATTATCTATATCTTTGGTTTCATTGTAGTTTCTTCTTCTTTTTATGTTAGTGTAAATCAAGACAAATGTTGTCACTATGTTGTACTAGGATGATGCATGTCAAGAGTTCTATTAAGTTGCTGAGAATTTGCAACTGTATTTGACCATCATCAAAACAAGAGCCTTCGTGTAATCCTAAGGTACCTTCTTTGTTTTATTAGAGACAATTTTTTTTAGTTAATTAACGTATTTCTATATGGAAGATGACATAAATTTATATGTCATTTACTCATCTGACGATGGTTATCTAATTGAGTGAAGTCCTTGAAAACAGCTAGGCTTTGAACCTGGACATGATGTACTACATGATATTTTGTTAAGCCTGGCACAGGCAAGGATTTATTTCTTTAAATATTGAGGTACAAAATAGAGAAGTTAGTTTTCTTGATGAATCGCGCAATTCCAAAGCTCCCTACATACCCACATATTAGTTTTGTTGATGATCTCTTCATACTATAACCATATGCATGTAACTTTTTTCTTTCTGTTTCTCTTTTATGAAAAGCACCATGTTTACATAGCATTGCCTGAACCATATATATGCCTCTCTTTTTTCTTCATCTTTATCTTTTGGGATTGTCATTAGTCGCATATTGTAAAGAGCTAATATGGAGCTAAATTGGGACCAATTGCACGGTAAATTTACTTAATTTTGAGTTTGGGTTGGGCGGAGGGGAGGCCAGCAAGTATAAATACTAGCTGTAACATTCAGTTATCAAAATGGTACTTTCTCAGCTTATGCTAGCAATTAGCTTAAACCAGTCAATTGTATAAAAATATGGTGTTTTGATATTATTATTATTATTTTTTTGCACTGTCATTTAGTGAAATTTGAAGTAGGTAGCGTTAGTAGTGCAGTAAAAGAGGGGAATAAAATTAAACCAAACTACTGTGAAATTGGTCTGATGGATATACTGTAGGCTAGCAATATTTTTATTAATACTTAAGTAATAATGAATTAATACGCGAGTATTAATGTTATTAGTCAAATACACAATTTGAAAATCAGGCAAGTACCAAATGTAGGCTAGCAACTAAGAAGTATGGTTTTAGTATTGTTCTAGGAGGAGCTTAAGCTGTAACATTTTGTTTTGATATGATTTAAACTCTATGACGGGTGTTTGAGAAAGTACATAAATGCAAATGACAAGTATTTTACTGTTTAATTAATCAACCCTTCCCTCCCGTTTTCTTCACTAGGCTGTTTGCAACGGTGGAGAAGTTTCAGGTGCTTGCAGGAGTTTTGGATCTATTTTCGGTTTGGTATTTTATTGTGTTTCTCATATTCTTTATTTTCTTTTTTTCAGCATTAGCGTTCGATAAATTCTGTAAATTCCAATTGGAAACATTAAATTCTATACAAAACTGATTTTTATTCCATATGAAATGTATTAATACTGACGTAATTTTAGATAATTTCATTTTGTTTCTGAAAATTGCTATATATGTGTATCAGTTCATGGTACTATTTATTAATACTCATTAGAAAACAATTTCATAATAATTTCGGATTGGGATGAATCGCGCAAAGCGCGAGATTAGAACTAGTGTAGCTTTACCCCTGGTTGCATGCCTAGTGTATTCTCAAATAATTACAGTTTAATGAATAAGAAGAGGTAAACTTTGCATGTTATCATGCATTCATTGCCCGACTCTTTATTTAAATATGTTCTAATTTAATGCGTGGGGTACTAGTTTTATTTGTTGTGTATAATAAGAGATCAATCGGTTGTTAATAAGTCTATTTTATCTTCGGTTACACATTAATTTTGATGAAGGCTGCATTATATTTTAATTTCTTTAGCATATATTTTTAACTCTACAATTAAATATCAGAGAAAATCATTAAATCAAAATAATAAATATGTACTTTCCATCATTGTAGACTTCTGGTTCACAAGTGCACAAATAATTGCAAGGTAAGCTAAATTTGTTTATAAATACTACTCTGGCTCATAATTCTAACTGGATATGAAAATATTTTACTTCAAGCTTTCCAATTGTTTGTCAGTGTGATACAACAAAATTGAGGATAATGAAAAATAATATACAATTACATGAATATGAACAACTGCTAAATAAACATAAGAAAATTTTACATATTGTCAATGTATACAGTAATAAGATCAAATGCTAAATAAACATTAAAAAATTTAAACATTTTCAGGTTACATACATAAGAACAAATATTGTTCACTACAGATCCAAAATAAAGACAAATTGTAATGAATGAAAAAGGGCGTGGTAGGACAGGCCGATTGGATATGGCTTAACTTAAACTCCTATCAATTTGCAAATCTGGTCCTCGAGTTTTTTTTCTTTTTTGTTTATTTTTTCAAATTCATGTATGAAAAAATCCTCTAATTTAATTTAATGTTTGTTTAAGTATATATATGTAAACTTCTCTAGTGATTCTTCAAGCACACGAATATAACCTACTATATTTCGAATACCTTTTTACAGCCAATTATCATTATAAATATGCATTTAATTAAGTAGACAATCTTTTATACATCATTTGAGGATGACTGCATTATGCAATATTTGATTACGGGATTGTCCATACATCCAATAATACATTCACAATTTACTTGTGATTTATATTTAATCTATTTTAAATCATTATCACCTTCATCGTCATCATCATTATAACTAACAATTACCAAGTTAACCTCTCCAACATTAATATATTATTATCAGTAGTGTTGTTCCCCCAATATTTATGCAAATATTAAAGATTTATCATATAATCTCTTTTCTCCTAAATTAAAAACATATGTGATAAGGCCTAAGATTACTGGCCCAACCTAATGAATAAAGGGCCCAGCACTTGCCGGTCCTAGGATCGATGCGCGTGGCATATGGTAAGTGGTTGTCAGACGATTATGGATACAAAGGAATGAATGTCAGACATGCTCTGATAATGCAGTTATAAACATAGAAGAACACCAAAGGAATCCTCAGTTGTAAACGCCACATCAAACACATCTTACTGAGCTCGCCTCAATTTACCTCGCTGAGAGGAAGACTAGAGGCTCCAGTGTAGAGGATACCTCGCGAACTACTTTGCCAACGCACCTCACCACGATAACAACAAGCGTGAAGGCGAGGAGCCAGGAGCGCATGAGTACAATTTTAAAAAGGATACAATCAAGACTTGAAAATCGAGACAAATTATGTTATTAACATAATTAAAGCTTAAAGTAAGCGAAAATGCAAAGCATGTATTTCGATGCCTAATCCCCCCAATGGCAGCATAAATGCGTCTAATTTCGAAACTGTCATCTATGTCGTATAATTTCGAAATTGTCATCTATGATCTAATTTCGAAACTGTCATCTATGCGTCTAATCGCGAACTACTTTAGAAATTTTCTTATATTAATTAGCTCTCTTGTTAACTAGGCTTGCTCAGTGATGCCACCAAGTTGAGGATTTTTACGTGGGTGCGACAGAATTGGGATATTGATCCATTATAATAACTTGAATTAATGCAACTGTCGGTGGAGGTGGAGGTCAAGGTCAAGGAGATCTATCAACACGAGGGGCTGGTACATCTCATTTTCATGCTGAACTAAAATCTCTCAAAGCTGACTGTTTGGAGCTCAGTAAGCTTGTTGCAGGTGAACTGAGTGTGGATAGTGTAAAATGACGGGTTTATACTGAAGCTCTGGAGCTACTTGATGCAATGCACAATCATAATGATCTGTGCTGTATTAATATAAGCAGGGATAGGAATCAACTAGCGGATACGTTATCTAACTATGCTAGGATGAATGGGGTTAATTGTATTGATTTTACATTTCCAACTTGTAATATCCCTGTAACAACTCAAGTTACTTGAATGAAATGGGAAACTGTTTTTTTTTTTTATGTGTGACTTGTAATATCCCCATAACAAACTAGTTGTTGTTGATTGCATACAGATGCACATTCTCTATGTGTGACCACTGACCAATGCGAATAACTGTGTGTAAAGCATGTACTACAAGTAAATCATGGTACCAGTGGAGTTTATATGGTTATGAAATCCAGTGGTACGCACAATAGGTACAGCAGACAGGGCCTTATTTGCTCATACTTTCTTGATAGGTTTGGTACCTAATTAGAGTTCATAATTGAAAAGAAACATAATATAGAAAGCAAACAAGCATGGTTATGTGTCAGTAACAGACATGACCAGTACATGAATTAAAATAATATTATAGTTTTTCTTATACAGACATGATAAATCACGCTAAATGAAAACCAACAGTAAGCAAGCATAGCGCATTTCTTTGCACCATGAATAATATATATATTTCATTTAACAATGAACCAAATAACAGCAAAATCCTTTCACCTCTTCTGGATCATCACCTACGAAATATGTAAATGATGTTCAATTATAACTTATATAAGTCATGGAAATAAGAGAGAATTTCTTATTTGCATAATAATATAATTGGTACTGAGAGTTCATGGATAATGTCCAGAGTAACCAATTCAAATTTCAAACAGAATGATCAATTGCTTGTACAAAAGCAAAAACAAGTTCAACTCACCTAAAAGTAATTCAGTTAATTAATAAATGATGACCAATCTCTCCCAGTGACAGGTTTAAAACCAAAAACACCTCTCAATTGGTCAAAATGTTATCATTTCTTCTCTAATTTATCACCCACAAACTCAATTATTTAAAAAATCAGATCTTACCAGGCTCAGAAATCCTCCAATTGACAACAGGAGAACGTGAAGGAGAAGAGCACACGCTCGCCTCCGCAGCTCTCGCCTTGCGCGGCCAGACTTGGTTGGTCCCAAGTTTCGTCGGAGGAGATGGCGATGGAGACAGAGACGAATAGGGTTTTAGCGCTTCATCCTTTTCTTATTTTTTTAAGAGCGAACTGATCTTCTTAGATCTGCACCGTCCGTTCAGTCAAATTATATCCAACGTACATAAGGCAGCAATTTATGTCTGCGGCAGAGGATACGGATCCGTTTGGCGCCTAGCCGTTTCAAACTGTTGTCATAATATTCTGAATATAATAAATTATATATAAATAGGGGCTATCTATCTACCAATTTCGGCTATGTTTAGTTGGACATGATTACATGAAGTTAGCAAACTTAAATTAGAACACTACCTTTCTAACCTCCATTTTTTTTTTTCTAACAACCAAACACATCGGCCATGTTTGGTTGAGCCAAAGTTAGCTCAAACTTCAAGGTAGACGACATTTTGAGAAAGAATTGTTTCGTCGGTACCATAATTATTATCTCTTTTTATTGTTTCGTCTGACCTGTCACCGGACAGTTACTTCTTTACTGTACATATATAACTTTTGTTGTATCTTAAACAAATATAAATTTCTCATTCTAACAAAAAATATAAAGCCAATATTGATTATTAAATAACAAAGGGAAGTAATACGGATGAATTAACAATAACATTTATACATAACTTTTCTAAATGAAAGATTTTTATTTTAGTTTTGCAAATAGATACTATATTTTTTCGAGCAAAAAGAAACACTTATTTTCCTTTTTGTTTGCTATTTCGCAGTTGGTCTGGAAAACAGCAGAACCCCATAAAAAGATTAGAAATTCCATTATATGAAATACTTACGTCAACCTAACTATTTCCCATTTTTGTTGCCACATATTAAAAGGCTTAATTGCGGTTTGATCAATCAATAAAGATGTCCGTAATTCAATCATAGCTTTTGGTATTACAAATACAAGATCTTCTGTATGAAACAAGTTTAAAAAAAATGTATATTTAATAGAGCCAGGTCACCTCTACAAAATACTTCTCGAAATTTGATAGAAAGGCCTAGTCTAGAATTGTTAGGCCGAAAAGAATTTGGCATTTTAAAACCTTCAAATGCTCCAGAAATCTTCTTCATCTGAGCTCGCAATATCAATTTCAATCATTTTCTCTGATGGATTGCAAGTCTTTTCTCGTTTCAGCTGTGGCTCCTTGTTCGGTATGGTAGACCTTTTTGATCCAATTTTTATAACCGATGTTCCAGACCTGAAAATTGATCGAGTTTTACCGTTAACCTTTTATGCTCTTCTCTTGGCAGCCACTACCAAGGTTTCTTAAAAAAAAAAAAACCTTTTATGCTCTTACATTGATACACAGTTCCAATTGTGTAAACAAAGGAATTTTTGGCATGGATTTTTGTACTGAGAATGTTTTCAGCAAAGCAACCAACAAATCCAAACCACGCCTCTAAGAAGAAAACACAATCACCAGTGCAGTGCCACAATGTATTTGAGATAAGGGTGCAAGTGTATTAAAGCCACAAGGGCAGGATTACCAGCACCAGGCCTAACAAGGGCAGCACCATAATCCAGTACTCAAACGTTCTATATGGGGGAAGCTGTACAATGCGACAAAGAAAAAAATGGTATAAACCTTTTATTATTATCAGGATTGCATTGGGTAGATTTTGGTTGTGGTTTCTCAAAATTTCCAGTCGCTTTCTTGTTTACTGCCTCAGATTGATTCTTGGCTGGAAACTTTGATTCATCTGTAGTAACATGAGACAGGAATCTTATACCTTGTGAGTGGTTCCTAGTAGTCACTTTATCAGCCTTACTGCAAACATTTTTCAAACAGATAGTTGTCAGATAAAGATGCAACTAATAAATAAACATCATAATTTTCTCATGTATTCCTTCAAAAAAAAAATAATTTTCTCATGTACCTTGCATACACAGAAATGACTATACCAAAATCACCCATAATTACCACTCTGAATGGATCACTTGGAAGATAGCTTTGGGAAACTTGGAAATGTAAACCGAGAGAGAGAGAGAGAGAGAGAGAGTCTATGGATGATTCATCTAAATAAAATGCATGCTCTATATTTCCCAATTTATTAGAGACTAGGAAATTAAATTATAAAAAAATTTTGATATTAAAAGTTATAACTCACAATAAAGATTTGCATGTTTTAGTACTATTTGACCACAACAGAATTTGCACTGCATCTAATCAGCTATAGAGTAATCTAATTACCTCAAGGCCTTCTTAAGACCTTCAATTGTGACGTGTTTGACCTGTTGCGTTGTCTTGCGGTGACAAGACCGCTCCGGATCAACCATATAAACTCCCTCATATTCTGGTGGTCTGTAAGTTCTCTGAAAGTTCCTGTAGTTGCATTGAAGAATTAGAAGGAACAACTCATGGAATGCAAAATGTCAGACCAGCACCGTTCCAATCAGAAACATTGTTGTTTTGGAACAACTGGGTATTCAAAATTCTTTCAGAAATTCTTCTTGTGACATTTCTCAGATGCTTTCGATGAATCAATGGATTGGTCATGGAATGAATGGTCTTGTTCTTTCACTTCTTCCATTTTAAAATTTTAAGGGGAGAAAGGAATACTGAAAAGTAGGGTGAAAATAAAACATAGTTCGGTTTTGCACTTACCCTCCCTTCAGTTCTGCACGGCCAGAAGTGTACTTTTCTGATGCTTTCTGTTTATATAAACAATGATGCACCATTAATGTTGAATAATATAAAACCGACACTCGTAAGCTCATTGCATATGTGATGAGACAAGAGTTCTTACATTACAATGGAATTTACAATATGACCCTTTGCATCTGAAATAACAAACAAACTAAAAGTTAAAAGTTAAGATAAAAGAAACATTTATGCAGATATAAGGCACATACGATCAGTGGCGGATCCAGGAAAATTTTCAGCCTAGGCACTTGACAAACACACAAAAGCCCAAGACAAACACCCAAGACAAAAGCCCAAGACAAATGCACAAAAGTCATTTAATAGCCCAGGGCACTATTGTTTTTTTTTTTAGCCCAGGCACCAGATAAAAATATATATATATATCAGGTCCTCAATTTTTTATTTTTTTACCCAGGCGCCTAACCATGGCACCGAGTACAGCATACGATATTTCCAGTTTTAAGGGTAGACATGATTGACTTTGATAATTTGTAATGGACTAATGGCCAACTGAAATTATTCTGACAAAGGACATACTTGTTTATGACCATGGTGCAAGCCATCGCATCCTTTCTCTTTCCTTTACATATTGCAAGATCAGCTGAAACTCCCAATTTTACCATCTGACTAGCTGAATTCACAGACATGCTGAACCCTTTTCCCTGTTTTTAGAAAATAAAAACCAACATTATCAAGGACCAGCGCTGCAAGATGTTCACAGTTGCAACAGTGATGCTTGGCAATCAGATTAACAAGCTGCTAATCTATTCAAAAAATAAAAACAAAATCTGATACCTTAGAGGTGGTACCTAGTATCATCCACATCAATAAGAAAATATATCAGGATTAATTTACTTTCAATTCTCTAAATAACTTGATTCTGTTAACATATATCTTAAGCAATGGAAGTCAACTGGCTAACATAAATCAACAATAATTTGGCACATTAAAAAAGAGTTGGTTACATGAGTACTAATAGGGTGAAGCAGAAGTGCTTAAGAACAGCAGAGACCACTTTTTGGAATCAAAGGAAACTCTTTTCATGTAAAACTCAGATTATCTCCACCTCTGTCCCATATTATTTGATATGGTAGGCATCATGCTAGTAACAACAGTACGATAGTGTAGTAGTATGACAGTGTAGTCATAAGCGTGTGTGAGTGAACGAGGAACAGCAGTGCATTGATGACTTATAAAGGCCTTCTGAGGATGACATCAGGGGAAATCAACCTTGATACAAAATCTTGGCTTGGGCTATTTTCAGGATAGTTGGCTTGCTCAGCTTTCGAGCTCAAGTTGAGTTCAACCTACGAGACCCTCAAAGTCTTCATGTGGATTCGGGGTTTACTCTAAGGTTGAATTTTGGTGTCCTAAGAGTTCTCAGTTTCTGTCATGTCGACCCGAATTCGGACTAGAGGCCAGTATTCTTAACAACTGTGCCTTTTGGGTCTCCGCAGGACTCAAGCCCAATAACACTTGTTGGGCTTCCCACGGCTGGATTTAGGGCTGTAGGGCCCATATACCTTTCATTAATTATTTAAAGTACATGATTTTGCACAAACATATCAACAAATGCAAGTTTTTCTAGGACAGAAATATGTTTACAGACCAAAATTATTTTGTTATAAAAGTTTTGTTTTTCCTTTTTGTAAATAACAAGACCTTTTGTTTTTCTGAAAGTAAAAACAAATGCTCTGTGCTTTTATGCCTTTTGTAGAAAAGTTCAAGACCACTGTTCTCCTACAAGTGATAATTTATAAGCTAATGATGTTTATTTGCTATCTAAATATGTAATACAAACACAAAGAAATAGGCTAATATAATATCAGTAACCTATATTTACTCTGTACACAACAACATACCATATTATCCCTGCGAACATTACAATTGAAGAATGCAAAAACAGCACCCACAGATTCGCTAGAGAAGTTGACGTGAGAATCATCAAATAAGAAAACTGACACTTCAGACCCATCTAAGCTGCCAATTTTGCAGATACTGTAGCTCTTGCCAGATGAACTGACACGTGGGGTCCCTTTCTCCAATATAATTCCGATTGTGGCCCAGCATCCTGATATGCTATCCCCAACATTCCTGAAATAAAAACAATAATGAGGGGGAGTAGGAGTGTGTTTGAATTTAGAGTGACATTTCATCATGATCTTATATAAGCTGGTAATTCCTTTCTAAAAATGGACTGCATATTACAAAGCTTTTCAGGTTACATGTGCACTTGTTCTTTTAGTGGTGCCAATCCATCTAAAATGAAATGAATTTTAAACTAAATTAAGATGAAAGGTTGTGGTTTGCATACGTATGATAGGTTGAATTTGAGATAACTGACTGCTGACGGCTTAGAAAACTACTGAAGGAATTTCTTTAGTCTCTCATGTTCCAGTATTCGATATGTTACCAGTACATTCTGGTATTTTATTAAGAAAGTGGAATTCAGTGAAGAATTGAGAGGTCTATAACAGTATACTTGCTGAGGTCATATCTAAACTGGGTTCTACTTCTACATAGTTGGGGGGCTTTTAGTTGTTTTATCAGTTCGCCAAATATTCTGATAATGTCTTTCTGTATTGATTTTTATTTGTTAATGAAATAAACTTTTTACCGAAAAACTAAAATAAGTTAATATGCAAAACGAATTAAGAATCTCATACTTGATAGCAGACAGTCGAACAAATCTGATATCTGCAAAGTGATTGCTAAGTTCAACTGAAGACATTGTTGGATTCCTACAAATTTCAAAGAAGATGAGAGAGAGAGAGAGAGAGAGAGAGAGAGAGAGAGAGAGAGAGAGTAATTAACAGACAGCAAAAACTGGTATTCATAAAGACTTTGCTAATGTGTTATGTCCCTTCTAATTATGTCTTTTTGCAATGTGGCCCCTAAACTTCAGAGTTCTGTTACAATACTGACAGTACATATGCTAGATTTACTTTAAAATGGGTCGCAGTGCACAATTTCTAAATTAGAGCTGAATTCAAGGTGTACTATGAAGGATCATACTAATGAGAAAAATTCAGGGACTAAACTGAAAAAAAAAATAAAAACAAAAAAATAATCCACCTAATTCTTAAACCAGAGAACTTCTCAACAACCATTTCATCTGAACCCCTCCATTTGTTCGATTTGGATTTTCTACCAGTAGAAGCAGCTTTTGGTTCTGGAGGAATAGAAGTGGAGGCTTCTTCGTTTAGGTAATCTTTAACCGCATCGCGAAATACGGACATGTCGACTTGTCCTGACCTCCTCTTAGGGGATCCATCGTCTAAGAGAGAATCAGAGAACAAGAAATGTAAGTTAGTGGTCTTAATTTCAAAGAGAATGAGCAGAGAGAGAGAGAGAGAGAGTTGAATACAGGAGGGAGAATCTGGTGGGGTCTCAAGCACCCGATCTTCACGAAGAGAGAGGAGGAGGTCGAGATCGTCGCCGTTAGCAGCCATGTGGAGAGAGAGAGAGAGAGAGAGAGAGGCTTGAGAAATTGTTAAGGGTTTGAGAATTGAGAGAAGGCGGGGTGATTTGGAGGGAAGAGAGGTGAGGAGAATAGCGAAATTTCCAGGAAAGACGACATCGACATGCCTATGGTATTAATGGGCCTAAAAGCCTTTACTGATTGGTGGGCCTTTAAGAGCTTAAGAAGGACTGAAGGAGATATCAGCCTTCTCTTTTTAATTTTTTTTTTCTTTTAAACAAGTGAGATTAAATTACTCATCACTCTTTTCATTAAAACGAAAAAAGCAGTTTGTTACACCCCTCTTTTAATCCTCATCCCTAAGAACTGACGCATTGGCACCAAAATCGTAAGGCACCATTGCTCTAACGCCATCTTCTTTTATTCATTACATCAATAAACTTATTCATGGAATTATTCATAAAACAAATAAAACCCCATAAAATAGATTAATAAGTCCTTCTCTTTTTAATTGAGAGAGTAATAATGTGTTTTCACTAAAAAGCTCTTCTTTTGAAGTTGTGGAGCTAAGTTGTATACTTGTGTACACACCATGCAGCCAATTTTTTGCCATCCAAAGTTTACCGGTTGTTGGGGATCTACCATGTATGATGTATCATTATGACATTATGTGAAAGGTAGAATTTAATCTTAGGAAGATAAGATAGTCCAAAGGTTTGCTTGGTCACTGTTGGAGATGAAGGAGCTTGAGGATTATTTAGGTGTAATTAGGTAATCCTTGGTTTCTTGTTAAAAAGAGGTTTATAGTGGGGATTTGTAACTAATTTTTAGGAGGATTTGTAGCAGACTCTAATTGGTTTAACCTTGTTATTATTAATTTTTTTGGGAGCAGCAAAACATTTTTAAAAAAATGTAACTGACTTTATTCCAAAAATGTTAAATAATAATTGCCATCTGGACGAGCTTGTGAATAATTTAAGTCTCAATTAATGGGTTATCCTTGGTGATGTTTAGTAGATCTCTTCCCAAACTAATACCTTTTTGTTCTTGGTATAAGAATTGAACTGTTTATTGATTTGAAGCGTAAGAATTGAACTGTTTATTGAAAGTACTAAGACTAGAAATTTTAAAAGACAACTTATATAACACGTACGAGGTGAGAATCAATAAAAAATGTGCAACATTCAAAAGCCATCGGACAAATCAATAGATGACTGTATGTGTGCAGAATTACCTAACATTTGTCTACATAACAAAATAGACTTCAAAATCTGATGAACCAACAAATTGATCCGTCAATCTATAATTGTATTTTCTTGTATGAATATCACAATGCTTACTTACATTCCTCAAAAAATAATAAAACAACTGTAGAAGGTCGTCGAAAATGCAAAACCAATTAGTTGTTTTCCTTATCTTTGTTCTTTACGCACTTAGCCTGTACAGCTAGAGTGGATGCGGTCCCGGGGCATTTAGCATCTGCGTCATAGTCTTTGCCTGTGGCTGGCAGGGTGCAAGATTTCTTTCCCACACAGAGCTGTTCATTTCAATTATCAGATGTCATTAGCAACATGAAATCCCTTCACAGTTTCTCAAAAAATTACTAACTATTGTAGGAGGAATGCAACTTCACTACCTTCTCAACAAGGGATATAGCTTTAGGAGTGTGGCAGCTACCGGCTGTGAAGTTGCCACACATGCCCAATGGGTTGCCGAAGCTAGCGAACACAACCTTGTTGATGATTTTCTTATCAGGGCACGTTAATGTAGCTGCCGGAGATAAGTCATCACCCTTGGTCTTGAGCTGGCCGTCTTTCCTGCTCCATGACTTAGAGAGTGCCGGGTTTTGCTCTGACACAAAGGTGCAGATGTTGTCCCTTTTAACAGTCATGATCAAGATATCTTTTGGGTTACCAGTATGCTCCTCAAAGATCACAAGGTAGTTGTTTTTGGGCTTTAAGAATGATCGGGGCATGTGGTACCTGTGAAAGTAAGTTATGTTACAGATAACATAATCACTTAATTAGTATTATTTGGATATCACAAAATTGCAGGCTTGAGTTTTAGAAGTAGTCTTCGAGTCACTTACACAGACTGTGAAGGCTTGCCAAGAGGGGAAAGGTAAGAGACCCAGTATCGACCAAGTGGCTTGCCATTAACATACATGAAACCCTTGCCCATGCTGCTCAAGTCCAATGCAACTGGGTCGGTTCCTTCGGGTGCATCAAAGTATCTCTGAGAAGGTAAAACAAGGATCAATTCATCATGATTACTTTTTTTTTGTAGATTTTCTTATAAAATACTGATCAATCATGTAATAAAGAATCTTATGTACCCTGTACCAAGTCACTGGCATGTTTTTCACGGCAGGCGCCCATCGCACCTTGCTAATTCCTTCCTCCTCATAAATTTTGAAGAACTCTCCAGCCAACCCAACCTTTCATAAACACACAGATCGAAGTTTAGAATTCAGATCCATTAGTTCATTTTGCATAAAAGGTGTTGCCTTTAAAATAGTGAAATATTTTAAACCTGATGGCCCCAGCCTATTGTTGTCAAATCTAGAGTACCAGTGTTGAGACCTTGGATTGAAGCAGTATGAACTCCAGCCATCCTGCGCTCCATATAAGCCCCACTATCCTGGATTGGAAGAATGATACAAGATGTATTTTTAGTTTTGCTCATCGACGAGCGCCTATAATTTGTCTTTAAAAAGCACGTAAGGTTATTAAATTGAGCATCATTGATTACCGGGAGGCCAACCATCATGTTGAGGAGGGAAATGTGATTAAGCCCTGTTTTCAGCTCCATAGGCTTCTGGAATACAAATGATTTCTCAATCTTGGTTCCTCGTCCAGTTCCTAGAACAAGGTTTAGTTTCTCATTGAGTCCTTCAGAAAATATGAGGACATTAATTTTTCGTGGTAATGAATAGTCAAGATCTTGTTACCAATATATTGTCCATTGACAAATGCATGCATGACATGGCCGAGATTTGAGACCTGGAGCACAGGCCTGATGTCATGTCTAATTGGCAAATCATCATCCTCTATTTTAAAGCTAAAATCCATAAAATATCAAATGAAAAGTTAGTGTAAGCAACTACTCTTCATAGGTATTAAAGTTACTGAAATATAACTCTTCCTTAGGCTCAGTTGCATATATACCTAGTGGAGTACCACAAATAGTCAGTGCGGTCTTTTGTCATGTTGAAAAGCTCCAAGGGCTCCATTGCTTTGACTGCTGTCTCACGGTACCTTGGAACAGGTTCTTGGTTCATCATCCATTCATTGCCTTGTTGGGTTTGTTTAGCCACAATAAATGTCCTGGCATTGTGTTGAGCATTTACCTGCACAAAAAAAAAAAATAGTTAAAAGGAATGAACCGTTTTTCTTCAAAAAAAAAAAAAAATTTGAAGAGGAAAAAAATTATTATATAAGGCAGGCAAACCTTCTGGGTGTTATAAACCACAGTCTTGCAGTCTGGAAGTATGCTTATGGAGTGGCGAGGCAAGTAGTAACTGGTCCCACGGAAGTTTATAGAACCGTCAACCTTTGGATTGGCATTTGCTAGGAAAGCAACACAAATATTCTCATCAGGCTTCTCATAAACTCTAACCTGCAATTAAAGTGAAAGTTTATTAATTAAATAAGTTAAACTTGTTTAACACATTAAAAAGTGAACTAGGTAATTAACTCTGAAGATCTCATTTAGTACCTCAAAGTCTTTGCCTATGCTGTGGACAGAGCTTTTTCCCCAAAGAAGACCCTTGCGGCACAGTCTAAGTGTGTGATGCAAATCTTTGAGATGCCCCCATTTGGGCTCTTTATACAAGCCTGAGATAGTACAAATAACGGATTTTGTAAGTAAATGCATGTGAAATTGCAACAGGATTATGAGTACATGGATAGAGAATATTAACCATATTCGTCCAAAGGAGCTTCGTCATAGTATCGAGTGGTCACAAAGGCAGCGCCAGTTCTACCGTAATTGGTGCCTCCATGATACTGTGTAATAAACAAACAGCAACTATTTTACAAAAATATTAATGAAGTAACAACAATCTTCAAAGTTGTTCCTTTTTCATATATTAAATATTATATCTTATTATTTGTAGTGACAAATGCCAGAGCCAATACCATGTAGTAGTTTATCATTGTGCCACTCCTGGCGAAGAATCGTGCAACAGAGAAAGCGAGATCCTCTGCTGACCTTTGTGATGGGGGGTCACCAAACACTCTGTACCTGAATTGAGCAAGAAAATAATATAAGACATCAGCTAGGCTTCCAACAAATCTCATCATAAATTCTATCATATTTGTATACTTACTGAGCAGTCCAGTTTTCAGTCCAAAGGATTGGCTTAGCTGAATGGACTGGAACATATGTATCACCACAATTCCTCCCATTGCAAGTAGGAATCTGCGTAACCCAAAAAGTTTAGTTCATCGATCTTCATGATTTTATTATTTTTTATTTTGAATTCTCTGAATAAATATTGAAGAGTTCTTTGTTTATGATATTACTTGTAACAATTTGTTCTATATTGTATTTTTTTTCCCTTCATAGCAAATATAAGCACAAAATTTGGATATTAAAGAATGAAATAGTATTGTAATATAACAAATGTATTATCTAAGACTCATTCCTGAGATACTAGTTATTCTGCTCAACTCCTAATCCCAGTCACAGTGAATTTAATATAGAAAAAGTTATCAAAAATGAAACATACCACTGCACCAGGGGCATCGTTCTGTTTGCACATGATCACTGGGACTCCAGTGCTCAGATTAAGAGCCATATTTGCTGCCCAATGAATGTATTTGGTTCCCTCTTCTTTAAATGTGGCTGCAACGTTGTTGTATTCATTTTCAATCTGTCCATAAAAAATTTAAAATCGGTGATGCTGTTGTGAAGGGAAAAAGAAATGATAAAAGCATTTCAAATGAGGAAAAAAAAAAAAAGGAACTTCTTCTCGACCTGAAAGAGGATAATTGGACCGCCTTGAGATGCAAATAGTTTATCTTTGTTCATTTCATCTACAACCTTTGATACAAACTTCTCCATATGACGCTAACACAAACACAAAATAAAAAGGTGAGAAACAGTAAAAGGTACAGATAGTGGGAAGAATATACTTCAAACCTTAATCAAAACAAAAAATTATTTACCTTAAATGGTTCATTGTTTGTACGGAAGGTCATGTCTGGAACCTCCCGCAGCCAGTATGGGAGCCCTCTGTAGTGATAAACTGAGGTATCAGCTCAATTTTCAAATGATGAAAATCTTGTAAAGAAAAATAAAATATTGATTGAATTGTTACCCATGGTTCCATTCTGCTTGGATGAAGGGACCGACACGAAGAATGACAAACATTCCATTTTTCTGAGCTAGCTTAATGAATTGGGCCAAGTCATTTTGGCCTGAAAAATCAAACTACACTTGCAAACAAGCACCCACTTATAATTGACTGAAGATAATATAAAAGAACAAATCTATGTTTTTTTTTGTAAAAGAAAATTAGAGTCACAATATAATAAAATTACCTTCCCAGGCTCTGGCTCATGTACGTTCCAAAACACGTATGTTGAGATTGCATTCAGCCCCCCTTCACGAGACTTTTTCAGGAGATCTGGCCACATCTAATTTAACAAGACAAAGGAAGCAAAAGCATTTTTTATTTTCGAACAGAAGCTTGAAGTTACGTATACAAAAAGAAAAATACACTTCCAGATTCAATGATAACCAAATAATTCCAGATTTTACTGGTATAATAAGCCAAGCTCTGATCTAATTAGCTGCAAAGGTATTATTATTATATATTCACAATAAATTGCAAAAGAAGTACTAACATCAGGCTGGCTTCTTGTGTAATGAATTGATCCAGAGAAGACAAGCTCCCTTTTGCCATTGATTACAAGTGAACGACCATCATACGAGCAGCCTGATGCCACCACTTCTTCTGTAGCCATGGCTGTGTTCACCAACAGTCCAATCGATATTAAAGCGGCCACAAGGCACGCAACTTTATGATACACCACCACCCTCATCTCTCAAAACCTACACCTAGATAGTTTATCCAAGTTTCTAGCTAATTGTAAAAATACTATTCATTAAAGGGAGTTTTCTTGTACATATAGAAGCTGTCAGATGAGTTGATATTGAGCGATGGCCGAGCTTAAAACTAGGAGAGGGATCTAAATTTAACTAGCCGATAGCTTGTTGTTACAATGCCTTGATATCGTCAATAGTTAGTTATACAGATCAAGCAGTAACTAACTGACTGGCCAATAGCTTGGTGTCACATTCTATATATAACGAGTCTAGTTAAAGTTAGTGTCCAACTAGAATTAGAAAAAATAGTGAGCTGGTTTAACTTGATTGAAAGAGACATAACAAAATGCTTTGATAATTATAAAGCAGTGATTTGCCCCAATTATATATGAACTATAGTCACTTTGTGCATCGGAGCTTTCCTAACTTTTGGAGGCAAAAAGAGCATCAAAAACTATTTTCTAGCCTTCAGTTGCAGTTGTTTGGTTTGAAAAGTGGCCTTCATTTGTAATTATAAGCATTAGTTAAACCACAAAAATTTTGGGACTATAAGTTTAGTAGAATCTGCAAAACTCAAAAATTATATTTTAGTTGTGCAATTTTACTTTTTGAATGAATTTTAGTTGTGCAATTCAAAAAAATATATGTTGGAACAAGATTGTTAAATTTCACATCCAGTTAAGAGAAACACTAATTTATGACTAAGAACATAATCTTACTTAATTGGTTATAAATCAATTAGACTGGAAAGTGCCCAAATTATGCTTAAGCTTTAACCTTCAGTGCACATCGTATGGAACATTGTGATAAAAAATGCTTTAAATTTTGGGACTGAATCCAATTATGCAAATTTGGTTTCCTTACGGTTTTAGACCACTAAGAAAACGTTGGGTGGAAGCTAATTGGCTTGAAAATTTCAAATAGAACATTGTAATATTGTGGCATTAGGATAATTAGCATATACGTACAACATAGTTCAAATTTTGTACTTGCATGTCTTGTGGTTCGCAACAATCTGATTATAAGTTGGGAAAACGTATGAAGTTATTAGCACAATCAAAACCTATTTAATATTGAAAGAAATGCATGGTTTTCCATATCTCTAACAAATTGATTTAAAAAATTAAGGGCCTTTGGTAAATCTAAGATTGGGTGAACAGGTGGAGCCTAATTTTGGCAAATGAAATCTAAAATCTGTTTGGACTTTTGTACAGGAGGGAGAGAGAGAAGTAAATCTCGCAAAACTATGGCTGAAATTATTTCCAGGACAACACTATTTTTGGATTAGGATTTCTAAGGGCCTCCTCTTGGAAAGCCACCATTGATGATCACTTCATTTTCCATCTCTTCGGTGAAGGAGATTTCAAATTAATTTGAAAAAAAAAGTTCTTCTAACATGAGTGCATCAAGGTTTATCAAATGTGTTACGGTTGGAGATGGTGCAGTGGGAAAAACTTGCATGCTCATTTCATACACCAGCAACACTTTTCCTACGGTATGTGCGTGGATGCATTATTTGTTTCTCAATTTCCTATTTTCTTTCTTTCTAATTGCCTTTTCTTGCATCATTCTGTTGATCTCATGAAAACTGAGCCTCCAAGCTCTTTAGAGCCATTTTTCTATTCATATTCCATATTTCCAGGGATGAATTTGTGTCGAAATAAAAAGGAAAAGATTATTAAAAGACCTAGGAGCAAGTAGAATAATTCGTGCATTATCTTGAAAATCTGAATTTTGAGTTTGTTTGTTAACAATTGCTAGGTTTGCATACCGTTTTGGAACATTAGTTTAGACTCTTTGGTAGGTTTTTTAAGGCCCATTTCAAATTGAGCGAAGTTGAGTATGATTTGGGATTAACTGCAGCAGTGGGCATGAATCTGTTCATTTTATTATTTAATTGTTGAGGGAGAGAGAATTTGTTGGCATGCCACCTTCCAATGCACTTGAACTTTGATCTCTTGCGTTTTACTTGACACTCTAATTTTCTTCCTTTCACTTTCTATTATGTTCTGCACGGTGGTTCTTTGAATAGGTATGGTTTTGACCCTTTAACCGATTTTGAGTGTGTGACTATCCTTGGGCCAATGACTTTATATTTCCTTTTTGTCATAAAAATCTGTAGTGCGTGACAGTTTTGATGTGCACAAGGTGCTCATTGTATTAATAATTCTTAAAATGCCTCAAAGTGTTCGACAGAATGCCCGTGAAAAAGCCCAACAAGTTTAGGAAATTTGACACCATGCTGCGTTTTTTCATATTAGAAGGCCCCCTGCCTTGAAAATATACCATGCACCATATCTTTCATGTTGCAATTTCCGTCCCATAACATAACATGCAGCATCTCTACATGCTATAATCGAAGTTCCTTAACATAGACGCATGCAAAATTGCTCTAATAAACATCTCCGTTAAATATTTTTTCAGGACTATGTCCCAACAGTCTTTGATAATTTCAGTGCAAATGTTGTGGTGGATGGTAGCACCATAAACCTAGGCTTGTGGGACACTGCTGGTAATATCGATACGCCCTCTCCCTCTTACTGATATCATGACAAACCAGCTAACTGACTGATAAACTAAACAGGTCAAGAGGATTATAATCGTTTGAGACCGTTGAGCTATCGGGGTGCTGATGTTTTTCTTCTTGCATTCTCACTTATCAGCAAGGCCAGCTATGAGAACGTCACTAAGAAGGTGAGTGTGATTATAATTTTCTGATTATTTTTTTCAATTAAGTTTTTTTCCCCATAAATATTAGTTAATCAATTCTTGTTTTTTCTATGTGGTTTTGTTGATAACCTTTTCATAGTGGATTCCTGAACTGAAGCATTATGCACCTGGAGTACCAGTTATTCTTGTGGGAACAAAGCTTGGTAATTTCCTTGAATCGTTTCAGAAAACATTAAAAACAAATATACACCTCTACTTTGCTGTTTGGACTATTGTTTTTCTTTGGCTTTTAATTCGATTGAGATTTAATTCATGTAAAATTTAATTTGTTTAAACAATAATAAATAAATTGGGAAGCTTGACCTTCAATTTATCTTCAAAATAATAAATATATACAACCTAAACAAAACTTAAAAAAGGATGACTAGTATAATTCCAAAACTGCGTTAGGAGCTAAAAACTGAGAGGAGGTCAATGAAATAGTTCTTTTGGTGCTGAGTTGTGGTTGGATGCTGTCAGCCGACACGGCGACACCAAAACCTCTTCGAGATATGCACATATAATTGCCTGCTCTCCATATACTGGGAATTGGAACACATTCTTGTAATATCATAATTCTTAAAATGAACTAATTATTTTATTGGCTCTCTGATTAGATTTAAGGGATGATGATCAATTCTTCGCTGATCACCCTGGTGCTTCCCCAATCACTGCAGCTCAGGTAACCTAAATTGAATAATTACTCATTCTCTTTTCCCTTTCAAGTGTAATTTATGATTATTATCAATAATCACCTATTCACGTAAACCATATCCTATTATAGGGCGAAGACTTGAGAAGGCAACTAGGAGCACCAGCCTACATCGAGTGCAGTTCCAAGACCCAACAAGTACTTGATTTACTCTTTGTTTCATAAATTCATTAATAATAATTTTGCATTTGTGCCAGTAGAATTTAAAAAGCTTTATGATTTCTGAACAAAAAAATTTATTGCTGCTCTATAGCAAATTGATAAGTGCCCTAACATCACCCCAAAAAAAAAAAAATTGACATTAGAAAATTTGAGACCAAATTGTTTAGATCGTTTCAGAAATCACAGGTCGTGATTTGACGTAATTAATTCTATCGTTAGTTATTGTGCCTCTTTTTTTTCCTATTTTGTTTTTTATAGAATGTGAAGGCTGTGTTCGATGCTGCTATTAAGGTTGTTCTCCAGCCTCCCAATCAAAAGAAAAAGAAGAAGGGACATGGCTGCTCCATTTTGTGATCACATAATTTTATTCCAAGCACATGCTCTATATACATTGGTCTCTTTCAATTTTAAGAGATTTTGGCATCCTCTTTTAAGTTTTTGTTTCATTGTTACAAATGATTATACATTTGTCTTCGTTGAAAAATTGTTAATTACTTCTTATATTACTGGTTATGAGTTTTGTAATTCATTTGTTGTTTCATTAGCCTTTCAAGAACCTTCAATGGAGATAATTTGCTAGAAAGAAGATATGATTTGTAGTTTTATTTCCCTGTTTTTGGAAGTTATCTTAAATTTTTCTTGTGCTTATTTTATATATCCGTAGTGCTTATTTTATATATCCGTATCATTTTTTTTTTTGAAGAAAGAGGGAGGTCTTTGCCATCCAACTTTTTTTGAAATTAAAGATGCATGCGGGGCTTGAACCCTTGACCTCATGGAAGTCAGCCTAGTGCTCTTACCACTGAACTACTAGGTCACATGCTTATATATCCGTATCATTATTTTTCATATTGACAATTTGACAATTCGACCAATTAGTTTTATTTTTAATTTGGCAACTGTATTATTAGTTGACAAAACGTCCCATGAATAAAATGAGAACTGATTCTGATCAGTACTTGAGATCGAATTGATATATATATATATATATATATATATATATATATATACATCTTTATGGGAAATTGTTATCTTTATAGTATAGTATTTGGGTTCAATTACAGCCACTGGATGAGAAAAGAGAGCCGATCATGAAGCCAACAACTCGGATTAAATAATGAAAAGTCGGATTTAACAGCAGCCGTTCGATCTAAGATAGGTGTTTCCTTCTCTCAGGTCGCCTTTTCCCTCCCAGAAGCAAAACACGCCTCTCTCTCTCTCCCCGACTCTCTCCCTTTCTTTGGTCGGTGTATTTACCTGAGCATCCTTCTCTTTCCCATTCTCTTGCATCTGGCCTCTTCTTCTCCCTTGCTCCGTTGAGAGGAATGTTCGGGAGCTCCCATGAGGTTAATTAAACCCGCCTCCAATGAGGTCAATTTGGTCTCCTCCTGTACCTTACTTTCCTTTATTTTCTCTTTTTCTTTTTGTGTATTTATTAGTTCCCTGTTTACTTATTATGTGGATGTCATACTTGGCTGGGTTTAATTCATGAATAAATAGCATACCGCATATGTTCTTTTATTTTTCTTTTTAATATGAAATCAGTTGTTATAATTTCGTATATGTTTTTCGCCATTGATATTGAATGTAGTAAGGTACAGACTTCAGTAAACAGTCTTTTTGTGTGCATGACTTGAACGGCACCACCTCAATGTTATCTATGTTTATTTATTTTTTTAAATTATCCCTAATTGCGCACATATAAGCAAGTATTACAGAGTATCTCATCTAAAATTTAAGAACCAGCTCTTGGTCTAGTGGCAAAGAGCAATGCACCTTGACTCTTTGAGTGAAAGGTCGCAGGTTCGAAACCCGGCTGGGGAGTCTTTCATAGATATTTAATTTAAAAATAAGTTGGGTGGCTTAGACCTCCAATTTATCTTCAAAAAAAAATCTCATCTAAAATTTTGTTTGGAATTAAAGTAAGAATTTATAAAATTGCTGTTATTTACTTCATTGTAACTGGTTTGGTACTCCATGTATTTAATCATAAACCATCCCAAGCAAATCAGAACAAAATAATATCCTAATAGTCAGGTTTATCTTTCTTCCTTCTTTTTTCTCACACTCTAGCTGAGTTGTCATATTTGTCATTTTCCTCTAATGGTAAATGAGTCCAAAGTTCAATTATTTAACATGTTGCGCTTGTTTATTGTGGTTTCAGTTTATTCCATTTTACATTGTTATTATGATTAGGGGTGCAAGAAAAGCCCGTAGCTCGTAACTCGCTCGTGTTCGACTCGAAAAAAACTCGCTAACAGCCCGTTCGTTAATAGCTCGAGCTGTTAACGAGACGAGCTATTTAGCTCGCGAGTTAAAGTGACGAGTTCGAATAATACATAACTCGTTCGTTACTGACTCGTTACATTAACGAGTTATGTGATCCGTCCGATTAAAATAAAAATTAATCATATCCGTCCCTTACTCCTAAAGTAAACCCTCAACCAAACCTTACCGCCCCAACCCCAAATCCAATCCTTGTAGTCATCGTCCTTCCTCAGCCCTGCTCAGTCCGCCAGTAGCCACTCCCTCCTCATTCTCCGACAGTCCTCTCCCCACTCTCTCAATCTGTGATCTCCTCAGTCTCCGACAGTCTCTTCTTTCCCTATTCTCTCCGTCAATCTCTGTCTCTCCTTCTCACCGCCTCTTCACTGCCTCACGACAGTCCTCTTTACTGTCTCTTCCTCCTCATCGAAGGCGAGGAGGAGACCTCCTCAGTCTGCTCTCCTCTCCGTCAATCTCTCTGTCTCCACGCTTCTTCACTGTCACGACTGACAACTCACGACAGTCCTCTTCACTGCCTCTTCCTCCTCATCGAAGGTGACCTCCTCTCCTCTCCGTCAATCTCCTCTCTTCTCTCCTATGTACGAGCTAGCTTGGCTTGGTACGAGCCAGCTCGTTCATTAACGAGACGAGGTCAAGCTATCACATTTAACTCGCGACTCTAATCGAGACGAGTCCGAAGTAGGGGCAACTCGTCCGTGACTCGGCTCGTGAACAGCCCTAATTATGATGATTATTCATTATAAGAAGGCGCTCTACAGGTTACATATACTGTATGTTTTGTATGCAGTTTCTCATCATGTGCACAATTTGACATGTAACCAAGGACATGCGGTGGTTTCCTTATGTAGCCATCAATTTCACATATCGAGTTCATATATAGTATATAAGCCGATTTATAGCAACTATAGCAGAGAAGGGTTCTATTTTTTTTTTTTTTTGATAATTGCCCGTAGGCCCACTCACCACACTCTCAACCAACAAATGCTGGGATTCGAACGCTGGTTTCCATGGAGACAGGCAAATGTATTAGCCAGCTGCTCTAGCAGCGCTAGACGAGAAGGGTTCTATGAGATGCATCATTGGAATGAAAATCTATTGACCAAATGTTTGTGTTTCCTTATTGTTTGTTACCTCTTGTTATAAACTTGAATATTTTATTGTAACATAAAAATTCAAATTAAAAATTTCATTCAATTTAAGTTATCCTCTATGTGCATTGTCGTCTCAACATTGTGCTTTTTATTCAACTCTCTGATTTGCTTAATGTTTTATTATTACTTGTACAATGTTATTTCCTCACTAAATTTAGACTGATTATATTTGCTTCAGTTCAAGTAAACAGTTTTATGTTTCTTTTCTTTTCCATGAATATTTACTTGGAAATTTGTTTTAGTCGGGTCACTTTTTAGTGGTTTTTGGTAGTATTAATGTTTTCCAATGACGTACTGAATTGTTGAATTGTTTTCAGCTTTGCAAAAGTTGATCAATTTTATTCTCACAAGAGGATGAGCATAAGAATTACATAGAATGAAAAGGAAATTGAAAAAATCAATTTGAGGAATGGAATTTGAAGGGGAGTTCATTTACTGCATTATTTTTTGTGTTTTCCTGTCTTTCTTATTCCTTGTCCCCTTTTCTATTCGTATGCCTTTCCTTTTCATATGAGTTTTTACTTTCTTGGCATGCATTGCTTAATTTCTGCTTAACGGTTCATTTGTTTTATTTAATCTCTGTTGCCATAACATATAAAGAAGGTAATTTCATTACCACACCATAACCTTGTTATTGATAAATTCCTTGTTAGAGATAGCTTACTATATAACATCCAAACCACACACTCTTTGAAGACTATATTGCCTGGACTTGAGCTGATTGACGGCAATAGAAATTCTTTTTTTCTTAGGACTCAATCTTTTCTATCCATCGAACTACGCTGAGAACAAATTTCCCTCATGTAATTTTTGAATACCTATGTTGGGTCTCAATAGATACTTCCCTACCTACTTATTCAAAATATTTTTTTTTATAAAATTTTCATGAACTATTTATCAAGTGTCTCATACAAAGTTTCTCACAATAGTTACAGTTTCTCAAGAAAATAGGAAAGAATTGTAACCAGCTATGTAAAACAAGAAATTATTGTGGTTTGGACTTGGTTTTCCTCCTAGAGCACTTGGCTTGAACAGCAAGAGTGCCTGTGGTACCAGAGCAATTGACATCAGCCCGATATTCCTTGCTTGTCACTGGTAGTGAACATGACCTCTTCCCCAAGCAAAGCTGCTCATTGCAATCAGATTGCTTATTAATTAGTCAGTAGAACAAGTAGATTTCATATCATTAGTTTTATCATCTTGGCTCTAGCACATTCCATGCTTATTGTTTCAAAGTTGCTGCTCTTATTTAACAAATTTGTAAACTTCAACTGAAGAAAGATATAACACAGTGAAGACTACTTTACCTTCTCAACAATAGGCAATGCGTGAGGGGAGTGACAGGTGCCAGCAGTGAAGTTACCACACATACCCATCGGGCTCCCAAAGCTCGCGAAGACGATCTTGCTGATGACCTTCTTGCGCAGGCATCTTAGGCTTGCATATGGCCTCATATCCTCAGCTATGGTCTTAATGTGGCCCCCTTGCCGGCTCCATGATTTGCTATGTGCAGTGTGGTATTCAGATACAAATGTGCATATGTTGTCTCTCTTTACCGTCATGATCAAAATATCCTCTGGTTTGCCTCCCTGTTCCTCAAATAGCACGAGAACATTATCCTTTGGTTTCAAGAAGGCACGCGGTACATGGTACCTGCAATGTTTAATGCATGTATTTATTGGTTAAGCCTTCTGTAACAGTCAGGTAGCATGATGTGCTAACCCATTAGCCCTAGATAGCTTTAGATTTCAAGATAGGAGGGGTATTTATACAAGCAACATACACAGATTGAGAAGGCTTGCCAAGAGGAGAAAGGTAAGAGACCCAGTATCTGCCAAGACAATGGCCATTCACCCACATAAGACCCTTGCCCATGCTACTCATATCCAGTGATACTGGATCTGATCCATAAGGCTCATCAAAGTATCTCTGGTAAAGATAAAATAGTGGGCACTGTCATTAGTATTATGGTTATGTTAGAGAAAATATAAATTTCTGACTTTATGAGTTTGTATGAATACCTTGTACCAAGTAACTGGTTGGCCACTTTTTGCATCTGTCCATTGTACTTTTGCAGTTTGTTCCTCGTTGTAGATCTTCTTCTTCTCTCCAAATAAACTAACCTATACAATAAAAGGAATATGGAAGTTAGGAAAGTGACTAATGGCTGAATACCAGATGAAGAAATAGTAATCTTTTGACTATGGCCTGCGTGGGCAATATAACTACCTCATGACCCCAACCATTGGCCGACAAGTCTAGAGTACCAGTATTGAGACCCTGGATTGTAATTTTGTCTGGACCAGCCATCCTATGCTCCAAATAAGGACCGCTATCCTGTATTACATAAAATAATAGGAGTCGCATGTTACAATTAATCATGTTTTTAAGTTAATTAACGGCAAAAAAAATTTTGTTTATTTTCTTCCCAATTGTAACAGTCATTACATGGAGGCCGACTGTGATGCCGAGAATAGAAATGTGGTTAGTTCCTGGCTTAAGATCCATTGGCTTTGAAAATTGAAAGAGTCCTTGGATCTTGGATCCATGTCCAGTTCCTAAAGAGTAACTATTTTGATTAGTATTGTGAATGAAGATAACTTTATTTTCCTTATCGCAAAAGTATTGTAGTTGGGGAAAACTTACCAATGCATTTGCCGTTAACAAATGCATGAATAGCATGGCCGAAGCTCCTAACCTGAAGTACTGGTCTGATGTCCTGTCTTATGGGCAAGTCATTATCGTCAATCCTGAAGCTGCATTATTTCCAAAGAAGAAGAACAAGCTCACAGATCAGCAAAACAACCAAGGTAACCAGAGCAAATTAAATTAGTACTGAACCATTTGTTGGTTAATGTAAATAATTACCTTGTAGAGTACCATACATAGTCAGTTTTGTCCTTGGTCATTTCAAAAAGCTCCTGGGGCTCCTGTGTCCTCACAGAGGTCTGGCCATACTTTAGAATGGGTTCTTTATACATCTTCCATGCATTTTTCTCTTGCGTTTCTTTTGCGGTATGGAATGTTCTTTTATTATGCTGTGCATTTACCTATATTCAAAAAAAAAAAAAAAGGATAGCACAACAGTAATGACAATGTTACAGACAGTGTCGTATCATAAGTAGGTCAGTGATTTAATTAGTACTCTAATATCACTCGTACTCTTTGTGTGTTGAAAACTACAGTCCTGCAGTCCGGAAGGATGCTAATTGAGCGACGAGGTAAAAAGTAGCTGATACCACGGAACTTGACAGTTGCATCCATTCTTCGATGAATGTTAGTTAGAAAAGCTACGCAAAATTTCTTGTCAGGCTTCTCATAAACCCAAGCCTGCATATATACAAGAATCAGAATTTAGCAAATACCATGTTCAAATGGAACTTAATACTGTATTTATTGTTGGACATGGCAATAAGCTTATTAATTAGTAACTTCATATTTGTTACCTCAAGACTCTTGCTGAATTGTATGTAGGAAGGCGTGCCCCAAAGAAGGCCCTTACGGCTGAGTCTGAGAGCATGATGCATGTCACGAAGGTGTCCCCATTTAGGCTCTTTTAACAAGCCTAAAATTGAACAAATTAAAAAGACTTGATTTTGCTATTATGAGGACCACTAATCCAGTAAATTAAAGTAACCACAGATTTTTGTTACCATATTCATCAAGTGGGGCTTCATCATAGTATCTAGTCATCACGAAGGCAGCTCCATTTCTATCGAAGTTGGTTCCTCCATGATACTGCACGAAGAATAAATTGCAATGATTTTCAAATTTCTCTTATCTTTCTGTATTATATTAAATATTACTTGTATCCAAAAATGTTTACAGCAACATATAGTACCATGTAGTAATTTGTAAGAGTTCCCATCTTAGAGAAAAATCGTACGACAGCAAAAGCTATATCCTCAGCAGACCTTTGAGAAGGAGGATCTCCAAATACTCTGTATCTGAATTAATAAAAAAGTAATAGTTAACGTGATTTACTAGTTTGAGCATAAATAAAGTGTTTAGCATCAGTATGTGGTGTGCAACAGGAGTACAAATAATGCACGCAAAGTTTATACTTACTGAGCAGTCCAGTTCTCTGTCCAAAAGATTGGCTTTGTTTGATCCTTTCTGACAAATGTATCTCCACAGTTCCTCCCATTACAAGTAGGGATCTACAAATGAAAATAGTGAAATGAACGTCTTCCTTTTAGTAATTGAACAACACAAACTCTAAAATATCAAATTTACATGAGGAAAATATAAAAACCATCCACCTAGTAATACAAAATAGGAAACACCTAACTACCATATTTTAACTTTCAAGTATCTAAGGGTGCGTTTGGATAGGTGTGGGAAGAAGGGAAGAAGTATTGGAAAGTGTGTAATTTTGTGAAGAGTTTGGATTGTTTATAATTTTTTTTTTGCCTTCTTCCTTCTTCCTTCTTCTTTCTTCCTTCTTCCAACCCCATCCAAACAAAGGCTAAGACCAAAGATAAGTAAAAATCAGCATATTATGACATATTGTGTGCTTTAGATGCTCACCACTGTACCAGGGGCATCCTTTTGCTTGCACATGATCCACGGTACTCCGATGTTAGTGCTGTGTGCCATGTTTGCTGCCCACTGAACATACTCAGTACCATTCCCTTCGAATGCAGCTGCTATGTTGCTGTATTCATTCTCGACCTTGACAGATCAAATGTAAGACAAAATTGCTTTAGATAGTGAGAGACCAAGAAGAATTAAAGGGATATTGGTATTGTGTATGCCATTTGAAGTAGAAAATATTACTGTATTCTTTCTTTCTTTCTTTCTTTCTTTTTTTTTTTTTTTGGTCAATTGTGGCACTACGTCAGTTCAAGAGCAGACTGAACTTTTAATATTCCTCGTGTTGTGAGGTACGACACAGCATGTAAGTACTCAACATCTTCAGAAATTTTGTTAGATGCATGCTAGGAAATAGAGAGAACCAAGTTTGTAGAAATTCATTTTTTTTCTAGATAGAAAGGTCTTGCACTCACTTGTGCAAGGATGATGGGGCCTCCTTGTGAGGCAAATAGGTTTTCTTTCTTCATTACTTCGATCACTTTCCTAACAAAACGCTCCATATAGAACTGCCAACAATGCAAGAGGTAAAAATGTAGAAATTATCTTAATTAGAAAGGAAAAATATCTGATTTGTGTTAACACGAGTTGCATATACGTACCTTAAATGGATCATTGTTTGTGCGGAAGGTGATGCCTTCAATCTCCCGTAGCCAATAGGGGAATCCTCTACAAAGACAAATTGGTTGTCAAATCTTATTTAATTAACTAAAAATCCAAATTTTATTTAACTAGATATGTACCCATGGTTCCATTCTGCTTGGATAAAAGGGCCGATGCGAAGAATCGCGTACATGCCGTTCTGTTGAACCAACTTGATGAATTTCACTAAGTCATATTGTCCTTCAAAATTGAACTGCAGAGGCAATTAAGAATCATACTCTCAAATGTTGGTTGAGCAAGAACAAACTTGGTGGAAAATATCAAAATCAGAGCTAGTTCCTTTACCTCGCCTGGTGCGGGCTCATGAGCATTCCAGAAAACATAAGTCGAAATCGCATTCAAGCCACCTTGCTTTGCCTTCTCTAGGAGATCTGGCCACAACTACTCGAGCAAGAGAAAAATAGTTAGCAAAGACCATGACATAAATATTTAACTTCCACAAGTAAACATTGTTTATGTCTAACATAAGCCTATTTTGAAGATAAATTTGAGGCATATAGAGTCATAGAGTAGCAAATTTGATTTTTCAAGTTGTTAGTAAAAACGTATAATTTTCCAAAGTTCGAGTTTAGAAAAAGAAAATCATTTTTTCTCATTTTCATTTTAATCCTTTTATAGGCTTTCTCATTTTAGCTTTACAATTTCAATAATCTGTTTCTAAACCAAATGCAACACCAAAAACTCCACAAAGTAATAGAACTCACAGCTGGGGGACTACGGGGGTAATGGATGGAACCAGAGAAGATGAGCTCTCTTTTGCCATTGACAATCAGGGAGCGGTCGTCGTAAGTCACATTTCCGACTCGTACTACTGTGGCTGCGGCAATGCTTACAAAGCAACCAATCACAAACAAGACGGCTGCAAGCCGCACCACTTGCAACGCCGCCTTCATGATTGATTGCCAACTCTCGGAACTACCTAGCTAGGTAGCTTAGAGTACCAGAAAATAAAAAGATGTTTCTATAATTATCAAAAAGGCAAAAAGAGTCAGGTTATGTATTTATGGTATTTGTTGAAAATTTTTGGTGGGTCCCGGTGAGAAAGGAAGGAAGGAAGTGATGGTGTGGCGCAAAAATTGGAGAAATTGGGTAGCGAAATGCTTGAATTTGGGGTGTGAAAAGGGTAATTTTGGATTGGCTCGAGTTGTTACTATGACTGGTTACAACTAATTACACAGTTTGATATCAGAGTGAACAAACTGTACACAGTTTGATATCATGTATGGCGCGTGAAAGTTTGAGATTCACAGTTGGACCTTGTTTACATGCATTTTTCAGAATCGAAGAAAAACATATACAATTTTACAGCTGTCCTACGTTAGATCAAATTTTTAAATTTATTTTAGTTGTACTCGATCACAATCACTCATTATTTTATCGAACGGTCTGTTTTTTTAGCCTACACAATAAGAAATTCCACAGAATTTACCATAATTTTACTGTATATATACAGAAATATTAACCAAAGAAATTGAAGTTTAACCATTTTTTTTTAATCCAATATATGTTCATTTCGGTTTGGGTCTGGATGAACGAAATATCACCTGACAAGATGATCCAACAACATTTCGGTTTTGAATTATTGTTTTGGTTCCTTGAGCCAGTCAAAACTCAAAACTACAACTATACAAGCCCCTTAAGATTATTTATTTCAAACGCCACATCACGGTCATCCGACCGTTTGTAATCAGGTTGCATCCATTTTCCGTTTTGCTTCATCAACTCAAAACCAAATGTTGCGCTCCAAGTAGTAAATCTGATCTTTTAATTATGATTTACTTTGTGAATCACGCTTGCCTAAGACAAAATTTGAAAAAAAAATAAATAAATTTTCCATGTGTATATATATGTTTTTAGTTTCAAGCATTTAAAAAACTTTAAAACGAACCTACCAGATTAAAGCTCCCAATAATTACTTCCAATCGTTTTGAACTTATATATGCAAACTGAATATAAAAAATAAACAAATTTTGTGGCATCCAATGTCACTCTTTAAGGAATTGGTTTGGTGGAGTTAGACAATTAATTATATAGGAATTTAAACTGTTATTAGATGCCCTCTGGGCTAATAAAGAAACAAAATAATATTAGGTAATAAAGATATGTTGCTCAATTATCACCGATACAGTTAGATATGTTGCTCAATTAATTATAGGAAAAATTGGATATAACCCCCCACAATCTTCTCAAACCGGATATAACCCCCTACAATCTTTGAAATTTGATATAACCCCCTCTAATTATATTTTCTAAGGATATAACCCCTTTTTATTTATTTCATTCTTTGTAGCATTAAAAAAAACCAGCAGCATAATTTGATGACCAAACTGCCCCTCCTGCCAACAACGTTTCATCTTCCATCTTGTATTTGATCCTATCATCCATGGACTGCCAAAGCCTTACGAGCGTGGAACCTTCATCACTCTTGGACTTCTTCGAGGTACAGCTCAAAAAAGCAAAGTCTTAATCCCTTCCCGCCCCATTGCTTGTTGGTCTTGCTTGCCTAACCAATCAATCGTATTTCCCTTCGGTTCACCTAGAAAAGAGTCTTTCCTCTAAAGCATCGGGTCTTGACTACGCACTTTTCGTCCTTTCCTTATCATACGCCCAAGTCCCCCCTATAAGAAAATCAAGAACAAAGCCCTTGCCCCTTGACAGCATAGTGCAATTGCCAAAGGACATTGATTCAGTAACGAGCTTCTCTTCAGACAAGATTTTGGTACCAAATCTACCATTCATGCAAAAAATATTTCATCTTCTTATATTGATAATACCATCTTTATACTAAAACACTAAATTGATCTCTCTCTTTCTATCAACGTCGAATAATAATGGAGAGAAGAATTATACGAGGAAAACATAACAATATTTCATCCTTTATTGGAAAGATATTGAGAAATTACAGACGAAAAGAAATGAAAAATAAAAGATTCACGATGGTGCAAGTCACTCAAGATTTATTTTCTTGTTTCTCTATCAATTTGGATCATGAAATTAGTCAAGTGCCATGGTCATCAAATGTGAAAAATAGTCACAGTACCTTTTATTATCCTCGATAAATTTTGTCATGTGTCAACCCCTTCGTAATAGTTTAAGAAGGGTTACTCCCGAATAATTATGTGGGTAATACTCGAATTTTGTCTCATATCATTTAAATTTCCCACATTTCTATTTGATACAGAGGAAAGTGCGACCATCGATAAATTTGGTAGCATCAGATAAAACGTCATTGGCAGGAGGGGTAGTTCGGTCAAAAAATTATGGTATTGGTTTTTTTTAATGGTAAAAATATTGAAATTAATAAAAAGGGGTTATATCCATAGGAAACATAATTAGAGGGGGTTATATCCAATTTCAAAGATTGTAGGGGGTTATATCCGGTTTGAGAAGATTGTAGGGGGTTATATCCAATTTTTCCTTAATTATATAGGAATTTTAGTGATTTAAAGAGATGTCATTCAAATATTTCCACCAATTGAGCTTTTATCACATTTGTAAATCGGTTGTAAAATATTAAAATTATTCTTATTTCTGACAAAATAAAATTTATGCATGGTTTCAATTATCTTAAAGTTTATTGAGCTAACGCGCGTGGTTATCATTGTGCATGAAATCTCCTTGGACAAAAAATCATTTCCCCAATCAAATTAGTAAATAGTGCAAATTTCTTCTACCAATGTTTCTAAAAGCCATCATGTTCTTAAGATCAAATTTACACAGAAAAAAAATGGATTGTCATTAAAGAACTATAAGGAATCAACACGAAAGTGGCAAACTTTTTGTGGATATTTGTTTTTTGAGGTTTTCGTCCAAATGATTGTGACAAAATATCTCTAAAATTAAGTATTAAATAAGTTGGGTGGCTTAGACCTCCAATTTATCTTTAAAAAAAATTTAAGTATTAAATAATATAATTAATTTTAAAAAAAAGTTCAGGATTTTTACCAACCAAGTGACACTCGTAAATCATAATATCAATTTAGAACTTTTACGGCCGAAGAAACAACAACAACAACAACTGAGGAGAAGCTGAAGAAAATTATTTCGTCAGACTTCTTCACGGCCACACCTGAGATGAAGGCTCCAGTTGAAGTTGCTGCAGCTGTGGGGTAGCTTCACATCTCCGAAAATAGCACTGTGCCATCAGAAATTACCGAGGGCGACATCTCCACTCTTGATAACAAGGTAGTGATTCGTGTATTATCTGGTAACTACATATTTTTCTTAATCAAGCTTGATTTGGGAATTACATTGTTCATATCTTATAATAATCATGCTTCAGCTATGCTCGCAATACTCATAAAACATTACCAATTTCCATTTGTACTGATAAGATCATGTATACGGTAAGAAATGCATATATGTGCATCAAAGATCATATGGATAAAGTCTTATTGGTAATTACGAGACAAGATCTACAACTGCTTCACTGACATGTCTTTTTCAACCTGGGACTATTAGCCTCAAATCTAGGACAATATTTTACTCTAATCAATAGATAGTTAATGTAAATTTTTAAGCATACTTGCATAATAGAATTGCCGAGCTTCTTCCTTTAACTTCTATATGACCAATCGTTTTGGAACAACAAAGAAGCATATTCATACATTTTTAACAAAAAGGGTTAAAATTATGTACCAAACAAATAGAACAGCTACATATATTCAACAGTTACATATATAACTTCAACAGTTATATATATAACTTCAACAGTTACATATATTGAATTTGTATATTTTGTTATTACATGTTACGGTTCGGAATTTCAATGAATTATATGCTGGGAATAGATATGGATGATGGGATGACGCTGGATTTGCAATGAGGATGAATGGGATGATTTCATCATCCCTTAGATTTTCTTATTAATGAAGATATGTTAGATAATTAATGAAGATTTGAGAATGATAGGGATAATAGAATTTATGGGATGATGAAAAGCAATTTCCAAAAAAAATGGATTATCATTAAAGAACTATAAGGAATCAACATGAAAGTGGCAAACTTTTTGTGGATATTTGTTTTTTGAGGCTTTCGTCTAAATGATTGTGACAAAAATATCTCTAAAATTAAGTATTAAACAAGTTTGGTGGCTTAGATCTCCAATTTATCTTTAAAAAAAATTAAGTATTAAATAATATAATTAATTTAAAAAAAAAGTTCAGGATTTTTACCAACCAAGTGACACTCGTAAATCATAATATCAATTTAGAACTTTTGCGGCCGAAGAAACAACAACAACAACAACAATAAATTTCACTTTATTACACCTTAATCTTAACAAAAGTATTAAAATCAGTAAATCACCATTGCTACACTCGCCAAAATACACCTTGCGCATTCTCATCTCGAATACTTTCTACGCTCTCCAACCGGCATGCCAACCACGTGCGAAATGTTTCAATCGTTTCCTATTGATACTCCCCTACCCCTAACTTTGCAACTACAAGTGTAGCAGGTGACTCCAAAAGATTCATTGCATACATACCAACCCGCTACACAACTGACAACCTTAAAAGAAATTCGGATCCGCTGCGACGCTTCCTTCTTCGCTCTTCCCCACCTACCACAGCATTTTCTTTTCTTAAGACCCCGCCACACCTAATACTAATGGCTGCTTCTCACTCCAACCAAACCTCCGCCATACAAACTCCAACCCCATCCCATGGCGGTCGCCTCTTCTCCTTCTTCTCTCCATTCCCACTCCAAAACCTCCGTTACTCCACGCCACTCCTTCAGTTCTCCTTCGCGAGGATTCGTGAAAATTCTCTCTCGATCTGATTTCTGCGCATTCGGGCGCGTTCGCGCGGGGACGTTGAGGTTTCACGCGAATCCGATTAAGGTCTCAGCGAGCGCCGCGCCTGTTATGGACAAGCCTGATTCTAGGGTTTCTACTGTTGTTGATGTGGATTTGGGTACTCGGAGCTACCCGATTTATATTGGACCCGGCCTGTTAGATGAACCCGATCTCCTTCAGAGGTAATGGCGTGATACTTAGGCTGTGCTCCACAACACAATCGGAGGAGATAAAGGGAGATTAGGGGAGATGAGGGGTGAGGGGATGAGCGAACCCCCAAAATCGGGGATTACAAACGCAGAGTAAATTGTATTGGGTTTTTCTCTGACTTTACCTCGTTAGCGCTCCTCTTACTTCATTTAATCCCTATTCTGGAGCGAGTAACCTCCTCCGGTCAGATACGGTCACCAATCTCTTTACCTCCCCTTATCTAAGCTCATCCCCTAAATTTGTTTGTGGAGCACAGCCTTACTTTCAGCAATTGCATCAGTTTTGCAATCAATATATGCCATCATATGGTAAATTAATGTTTGATCTCTTGACCATAATATTTCGTGTAATTGACAAGAATTAACTAGCACTAAATTAAATAGGCCTAAATTTAAGTTCTTGTAACTACTATGTTTAGCAATTTCATCACTGGTACTTTTATGAATTCATGCTTTTGTTTTAAAACAAATATCTTTGGTTTACTTAGGCATGTGCATGGAAAAAGAGTACTGGTGGTGACTAACACAACAATAGAACCTCTGTACCTTGACAAGGTCACAAAAGCACTCACACATGGTAATGAGAGCATATCTGTTGAAAGCGTCATTTTGCCTGATGGGGAGCAATACAAGAACATGGTTGGTTGAAGCTCTTTTAGCTTGTACATTGTATGAGAAGTACCTGGTCCTCTTTGTTAACTTTCTTACCTCAATTTATAGGAGACCTTGATGAAAGTATTTGATAAAGCTATAGAAACCAGATTGGATAGAAGGTGCACATTTGTGGCACTTGGTGGTGGAGTCATTGGTGACATGTGCGGTTTTGCAGCAGCTGCCTTTCTGCGTGGTGTAAACTTTATTCAGATACCGACTACTTTGATGGCTATGGTAATCAAAATCATTCACAAATATTTCATTGAATAATTCTATATATCATGGAATAACACCTGAATGTTGTTCTTTAAAGTTGCCTCTTAATTAAGACCTTTTTGGGAGCTTATACGACATTTGGTCAAAAATGATTTTGAAATGATAAAAAAAATCACCATATAGGAGTATAGGAGTACATGTACGATTTAAATGAGTGCAATACTAATACTGGCCCAAAGCTGCATATGTAATCGTTTATTTGTGATTCCAGGGGTTCTGTTTGGCCGTGTAAAGCCTCCTTTTTCCTGTAGATTGACCAATAAATAAGTAAATAACTAATAGTGGTGATTAAAAGATTGAACAAAACAAAATTTTGAATCAACACCCACTAACTGTGGTGTGGCGTTTTGTTTTGTCTCATGATCTATCTATGTTTAATATAGGTCGATTCATCAGTTGGGGGTAAAACTGGTATTAATCATCCTCTTGGGAAGAACCTGATTGGAGCATTTTACCAGCCCCAGTGTGTTTTAGTCGATACTGACACGCTAAACACGTTGCCTGACCGGGAGTTGGCATCAGGCATTGCTGAGGTGGTGAAGTATGGGCTTATTAGAGATGCTGCTTTCTTTGAATGGCTAGAGAAAAACATGCCTGCACTTTTGGCAAGGTATTTAGAGGTCTCAGTTTATTTCTTTTTTTGTTTGATTTTTTTCTTCGTCACCCTGAGTACTGTCCCTTGCAAGTTTAAGCTGGGGGATTATTGAATAGTTATAAAGACCTCTTGTTTGATTTTCACAAGGCTCTTAACTGAACAGATAATAAAAAAGACGACAATGTTGTGCTTTTTGGCACTGTACATACAGCTAGGGTATTATTTTTTCTGTTTATCATGCTGACATAAGGCCATGTTTGCACTCTCTTCTTCATCTTTCCTAGGTTAATGTGTGTTGATGGAGTCCTTCATTACAGAAAACACCCAGTTGAAGTATCAAAAAATAAGTGAAAAGCAGATAAATTACTATTGCTCTTTTCACAGTCGCTCTAAGCTAAGACCTATCAATAGCAGAATCATAATCATTATAATTCTGAAAATTGAACAGAAGCTATACTCAGGCTTTTGTTTTTGTTAGACTTCAACCATTAACTACACTAGTGTTTCAATGACAGATTGTATACTTACCTTCCTTTTTTCTGATTCTGATTTTAATGCATTATTTTCTGTTTCAGGGATCCAAGTGCCCTGAGCTATGCCATTAAGAGGTCATGTGAGAACAAAGCAGAGGTGGTTTCATTAGATGAGAAAGAAAGCGGGCTTCGAGCTACCTTAAACTTGGGCCACACATTTGGCCATGTTAGTGTTAAAATTGCTTGTATCTCTTTATAATATTTCATCTATTAGTGCCAACAATTATGGATGTCATTGAGGGTATTCAGAAGAGGCCAGTAATCCAAATTCAGAATTCTGTAAAGAAATTATAAAAGTGCACCAGAACTTGACCAATGAAGATGTCTACCAGTAACTGTATTGAATGAACTTAAATGACGCCACAGCCATCTCCCCTATCATGATTAATACTATTTTAGAAGCCAACAAAAATTATTTGTATTTTATGTTTCAGGCAATAGAAACAGGAGCGGGATATGGACAGTGGCTCCATGGAGAGGCTGTTGCAGCTGGGATGGTAAATATAAAAACCGAACAAAGCTGGATTTTTGGCATTAGTTGCTTTCCTCTTTAATTTTTCTTTAAATTATGTGTAATTGGATTATTTTTTAATTCAATAGGTCATGGCAGTGGATATGTCATTTCGGCTTGGCTGGATAGATGAGACTATCCAAAGACGTACCCTTGACATATTGCAACAGGCTAACCTTCCAATTACACCTCCTGACATGATGACAGTTGACAAGTTCAAAAATACCATGGCTGTAAGAATGAATCTCTCTTCCCTTCTGTCAATCTGTAATTTGTTAGCATTGTCAATCTTAAGTGCTATTTTACTTGTAGGTTGACAAGAAGGTAGCGGATGGATTGCTAAGACTGATTTTGCTCAAGGGACCATTGGGTAATTGTGTTTTCACTGGGGATTATGACAGAAATGCCCTTGATGAAACTCTTCGGGCATATTGCAAAAGCTAGTTTTTTTTTCTGGTTTATTTCTAGTTATCGTTTTTGTTACCGGATTGGATGTGTTATATGACAATACAATAGGTTGTTCTATTTCTTTTAAATAGAGATGAAATAAAGATTTCTGAAATTTTTGGGTGTATTTATGATGTATAAGTGTAGAACCTTCATTAGAGAAATAAGAAATATAATATTAGGGAAAAAGGGTAGTATCAAGGAAGAAGATTTTCATAATAATGGAATCAAGTCTGCCCGTTTCCTTCTCAATTATTGTTATCTTTTCAGAATTATCAATCATGTCCTAAGCTTTGCTTTTTGGGTAAACCACCAAGATGTTTGGCTGATTTTTTCACTAATTGTGTCTAGTGTCCTGATTTATAAACATTTTTTTAATTTAAGACGTCAATATCTGGAGCGGAAGTTCAATTAAAAACCCCGGTTTAAGTGTGAAGAATCGAAAATAAGTTCAATTGTCTCATTATGTATACACTATACAGTGGCTCTAAATTTTTGTAAAAAATAACATGTACATATTCGTTTCCTCATGCACTGCATCACTAGATTGATAGAACCCGACCCGTATTGTTTCTTTTTATATTTAGGCCGAAATAGATATGGAACGGAATTACACTATATCTCAAAATAAAATACATATATTTGTAATAATGAATATTCATTGCATTCTTTTTAGCCATTTCGTACCAATAGGCACAAAAAAAAGGCATGTCTATTCTCTTGACACTTTATTCTCATTCCGCAGCTAAAAATACAATTTTTTCTCACTTTCTTACCCTCTTTCTCCACACGCTCTTGTAAACAGTCAATTAGTTTTCCTAAGGGCAATATGCCAAAAAAACAAAGAAAAAGAAAATGAAAAACCCCAGTCAAACGTATAAGTTGCGCCTAATTAGAATGAGAAATTAAACATTATTTCTAAAGTTTCAGAAGTCTGCGTAGCTCATTAGTAGCAGAAGCATCAACCCCACTACCACCACCACGCGTCTTCTCTGTTACCACCTTTCCTGTGCTACCACCTTTCCCTCTTGCCATCAAAAAATTTGGCATTGGTACACTACTAGGTGGTGGGGATGCCGAATAAACCGTACCGGTCCAAACCATCCCTTCTTCCACCCCATCTCGCGGAACCGGCAAATTTTGTTTCTCAGGGACTGCAATAGACAGTATTGGAGCCGGTACTGCCGTTACCGGCAAAAACCTATCCCTTTGGTCTCTCTTCCTCGGGCTTGTCGAAGCATGACGTGGATTCTTACGACGGTGTTGCTGTTGCATTCCTCGTTCCTTCCATGTAGGATTTACAGAAGGCAGGGGAAGGAGTGGTGGTTGTGTAGAAGGTAAGGATTTGTTCAGAAAAGAAACACTGTTGCCTAAAGAGAATGATGAGCTGAAAGATCTGAATAGAACGCCTCCATTCACAGAGTTCTCTATCAGAACACTCTCCATTTTTTTCCAAATTATAACCAATTTAAGATATATTGAACTGAAATAAAAGGATATGGGATCAAAAGACCTCTTGATCTTGGTAAATAAAAGAGACCAAGAAGAGTTAAGTGTATTTGACTAACTAAAAAGGAGAAAAAGAAAAAGGAAAAAAATGTATTTGAGTAATTTTGTTAGTATATTTGAAGAGAGACTATTCTTAATTTTGAGGTCGGGGAGGTTGGATTTGGGGCTCTGGTTCTCCTTTTATATAGTATATAGAGCGGTCCTAACGGATACTTAAATATTTAATAATTCAACTTGGAATTTTACTTTTTTACAAATATTAAATTATATAGGTAAGGCTGCTGAAGTGCCGACAGGCTCTGCAATCAATGCAGAGGTGGTGGTACCGACCATTTACTTTGGAGCGTTGGATGGAGATCTAAAGCTAGCCGTTGGACTAATCTGAGTCGTTTACGTGTGCAAAAGGAAGCATCAGGAAGGCACGTGGAAAGTGCTGCGCGGCTTTTGAAATATACTGTCAGTCTCTTTTTAAATCCATCTCTCAATTTCTAGTGTGGATGGATCTATCCATTAAGAGTAACAACCAATTAGCAAGTGCCAACTTCTCTTAAAGTACTCTCATTCTTTAACTCGTTCTTATCCCATGTTAATGTTTCGTGTACATTTTTGACACGAAACCATTGATTGGTTCGGGTGGTCGGTCTGAACTAGTTACAATCTACTCAAGAAAATATAATAATAATAAGAAAGTAACAATGCAACGCAACATAAAGCGCAAACTATCCATTCATTCAAGTATACTTAGTAACACCTCCGTTTGGATGCGTTAAGTAGGAAAAAGAAAGAAAAAAAAAATTATAAATAATTTAAACTCTTCACAAAGTTACACATTTCTCAATATTTTTTTTTACTTCTTCCCTTCTTCTCTTCTTCCCACACCTATCCAAACGGAGCCAACATTAGTGTTATGTTAATTCGCGCTTTTGAAACACTCAAGACACAGTCAAAGATGCGCTTGGGATATCTAATTTTAAGACTTGTGCAAAGTAGAAGTTCAAACTTTTAATCTTGGCTGAAGTGAACGGCATGTATCTTGTAGAGTTAAAATACTACCAAGTACTAATAGATCTAATTAATTTAGAGCGAGGGAAGGGGCATCTCTAATTCTCAATTATATACTTGAAACACAGAATAATGAGGTTGACTTTTTCCCAAAAGTTTTTCGCTTTATTGCCACTAGGTGTTCTTAAATATAATATAATATCGCATATCCGTTGTGTTGTATATATCCGAAACCAAATTATAATTTTTTCATATATTAAAAATTTATACGAAACCAAATTTTAATTTTTTCTAAAATTTTTTACTATTAATTTCATATTTTAAAAAAATCACTCCTAGAACTTACATGGAATGTCCAATAACAACGGTTTTTAGAAATACGAAATAAATAGTAAAAAATTTTAGAAAAATATAAAATTTGATTCCGTACAACTTTTCAATATATATAATGAAGATTCAATCTAACAGTTTGGATCAGTGGTTTTAAATTTGATACGTTAATACGATCATGTTGGACGGACCACATCCGTTCCATGTAGGTCTTTAGCATTAATCTCTAAAGAAGCTCATGAAATTAATCTATTTTATAGGATTTTCAGAAAGAAACGAAACAAATATATAAGAAAGAGACCAAAGACTTCATTGAAGTACCATTTCCGAAGTCCGAACTGTGTATCCAACAAAATACAAACAATGCATGTTACCACTTACCACGGAGAATATATATACTTCAAAACAAGGAAACATACATATCATTTAAATACTGGTAAGAAAGGATTATAAATATGCGCACAATTCGCACTATACTTGTACGAGCACGTGATCTTTATTCTGAGTTGTCCGGATTATCTGTTCCAAAGTATAAGAAAACATATTTTGTCACGAGTCACTGACAAAGCTATATTTTGAAGCTCAAATTTTGATTAAAATTTAACCAAGTAAAATTTGCAGGTTGAATGGTTGCTTTAGTATTTGAGTATGGTGCAAATGAGTGAAATTACAATAAATGCAATGTAATGGTATGTAGTTACTGTCAGATGTCTAGGCGTGGGATTGAACTCAAAAAAATCGCTCAATTATTATCACTTTGAGAGTTTTGACTTTTGAGTTATTATATACGATATACATTCTATAGAAGGATAGCTAAGTTTTTTAATTTTATTTATTTATCATTAACATTCTCATCCTTCTAATTCATTTTTCTTTATTCATCCTGCTTGGAAGGTTCATGTTATTTTTTAATGAACTTCCCTGTTCCTTCTAATTCTTCATATATCTAGCTATAGGCTCCGTTTGGATAGGTGTGGGAAGAAGGGAAGAAGGGAAAAAGTGGAAAGAAGTATTGGGAAGTGTGTAACTTTGTGAAGAGTTTGGATTGTTTATAATTTTTTTCTTCCTTCTTCCTCCTTCTTCTTCTCTCATCCAAACAAAGGCATAATGTAGCTAAATTCAAATTCAAAACAATAGAACTACTCTATATTTCATCATAGGAATTTTTACATAGCTAATGGAATTGTTCTGAATAACATAATTTTAATATATTGATATTTGTGTTTAAATTTTGTTGACCGTAAGATTTTGTAAAAAAAATGTTTTGTTTTTAATAGATATTTTTTTCCGAATTGAAATTCAAAAGTTATCATTGTTGCAAAGAATCGATTCATCTCATCAGTCTAATGTTTTCTTTATATAAATGATGAAAAACTTATAGGACGAATGCATGTCAGACAAAATATTTTGTTGTTTCTTATATAAAATGATGTTTTGAAACTTTAAAATTGATATAAAAATAAGCAAAACATTGCCAGTAGCATACGGGCTGTCTCTCTAAACAAAATAAATAAATACAAAGTTTGGAATTCTCTTAGCCTCCTTGCATCTCATTAAGACTTTGATCGGAACCGCAAATTTAACGTGAAAAATAGAAGTAGAATTCACTTTTCACCAAATCCGCTGATGGAAACCGACAAAAGAGGTAGAAGAATTCTCTTCCGACGAAAATTGATGAGAAAATTTTGAACCTGTGAATTCTCATCTAAAACTAAGAAATTTGACAAAAAAAAAAAGTTTTTCTTCTCTTTCCTTTTCTTTTTTTCCCTCTAGCTCGTCTCTGGTTCCTTCAGGACCTAAGTCTTTACACATGACGATAACTTATAGTCAAAATTAATGTTGTTAATATAATAATGTACCGAAAATATCGGGTATTATCGGGTACCGGATCAGAATCCGGTTTAAAATCAGGTACCGGATCAGAATCCGGTTTAAAATCGGGTACCGGATCAGAATCCGGTTTAAAAGCCTAAACGTGTTCTTCGTGTGCCAATCAAAACCGGGTCTAAAATCGCGAAAAGCGGAAAAATCGAAAAAATTGTAATCCGGTTTACTATAGACGTGTGGACTCAGACTATGCAGTGGTTTTTCATTTGATCTTTGATCATTCCAAGACAGTATACTTACTAGTTACAAGGCGTAGCCTTAGGTATAGCTTTCTGGCTCTATTATATGGAATGATATCTTGCAGAGTGCTGGTCCTATGTTATATTCCCAAGAGTCCAAGACTTGTGAGCACATGTAATGATTCTTTTTTAAAAAAAAAAAAAAAAACACTGATGGATAGTTTGGATGGTATAGGAATAAGGAAAGAATAAAAATTTTAGGACGAAAATATTGAAAAGTGTGTAAATTTATTATAAACAATCTAAATTCTTCACAAAGTTACACACTTCCCAGTACCTTCCGCCTAGGAATAGACTATTTCTCTTATTCCTAAGCAATCCAAACGGAGTCTTTGAAAAGAATGAGATGTTATTCCGGGAATAAGAAATGTTGTTTGGATGAAGAGTTAGGAATAAGCAAATTGATATTAATTTAAATAAATTATTAAAAAATATTATTTTAATATTAAATAAAGTACTAATTAAAGAGAGCACATAAAATTTCATTTAGTTATTAGTATTTAGCTAATTTTGTTGAAATTATGTATATATAATTGTTGGAAGATGTTATTCCTAGAAAAAAATTATTCTTCTCCTTATTCCTAATTTGTTTGGATGTCTAAATAAAAAATATTCCTAAAAAGAAGGTATTCTTTCTATTCTTTTGCAGTCCAAACGACCCAATGTCATGTTTGAAAAGCAAGGAAAATTATATTCCGATAGGCCCATCTTTCATGATGGTAATTGGTGAGTATCCCATCTGTCAATTTTTTTTTAAAATAATCCCACCTGGCGCTGCCTATATTTTGCTATTAAAAAAATGTCTAATGTTTTCTTTTAATTTCAAAGAACGATATGTTATTTATGTACAACAATAAATATTTATTTCGGTTTGTTTCTATTTCATTAATGCAATTTTTTATACTTGTGCGTGAGAAACTTATCAATTGTTTATAATATTTATAAAATTTTTGTCTAGTTTTGGAAACCGGTTCAACCGATAAAACTAATAAAATTCCATACCAGTGACTTGGCCGGTTCGATTGGTCAAAATTATCAATGTTCGTACATATTTGTTCACTAAATTAATATTACATAGGTTAAAAGTAATATTTAATGATTGATTAATGTTATCTATCTATATTCCTTTCAAATAACTAACGTGCATGTACGGGTTCTAGTTAAAATCTCATTCAAGAAAAAAAAATAATAAAAAGATAAAAAGAAAACCGAGTCAAAACCATCCTCAATTTTTCCCCTTCTTTAGAAAGAGAATCAGCAAGTCGTGCGCATATCTCCAAACTTAATTTAACTCATTTCTTATTAGACCATAGATCTCAACGCATTCAATCACCATGTCCTTTATCCATTTTATTCGTTATTTGTTTGGAACTTGCACGAACAAGGGACGAACAAGGTAGCCACGAACAGCGTCTAGTTCGTAAAAATCGGGGGTTTAGGAACAAGGGAGAAGTTCACGAACTACGACTGTTCGTGGGTTGTTTGGTTCATGCGAACAGTGCTAGTTCGCGAACTAGCTGTTCGTCCCTTATTCGCGCCTCTTCCAAACACAAAGAAGAATCCCAAGCAAGTACTAGACAAATTTCCAAATGACCCCCTGTAAGAAAAAGTAGCTAGCATATACGAATTATTGATAAAAAGGTTACTTTCATATGCCAACAAAATTATTCTTTTTTCCCTGCTTTTGCGGCGACCTAGCTAGAAAGGCTTACTTAGCTTAACCCAAAATTTGAATAATTAAGTTTGGATTATTATGCTTAAATACCAAGCTTATATCCTAAGAAACCTCACATGCTACACCAATGTGCCTCCAACTATGTTTGTTTCTGTTAATAATTAAAAATCTTCTTTAGTAATTAACTTTAAAGTTTATGTAAATATTCAGATTTTGTAGGCCCCAGATGGAAAAATTTATACCAAAAACCAAAAGGAAATCCAAATTTGTTTCTTCTGCTCAAATTGCTGATTCTCAGGGGTGATATCAGAAACCTGAATAATTAATTAAGCACTAATACAACCCACTTACCCCAACCTCGGTGTCACTTATCCCAACCTTTGAATTGACAGTGTCGGCATCTAAACCTGGAACAAGAAACTAATGAACTATTCTTCTCATCTTTTTGCCTTTAAAAAAATACTGAATTATATTTTAATTTCTGTATAAGATCGTAGATTTACATGACTCGCTGCACGCTATGCAGCTCCGACACGTTGCTCAAGCTGAAGAGGTGTCAACATCTCAGGAAGTGATATGTGGGTGAGTGGGTCCCAGTTTATCAGTTTTTGTCAGCATCTTGTACGGTATGGACCACGCGCAGCCAACTCTTCAACTTTTGTTTTGTGACGACTCTTCGACGATCCCTTCTCCTAATAACGTCTGTCTAATTAACAAAGCCTCGAATCCGATTCCATTCATCCCTAATTAATTAATCTTGTTTTCTCTTTATTTCTCTCTCACTTTGAACTCGATGCCTCCGAATTGATCCAAATCTCTCATATCAGGTATCGCTTTACTCATTTTTATCATGTTTTTTTGTTCATTTCTTTTGCAAATTACATCGCTTTTGATTGGTCGTGCCGACGTGAGGAGTCAAAAGTCGCTTTACATGTATCGTGTCATTTAGACTTAAAGATTTGATGGGTCGCTGTTTGATTATATCAATTTTATTATTAATTAGTGGTTGAGAAGATTTTATAAAGGTCTTTTCATTGCTATTCTCTTTTTTCTATTGTAGATTATTTTTTTATTGTAGAAGATGGGACAGGAGATTTAGCAAGAAAAAAGGTAACCACAAATATTTTTATTATTATATTGTTATGCTTTCCTTTGCTTGAAATTTGTTTTGTCTTCAAAATCGTGAAAAGGATATTTTTCCTCCTTGAATGGAGATTAACCAGCTTCTTTCCTTCTTCAGAGAAGCTAGAAGAGGTCGCTTGCGCTTTGGTCAATCTGTGCAATTACAAAGGATTAAGATGGGCGTGATAAGTACAGTTTTGGGTTTTACTGGATTTGGAATTGGAGTCACTGCTGGTGTTGTTATTGGTTATTACTTGTTCATCTACTTTCAACCTACAGATGTTAAGGTTAATCGCTTTTGTTTGCTTTTATTTTATGAATTTATATTCTTTTTAGCTAATAGGTTTAGTGCTTTTCATTCCCTCCCTCTATTTTATTGAAGCTAATTTTGATGAAGGAATTAGATACACTGACCAACTTAACATTAATGTTAGTGGTGATAATGATGATGTAACAGTAATGCTAATGATTTTATTGATAATAACAATGGCATCTATGAGTAATTTTGTTTAATTTGGTGAATTCTGTTCATTCAATAATTTCCAGGACGTGAAAGTCCGTCCACTGGTTGAGTATGACACAGATTCTCTTGAGAAGATACTTCCTGAGATTCCACTCTGGATCAAAAATCCAGATTTTGAACGAGTATGTACCAAATTTTGATCTCATGTTAAAAATATTGGTTTAAATATGCATTTTTACTCTCTAATACAACATATTTTCTTTTTTTTTTCAGATTGATTGGCTAAACAAGTTCTTAGAGCATATGTGGCCTTATCTTGATAAGGTACTTTTCCATCCTCTCTTGTGTTATGATCATTTTATGCATTATGCTTTTTACCTATCTTCATTTGCTTTTCATTCTTTCTTTTGCCCACCACCCCAGGCAATATGCAGAACAGCACAAGATATAGCAAAGCCAATTATTGCTGAGAATACTGCAAATTACAAAATCGACTCTGTTGATTTTGAATCTTTTTCTTTGGGCACCTTGCCACCCACTTTTCATGGTTGTCAATTCCTTCTGTCAATCAGTTTGTTAGTGTGTGTGTGTGTATATATATATATAGAGAGAGAGGAATGTTTGAATAATAACGCAATTGATTAACAGGAATGAAGGTATACATAACAGAAGAACACGAGCTGATAATGGAGCCATCATTAAAATGGGCTGCAAATCCTAATATACTGGCAGTTGTTAAGGCTTATGGACTGAAGGCATCTATTCAGGTTTGTTTGTCCATTTTAATTTACCACAGGAATATTGAATTATCCCAATAGATATTTGGCAATGATCGACGTTTAATTTATTGTAATTTAAATTTGATATTTCAGGTGGTAGATTTGCAAATTTTTGCTTCACCGCGTATCACTCTTAAGCCATTGGTACCATCATTTCCTTGCTTTGCAAAGATTACGGTTTCTCTCATGGATAAGGTACTATATCTTTTACCAAAGTTCGTAAATATGATTTTCTTTTTCAATGCAAGGATGTCTTTTAAGATGAAAACATCTAAACTATCTTTTAATTATTCTCTTTTGTCAGCCACACGTTGATTTTGGATTGAAACTCCTGGGAGCAGACATCATGGCGATTCCAGGTCTTTATAGGTTTGTTCAGGTTGTTTCTCTTTCTTCTATCTTTTTTAATTATAATTTCGGTATTTCATTTCATATGTTTAATACAACAACTTAAACATTTTTAAATACCTAAACTGTATGTTTAATAATATTTTGTTTATTGGCTCATTTTTTTCCTTTTGCTTTCCAGGAAACAATAAAAAAACAAGTTGCAAGCATGTATCTGTGGCCAAAGACATTAGAAGTACCAATATTGGATCCTTCAAAGTAAACTTCTTGTCATTTTTTTTAACACATTTGCAGTGACAAATGCTATTTTCAGTCATTATAAATTCGTATCACTGTGTCCAGAACTTTTGGCACAAATTTCGTCTGAAGTTATTGTCCTAATGCCTTCTAAATCTTATTTTCTTCTTTATTTTATTTCACAATAGTCATGCATGTACCAGCCATCTATTTATCAATTGTTCATTTTCTCTCTCTACATTTCCATAATTATATTCATAGCATCATTTTGTTTGCTTCGTGAATCTCAACCAAGCTAGGGGCAATTAAACAAAATCTTTTGTCTGTGCAAATATTAGTTAAACATCGAGTTCTTTTTATTATGAAATGCTTACCTTGGGATGGATGGCTGGCAGGGCTTCAAAGAGGCCAGTGGGGATCCTACATGTTAAGGTGGTACGGGCACAGAATCTGAAGAAAAAAGATCTGCTGGGGAAATCAGACCCATATGTGAAGCTGAAGCTGGCAGATGACAAGTTGCCATCAAAGAAGACACAGGTGAAGAAGAGCAACCTCAACCCTGAATGGAATGAGGAATTCAAGATCACTGTCACTGATCCTGAGACCCAGGCCCTTGAGGTCAATGTCTTTGACTGGGAGCAGGTATGTCTGCTTGCTTGGACTGGACTCCTCTTGTTTATCCTCTTATATCAGGGTGCTTTCTCTCTTTAAATTTTGTGTGGTAGCAGAACCACTTGAGAGAGGGATAGTGGGTCAGTTGACCCCTAGTGTTATGAACTCAGTAAAACCAGAGTATCGAGACTATTCTTTGCTAGAAAACTACTTTAAAATATTTAATGACACCAATAGATTAATATTTAGCCTCAGCTGCTATTGAAGACACTATTGTCAGCAATGGCAGAGTAGGACACAAGGACTAATTTGCCTCTTTGACCAGTAGGTTTAATGGGTCAATTGGTAAAATTCTCTTAAAATAAAGTTTAGAATCCATTTGTGCATATCTTCAGAAGAGAATGCAAACTTATCTTTCATATATCTCGTCTGTAGAGGTAATCTGGTTTTCCTTTCTATTCCCTGTCTATTTATTTATTTACTTCTGTTTTAATTTTTTTTCTGGGGTGTAGTGGGGGTTCTGTTTCTAATAAGACAAGTCTTCATTGTAAATGCCACTCTGAGACCTGAGAAGTACTTTTTATCCAACAAGTTCCTGTTTGTGATTTCAGTTGCTACTTTACGTGCATTTTCCTTGTGCACTTTCAAGCTGCTCCTTCTAGAGTGAGTAAAGAGGAGTACTAGAGGTACTAATCAGGAGACCATCCTGGTAGAGTTGCAACCTAGTCAATAGTGGTACAGAATAACTGAGAAGTAGCGTTCATATCTATGAAACTTGTTCTGTACCTACTTTTCTTTATTGAGGGATTTTCTGTACTTGATCTGATCTCCTTCATTTTTGTCTTCATTTATCTCAATTTTAGGTAGGAAAGCACGAGAGAATGGGCATGAATATGGTACCGCTAAAGGACCTGGTACCAGATGAGACTAAAACTGTAACCCTAAATTTACTCAAAACAATGGACTTGAACGATGCGCAAAATGATAAGAACCGTGGCCAGATCATCCTAGAATTGACCTACAAGCCATTTAAGGAAGATCAGCTGCCAACAGAAGTAACTGGTGAGTCTGACACAGTTGAGAAACCTCCTGAAGGCACACCAGATGGTGGTGGTTTGTTGGTTGTTATTATTCACGAGGCACAGGATCTTGAGGGCAAGCACCACACCAACCCTTATGTCAAGATCATTTTTAGAGGCGAGGAGAAAAAGACCGAGGTACTGTGTTATGTTCTTCATTTATTTTTCTCAATTTTTCTTTTCAACAGTGGTGATGCGTTTTCTGTTTGATTTGTTTAATTTTGTCTTTTTAATGCTTAATTTGTTTAAGCATCTGGTTCCTGTTAAAATAAAGAAATGTGGAAAATAGATTCATATTCTAGACTTACACAGAAGGAATGTGATGATGCATTTTGATTTGTGAATCATGAATTAACTTCTTGTTATACTTGTGCAGGTGATTAAGAAAAATAGAGATCCAAGGTGGGATCAAACATTTGAATTTATGTGTGAGCAGCCGCCTGTTAATGATAGAATGCATGTAGAAGTTGTTAGCAAGCCCCCAAAGAAGGCTTTGATTTATTCTAAGGTAATTTGGATATAAAAAGTGAACTTTATCTCCCCCCCCCCCCTTCTATTCTTAACTGTTTTGAAGACTTACTATATTATATATATATATATATATATATATATATATTTATTCAATATAGGAAACACTTGGGTATGTGGATATAAGCTTGGCAGATGTGGTGACAAACAAGAGAATTAATGAGCGGTACCACCTGATTGACTCCAAGAATGGGCAGGTTCAAATTGAGATGCAATGGAGGGCTTCTTAGAATAATATACGGCCTTGTGGAATCGTATTTCGGAAGAGTTTATAGGCATATATTTTTTAGAATATACCGACCAAATCATACTTATAGAGTTGTGCGGTTCTTGGTACAGATCTTGTTATTTTGTTGGTTTAGATATTTTATAGATGTCATGGTGCTTATGCTGTCATTTGTTTGAAAAAAATACTTGGCATTCTTATGACTATTTGTTATTGAACAAAACGACATTATTCAAGAGGAGATGTGATACCTTGTTTAACGCGCTTTTTTCTTATTTTTCCCGACTCAACCGTTGGCCGACAATTTGCATATATACTACCAAAATAAAAATCTTAGCTCCTACAACTATCTAGCTGAACACAACTTTTCCAAATATGCACTTAAGAAAACATTTAATTTACCTACCATTTAAATTTATCCATAGCTTGATAGCAACCTAACATTTAACTAATAAATCAAGCCATCTGAAAGACTCTCCAACCATCCAAAAACCTATTAAACACCATTATGCTAATATAACACAACACTATTTCTTTTTGTACAACAAGATAGCATATCCAATGCATCTAAAGTAATCCACCCACATGGAATTAACTTCTCAGTTCCCTCGCCTCTCAAGTCAGCAACCTCTTATCATCAAGCACACAATCTCCTGACCCGCTACTTAAACGGCTATAAACTGCCTCGAAGGCCTGGACACAAATACCTGAAAAACCTGTCATGGCCTGGAAAACATTCGGTAGTGCTGTCTGAAAATTGTTGAGTGTCACCGCTCTGGTGACTCCAACACTCTTCTGATACTTGCTCCTCTCCTCTTCAGCCTTCACCTTCAACCCATCAACTTTGGCTCGCCTCTCCGGCAGAGGCCCGTGCCTCGCCTCAGCTGACCTCAGTTCATCAGACTTCTTCTCAAACTCCCTGAATGCTGCATCAGCACGCTTCTTCTGTTTTATCTCCTCTCCTTGTTGTGCCACCACAGCTCGAACCATCATCAAAAAAGATTTTATCCCTTCCGAAGCAACCTTATCAGGGATTCGGTCAATAGCAAGTTGCCACTCCTCGCAAAGTGAATATATCTCTGATAGGGGTTCTTGGAGGTGGTGATTTTGTTGATGAGACCCAAAAAGGGAGAGACGAAGCCATCCTGTCAAGGAGTAGATATAATCACGTTGGGATTTTATAAGGGAGGAAAAAGCAGTGAACCAGCGGTCAGCCTCGAGCTCAAGCTGAAGAGTGGCTTCACAGAGTGGGTTAGATGTCGGGTTTGGGTTCGGATCTGTTTTGGGAAGATTTAGGTGTTGGAGGTGTTGTACAATGTGGGTCTGGACTTGGTGACACTCGTACATTCCTCTCCACATGCTGGTTAAGCTGTTTTTTGAAAGAATGAAAGAATACTGATAAGATTAAAAGTAAACACAGAATAACTGACAATTGTATTGTACCAAAATGGAAGTCACATTATGGAGAATGAAGTATGATAATATCTTAAGCTTTTCTGAATAACTTTCTTTTTTTCTTTGCATACATTTAACAACCCACACTTAATTTCTGACTTGAAACAGCACAAAGATGAGTATTGATTATAGTATCTGTACTGGCCTAGGACCAGGGGACAATGTACAAGAAAGTATCAGTAGGCTTCAGAAGGGAAAAAAACCAAGCTGTAAATACCACTGGCACAATATTAGGTCATCATGCAGGAATAGATAAAAAGCTATTGTTAAAGTTATGTTGATAATATTAAAATTTTCTGTCAAAAAAGGAATCAATTTACAAGTTAATTTGGCATAAACAATGCAACAGTTTGTTAAAATATTAGCTGAACAAAACAAAGGACTAACTTCATATAGTGTACTCATTGATAAAAACTTTACAGTAGAAGCTACCAGAAGAGTTAGAGAAATCATCAAATCAGTGACTGCCAGCAATGTAAAAGCCCCCATCATTTAGAAGTAACAATTTTTACTAAGAATGAACCTTTAGTAAAAAGAGAAAGAGGAAGGGACCCACGAGATATTAGCATAACTAGCTTTTTCTTTTCATTCTTTTTCTTTTTGTTTAAGTAGTATCTGACAGTCAACTTACATTGAATAAAATAGGCTGTGGTACAAGGGCACATGGGAAAGCAACTTAGAATATCCTTGGCACGTGCAAACATAAATCATGTGAGGGCTTTTACAATGTACTATGAGAAGCCCCACCTTGCACAGGACGTCAAATATAATTGTTTTTACTTTCATCATGTCCCTACTTTATGAAAGGTCGTCCTAATTCCTGGACAGAAAGAATCCCAAAACTATATACTTCAAATTCCGATTGCATGTAGCCAGAGCTGCGTGAGTCTGTGCATGCAACCAAAAAATGTGAGCCATCGATAAGGACTTCCGGGTAGTCTTGAAATTTTTTGACCAAAGTTATTTTGGATGAATCTTCAGAATGCAATATTAGATGTTAAAAAAGGATAGGAAATTTCTTTTGGAAAGTAATCCAGCAGGAGGGGGAAAAATTTCAAGGATGTTATTACTGGGTCTATGTTGTTCTTCTCCTCTCCAGTTTTACATCATTCGATGGTTCCAGTCTGATTTTGGTTGTCTATCCATTTCAGATAGGGTAATCCAGATCTAATCTGACCCTACCATTATAATCGGGCACTGGACAGGAAAATGGACTGCTGTTCAGTAAAGTATGATCTGGACTATACAATCATAAACGATTATTCAGATCTGCCTGGTGCTATCCAATAATTTCAATACAAGTGGAGGAGCCAAAGCTGTTTCAATGAAAAGTTTACTGAACAGTATAGAGTGGTAGCCTGGTGGTGCTTTCATCATTGAACTCTTGTATTGATACTACCACAGAATATACCATTACCCATACTAGATGAAAAGTATCAATTTAATAAATAACACACTGACCTCTTACAATCAAATAAATATAATAATTCTTGTGTTGATTGAAGTACTAATTTATTTGACATTAAGAACACTTATTAATGCATCAATTGTTAAATAATTAACATACATAAAATTTTTTTTGGGCTACAATTAACTAATTTCTCTTGATTTATTGTTGGGTATTCCATTTTCATTCATTTTTCTTTTTCATCTGATGAACCTAATTATAATAATAAAATGCGTGAGACAAGAAAAACAAAAGAAAAAGATATCGTTAATGTCTCGAATTTAGGAAGGTGTGTAGGAACTATAACGCATATTCTGGTCAGCACACAGTACTGAAAAAGGTAAAGTGCCTGTTTGTTGAGGTTTTAAGTTGCCATTTGTCAAAAAAAGACACCTAAATTTTGTCAAAATTATGACTAGCACCAAATATATTTGTATTCATTTGGGAAGTATGAATGCACAGTTTCATTATTACAAAAGAAACAAAAATTTTAAAAGTGCCTCTCTGCAAGGTTAAGTTTCCAGTTGCCAAAAAAAAAAACCCGAATTTTGTCAAAATTATGAATAGCATTAAATGTATTTGTATTTATTTGGAAAGTACAAATGGGCAGTTTGGTTATTACAAGAAAAAACAAATATCCTGCCCCTCAACTTTGAAGGACCATTTAGCCAAAAACAACCACTGCATTTATCTCAATTCTCGTCAACTCCCAATTTTATTTTGTTAATTTGCAAAAGGAATGCAACATGAGAAATCTTCATGTTCCATTTGTAAGTAAATTAAAAAAAAATTTCAATTAGGGTAAAAAACGAACCCAGTGAGAAGGTCAAGGAGCTGAGGAAAGAGCTCGGCCTCACGAAGAGAGATGATTTCAGAGGTGGTGGTCTCTATTGCCTGAGCCCCCACCAGCATCTTAGACTCGAGGCGCTCTATCTCCAACTTGTTTTTCTCTATTTTCAAATAGTCTCCCCCTTTCACTTCTTGCTTCCTCAGAGCTTCTACTTTCTTCTCGTGTTCCTCCTTAACCTTCTCATAACTCTGTTATCGCACAAAAGAATCTCATCTCAATTCAACAAATATGGTTATTATCAGTAAATAGACAGTATTTTACAAACGAAACAACGCATAATTTTGAATTAGACAAAACATCTAATATATCCACATTAAATTAAAAAACTTGATAATAAAATGTAATGCACCTTTGAATCAGCTAATGCTAGGGATTCTTAATTAATCTGCCTAGGTGCACCCTACTTAGCATAAACAAACATTAGGATTTACATTGTTTTGCATATGCAATTTACATGCATGCTGCCAGCCAAAAAAATGTTACAATAAGAATACGGTAGTTCTCTAGAAAGCAACAACAGTTAGTACTATGAATGAGGTGCATTCAAGGGCAGCTTATTAGCCAGAAAGAATCAATCAAAAGAATAAGAGACCGTTTGTCTGGCTCTATGCATCTTTGCACCACAACTAAATACAAGATTACTTAAGTAAACAAAAGTATCTATTAAAATAAATCTTGCTAATTATTGTAAAAAAACACTTTTTCATTTTTTTTCTCATCTTGGATGTATCATGCAAGTGTAATCACAGTTGCAAGTGTAATCACAGTGATTTCATTAAGACTGAATGTAAGGACTAAGGATAAACAATTTATGTCATAATAAAGTAGATCAGAAGCAGCTCAGCATAAACAGTACATTCATAATGGCTATTCAAATATTGTAAAATAATATTTAATGGCAAGTGAGATCTACTCAGAACTTCAAAGCGTACAACAGACAAGTATATGCAGGAATCCTAAGTTAGCCCCACAAACCAAAACAAGAACACCCATACAAAAACAAAATAATACATGGTATGTCCTCTGCTCTTCACTTAATTAAAAATTAGGAGATTGCAACGTATACATTGCCAACCAAAATCAGAAATGGAAGTAGCTGCGTCAGTATATGTTAATTTAAATTATGTCCATGTGCAATCTCAAAGCCAAAGCTGCCAAAAGAATCAACTACTGCATTAGCAAAGATGTACTATGCTGATATAGTAACATCTTTACCTATGAAATCCTTTGAAATAATATTTTAGTTTCTTGATGGGACAATTATAAATTGCATTATTTGCCATTAAGGGAATGCAAAGGATATGACTCGACTAAACATGGGGCAAAAGGCATCTGACAAAAGGACAGGCCATATACAAAGATCAAAAGTTAAGTTATAAGAACTTAAAAACAAAAAATATAATTCAAACCATACCTTCACCTCAAGATACAATTTCTTTTCCCAAGCATACAGTTTCTCCACGGTTGAAGCATGGCTTATTCCCAATGTACCACCACCATTGCTATATCTTGTAAAAACGTCAGGTTTTAGACTTGAATTTGAATTAGAACCCCACATAAACCCCATTGGGTTCAAATTCTTTCCATAGCCCAACATTTTACCTACAGAAAGGGACTTTTTCTTTAGTTATACTCCAGCATACTAAGTCAAAAAAACAACATTTGAATTGGAAACATCAAATAAAATATTCTATACTAACCAGTAACACCCTGATTAGAAATAACAAAGTCACAATTGGGTGCCTCTAAAATACCCGACACCCGATTACCCGCCTCGGCAGCCTTGAGAAAATACTCATCAAGTTCCTTAACAATCTCTGAAATATCTTTCTTGCCCCTAGGCACAACAACCATTGCAAGCTCCCTTGTCGGGTCCTTCTCATACCGCCTCACAACAGGGGGAGGAGGTACGGCTGCAGCATGGACTGTAGCAGTGCCGGCATTGATACATTCCTCCTCTTCCCACTCACCATCAGTACCGGATCGGGATGAATTGGGCATGAACGGATCCCAGAAATCCCAACCGGAACCCGCGGCCATAGGAGGAGGAGGTGGAGGCAAAATGGGGGAATTTGAAACAGATGATGTCCACTTGCTAGTAAGGGGACTTAAAGGAGGTGGCGAAGGCGAAGGGGGAACAGGAGATGAAGAAATTGGAGGAGGCGGAGGTGGCGGTGGAGATGGAGGAACTGGAAGGGGAATGGAGTTCGACTCGGCAGTCGCAAACTGGAGAAGAGCCGAACCGGTGCACCGGAGAGCACGCATGTAGAGGGAGTGTGCCGTGGCGAAGTCCCGGCGCGCTTGCACAAGCTGTTTGGTGTACCGGCGCCTTCCCTTGCACCGAGACACTGCTTCTTTCCTGTCTAGCCTTGAATTGCATGCCCCCATTTGTTACTTCTCGTCTCCCTTTTCCAAGTTTCTCTCTTTTTTGGGCTAAATGTAGGTTGATGAAATCTTTTTTCAATTCCCTGTAACTGAAAGGTGGTAATGTTTTCTCTCCTTTTCTTTTCTTATTTTGAAGGGGTGGCAAAGTGATATCTCATTTTGATTTTTTCTGAGAAATTGGTACTAGAGATAAAGCAAGAGTGTCTCTTTTTTGCCTTCTTGCAACCTTTTCTCTCGCTCTCAGTCAGTGAAATGGCGAAGGGGTGGGAGGAAAAGAGAGAGAGAGAGAAAACAGTAATGGAGATAAATGGGAAGTACTTAATGCACCTGGTTTATGGTATCATGGAAGTACAATCTGACGTGTTTGCACATGTCAGTTAAGTTTCTCTTATGGTCCATGTGTATTTAGAAAACCTCGATGAACAAAGTGCAAATTGAATTTTGGGCAGTGTGCATGAGGTGGGTGATTTCTTTTTGTCGAATGTTTTTTCATATATGCCCTCTTTTCCATTGATATATTTCTTAAATACCCCCATTGGTTTAGTCAAAAGCCTAAATGACATGTTCAATTAATTTTAATAATTAAAGGGGTACCTCATAAAATAATTACTCTTATTTGTTTGGTGAATATTTTGGGGAGATACGCTGGTACCAAGATCCTCGACCGCGCTTGAAAATTCATCTAGATTCGTGCTAGGTCTCCTAGCGGCGTTAAGTTGTGTTTTTATACTTCTAGAATTGTAGCGGATAAGAGACGGATGTGCTGGCGATGTCGCTGGGAGAAGTGAGAACTTTTGGAAATTTTGGGAAACGTTACTGAGGGATGCTTTTCCCATTTTGAAAACCCTTTCTTCTTTTCGGAAATAAATTTCAAAGTAAAGTCTCTGTACCGTTGCCTCTTACGTCTAGTGGCCGCGCTGTATTTTCGTACAGTAGTTACTGCGCACCAACATCATAAATAAATATTAAATGGCGGTCTTTTTGGAGAAATAATTGGAATTTTGAGTCAACGAAAATTAATTTTGGTTTGTTTTACTATATCTCTTTTTGTGGGGATGATTAATTTTTTTTTTTTTTTTATACAAGTTTATTGACACGCCACCTACTCATTTGTTTACCAAATGAAAATTTCAATCAGCTTTCAAATTTGAATATAGGATTAGAGAGAGAATATTTTATGGACGCTGTTGCTTAAAATATTTTTGTACCGTGATTATTAACCAGTAAAGGTGATTATGATCATTAGCATCCGTGCTGATTAAAAATCTTACAACAAAAAAATTGACGTCGTTTCCGCAATTTCCCAAGGGAATTTGTGCATAAATGTTTCGAAATTTAAAATCTTGGTAAGACGTCTGCACAGACTGCACGTGTAAAGATGTTGTCGCCTCATCAGACGAGCAGTTTTGCTTTTTTTTTTTTAAGAAAATCATGAAATCTTATTTAGCTTAGTATAAACAGATTAGTGGTACACAACAATTCTTACGGTGGTAATATCACCTGTATTATGAACAAGCATTAGCACAATATTACAATTAAGTTCAATCGAATTTGAGAACTAGTTTTTGATTCCGTGACAAAGAACGACGCACTTTTCAGTGAAGGTCACGAGTTCGAAATCCAACTCTTTTGTAATATTTAATTTCGAAATAAATCAGAGATCTTGACTCTCATCTTATCTTTAAAAAAAAAATTCAGTGGAATCTATTACAATAGCACCCCAATAAGTTTAATATTACAATGAAATCGAAACATTGTTGAACTATTATTTTATTAAGTCTAGAAAAATTACTAGTTCGCTAACAATTTTTAAATTAAAATCTGACCAAAAGTCTGTACTCGCTTTTGCTTTAGGTCTCCTGATTAATCCTTAGTTGCTCAAAATTTATATTACCATTGAGGCATTGATATATAAACAAACATTTGACCTTATGTCAACAAATATCAACCATGTATTAACAAATAATTATTGATTTCTAACTTCGAAATAAATCATATGAAATGAAGTGATTAGTGATGATTGTCATGTTGATTTTTTTTTCCTGTTGTTTCCACAATTATATTCTTTACAGAATTGAATTGTTACTGGTGTGTGTGTGCGTGTTTTGAAGTTTGACTAATCTTTTCATATTTTTTTTTCCTACCTTGTTTTGAGCATTTATTATGTGTTTTGGCAGCCAATGGAAATAAATGTGGCATGTGAGGAACAATTTATTGTATGTTTTTGAAAAAATGATGAGTGGAGAGCATATAAGAATGAAGTAGGTTACAGTACAAACTACAAAAAGGTTCTTCATAAAAAAGGAAAAAATAAAATTACACTTCAAGGATTTGTAATGCAATCTATTGTATAATATAATCACACGAGTCATTGCGCTGCATCGTTTCCAAAAGAAAATTAAATCATCAAAAAATTCAATAACAAAAACATTACGGTGCAACGATTACGAAAAAGCCCAAACGTTAAATAATACTTTTGCCGGTAACACAAGGAATAAGGAATAAATCCCTTATTCCTTATTCGGGTGAAAATCAAACAACGAAGGAATAAAAAAATTTGGACTTAAGAGGAATAATAAAAAAAATATTGGGGAGTGTGTAACTCTGTGAAGAGTTTGGATTGTTTATAATAAATTTACTCTCTTATTCCTTAATTCCTAGGGTTCATCCAAACTGATCCTTCCATCCCTTCTTTTTTTCTTTCCAAACCGAGTTCTCAAGCAAAGTCGTAGCATATGAATATATGATGAGTTAGTATACCTGATCTTCGAAGCTAAAGTTCTTAATTGTAATTAGTTAGTTCTGTTAGTGATAGTTGGTTAATTAAGACTTAAGAGGAGTAGATCTTGCTGTGCTGAAATATATAGACAGGGGAAACCCCCTTACACTGTACAAGACACAATTACAAATCAATACAATTCAAAATTCCTTTCACATTATTCTTCACATTGCCCTTTTTATAGGGGTATTTCAGAAATGTTATTTTTAAAGAAAAGAGTAGGGAATTATTAATATAATCGTGCAGAAATGATGTCAAAATATGGTTTTTTTCCCATCTATAAAATACACCAAACTGAGCTGATATCATGAGATGAGACGCACCAAAATTGACCGCAAATTTGATGTAATTAGAGAAAGCCTACCATGCACAAACTACATGCTCCATTAGATTTTTTTACATCGTGGCAATGCCTTCTCTTCAGAAACCAATCAAAGGCGTCTGAACTGTAAAGTATAAAATGCTAATATTCAATTGTAAAAATGATCATGCTTATTATATGCATCTTCTAAGACTAAAAATCAAGTGCGAAGTGTACTTATAACCAAATGGATATAAGACCTCATTATTTCACTATCCATCTGACCGTGTTGCTCCTACATCTAGGTAAGGCTTAGGTTCTAATCAGAACTGAAAACTTTAACGCGAGAAACAAAAATAAATCACTTTCTTCGAATCTGCTGATCGGAATCGGAAAAGAAGGCCCATGAATTCCTTTCCGAATCGGCGAGAATATTTTGGTCCTAAAAATTTTCGTCTAAAATTAAAAAGTTTGACGAGAAAATTATTTTTTCTTCTCTTTTCTTTTCTTTTCTTTTTTTTCCCCTTTCTTGCTTGTCTCCGGTTTCCAGAGCCTTTGATTTACTCGAGTTCTTAATGGGTTTGGTACCCTATAGCAGACAGATTGTATTTGCCGAAAAATTTAAAAATAGTATTAAATTAATATAATATATTAAAAATAATATCAATATAATAATATTTTTTTTAAATAGTATCACGAGATCGGAATCCCAGATTTCGAACGTAAAATCGGATTCCTGGATCCCGATCTTAGCTAAGATCGGAATCTCGAATTCCGACCTTAGCTAAGATCGGAATCCGAGATTCCGATCTTAGCTTTTTAATTATTTTATATATTATTTATTTTTTTAAATTTATTAATTAGTTAAATAATTAGAAAAATAGATAATATATTGTAAAAATATTAAAAAAATCAGGAATAATTAAATTAAATTTTATATGTAAGTTAGTATTTTTTGGAGAAATTAATTTTATTTTCATTTTAATTAATTTATTTAATTAAAATATAAATTTTTATAAATTATTTAATTAAATGAATCTTACTTCATTTCTTCAAACCCTAGAGTTGGAGATCACCTCCCCCTCTCTCGTGAGTGCCTCTTACGATTTGGTAAGCCTCATCCCCTCTGATTTTCTAGTTTGAAACTGATATTGGCCCTATTGAAAAATCTAGGGTTTAATTGTTCGTTAGAATGAAATTGATATGGAAGTTTGCAATTGGTGCCATACAGGAAACTCTCTCTTTATACTTTTTAAAGCGCAATTTTTTTTTGGGTACAAGTGAACTTGAGGGGTGTTTTGCGAAAAAAGGCTTTTCATGTATGTTACTGGTACAAGCGATTGTTGGAACATATGTAGAAAACTCAAAATTCATTTTCTAATTATTCTTTAATAATCTAATTAATTATCATTCCCGTTTAAACCCTAAACCCTAAACCCTAAACCCTAAACCCTTCTCTACCGATAGAGATTAAGATATTCATTTTATATATCTCCTAAATTACTTCCTCATCCGATTAGTCTCTGAGTGATTTTACTCTTATGCCGATTAAGTGGTGAGATAATTTTCTCCATTCATTCTTCTATAATGTTACTTTTCTATTGGATAACCGTTGGATATTGAAGGAGGGATCCATCTCTTCTTTCATGGACGTAACCCTAAAGAGAAGAACAACCCGTGGTATCTTGGGGTGATTCCGAAGACCTCGTACGTGAGGGGAATACACCTTAGGACAGAGTTCACTCGCCCGAGTAAGCTTGTTTCAATCTATTTTACTTTATTTATTATCATGAATTATCGAATATTTATTTATTTGATTTTATTCTTAATCACAATTTGGTATTTTGAAGCATTTGCTCTAACAGCGATTACCAGAAAAAAAATTGTTTTTGCCCATGGGTTGTTTCCTGTGACATAGCAGTTCGGTAGAATTTAGGTTGTTCAATTATATATTTTGGAACTTGGTTTCATGTAATATTATCTTTAATTAGGTGGTTCGATTTATAATGAACTTAACAATTTTGGATCTTGAATAATGTATATATAAGATCCCCTCAACAATATTTTGGTCAAGAATATAGAATTGAGCATCAAAGCTCGCTTGCACGATTATGATAATTGAGTTGATTTGTTCCTTCTAAATAACATAAATTTATTTTTCAGGTGTTTGCGCTGCAATTAAAACTACGATGATGCTTGATATAAGTTGCAAAGATCAATTCCAGCTGGCTTTGGTAGGCAACCTTGGCTTATTAAAATTGAAGAGAAGAACCAAGCATGGAACAATAATATGTTATAAGCAGATAGGAACATAATTTATACTCATTCATGCTGAAATAATATGTTATTCAATGCTTGTAATGGATATTCACTGCTTATTTTAGTGATGCTTGCATTTCTTTAATAAATGCTTGTTTTCTTATTAATGTAACTGTACTTGTTTTCTTAATGGTACCATGTTTTCTTAATGTAATTGCAACTGGTATCAAATTCATAGTGACTTGAGAAAGGTGTTCAAGTATATGCGCTAATGTACCATGTTTCAATAAGCTAAAACCGAATGAGAATCATAAAGAGGAGGCATATTTATTATGCGATACAATTGACTATTTATTATGCGCATACAATTGACTATTTATTATGCGATACAATTGACTATTTATTATGCGCATCCATCAGCTTGTGGATGCATTTACTGTTTATCGTGCATGGGTAAATGGATGCAACTAACAATCGCATGCATCAGAAATTTCCATGCGGAAGAATATAAGTTGCATTGGCATATGGATGCAATTTATTATTTAACTTGCATGTGTAAGTTGATGAAACTAAAAAATAAATGCATGAGGAACTTCCATGCAAAAGAGTATAAGTTTCATTGACTTGTTGATGCAATTTATTGTTAATTCTGCATGTGTAAGCCGATGCTACAGTAATTAAATTCATCGGGACTGCCAATGCAGAAGGTAAGAAGTTGCATTACCATGATGATGCAATAGATAATTTATTCTTCATCCGAACATTGATGCATTTGAGGATCTGTTTTTAGCATCAGTCATCTGATGAAACTGAGTGAGTCGATGCATTTGATATCATCACCATCGCCACTTTCTGCATCACCTTTGTTGCATCAATAAGCTGATGCAGATCACTTACTTCATCAGTTTTGCGAATGCAGAAAGGCGATGCAGATAGTGTCTTTTCCTGTAGTGACTGTACCATTTTGTCATCCCTATAGACTTGTAATTAGATCACAGCCTAGAATTTTCACAAATGTTATTAACCTGGTGTCAATTTGGTAGGCATAGATTTGGCCAAAAGAGGGGAGTAAGGGAATGATTTTATTTTTACCAAGGCAGATAGCGTGGCAGCTATAAAGGAGAGGACAGTCGCACATAATTATTGGAGAGTCGCGCATGATTTTTATTTTCTTTCTTCAGCGTACATATTTTGAGAGAGAGGGGGAGAGCCAGATGTAGAGATGGAAAATCGTGCACGACTTTTGGAGAGCTTCGTGCACAGAGCCACAGAGCAAGCGTGAGAGGAGAGGCACGTGATTTTTGGAGACGGAGACCACGAATAAAGGAGAGGAGTAATGGAGGTGCAGAGAGAGGAGTAACGGAAAATCTTAAAGCACAAACCTTCTCAGCGCATCCATCTCATCCACATATCTATCTCAGCGCACGAATCTTGACACTATCCGACAGTCAGAAACTAGATAGGAAAGCTCCTCAATCTTATCCAAACGACAATAGCCTATCTCTCTCTCTATATATATATATATAAGATTTTTTTTTTATATACATACAAATATGTATGTGTAAAATTAAATACAAATAAAAATATTAAACATGTCATGCTATAAATTATATTTAATTTTATACATATATTATATTTATAATTATATATATTTGCAGAGAAAACATATGGTGCATACTAATGTACGGAAGTTTCGGTGCATACTGATCCAAACTCTTGAATTTGTTTCAAAATGACCGATCCAAGAGTTTGGATAAGTATGCACCGAAACTTCCGTACATTAGTATGCACCATATGTATATAAAAAAATCTTATATATATGTATATCTTAAATTATGCATGTTGAATAATTTTATACATATATATTATGTATCATTTATTTTAATCATATACAATAACAATATATATTTAATATATAAAATATGGAGAAACTTTAATATGCACTATAGTGCATAGGACATTTCGTACACCGCGAACTATGGTGCATATTAAACTTTCTCATAAAATATATGATACATATATTATTATATATATGTATAAAATAAGTATTATACACATATACAATATTATATATTTAACATGCATAATTTAATTATATACTTATATTTTTATAATAGATGTTTAAATTAATTTAAATTGTAATCACAAATTATATATATTTTGTAATAACAAAAATTTTGAGGACTAAAAAGCAAAATTGTAAATTAAAAAATATTAAAATTTGTGCTGCCATTTTTGTTTGGATCATCCAATTGACGATCCAAGCAAACCAAAATATTTTTTTAATATTATTTAATATTTTAATAATTTTTAATATTTTAATATTTAAACTTTTTGCATAATAAATTTTTAATATATTTTATATTTAAGCAAGTTTGGATCGTCATCCTAAAGGACGATCCAGTGGTTCTGGACTTTCGTCGTTCCAAACGACGATCCAACAACGTTACTATTAAAATTTAAAATTTTTTTTGTTATTATCAAAATTATAATGAATAGTAACGTCATTATTAATTTTTTCGGCTTTCCTTCCTTACTTCCTTGGGATGCGAAGTGCTGGGCCGGTTTAACCAGAGGCATACAATTCCTTTTCCTTTCTTTGACAGTCGGACTTGAACAATTCAACAAATAATAACAATATATAAAAAAATGTTTTCTTTCTTTGAAGAGGTGGAGCCCAGTTCTCTTGCTGTTTGGTTTTGTTTCCTTGGCATCGAATGTAAAAATAGTAGAATATTATAAAAGAAAGATAAGGGAGTACGATGACGAGGGGGTTGACGTAGTTCTGCATGGAACAAAACCAAGTGATACCGTCACCCCTATTTTTGAGTAAAAACGCCATTTTAAATAAATTTGTTGCTCTATTTCATTAATTTTACTTTTTGGTAAATTTTATCTTTCGTATTTAAGTTTGTATCTTGTTGTCTCTAAAAGAGGCGGCTTAACCAAGATTTAGCGGAAATAATTGAAGTTTTGGACCGGTTTGGTATGAACTATCTTAACACAATTCAATTGGTACCCAATACAAGCAAGCAAACAAACAATTCAAGTATAGCAAGATAATAAAGAGAAAAAAGAGAGAAAGAGATTGAACACTCGGTATGATTACGGAGTTCCGACCCGCTAGGAAATGCTAGCCTTAGTCGTACGTCTCCGGGAGTTTCGCTACCACACAAGGACGCGCTCCGTTCAATTCCACAACGAATGAGACTACAACTTCGAACCGAATCACCTAGTCACAAGAACACTCGAGGCGGATCGGCCTAACTCGAATGGCACAACGGCCTCAAAAGAGAAGAGCTCTCAACCTATTCCAACCTACACCTAGCGACAATGTCGGGACGGCGGTGTTTGAGGCTACTAAATCTCTCAAGATAGTCTAGCTATGAAAAGCTCAAGTGGGAGAGTATCCTTGTGTTAGAAAACCGCTCAATTTTAATTTTGTGACTAATTACGCTTAATTAATCCAATTAAAACACAAGCAACACGAGATCTAGTACTTTAGGCTCCGTTTGGATGCGTTGAGAATAAGGTAGGAAGAAGGAAGAAGGGAAGAACTTTATTGGGAAGGGGTAAATCTATTGGGAAGTGTGTAACTTTTGTGAAGAGTTTGGATGGTTAGAAATAAATTTATTGGTAAAAAGTGGTTATTCCTTATTCCTTATTCCGGGAAGAATCCATCCAAACGGAGCCTTAAGCAATTCGACACAAGAGAATAAGGTGAAAATTATACCTCCCGCGAAATCGTATTCGCGGGGATCGATCCTACGGCATAGAAATCGATGGGGTTGCTCTCCTTGCGCCTCCTCCATGGTTGATGGCCGCCTCGAGTCCACCTAGAGATTAACCAAGGTCTAAATCGATTCGTGCTAATGATTCGATTAGAACAAAGCTAATCCTAAGGATCAACCCTCTTCAAGAATCAACTTATTTGATTTTGGTGGAGAGTTGTAGCTCAACACATGAGCATATGGAGGAGAGGAGAAGAGAGGTGGCGGCTAGGTGTCTCAAGAGGGAAGGTTGGATTTTGCTACTACACACCTCCTTATATAGTGCACAAACCCTACCTACCTCCTATCATCTATTTACAAGAATGTCACCTACCTACCACCCTATATGGCTGGCCCTATAATGGGCTTTTGGGCCTCTCATCTCAATTGTTTAGGCCTCTAATTCATATAATTAGAACCTACTCCAAATGCTCTTCAATTGGGCTATAAATTCAATACATACATATTGGCCCAATAAATTAATATAACTATTTATATTAAATTGTGTCGAGCTAAAATAATTATTAACTAATTAATAATTATTCTAGGATTAGCTAATACATTAACTTATTTCAATATGATCCATTTGACTTAATTAATTATAACGGTATATAATTAATTAATCAACTTATCATATTTCCGCAATACGAACTATTGCGAATAAATAAATAATGCACTGTCTTGGTCAAAACTCTATTTTGTGTGACCTTTTGAGGATTTATGCTACGTTGGACATGGTATTAAATCGCTATTTAATTCCAATAATCATAAGCGGTATCTAGCAACACGTTATGATTCCCAATTCGCATAAATAGTGTACTGCTACAATATTTAAATCCTGCATAAGAGAATAAAAATATTTCTCTATTTTGATTCTTATGTCTCACGATATCATCGTATAATCCAAGATAGGAATGTGTCATTCTTGCAGATTATACATTTCTTGATCTAGAGTTGATCGCTTAGTTGCGCGCATACGATCCAACTCCATCAAGGGGCCCAAACAGATATCGTCGCTCACTAAGTGAATTAATGAGGGACATACGGTTTTCTTGATGATTAGCTTTTCCCGCACAATTCAAGAGAACATAAATAAAGTCCGTATAGCAGCCCTTATCGGGAATCAGCGGTAGAAAGTATTTATTGAACCTATCATCATGTGGAAAAGATAAACATCTCAAACTTAGAACCAAAATCATAACGAAATAAACATTGACACATAACACAATCCATATGTTTATTTCATTGGGTCAAGTCATGTACTATGTTCCATAACATATACATATGCAATTAAGTTGGTAACTCTTTACCTATGATTTGTACAACTTAATCATCACTTAACTTGCATACTAATCTTATATGATAATTAATGTTCCTTGTTAATTATCAAGATTATGGACCGTTTAGATTTATTATTGTCATTCTAAAGAATGATCCACAGAGATCTACAATTCAAATCCTCAACCTGAATAATCTGTCAATAATAAACCTAGGAACAGATGATAAAATATCATCCATAACATAAACTAATATTTATGTCATTAAATTATTGACTTCTAGGACATAACTCCAACACCTTGCGCTCAAAGGCTCAATTCTAGTCTAAGTTTGCAAACAAAGCTCTCTTTTGAGAGAGAACAAAGGGTGAATATATATAGGGCTCGAAAGGAGCAGTTTACCAGCAAAAACTGGACACAGCGTTGTACAACACTGAATAGCGTTATACAACGCTGGAATATGACCGTTGTAAATTCTAATGGCTCTTTAATATAGCCGCTGGTCTGTCAGAGCGTTGTACAACGCTATTTGCCGTCGCACAACGAAGGAGTGTACAGCCAAAGGAAAGCTCCGACAATTCCGTTGGAAATTGTCAGAGCGTTGCTTGCCACTGAATACCGTTCACACCGTTAAAGGGAGACAAAGAGAACAACTCTGACAGATTCAACAGAGCGTTGTACAACTCTATACCGTCACACAACACTAACGTTACCCAACGCTAAGAGACGTTGGCTAACGTTACCTACAACTTTGAATGTAAAAACAACTGTTTACATGGGTTTTACATGGGACAGCGCTATCTGAACAACACAGCTAACTTGGGATTTTGTGGCGTTGTGCAACGCTATATGACGTTGCACAATGGTACTCAGGAAATTTTCCAAGTTTTTAACTGTAGCGTTGTACAACACTACTGAGCGTTGTACAACGTTGTGACTCAGCGTTGCCTAACTCTATATAGCGTTGTGCAACGTTGATTCACAAAAGTCAGCTGTTCTAGTTTTGAAAACTCAGCGTTGTGTGCCACTATCTAGCGTTGTACGACGCTAGGTCACTGAAAATAGGATTTTGCTGGTTTATTGAGCTTTTCTGCTATCTAGATCATTTCAAGGATAATTAAGGACTAAGTAAACCTTCTATCCTAGTCTAAACTAGCATACAAGCTCTCCAAAGACTTGATCTTGATCTTGCCTAAAGTTTTTATCCAAGTCTTCATAATTTGCATGTTCTTCCTATAAAACTTAGAAGATTGTTAAATGCCAAATGATATTGTTTTGTAATCGACAAACCTAGAGACGTTTAGTACAACATATCTCAATTAATTGGGCTTAATAACTTTTCCGTAAATTAATCCCTAAATATTTTTCCAACATAATTTTTTAAAATAAATCATAAAATTCACACTTTGTTCTACTTGACATTTGTGTGTTCCAAACTTCCAAAGCAAGCATATTTATCTACTTTAGTTAAACACAAATGTCGATAGCTATCATGCTTGAATATTGTGAAGTACACACGTACTGGTTTCCTAAAATAAAACATTAACTATTATTCAATGCACACTAGACTATTTATTTTTTTAAAAATAAATATATCTAAACTTTGTTTGGAATTATATAGAGAATGAAAGATAAGAGGTAATTATCATTTGTTGGATTACAAAATAGCTAATTGTATAATAATACATATGTTTAAAAAAATTGAATTTTTTTGTACATTCTCTATTTTAAGTCATTTAGGATATCCTTTAATTATAAATTGTTCACATTTCTTATTCAAATACCATTACATTTTTTTTGCTATATTAGTCATTACTTTGTGAACTTGTGGTGCAAAATTCAAGATAATTCTTAAATATTGAAATGTTTAAAAACTATATGAAATTCCAATGTTTTCTTTAGTTTTAAAGGATCTATGTTGTTCATAAAATTGAGTTTTAATTCTGTACCGGCATCTTTATAGTTGTTTTGATCCCTGTTCTCGTATTGAAAACACTGCTCCTAAGTTCCACGTCAAGCTAGAATTCTTCTCAAATTATATTATGAAGACAGTGCAGGAAAAAAATACAGACATAACAAGATGATTAAACAAACTAAAATTAACTAGATATCTATTATGATCTTTTTAGAGACACATTATGACAATATCATATTTTGCATCTATAACTTATTTTCATAATTACGAACCATTCAAGAGAACAGTTTATTATGTTCAATATATTGGGCAACATATACGCATGGAAAAAATGTTTACATTTACTCCAAATACTACAAGTCAAAACAAATTAAAAAACTAGTTGTAGTTAGTTTAATGTGCTGATATTTACTCCAAATGCTATAATTTCTATCACACAACTCTCTTGATCACCTTTGTTCCAATAATCAGACCCATCATGTTCGTACACGTGTTGAGAGGAGCTCATTCCTCTAGCATCTTCTAAAACGGGCGTGAAAATATCAGACATAAATATTTTATTTGACTGGCTAGGAAAAATCGCCACTCACGCAACCAATCGTACCATATCCTTTTCCCCTCTCCACACCTCGAGGCAACCGATCCTCTCCATTTCTCCAGTTCCTCAATCAATCCGCCTTCTCTTCTTCTCCCCCTCGTTGCTCCTCTCTCTCCCACACACACTCGGAACACACAGTAAGCTACAGACATGGCTACACCAGTGGTGAATGCAGAGTATCTCAAGGAGATCGACAAGGCGCGCCGAGATCTGCGCGCTCTCATCGCTAGCAAGAACTGCGCTCCCATCATGCTTCGCCTCGCGTCCGTACTCTCTCTCTCTCTGTTTTTCTATATTATTGGGTTTGGATTCGATGTGGCGAGTGTATAACTTTGTGGACTTGATTGGCTTAGAATGACTTTATTCTCTGTTGCAAATCAACTGCTTGATAAAATGCCCCATAATATCATAACTTGGATTAAAGGTGAGCGTATATATAAAAGACCCATAATTTCCATGTACTGCAATACACAAGGTTTTAAATCCACATGCTAGAATCCAGAAATTGATGGAGCTTATTTATATTTATCTGCTTCTTGCAGATGGCATGATGCCGGTACATATGATGTGAACACTAAAACAGGTGGCCCAAATGGATCAATTAGGTTTGAGGAAGAATACTCGCATGGCTCCAATGCTGGGTTGAAGATTGCCATTGATCTTTTGGGTATGTTGTTGACATAGATATTATCAAATGTCTATTACCCTTATTTTTGTCTTGGGATCTTAAATTAAACGCTCTAAACTCCTTAGATGCCTAGTAATGTACATGTATTCTGATTTTTGTCTCTCATGACTTTATGAACAGAGCCAATTAAGGCAAAACATCCAAAAATCACTTACGCGGACCTTTACCAGGTAATGAAGAATACACTCAGTATATATATTTTTTTGATTCATTAAATTCATTGTTAGTAAAAAATCTTACATCTAGGGAGTTTTCCTATTTGATGGATTAAATGCATGATGTACCGGCTTTTATAAAAAATGTGATAAAATTATTCTAAATTAAAAGGTGCCAATAAATAATCAAACTTATATGTAGATGTGCTGCAATTGCTAATTCTTGTCATGTTTAATAAATTATTTATGTTTGCCAAAAGGAAATTGTTAAGTTAGACTTTACTGCATTCCACAGGTTATCTTTATTACAAGCATTGTATTAGTATTTTATTTTCTCTGTATTTTGCCATACTCCAAAATAATCTTTGTATCATATTTATGATATATTGATATTGGTACAGAATAGTAACTTTTGTTCTTTTACTAACTAAAACTTTCTGTGTGTAATTAGCTTGCTGGAGTGGTTGCAGTTGAGGTTACTGGTGGTCCCACCGTTGACTTTGCTCCTGGCCGTCGGGTATGCTGTTTCTCACCCATTGTTTGTTACTTTAGCTAGTTGGTATTGCTTGTGATATAAAAAAAAAAATCTTGTGCATTTCTGTTGCTATTGCATTTCCTCTTCTTTTTTTCATGTTAATTATGCATGAAGCCAATCACATTCAATTTTATTACAGGATTCATCAGTCTGTCCTAGGGAAGGCCGCCTTCCTGATGCTAAGCAAGGTATATTTATAAATGGTTTAAATTCCTCAAACTCTGTATTGGTGCCATAAGCTGGCACGTATGCTTTTTAGTGTTTGTAGGCTGTAGCACAGAGGTAATGGGAAACAAAAAGGAAAAGTAAAAATTATGCATATATTGCCTGGCATTGAAGTACTCCAAAAGAACAAATTGATCATGCATGCTAGAAAGATTAAGAAGAACAATATTGTTTGATCATGCATGCTGGAAAGATTAAGAAAAGAGAAGAACAATATTGTTACTCATAGTAAGTGTGAATTAAGTATTAACTTGATTTTGAATTGCTTTTTAGGCAACCAGCATTTAAGGGATGTATTTTATAGGATGGGCTTATCTGACAAGGACATTGTTGCACTCTCTGGTGGTCATACTCTGGTATGTGAGTTTTGTTACTGTTGCTGGACTAATGACTAAGATGAGAATTATTAATATCTTCTGTTATCCCCCCTTTTGTTACTAAGTTATATCTTAAACTTTCTCCTGAAGGGTCGGGCCCATCCTGAAAGATCTGGATTTGAAGGCCCGTGGACCAAAGAGCCTCTGAAATTCGACAATTCTTACTTTGTGTAAGTTGCTAATAAAAACACGATCTAATCCATATACAATTTAACACAGAAATGTCAAATACCTCCTACTGACAAAGCTCCTACTGACAAATGCTCTTACGTGCTTTTGTTAATTACTACAGGGAGTTACTGAAGGGGGAAGCCGAGGGGCTTCTAAAGCTTCCTACTGACAAAGCTATGTTAGATGATCCTAAATTTAGGCACTATGTTGAGCTTTATGCCAAGGTATGTTGTTGACAACAGTTAGAAGACAATCTGCTTAGCATGTGTAGTAGAAGTGGATCTCATCTTAATTTTCTTTTTATCATCGTAGGATGAGGATTTGTTTTTCAAGGACTATGCTGAGTCACACAAGAAGCTTTCAGAGCTTGGTTTCACACCTCCTACCAGTGGCACAGGTTCCAAAGCCGCTGATATCAGTGCATGTACCATTCTGGCACAGAGCGCAGTTGGAGTAGTAGTTGCAGCAGCTGTAGTTGTCTTCAGTTACATTTACGAGAGTTCCAAGAAGAGTAAATAGATGGATAGGTAAATGCGTGAGAAAGGGCTTTTTTATTATTATGGAATTGAATAAAAAATAGATTTATCATCATAAAAAGAGACAGTTAATTTGTAATGAATTGAAGGAACAGATCTCTGATACGTGGATAAAGTTTCAATATGAAAACAATTATCATGTTGTTGTTTATTTTTTTTTAGACAGACCTTTTTTTAAAAAAAATAAAAATAAAAAAACAAGGGTGCTCGGCCACTTCCATTAAAGCTATAACGACTAAGTTCATCACTAACCTACGTGCCCTCAAAAAAATAAAATAAAATAACCACTCGAAATGGCACTGGTCATAGCCTTCTCCTATTTCCAGTTCCCCCTCGTTATCTCATCCCTTTATTCCCATATATTAAACAGTAACAATATATATCAACCATTACAATCGCATGTATTGGAAACGTGCAACCAAATAGCAACAATCCAAATCAATTATTAACAAACAGAAATTGTCTAGTTGTATTTCCACCACATAGCTATAATCACCCATCGACCCTCAGGCCATGCCAGCCAAGTTGCAGTGGCAGATCTATCACAGCTGGCATCATCTTCTCCACTGCCTCCTTCAAATATCTGACCAGTAAGAGATTGTAGAATGAATTAACACACAAATTGATCTCATGGTTGTGTTGTACATTGTTAAAACGGTGTTTATTTCTATATTTCAACAAACTCCACATGATAGCACAACAGATTGTAAATGCTTGTTTTCGGATTCCACTCAAATTCACATAAATAGAAAAAACGTTTTCTAAACATCTAGGGGTTTCCACCTGGAATTGTGCTACAAATCAATTGCCAAATCATCGTCTGGTGACGTACAAAAAACAGATGATCTATTGTGTCTATATGCCCACAATATACACAAAGACTCATCACCTTGCCAGCGTTTACTCGCCAATATATATATATTTATCATAATTAGGCCTGTCTAACACGTTAAAAAGGCGGGGAACACCATGTGCCGTTTACCGTTTCGTCAAGAAAAACGATACCATACCCCATTCCGTTAACCGTTCCACTTCAGAAACAACACATAAAACGGTTTGAAAAGAGGCAAAACGATTTGAAACGGCACGATTCCTTATTTCGTTTGCCGTTTCATTATTGAAACGATATAAAAATTGATGCCGTTTGCCGTTCCGTTTCGGTTATACGAAACGGTACCATGTGCTGGCATGTGCCGTTGACAGGCCTAGATTCATAATTCTCCTTTTTACTAACAGTCATAGAAAGACTTTTGACTTTTTAAAAATATTTTATCTGCCAAAATCTAGTTAAGTACCATCTTTCGTCCCTGACCACTTAATTTGATCTTCAGTAGTAGACAGGGACAAATAGGTAGTTGTGTACAGCATCAAATCATGATAATCTTTTAAGTTTGAATCTGACTTAACTGCCTAGAAAAATTAAGATTAGTAAAATTACTATTTAACAACTGTGCTACAGCAACATCTTTATCAATACAGTACAGAGATTAAACAAAGAATGAAAAGTCACACTCAAAGGTTGGCCACGCCAATCACCGATGATCTTTCCAGAATGAAGTAAAAAGAGGCCATTTCCTACTTGGTAGAACAATTAATATGCACTATCTGGCTATATTCCATCATATTTCTCCATAGTGGGACTATCTGTTTCTATTTTTGGACTTGTGGTATTTATTGTATAATATATTTTTCGACCATCCACCATAAATATTATCTTTATATCACAATCCTGCACGTTATCATCCGTATCATACAAATTTAAAAATGAAAAAGACGTTGGGAGTGTTTTTCCAATTTTTTTCATCAGTGCATCCCTCTCCTATAACTTCCATGTCCCTCCCTCTTCTCTCCTCTATCTCAAGTGCTTCCCCCTCTCTCCTCTCCTATACTCTGTCCGTTGACTCTCGTCTTTTCTCATCTGCACTCTATACATTAATATTAAGATGATCCATTCTTATAACTAACTGAACACTCATGCCTACAAGTTGATTTCTTATTACATCTAATAAATGCACTAATCAAATAATTAATTGTTACATCCAACTGAACATTTATGCATATGAGATGATCTTTCTTACAACAAACTAAACACTTATCTTCATAAAGATGAATTAGAGACAGTGTTGACAGCATATCTAGTGACCTTTAAACTGAGAGGAAGGAGGGAGACTCGTGGAAAAAATAGGTAGGAAAAGGAGGACGTAAATAAAAGAGGGAAAAGGCTAGTAAGAGAGATGAGAGGGAGAGGGAGAGGGAGGCAGATGAAGAGAGGGAGAAGGACATGTGACAAAAGATTGGAAGGAGAGGAAAGACTCAGGAAGGAGATGATGACGCGTTGGAGAAATTGGCGTTGGAGCGAAAGGAGAGTATGGATCTGATGAAGGAGGGAGAAGGAGGAACGAGGGAAAGGGAAGGAACGAGAGAGATTACTTGACGCTGGCGCGTGTGCGAATAAGAAATGAAAGAGCGTTGGATGAGACTAATGTTATTAGAGGGGATTGTCTGAAGTAATTTCCAATCTTTATATATATATAAACATAATCATTTGCATAACAAGGCTATATTTGGGTGTCTTAAATTCACTATACCAAAACAAACATTTTTCTTCAATCTACAAACATTAGTCCTATTTACCAAGTGATATTTCTTTCTGCCACCAACATTTCGACTAATTACCAAGTGATATTTCTTTTTGCCAACAAAATTTCACAAATGATGTAGATCGCTAAAGCTAAATAACACATTGTTTATCAAAGTAACTTTGCCACCATAAGATAAAAGGACCCCTTCAACCTTAAATTTTTTTTAGCAAATTTATCTAGTATTGGTTGCCAATCTTGCTTCCTTATATTTTCCTAGGACGGTCGTGGGTGCGAACAAGGTGTTCGCGAACCAAACACTGAGGAGAATACCGAACAATGGCGAATTAGGAATGTTCTTGGATTCTGACTTTTTGGCGAACACACGAATTGGGGATCACAAACTTGAAAAATATTTTCTTAATGGGTCTTAGGTTCTTGGATTGGTATTTGCGTCTTGTTCCAGCCTTGTGCCAAACATAGCGCTAATATATAGGAGCACAAGTAGACAATATGGAAGGAAGCAACTTAGCAAACTAACAACCACAAATCAGTATTTTCAATACCATACCGATTATCAAAAAAATCTTATAATAATAAATTTCAGAACAATGACTAAAACGACGGTATCCGATATTAAGAAAAAAGAAATATCGAAAATTTTCAAAAAAAAATAACGGATTTTGACCACTTGACGCTAGAGCTGTCGGTAGGGTATTGAAAACATTACCAAAAATGTCAGCAAGTGACTAAACTTTTTCATTAGGGGTGTGTTTGGATGGGTAGGGAATAGGGAATAGGAATAAGAAATTTCGGTTTGCGTGCTTATTCTTATTCTAGTGCAACCCAAACAACACAAGAATAAGGAATAAGGGTCTTTATTCCTATACTAACAAAACCACGGTATAAGAATAAGGAATAAGGATAAGCACGCAAATCGAAATTTTTTATTCCTATTCCTTATTCATGGCTTATTCCGTTGCATCCAAACACACCCTAGAACTATAAGAGGTTAAACCTCACACTTAGTGTAGTTCACTTTCAGACCAGACAAGGCTGCAAAGCCAGCGAAAGCCCACTTCACAGCTTGAATCACATTGGTATCTGCTTCATAAAATAATACTATATCATCAGCATAATTCAAATTCACATTTTTTTTAAGACAAACTTCATAGAAACTGCAAGTTGTTATTGTTATTTCTTACATGCTTATTTGAAGGCCTGACTTTTATCTTATTTTTATTTTATAAGCAATTGTATTTCAAAATTTTCTTTTTTTATTCACATATTATTTCAATATTAAAATTAATGGATATGTACAATATTACAAATAATAAAATTTATCATCAAATTTATTCCTTCTATTGATTTAAAGCAAAATATATCTTCAAATTCAATATTTTATATTTTGTAACTATCTAAAATAAAAATATACAATACAAATTACTGATTTTTTATTCATTAATATAATTTAAAATTTAATATTTATTATGTCATGAGTCAGCTCACGAGTTGATGAGCTGAGTTGAGTCCAACTCAAACTCAACTCGTTAGTTAATCGAATTGATACAACTCGATTTATTTTGACTCGAGTTGCAATCGAATTTTTAAGAGACAAGTTCGAGTAAACTTACGAATTACGTGTGTTTTTTTCTCACCCTTACTAGTGACTAATGATGAGAAAGTACAAAAATTCACATGTTATTTGATGGTCTAGTGCGATGAGTTCGGTAATGTAAGGACTTGATCCATCTTAAGTGAAAAATCGCAGGTTCGAAATCTGATTTGAGGATCTTTCGTAGGTATTTAATTTAAAAATAAGTTAGAAAGATTTAACCAATTTATCTTTAAAAAAAACTAACCGCAACCCAAAAAAAAATGGCAGTTGCCATGGAAAATAAAAAAAAATGACGGCGTTTTTTTTTTTTTTTCCACGGGGCACAAATGGGGACCTTCGCAATCCGGATTCGCTGTTGCGCTACACCGCGTGTCGCGCACTACGAACCATCTGATCTTGATCGGACGGTTCACTTTTTACGGGCCTACCAATCTAGGTTACATGCACGGGGCTCCCTTGTCCATTGGATCTTAATCAAACGGACAGCATACCGCGCGACACGCTGTGTCGCGCGGCAGCCGATCTCAATTTGGGACCTTCGCTGACATCCATGTGGCCCGCATAGAGAAAATTGTTCTGCTGTGCATATTTTTGTGTGGTTTCATATTTTTGTTCTGTTATGCTCTAGTTATAATTTAAGCGGCGCATAAAATAAAAAAAAACACTACTTTTAGTAATGTTGAGTGTTGACAAACAGTAATAAAAACTAAAAAGCATATTCAAGTTCTATATAAGTCAAACTGCTCACAAAATCAGATAAACACTTCACTATGACAATAATATCACTCAGTCTCCTTCGAAACTTTTCCCTCTTAGTCTTGCTTCTCTCCATCTCTTCTTCAACAGCTTATTCCTCTCACCCACTGGACCCATTGACCTCCTCCGAAATCGCCTCAGCCCGCCAAATCATCCTCTCATCTCCTCTCTTCACCTCCCCAACTACCTTCCACTATGTCGGCCTCGACGAGCCCGACAAAGCTGAAGTTCTCTCCCACATTTCCTCCTCCACAAGCCGTCACGCCTTCATCATTGTTCGATCCAACAACCAAACCCACCAGCTATCCATTGACCTTACTGCCTCCTCTATTGTCTCTCATGAGATCCACACCGGCTCCGGCTACCCAATTCTTACTTTGGAAGAACAAGGCGCCGCTATCATGCTCCCTCTCAGTTACCCACCATTCTTAGAATCTCTATCCAAGCGGGGATTGGACGTTAAGGATGTCGTGTGCAGTACCTTCACTGTCGGTTGGTTCGGTGAGCGGCAACTCTTGAAGAGATTGATCAAAGTGCTCTGCTTCATGGCTGGCGAGACGGCCAACTTCTATATGAGGCCGGTAGAAGGAGTGTTGATCATTGTTGATTTGGAGGCTATGCAGATTCTTAGTTACAAGGACCGTGTGCAGATACCTGTTCCCAAGGCCAATGGTACCGACTACAGGTCTGATAAGGTGGGTCCATTTGTCGGGCCAGAGACCAAGCCCGGGTTCGTGGTGCAGCCACAGGGAACTGGGATTCAAATTGATGGCCACAATGTTAGGTATGCTGTCACATCTTCTTTTTTTTTTTTTTCCTGGATGAGTTTTGTTTTTTCTTTTTTTGAACAAATTAATCACAATGTAAGATTCCCTTTCTCTTCCCTTCTTCTAATTAATACATGAAGGGGACGTAACGTTTTTCCCAAATCAAGTTGAAACTTGAAAGGTAATAAATGCTCCAAGTCCTATTAATACGTAAAATACTTGTTACTTGGTGTTGGTCAAGATAATTTGGTCGGTGCCAATTGAACTCTTTCATACAGAAACGACAGTTTTGTATCTAATAGTCAACAATAGGAACCTGGGGCTGGGATTGGAACTTTATTTGTTCTAATAAGTATGCACGTAATTGACAAAAACAAATCAACGTAAACACTTTTGTTTATTGATTTGCATATATCATCAGCTGAATTTTTTAACTCAGATGGGCCAATTGGAAATTTCACTTGGGCTATGATGTACGTGCCGGAGCAGTCATTTCCTTAGCATCAATCTATGATGTCAACAAGGAAACATACAGGAGCATTCTGTATCGCACTTTCGTGTCAGAGCTGTTTGTGCCATACATGGACCCTGTAGAGGAGTGGTACTTCCGCACTTTCTTTGATGCAGGTGAGTACGGATTCGGGTTGTGGGCCTCCCCGCTTCAGCCCCGTGCCGATTGCCCAACACATGCTGAGTTCATGGATGGCTACTACGCCGACCAGAATGGGAAGCCAGTTAAGGTGTCCAATGTGTTTTGTATTTTTGAGCGATATGCTGGTGATATAGCGTGGCGCCACACAGAAATTGGAATTCCTGGAGAAACGGTGAGGTTTATTTGCAAGCAGTGCACATGATTGTAACATGCCAACAAATTTTCTGAATTTTATTATAATTTATAATTCAATTGTTATATATTATTATGTAAAAAATAAATTGTTTAGGTTACAGAGGTTCGGCCAGAGGTGAGCCTTGTGGTGAGAATGGTTTCAACAGTTGGAAATTATGACTACGTCATGGACTGGGAATTCAAGACCACCGGTTCAATTCAATTTCGGGTATTTTATCATTCACCTTCAGCATTTATAGCGTGATGGTGGTGGTGTTATTTCAGAAACAATTTTGACTCTACTGACAGCAATATGTGAACAGATGGAAATTATTGGAAGAGATGTTGAACAAGATGGAATCAAATTTTCTTTTGAAATAACATCAACCTATTTATCTTACTGGTACAAGACTACAAGTATTGACTATATTGTAGTTAAATACTGCTGTGACAGCAGTAAATTTGGATATTTTACTGGTTGTTTAAAGTTGGTACCTCACTTGTGAAGAAAGAGCTAATTATGCTACAAACTTGCTATTTTTCATCTCAATTCTCAGCATTTTCTCTTCATGGACAGGATTTGAATGTACTGACGCAAGACTTCCATCATTAGTTTTCTTTTAAATTATTGGCTTTATTTTTAGGTCTCCTTAACAGGTCTTCTGGAAGTAAAAGGCACAGCATATACACACACCAACCAAATAAATTCTGACCAACACGGTACACTGATTGCTGAGAATACCATGGCCGTGTACCACGACCACTTCATCACGTACCACATCGACCTGGACATAGATGGCACGGACAACTCTTTTCAGAAATTAAAGCTCAAGCCAGTCAAACTGTCTGACAGCGACAATTCTTCTCCTAGAAGGAGCTACTGGACAGTGGTCACCGAGACGGCAGAGACAGAATCTGATGCACAGGTCAAGATTGGGTCAGACCCTGCAGCTGATTTGCTAATTGTGAACCCAAACAAGAAAACTAAGATTGGGAATACAGTAGGGTATAGGCTGATTCCAGGCAGTGCTACTGATGTATCAATATTAGCTGATGATGATTTCCCACAGATACGGGCTAGGTACAGCAAAAAACAGGTGTGGGTCACCCCTTATAATAAGTCTGAAAAGTGGGCTGCCGGACTGTATGTTGATCAGAGCCGAGGGGACGACAACCTAGCTAATTGGAGCCACAGGTAAATGTACTTTAAATTCATTGAATCACTGTCTTTTTTGAAATGAAATGTTTGCAATATAGCACGCGTAATTGTGTAACAACAGTTCATGATGGTGTTGGTATATTGCTGGAACAAACAGGAACAGAGGGATAAAGAACAAAGACATAGTGCTGTGGTACACAGCTGGATTTCATCATATCCCGTACCAAGAGGATTTCCCATTGATGCCTATGATAAGCGGTGGCTTTGAACTGCGACCCTCAAACTTCTTTGAGAGAAACTCGTTGATCAATACTAAACATTACTCGCGTCAGCTGATTTCAAACTGCACCGTTACCTCGTACTGAAAATTCACTCTGACGCTTAGTACGAGGCTCCAAATTTCTAATTTAAATTGTGTTTGGATAGACTTGATTCAACTATTGGAAAATAAGTTGTAGAGAAAGGTATTATATATGATTTGTTTAGAAACTCAGATTCTTGTAAATTCATTATTTTTCATCACTTTGTCCTTGTGTCAACTTCAAATCAAAGTGCATCACTTTGTCATTACTTTCAGCAACCATAACAAAAACAATATTAAAAAAATTATACAACAAGAAATGGACAGAAATAACAATACATTTATTGCCAACATTCAAAAAATTACAACAAGATTAATCAAATATTCCGTTGTAATTATATAATTTCATCTATCACGAAAGATACCAAAACAATTACAACAAGAAATGGACAGAAAGAATAAAAAAATTGCTAACATTAACCTGAACAACTAGACTAATCAAATATAATGTTGTAATTAATAATCAATTCCATCTCAAATTCATCTCAAATTACATTTAAATCAGAAATAATAAAAGAATCACGTGACCTTATTAATATATTAAAGAATAATCTCACCTCACCCAAGGAGCCCTAAATTATGCCCCTCCCACCATCCATACCCAGGAGAACAAGCCCATCTCCTTGTCAAATTAAAATTAGACACAAATTTACTCCCCCAAAAAAGGACCAACCAATCAGCAACAATCAAACTTCTCTATTCAGCGAAGATGTGATATCTTGAAATATCCTCAGCTTCTTTCCTTCTGGCATTGCTGGGCTACTCTGAGTGGAACTTGGAAGCGGGTCTTTTGTACCAGTGGTACCGCCTTTTGTACCAGTGGAACTTGGAAGCAGGTCTTTTGTACCAGTGGTACCGCCTTTTGTACCAGTGGTACAGCCTTTGACAGTCTCCTCTTCCAGTAAAGGCCCCAGCACTGCCTCAACCAGAGCAGCATCAAACTCATCAGTATTAGGTAACTCTGGGTACCGGTTCTCTATGGACCTCCTCCGCTCAACCTTCTCGATCAACACAAGTGACCCGAGGGGACCTTTACCAGCTTGGAGGTCCTTAATGGATCGGGTTCTCTTCAGGTGACTCAGACCCAATGGCATGTTTTCACTTCCAAAATCAAGACACTTCTTCACCATTTTAGAAGAGTAAAAAGGCACTGCATCAACATTCAGTCTGTTCAGGTCTGGTTTGCAATTCTCATTTACAAACTTCTCCTCCACGACTGGTACAGACGCAGACAGTGGTACCATGTAATCAATGTTCAGTCTGTTCAGGTCTGGTTTGCAATTCTTGTTTGTAAACTTCTCCTCCACGACTGGTACTGACGCAGACAGTGGTACCATGTAATCAATGCACGGCTGTGGCTGCCAGATGGATGCTGATTGGCCAAGAATGGTGTCGAACCTCCAGTTAGCAGTATTGCGTTTCTCAAGGTCACGAAGCATCTCCTGAGCCCGCTCAAATGCCTTCAAGTGCGAGTCAGATCCCCTTAACAGGTCGGATCTTAGTGGATCGTTCATGGATGGCGGTCGCACCTGCATTAGGATCTCTTTGGCCTCAACTATGCGTCCCTGCTGCATAAGGCAGATGCCGAGGTTGCACATTTTGTTGTTGTCTGGCCCAATTACGAGGGCCCGTCGATATGCAGCCTCAGCTTCAGTATAATTCTCTTTTTGCATTAATGCCCAGCCCAAATTACCCTGTGAGGTGAAATAGAAAGTATCTTTTAGGATGTATTCTCAAGTTCAGTTATAACATTCAAACTTTATTGAGTATACATACCAGAAATACCTAAAATTTATAGATTTCCCATAGTCCTTCTTGCCGCAGAAACTTAGATACAATATGCCAAATTAACATTTTGGAATTAACTTCATGCAATAAAAAGTAGACAAACTACATAACAGAAGTGAAAAGGTGGAATAATAAAAAAAAGAAAATTACCAGAAGACGTGTTGCCTCCTGTTGAACAGTGACTTGGAACTTTCTCCCCTGAGATCGGGCAGTCTTGGTGCGCTTCCCATTAAATGCAAGTCCCCTATCAATTAACCTTAATTTATGTTTTAGCAATGCTATCTGGTCATCGATTCTACCACATCTCTGTACCAAATAAAAATTCAATTAGCTTTTGTTCCTTAGTTGTTTCTTATTTATGTCTCATCTATAACCATATTTGGGAAGAATGCAGAAAATTGGAAAGGTATGGATCCAGCTGCAATTAAAATGGTCATGATTCATGTACTGAAAAGGCATACACTATTACAGACAACAACCATATTTTACCAGTCCTTAGTTACTGACTTTTGTAAAATCTTCAACTGTATGATGTTTTTGTTCAGAGATCAGTAAGAATTCAGATTACTGTCAGAAAAGGAATTACCTTGTACAGATCCAAGAGGATGTTGTCCAGGGATTCTTGGGACTGATCAGAGCAGCGGCTTCTCAGGGATTTGATGGCTTCAATCGCTTCTTCAGCTCGATTCTGCTGCTTCATCACTATTGCCATGTCCTTTAATGCACTGTCTACCCGATCTCCATGATTTATTGCCGCCCAAAATAGCCCTATGGCTCGGTTTGGATCCTTGTCTACCAGCTGAAAATTCAAAATTAAAGATATTAAAGAATTGAAACTTTTGATTGATGAAAAACAAGAGAACTGAATTAGGAGAAACCATATCACATATAAATTCAATAAACACATGTAAGATACTCCATCAGACATTTTGCAACACCAACTGGAAAAGTAAATTAGAGAAGACAGACAATTAAGATCAAATTCCTTCTAAGGTTTTTTTTAACCAGAACTATTATATTGATCTAATTCAATTGAAAAATGAACTTGACAGATCCGTGACCTGTAATTGACGATTTTTCATTCTTCTTTTCTGCGTTAATGAAAATAAATAAAAGAAAAAGAATGTACTGGTATAAAAATTCACAGAACAAGACCCCCCCAAGGGCAAAATATTGCAAAACCCAGATCCACGGATCAAAGAAAAACCTACAAATGAGAGAATCACTTTTTAATCTCAATGGACAAAACACCAAAAACTCGGATTCAAGAACCCAAGAAAAACCCACAAATGGAAGATTTGTAGTTCGTCCTCAACGGAAAACAAACCAAAAAGAACTCAGATCCAAGAATCCAAGAGAAAATTACCTGAACCCTCTTTGCTCGCACGTAAGGCGTGTCACCTGCTGGTACTTTGTGAGCCACATGCGAGAGATCTGAACAACTCCTCATGAGAGGCCGAGAGGTTGGCTGTTGCATCATCTTGGGTCCGATTGGAGATTGAATTGTGCGGAATAATCTGACAGGGAGAATAAATTAGATAGTTTGGGATGCGAGAGGGGTAGACAGAGGCAAGAGGAAGAGAAAGAGCAAGAGAGAACGAGAAAGAGAGAGAGGAGGTCGGTCGAGTATCTCGTGTGTATAAATGGGAGAGCTCCAACGGTCAAATCGCGTGTGTATAAATGGGAGAGCTCCAACGGTCAAATCGCGAGTCGACCGTTGGAGAGAGCAGTCGGAAATTATTTTATTTATGAGAATTCTGATCTAAGTAATTAATATGGATATCTCGACAAATATGATTTTTCTGCAGTGTTGGCCCGTTTCCGCGTTGTAAGTTTTTAATAACGCGTCCCACCTGCGTTCGAGTCACGCTACTGGATGTGTTCTAATGTGTTATATTTTTTGCTTATTGTTAGTGTTATATATCTTTTAAGTAATTCTTGTTCAAAATTCGACTGAAAAAAAAAATATATATTTTTTAAGCAATTATAAGCTCTGCAATTCTATCTTAGTTTTATAAATTAATGTTAATAGATAATTATTTCGATATTGTTATCTAAAAGTATTTTACAAGTTATAACTAGTCTTTCATTTTTTTTTATTACCAAATATAATCCTCCAACAGAACAATACTATCTTTATTCTTTCATATCCGATCTGAACAAAATTTCGTCGGTTGAATGCCTTCTAAATGCTTTGAATGTATTATAATCTCGTGAACCAATATAAAATAAATAAAAAATTATTCTTACTTGGGAAATTCCCATTAAGTTTATTTTCACAAACGAGGGATTGTAACAATTTATTTTATTTGTTTTAATAATTTGGAGTTGTTAACAATTCGTTTTTAAATATCCTTTTTAGATGAGATTTTTTTATCTTTAATTATTTAATCTGAAGGATATGAGAAGAAAGGTGGATGCTCGAAAAATTACGAACTTTGTTTTTAAAATAAAGTAACTTAATTTAATATGACCTTTTGTGCTTATGCATATATATTATCGCGTTGTTAATCATACTACCCACAAATTTTACATAAATTTATATTAAAAAACGGAGCTGATAACTACAATCAGCCTCTAAAACAATCACGCAATCAAATTCCATTTTGGATAAGCAAGCTGCAATTCACTTCATTCTGAAAATAGAAATCGCTCTCATCCGTTCCCTCACCCCGCACCCTTGGCTCCCTCACCCTTTCTCCCCGTCTCATCTGTGCGTCCCCTCCCTCTCACCCCCACGCGCCTCCTAGCTCCGCCCCTTCTCCCCACCAGCCCTCTGTCTCCACCCTTTCTCCCCCACGCGGCCTCTCACTGCGCCCCTTCTCCATCGCCGTCCCGCACTCTGCCGCCCTCAACCGTCACGCCCTTCTGTCGTCGTCGCGCGCTCCGTCGCTGCAGCCATCACGCCCTCCCGTCGCAGTCGCGCAACCTTGCCGTCGCCGTCGCCCAGCCCTGCAGTTATCAGAATCAGAAATAAATATTATTTACTCCTTCACTTGTATTAAATACTCTCTTACTACTTATTATTTACTCCCTTATAGTTTATTAGTTACTCCCAAGCAACAATAGAATCAGTTCTAAATATTATTTATTCCCTTATACATATTAGATTCTCCTTTTATACTAGTTATTTACTCCCTTATAGCTATTTAGTTACTCCCAAACAATAGCAGAATCAGATATGAATATTATTTACTTCCTTACTTGTATTAAATACTCCCTTACTCTACTTATTTACTCCCTTATAGTTATTTAGTTACTCCCAAACAATCGTAGAATCAGTTCTGATTGTTATTTACTCTCTCATACATATTAGATACTCCTTTTATACTAGTTATTTACTCCCTTATATCTATTTAATTACTCTCAAATAACTGCAGAATCAGATATGAATATTATTTACTCCGTTGTATATATTATTTACTTCCTTATACTGATTGATTTCCTCCCTTATAGTAATTTAGTTACTCCCAAAAATCAGCAGAATCAAATATGAATATTATTTACTTCCTTATACATATTAGATACTCCCTTATATTGATTCATAGCATCCCTTATAGTAATTTAGTTACTCCCAAGTTGTAACAGAACTAGATCAAAATCTCTTTTCTCTTCTTATCCTTCTTTATTTCTACTTCTTTCTTCCTCAACCAGATCTGATCGGTATAGGAGAGGGAGCAGTGAGGCGGAGGAGACGAGAGGCGGAAGAGAGGTTGAGGTGAGACGGAGGCGGAGGAGAGGTGAGGCGAAGTAGAGGAGACGCTGAGGCGGAAGAGAGATGAGGCGAAGCATAGGAGAGGCGAAGGCGGAGGAGAGGAGAGGCGAATGAGAGGCTGAGATGAGGAGGAGGTGAGGAGAGGCAATGCGGCGGTCAGATTGGTCGGAGAGACGACACGTGAGGGAGAGTAGAGAGGAGGCGCTCATAGGAAGAGAAGGGACGCGAACAGAAGAGAAGGTCGCGTGAGGGTGAAGGTGAAGCGATAACTCGCGCAAGGGTAGGGTGAGAGGAGAGAGCGCTCCCTCTTGATTGTCTGATTGCGTGAATTCTGATTGTTACGAGTAATTCCCATTAAAAAATACTTAATTGTAAAAGGCCTAGAACAGTAGAACGCCCTACAAATTTGTGTGGGCTTTCCTTATTTTACTATTATAGGCCCAGAGTGCTCTCCCTCTCCTTCCCCCCTATTATGGGCCGGACTAACTGACCTAGCGGCCTTTAATTGAATGAATTTACAATCATTAGCTTCTTTTACCTCAAATCCTCAATCCAGAAAACCCATTTATTTTACAAATCCATCTTTTCTTCACTTTTATTATCATAATTCATAATATATAGTAAGTTTTTTCTTTTGCTTTTTCCCCCCCGGAGGAAAGTCATATCACATGCTCTTGCAAAATTCTTTTTGATCGAACCAATCTGAATTTAACATAATCAAGTTGACTCTCCTTTATTATTATCTAGCTCCGAAACCTTCCCTTTCAATATATATATTATTATAAATAAGAAAAAATAAAAATAAAAACTCCCACAATCTGATTAGAAGGAAAGACCAAAATTCAACAGCGATGATAGTTTGTTTGCTTAGCTATTTCATTAATCATTATACAACAATATATAATCAACAAGTGACGTATATCTAACATGGCATCTAGGTGGTTACACGAGAAGATATCTTAGCCTTATTCTAAGCCACATATTAATAATTTCATTATAGTTGAGGTTCAGGTAGGTTTAACGGCACAACAAACAAATCAGGTTCATATACAATTTTAATTAATCATGAAAGTGAAACGTGCTTATTTTATAATTTGATAATAAATATGATGTTAAATCGACTCTTCTAGGACGGCTTAAAAAAATGAAACGTGCTTAATTTATATTTGTCTGTTTGAGTTAGAAAATTAGATTATCATATGGATCGAAAGAGGGAATGACATATTGACATTGTATTAGTCAAACTACAGGTCTCATGTGATGTGAGAGCAGACCTACATTTTTTGTGATCATTTTTCTAGGTAAATAAGGCTAATTTAAAACCGCACAAAATCTTAATTTTATTTATGTGATTATCGAGCGAATTTCAAACATTGTGAAATACATCATATTTTTTAAATTAAATTCGATCCGAAAAGTTTTTGAAATCTGAATGAATGAGATCGATCCCCAAATTTGCTTACTTGGTCTGGCTTAATTATTTGGATAAACACAATAGTCAAACATAAAGACACATCAGGTCACTTTGACGTATCAGTTTAATCTTGCTGCCTCCAGAATGTGGGAAAATGTAAAACATCTTCTAAACTTTCTGCCAAAATTTTGAATCAATCCGATTGTATATGAATGACAAAATTCTGTATCCAAAATGTAGACATGTCGTCAATCTATCTAAAAAGCAGGACTTCGATTGACGTTGATATCCAAAACAATGATCTTGCATGAAGTTAAATGTTTACTAATTTGAATTGAAGTAAATACATCTATTTTAGTATTATTATGTATATAAAAATCTTTTGGATACTTTATTGCACATTTCAAGCATCTATTGGTTATTTTACTTCATTCTGGCCTCGATGAAAATAAAAAAAAAAACCAAAAACGACTGATAATGATCCTTCAGCTGTAATCTTGTACTGGACTGAATGTTCATATGTTCGAGCATTATATCTAAATAAATAAACACGTGATCAAAATTTTAACAAAATGGAAATATATGGAATTAAATGTTCACCTCTTTTAGTGGAAATTAATATAAGATGACCATGCCTACGGGCAATTACATTTCAATATATATATATATATATATATATATATATATATAGAATGGCTAACGTGCCATCGATGGCACGGAGGGTCCCGTGCCATCAAGTCATTTTTCGAGATCCAAAATTCAAATGGTCAATCCAAACAATTGAAGTTGTTCTCTATATTGAAATATCTTTGGAGACCAAATTTTATATTTTTTCGAATTTTTTTGCTATTTATTATGATATTTTTAAAAACATTATGATTAGAGTATTTCAGGTCCTCCAATTTGAAAATATCATAATAAATAGCAAAAAAATTCGAAAAAATGTAAACTTTGGTCTCTAAAGGTATTTTAATATTTTGATCACCTTGAACGGTTTTGATCGACCGTTTGACTTTTGAATTTCGAAAAACGAGTCGATTGAAAATTGATGGCACGTGCCATCGATGGCGCGTTAGCCATATATATATATATATATATATATATATATATATATATATATATATATATATATATATATATATAAGATGACCAATTCAGATTTATTTTGAATCTGTATGTGAAATTCGTACAATTGGATGGGGAGAAAAAAAAAACTAAACTGGAGCTGCATCAGAAAAATGGAATTTTTTGTCGATAAAGTTATGAATGGGATATATTGAACTAGTTTTTGGCAACTATGTTAATCAAACTATCAAAGTACTTTTCCAACTGTATTTTTTATTGTCGCTCAACCAAATTGTTTTTTTAGGACTCATGATTAGAAATATCATTCAGTACGTTGTGTTAAGACCTCACGGGTAACTAACACATATTAAACAGAAAATTTTTTTTAGTCAAATTAATAACAACTAAGACAGCTGGCGTTCTCTTCATGTACGCAATAAAGTACAACTACAAAACTGCTAATATATTCTTATGACACAACTGTACCAATAATCTCCGTTGTGCATGCATTTTTGTGGATAGAATTAGTTTATCCCTAACAGTCTAATTTTTTCATCCTAAATAAAAAGTTGGTGCATTTTACCATAATTAACAATAAATGTTCGCCATCATCAAAGTTGGTGCATATTTGTTTCCTGGAGAGTCCAAATGATCGAAATTAACACTGTGAAAAGCTTTTTTAAAATTTTAGGATCACAAGAAATTATCAGATTTTTTTTCTCGTTAAAAAGTGTTTTTTTTTTTATCTCAGCCCGTAGGCACACAACACCCCACTCACCCACCCAGTATCATCTCGCCCCAGCGAGATTCGATCCCATGTCTTCACGTTGAAAGACTAGCGCCTCTACCAACTGGGCTAGCCCAGCGGAGGCAAAGTGTGTGTTTTTAACCTCGCTTACTTTTCCATACATATATGGAGCCACCTTTGGCATAGTATATATCCATAAATTGGGAACAAAATTACACGACTGAACAACGACTGGATGGATTTTTTTTTTTTTAATCAATTTTTAGTTGACCCAACAATATGGTTGATTGTATAATACAAATCAACCACCTCAAACTAATTGTACTTATGTAACTAATTTAGGTACTCCATTACTAAACAAAGCCAGCAAAGCAACAACTAATTTCGTTAACTGTAATAATGAACATATGTACTTTTATTTATTACAAGCCGCTTAATTTGTGTCATGCACTATACATGATGTGCTTGCACATTATCGAGAAAATGAAAGATTTTCTGAAGTGCTTCCTAGGGTGACTATCAAAAGGCCAAAAGTTAGATAACAACAAAGAAAAGTACTCATAAATATAAACAAAAATAAAAATTTTGCTTCGATGTACCACTTTTCAATAAAATTATTATAATCAGTTTCTGCCATTTGAATTAACCAATAAGTATGAGAAAAAAAAAATTAAAATATTGAGTTTCCAGATTTTTTTTTTTCATGACCAACCTATTAAAATTGGATTGAAGGTGATAATCCAGAGCTGGGAATGGTCCGATGGTACATTATTATTTTTCACAGATGAATCCCCAGTTTTGAAACAGAGTAAGGTTAATTTTAGTGCTATCAAATGTCACAATTTTCTATTTTATTAAAATTTTAAATTAATATAAAATCCAAACATCGAATCAAAACTGTTGATCTTGTAGCGTGCAAGTGCAATGCATATTCATATTCATATAAATTTTATAAATTTTAGAGTTCATTTGGTACTTGATCAAGAGGTCAAAAAATGAATAAATCATGCTAATTATGACAAATTAACTAATACATTCATATTTTGACTCTTGGTTGACCATCAAGTAAACTCTAAATTATAAAGTTTATATGAAATGCATCACTCATTAAAATTAAACAAGATCAACAATTTGGTATCATCGTTTATAATTTAAAATATTAATAAAAATAGAATTGTGATATTTGGTGGCAGCATAAAATAGTGGCATTAGAATCTTGATCTTTATATATTTGAAATACATGACGTTGTTAGCTTTCAAAAAAAAAAAAAAAAAACCTGTCTGGTTGAAAACTGAATTATCACAAAAAAAAAAAAATGAGTTGTTCCCTCTTAATTCAGATTATTATTATCGTAATTTTCTCGCTGATATTTTAAGTTGTAAAATTTAGGCTTTCTACTATTTAGGAAATATCAGATTGGTCTAGAGTTAAAAACTAAGGGGAAAAAAAACTTCAATGCCGGAAAGATAGGTTTAGGAAATATCAGGTTGGTCTTTACAATATTTCTCTTTGTAACATTTGTCAATTTCTGTGTTACCTGTTAAAGTTAGATTAAATTAGATAGGTTTACAAGAATATTTATTTTTGTTGTTAAAGTTAGATTAAATTAGATAGGTTTACAAGAATATTTATTTTTGTGGTTCATTAAATGGGGATTAAAAAAATAGTTTTCACTACTAACATTTTGGCTACCCCAAATGCTAACATTTTGCTATTAAATTATTTTTTTTCAAATTTTAAAAATCAAACGTTAAATCTAAACAGTAGATCTTATTTAGTTTAATGAATGATGCGTTTTCATATAAGTTTTGTAAATTTTAGAATTTATTACATACTCGATCAATAAATAGAAAAACAAACAAACCTTGTTAACTATGATAGATTCGTTCTAATACGTTCATGTTTTAGCATTTGATCGTGTATCAAATAAACTCTAAAATTTACAAAATTTATATTAAAACACATCATTAAATTAGATAAAATCAACGGTTTAGATTTGAAGTTTGAATTTTACAATTTTAAAAACTAACTAAATAGCAAAATATTAACATTTGAGGCAACCAAAATGTTAGTAGGAGAACCTTCCTCATACAAAAAATATATTCCTTGTATATCGCTACATACTGTTATTATTTTCGATGCATTTCCAGAATTATTTCGTTCTAATATTCTACTAGAAGTTTAGAACACAGGGTCAATACTACTGCTTGCAAAAAAAAAAAAAGAGAAAAAAATGTAATAAAAAAAAAGCGAGAAAGATTCAACAAAGGGATCTTGAATTGACCTTGAAATTAGATTTGTACCGCTTGCAGACAAGAAGACAACAATGAAAATATAACGAACGGACTACAACTACAAGACTCGCACAATGGCAAGTATTTGAGCAAATGCAGAACTAAGAACTAAGGACTTTGACCGATTCCATTCTTCCACCAAATCGTGTTGAAAATATTAACGAAAGTCTTTACGTCTCTCATGCAGACCAAATTACCAGTAAACACGTTTGGTAGATACCTATTAGCCTACTATGTACATTGCTTAGATGCTGAATTTTGACCTTCTTGTGTTCTTAGCTTTTGTTTTGGAGCTGACCATTTAACAGGGTTTGTGAAGATCGTTTCATTATGTTTGGAATTCCAACTTCATTTTGCTTAAAAAAAATTAATTGAAATTACTAGTTATGTCGTTTCCATTTAATTTTCTGGAACAATACCGGTCTGAACTAGTTTTTTTTTTAATTCCAAACTATATTATTCCTACTTGATTGTTCTAAAATTTGACATTGTTGAAGATAAAAATAAATAAACTCAACGACCATTACTTAAAAGTAAAAATACATAGTTTTAATTTTTAGAGGTCGAATCTGTCGTAAAAACACGACATTTAGAATAAGACCATATTGCCAATTAATAATGTCTTAAATATCTGGACTTAATTTTTTTATTTTTAAAAAATGCATACTTAATTGCTGCAGATTCATCCGTAGTTATAACAGAATACAAAATTTGAGTATTACAATATATATATTTATGGCTATTAATTTCCATTCTTATTGTTAGAAACCATCACTAAAATATACAGTTAATTATTGCAAAATACACAACTTACCTAGTTGATTTATTATGAAGATGGTCAGAAAGAATTAAACAGTATATATTTTAAGGGTGAGAATATTAGAGTAAGTACAATATTTATAAACAATTTATAATTTATTACTTTCTACAATGAAACATACAAAGTTATAATGGATCAAATTCTCTAATTCGATTCAAATCAAATTATTACATTCGGTGGTGTAATACTATGTTGCCGTTTTTATAAATTAGTTACAAAATATAGAGTCATTGGAGCGTTATAATTTGCTGAAACCAATTATTAGGATATCATTTAACAATGTTTGGATAAGTGATAAGTGGGGATGCCTCGGAGCCATGTGATGTGGGTACAACTTTGGTAGGGAACGAGAGAGTGGCTTGTCGCTTTGATGGATAGATAACTACAAAAATCCTATACCAACCTCAAACCTCAATCTCTTATCTCCATCTCTCTCAAAATACCCAACTGGCTTTCCCCCAAAAGCCTTACACCACAAGAGTAGGGAAGAGGGAGTGGAAGGTAGAACCACTTTCTATGCCCACTCATACCATCCGTTTTTTCTCCATTCTCTACCAAAAAATGGATTCAGCCAACTTGAACTCATGCAGATTTCTAAGTGTTGTATTAATCAATAAGATGTATTATATTATTTCCAAGTTTTATATTTAATTTTGTTGAAAAATACTTGGATATATATATATATATATATATTTTATTTGGCGTATTTCTAATTTTATGGAAAATTATAATTTAGCATGCATTTAATGACCTAATTATTTTTAAAAAATAAAGCATATATATTTTTCAAAAAATAATTATTTAAATGTCCAACCAAATTAATGAACATGTAAAATGAATTTTTTTTTAACCCATAACAAAACAATTTGACTGCATAGATTCATAGCGTCATGAAATGCCAAGAGATTAGCGTAAAACAAAAACGGACATGTACAGTCTAAGCTGAATGGAGGGGAACTACAACTTCGAATACTTGAACATCCATTTCTAACCTTTTCTCTACCAGCCTTCTTTATTATCTCTATTTTAGTTACTTTTCTAGAACAACGTCCCTGTCTTCCCCATACAACTAAAAGGGGTCGAATTGGACTTGATTTTTATGTTGATTACTGATTTGGTACAGGGATATGCAAGATTTGGTAGCTGTGATGTATGTTGATGAGAATGATTAAATTCAGCTTGGACTAGAATTGGTTAGGTTGGTCTTCTAGAAAACCTAGTTAGATGCACTACAGGCTATAGTACTTACATTTAATTTAAGTAGGCTGCAGCCAAACCACCTTCTGTTCTATAAAAAGAATAGGTACAGTGCTGTTGTTTCTGCAATTATATGTACATCCTTTCTGTTTCTATTCGAACTTGTTAATTAGTTTCTCATTTCATAATAATTATTAAATTGAAATATTTTGGCAATGGGCTGAAAATCGTGATAATATTTTTTAAACCAGGCCGAAAATATTTTAAGATAGATTACAAGTTTCCTTAATCTTTGACCAAATATATCAATTTATAAATTATTTTTGCGATTTGAATTTTACTTGATTTTTTTAAAATTTCTTAAACATAAATTGTTATAAATTCCTAAGTACTTTAATAACTGATACAACATCAAGTCATTGCGTGAATGAAATAAATATGGTAAAATCATATTTCAAAATTTATAATTCAAATTTATAAGTTACTTTTTTTTTAGCGAGACTTGGTACTGGCTACCAGGAAGAAAGAAAAGATATTAAATAGCAGAAAATTTAGAAGTAGTTATGATTGCCAAGACAATAAGGTTAATCATATTTAAGTGTTGATAATAAAATGAGCAAGGTTCTAGTGCCACAAGTTTTTGGTGCCACAAATGCCACAATTTCTTTTTTTCATTAATATTTAAAAATTTTAAAATTTAATTTTCGAATCCATACCGTTGATCTTATTCAATTTTACGAGTGATGCATTTTTATATAATTTTTATAAATTTTGGAGTTTATTTGATATTCGATCAAGAGGCTAACATATGAACGTATTAAAATTAATCTGTTATAGTTGACAAGATTCGTTCATTTTTTGGCCTTTTGATCAAATATCAAATAAACTCCAAAATTTATAAAAATTATATAGAAATGCATCACTCGTAAAATTGTACAAGATCAACGGTTTGGATTCGAAAATTAAATTTTTAAATTTTGAAATATTAATGAAAAAGAGAAGTTGTGGCATTTGTGGCACAAAAAACTTGTGGCACTAGAACCGTGCTCTAATAAAATTATGTTTTAAGGCAAGAAAAGTAAAAAAAAAAAAGGAAAAATGAAAATAACTTTTATTTCTTTTGTGAGTGCACTGATAAGGCTTAGTAATGTGCTCTGCTCGTCACTCTTCAATATATTTATAGCTTTAATGGTACAAGTGTTACAAACAGACTCATATGACAATTAATGATCTGGTCCATAAAAGTCTCACAAAAACTAAAGCTTTTTATACATTTTTGTATATATTATTATGCAAAATTTGATTTGGTAATGCAGTTATATTGATTTTTGATAAGTTGAGTAAGTTAATTTAAATTCCATTTAATTTAAATATGATCAAAATTCAATTAGAACTAGTATCAGCACATACTCTGTTCATTTGCATAACTACTATGGTCCAACAATAAATTAAATGTTACCCTATCATTATTATTGTTAAAAAATTTGGCAATCATTAAAGTTAAATTTTGATTGGAGTACCGTCCTATTGAGATTTGATGGCCTAACTCAAATGGCGTTATCCACTCAATCAAAATGGTTTTTTATCAAGTTTGGTCAACCCACCAAATTAATCTGATCCCACATAATAAATTGAATGCTTAATTTGGATCTAATTTTAGGCTAGCCATGTGGAAATAAAATAAGATTTAGATTATTAGATAAAACGCACACCAAAATTAACCCAAAACCACAGATTCTCTGTGATGTGAAAGGAGCTCTCACAGCGTGTGGTACTTACTAACATTGGCCCCCGCAATAAGCAAGAGCATAGACATTGGCCCCACAATGTCAGTGTCTCGCAACTTGCAACATCATGCAACGGTATATTATAGCAAACATGAGGAGTTTAAATTCAACGAAACTAATAAGCACCATGATTGGGTGTCCCTTTCAATAATAGCCCAATGGGAATCAACTTGCTTGTGATATTTCCCCCTCTCCCCATGGATACGCATCCTCAGCAGCCGGCCTCTACAGCCATCACCTACAGCCAGCTTTTTTTTTTTTTTTTTTTTAAATTTTAAAGTTCAAATGTTGAATCCAAACCGTTGATCTTGTTCAATTTTACGAGCGCTGCGTTTTCATATAAGTTTTATAAAATTTGGAGTTGATTTGATACTAGATCAAGTGGTCAACAAATGAACGTATTAGAATTAATCAGTGATAGTTAACCATATTCGTTCATTTGTTGACCACTTGATCTAGTATCAAATCAACTCCAAATTTTATAAAACTTATATGAAAACGCAGCGCTCGTAAAATTGAACAAGATCAACGGTTTGGATTCAACATTTGAACTTTAAAATTTAAAAAAAAAAAAAAAAAAGGCCGGCTGTAGGTGATGGCTGTAGAGGCTGGCTGGAGAGGATGCGGATCCCTCTCCCCATACCAAGCACCAACCAAAAGTTTGTAGTTTGGTGGCATTTATGCTTTTGGTGAGACGACCCTAGTTTAAGGGAATTTGCAAATTACGATGACAGTTATATGGTGTTAGGATACAGCGCTGGCTTAAGAAAAAAAAAATAGTAAACAATATGCTTGCAATCAAACTCTTATTTTAATTGAAAAAAAATGTTACAATTGATTTCAATCGGTGGGATAATTTTAATAGGTGGTTAACATTTTATTAAAATATGTAAATTTTATATAACAAATTTTGTTTTGAAGAATAAACTGTTGTTAATATTTTATTCATATACACATGTATAATACGCTTTTTTTTTGTGAAACATACAAATACTATTTAACTAGTATCAGTTTATTAGATCCTTTTCAGCCGTAAATATGCAATATCAGTTTATTCATATACACATGTATAATACGCTTTTTTTTTGTGAAACATACAAATACTATTTAACTAGTATCAGTTTATTAGATCCTTTTCAGCCTTAAATATGCAATATAAGAATCTTGTATTGAAGCCCACAAAAATTAATTTTCTAACACAAAAAAAAAGAATAGTACACAGGGATTGACCTCAAAATCTAAATGCCTACAAGGTTATCTATGAAAGATTCCTGTATAAAGATTTCACTTCAGTTATTTTTTTTTTGCATTTGTTTGCTGTTTGCTTGTATTTCTCCGTACGAAAGTTTCTTCTGACAAGTAACAATGTCTAAACCCTCGGTCTTTGTTTGCTCTCCTACCTGACAAATTGACAATTGATCTACCCTTGTGATACCAACTTTATCTGTAGTTCGTATAATACTCAACAAATTTGATTAATATATTCATCAATCATCTGATTTGATGACTATCATGTTTAAATTAGTAACAAAATAATGTGTAAAAATGTTTGATTTTCTTGTACATGAGCTTAATGTTCAACTTCTAGTTGGAAGCATGCGTTTTCAAGTTTTCTTATACTATTTCGTTGAGCTAAATCAGCTTTTTTTTTTTTGTATTGACTTTGTATTGAAGTAGAGTAGTATCATTATAATATTAGGGACTCCAGAAAACAAGAGTTGGAAAGAGAACATAAACAATGGATAACAATAAGAAAAGTAGGAGACAAGTGAACTGTTTTCTTTGGCATGGTGATGCTGTTTAGGTAGAAAATATATTAAACATATGTGATTATGGTGGGGGTTAGTTAACTAATAAATTATAATAAAGTAGAGAGACAGAGAAGGCTAAAAACAGGGGGGGTGGGAATGAGGACTTGTCAATGCCACAGTTCCCTACCTTACTTTACACCTACCTGAAGTTTACTTTTTCCCTGATTCCTTGCGGCGCTACTTTATGTCAACTACTTTTGTTAGTTTACGTGTATCTTTCTTTTTGTTTTTTTTTTAATTAAGCTATCCAATTATTATATTTTATTATATTTGTATAAAAAATAAAGACTCATTGGGTGTGGTAAAATGCTATGAATTTTTTTCTAAAGTTCAATTCTCATGTATAGTTTCTACAGAGTACTGATAAAGCAAATTAAGCCACAATGGATCTCTAAGCAGAGATGATGGGCACCTAGTTAGATTTCCTTGTGGCGTTTTAGTTGTAATAAAGAAAATAAAGCATCAAAAAAGAATGAGATAAAGGGGAAAAAATAGTTGGAAAAGGTAGTGATGTCATAACCTGGGGAGAGGGGCAGGCCTACCAGCCTAACCTTTTTCTCACCAACTCATTCCTCTAGAAACCTTACCTTCATCCCATAAACTACTTGGGCCCCCTCACTGAAAACAAAAACAATTCTAAAGAGGCAAAAATAAACTCAACAAATTCAAAAGAAAAAAACAAAACAAAGGAAAAAGTGCAGTATATAACCAACCGAACCAGTCAATCATCCCCCCACCCCAAACCCACCCAAATACCCAATCAACTCATCCCCAACTACTAGTTGTCTTTTATCTTACACAGTGCAAGAGAAGAAGAGGAAGATAGAAAGGAAGACAAAAGGAGACTTGCCTTCTCACAAGATCAATACAATTATTGCAACATAGGCTCAAACCAAATAAGTTGAAACAACATGGGAAGATCACCGTGTTGCGAGAAGGCGCATACAAACAAAGGCGCATGGACGAAGGAGGAGGACGATCGGTTGGTTGCATATATTCGGGCCCATGGCGAGGGATGCTGGCGGTCTTTGCCAAAGGCTGCCGGCCTTTTAAGGTGTGGCAAGAGCTGCCGCCTCAGATGGATCAACTACCTTCGGCCTGATCTCAAGCGCGGCAATTTCACCGACGACGAGGATGAGCTCATCATCAAGCTCCATAGTCTCCTTGGCAATAAGTATGTATTTGCCATACTTCTCCACAAACTACAAAAAATATGTTTCTTTTCTGATTTGTTAGACCTTGCTTTGCTATCATTATATAACCATAATAAAAAAAGATTATTTCATTCATTTTTGAAATATTTGATGACAAAAACTAACCAAGAGTATCTAATTGCTTGTCATTTTAACTCTATGAAAAATTTAAGAACTAGGCCAATCATTTTTTTTTTTTAAATTGAGATTATGCTTTTGTATAAAAAAAAATTTTCTAATTTTTAGTATGGTGCTAAGAGCTAATTAATAATTCTTTTTTTCATTTACGCAGATGGTCTCTAATAGCAGGGAGGTTGCCAGGCAGAACAGACAATGAAATAAAGAACTATTGGAACACACACATCAGAAGAAAACTGTTGAGCCGAGGTGTCGACCCCGTCACACATCGGCCAATCAACGAGCAACCACCGGCCAACATAACCATATCATTCGAGAAGGGAGACGAGGACCACAAGATTTCGGCCTTAGAAAAACCCTTCAAGCTGCAAGAACCACAGTTCAAAATCCCTGACTTAAACCTGGAGCTATGTATCAGCCCCCCTTTCCAAGAGGAGCCTTTGATCAAGCCTGTTAAAAGCGAGGCTGGTGTTTGTTTTAGTTGCAGTTTGGGGCTACCTAAGAGCCCGGAGTGCAAGTGTAGCAATTTCCTTGGGTTGAGCAGCGGATTCTTGGATTTTAGAAGTGTTGAAATGAAGTAATTAAAAGATTAAAAAGACCCTTTTGTTGTTTTTCTCTTTTTCTTTCCTTTTTGGATATTTTTTAGGTTGTAGTAATGTAGTTCTTTTGGAGATGAAAAGCAGGAGAAATTTAAGACGAAAACTTGTCCAAAACCTGACTGATATTATGAGGCGATTTGGTACCGAGTACTAAAGGTCTGAATGCATTATTCTCCAAGCCTTAGATGCTCCGTTTTGTGTAATTATTTAATTGATATATGAGGGATTAGTTTGGAGTACTTTTTCCTTTTAAACCAATCTTTGCTTTTTAATGCAGTTGATTGAAATCTCACATATGAAAAGTATCGTCTCTTTCTCGGATTATTGTCGTGCAAAATCTCAACATGTGTCATTTTTAAAAAAATGAAACTCCCGCCTTTTTTCAAAAAAAAAAAAAATCTCAACATGTTTTCTTCTTTTTTTATTTTCAGTTTTGGTTTCCGTTTATCCTTCCATCTTCGTTTTTTATGTTCCTTCACAATTCTGCCTATCATTTTTCAACCACCACTTCTCATACGTTTGAGACAAATCACTCTCGGACACTCAAATTTTACTCTCTCAAAATACTTGTGTAGTTTATAAAGTATCAATACTGATTAATTAGGCACCTGACATTTAAGTTTAAGCATCAGAAAATTAAAATTTAATATAAAGTATAAAAATACTTCACATTTAAGAATAATTAATAATGTAAAGTTAAAATATAAACATTTGATGGTTTTTATGTATTAGCACCTTTCTTTTCAATTATTAAAACAGGAAATCAAAATATAAATTAATTACATTTTGAATCATTAGCACCGACTATTTGAAGCATTAATATTGAAATATGAACACCTAACATTTGAAAATATTAATACTGAAAACATTGAAGTATTAACAATATAAACCGTATCATCATGAAAAAACAAGTATAAACACTTAAGTTGAAATATAATTAAGTACATGATACTTTAACTGTTAACATAAGAAATTAATATATAAATATCTAGTATCTATCTTTTGAAGTATGAAACCTGATTATATAGATAGGGACGCAAGCGTTACAGCATGAGAGGATGTGCGGGCACTAATGTTCTTTTTCATCTTTGGAAGCGCAAAAAGCGGAGGATTGAGTTAGAGATAATATAGTCAATCCTCGATAAATCCTCAATAAAAATAATGTACATATTTAGGAGAAAGTTGCATGCGATCAAATTTGTCAGAGAAACTTTCAGAAGACATTATAATTCCTAACTTTTGTATATTGCGATCTATCCTTCTATTAATAAAGTATCCGTAAAAAAATGGAAACAATTATTATATAAATTATAGATCATTAATTTGTACGATATGATCTGATGTGTGGTCCAGATATTGACTCCAGAAAAAAAGGTCAGTTCTTTTGATAGAAAAAGAGTCATGTGGTGTTTAAATAATTTATTTTTCGGAAAGATATTCACCTTCGCTACTGGAAGATTCAACTTAGATATTTTTGTTGTCTAACATTATTTTGTTCTTTATTTGTCCATGTATTCGAGTATTTTTGCTAGTTTGGTAAAATATACACAGTGTTTTGAAAATCGTATTATATACTGAAAAATTACGATAATATTGGAAACTGGAACAATGACAAAAACTATGGTAAATCACATGGCCCCGCTCGCTAGTCGAGTTGGTAGAGACACAAGTCTCTCTATGGAGAGACAGGGGTTCGAATTTCACTGGGACGAGATCGAGTGTGCGTGTGTGGGGTGTGAGTGCCTACGGGCTGTGATAAAAAAAAAATAGATTTCAATCATCTCACCGATAGAAGTGCCGGTACGGTTTTAAAACACTGTGAATATATATTGAATTTTCTGCAATTCAGGGTTGAGAATGACTACCTACCAACTTTCCTTTCAAATTTAAGTCCAATTTAAAACATAACTTGTAAACATGAATAAAAATCTTTGACCAAATTCCGTGACTACCACTGTAGAGTTCATCTGAAAACTAAATTGTAGAGAGTGCAATAAAAGCGCGAAAACTACTTCTGTCCTTTTATTGTTGGAAAAGGGCAGTATTACACATTGGTCGTTTGAGTTATTTAATGCAAGACCTGTTCGGTGACCTTTGTTGTTTCTTAGTTGAAGCTATTGATATCGTCATTATTTGTAGGCATTTGGACCGTACTTGGCACTCAAATAACACTCAAACCATTGAATTATTCAATAGATTGCTATGATTTCCATGGAATTGGCTCTACCGTCGTTTCTTCTCTCATTTTACAGGACTTTGATGATTTCTGATGATTTTGGAGCATATAGATGGATTCCCGACGTAGCACGCACGCTAGACGACTCATTCCTAGCATTGGAGGCTCATTTTTCTCTCCTGGTCGACCCGAACAATCATCTGTTCGATCCGACCAGCACCTATGGCAGCCATGCGTCATTTCTCTCTCCTGGTCGACCCGACCAGGAGCCTGTTCGATCCGACTGGGCATCACAACAGCAGACTTGTGCAGCTGTTCTTTCTCTCTCCTGTTCGGTTCGAACAAGGATCTGTTCGATTTGACCAGGGTGCCGCCATATCACACAAGGCATTATTTTTTACATAGAAACTGATGAAAATGACAATTTCTTGCGCCCTGGTGCCCTAGCCTTCCATCCTTGCGACCTGGGACATCCATATATACACCTCTAGACCTGAAGGAAAGGGGCAAGCCACCAACCACGAAATTCCATATCCCACCACGTTTTGGCACCTTTCCACCACCGTTCTCACGCCAAAAGGCGTGGGATTCCACCTCTTTCATCATAGCACGACCATGGCATCATCTTTGGAGCAATTCTAGGCGCGACGGCGACAGAATCAACCCAACCACGGCTCTGGACGTTCGTTATCTTGAGTTAGAAGCGATATTTGGTTTATTTCTTCCATTCTCTTGATATTTTGATTTGATGGAGCTTGTATCTTATTTTGCTTTCATGTTAGGTTAGATTTATGTAGTCTTAGGGGTAAGGTAGTAACTTAGGTTTGGATGTTGTGATTTGACTCGTTATGTTATGATATGTTCTGTTGATTTGTTTCGTTGAGAATTATGTTAATTGCTTGTTTAAATTGCTTGGTTATGTCTAATTAACTTCTAGATGAATGGCCACATTTAGTTAAGTTCTAAAGTTAGGTTAATCAAGATAATTTAGATAAAGTATTTGGGATAAATCGTAGATCCGAAAGGGGAGATTAGTTGACACCAAAAGTGTAACTTTTAGACAAGTCCAAAAGACCTCTAGATATCCTTATGAACTCCAACAAACAAGTTTAAGTTGATTGAATTCTATACCAAAAGTTGTGAACCAATCGAGTTAATTAGGTTAGGTTGTGATTAAACCAGTTTCTAGTCCAACAAGCGACAGCTGAGGTTTAGAATATCTAGGTTTGACCAACAAACCCTAGCACAAAGCATAAAATATCATAAAAGTTCAAAATCACACACTTATACCATCTGTTCGGATCGAACAGAGTCCTGTTCGGATTGAATAATGAAATTTTACCCGTTCTTTTTCACATTCCACAAAAATTTGTAAAGGCCTTTATCAACTTCAGAAATTTTATAATGAACTTTTCTCAAAAGCAATTTCAATTTTTCACCAATATTTTTTTTTCTTTTTTTTCGTGCAAGTCGAACCGTGGGGCTTTACACCCTAGAGGATAATGCGGTATCATTGGCCTTGAGTTTGCTACTAGCACATGTCGTGCTAGGGAGGTTAGACGGGTGTTGCTCGACTATGGCCACGGTACACTTGGGCCATAATACTCAACAACTCCTTTACCAATGCTTTCGCACCGGGTCCGGTAGAATTAAGCATGAGTTGTCCAATTATTTCTCGGTTTCTTTGAGTTGTAATTCCTAACAATTCATACCTAACCCAATACCCTCCAATTTGTGGCTAAGTTGGTGGAGAAAGGCCTCAGTGCATCCTCGTTTTCACAGCTATTTTGATTTAATTTCCCATTAATTTTGCTTGTTGGTGATTCGAGCGATTAAAAAGCAATTTCAACAAGACAAAATTCATTTTACAATTTCCAAAGTCGATAAATTTCTTTTCAAAAGTTTGTCAAATACGAATCAGTTCACTCGGCAAAAACTTGTGAGAATCGACTAAGATTGTCATAACAATTCTAAGCATCCAAGATCAAGTTCAAATTTTAAAGAAAATACTCCAATTCAGTCCATTGGTGCAAGATCAAGTGTGATATCAAAACATTCTAGGGTTCTTTGAGAAAATTTTTGTTTGACTCAAAAACAAGTTTAAGCAGTGTGAGATTTAACGTTTAAAATCCAAATCGAGAGAGAATAGGCAAACCAACTTATTTCCAAGCCAAAATCATACCAATCTATGCAATTTCCATGTTCTGGTCGGATTGACCAGGTGTCTGTTCGATCCGACCAAAGAAAAAGTTAAAAACAGAAGTTTCCGAGGCTTTGGTCGGATTGACCAGATGTCTGTTCGAGCTGACCAGAGAAGCAAAAAGTTCGAAAAAATTGCAAAAATTTACCAAAATCCACCAAAAGTTCGATTTTTCTCCTATTCCCTCCCTCCAAACTTAGATCAAGCATTGTCCTCAATGCATGCAATCGAATAGAAAAGTAAATAGGAGGGAAAAGAGAACTTAGCCAATTTTTTTTTTTCCATATGTTGATTTGCTTCTAGTTTGTTCTCTCGTTGTCCAAGGCGGCTCTAATTTTTCTAGATCTTTTGATGCAATCCGTATGAGGTCGATCGGGCTTAGTTGGTTCACGTAACCCATGGTGCTCTAGCACGAATCGCATCTTCTTTCGTTTGTTCCTCAAAATTTCCCTACAAACAAACAAACACAAACATCAAATTCTATTTTTGTTATTTTCTTTTTTTCTATTTTTTGTGATTTTCTATTCTTTTTAATTAAAATAAAAGAGAGAAGAGTTGAGAAATCCTTGGGTAGCCTCCCAAGAAGCGCTAGTTTTAGGTCACGAGCTTGACCACCTCTCATGTTCATCTTATCTTCGCTTTACGCCCATTTAACGCATCATAATTCACCCAAAAGTACTTGAGAAAGACTCTTGAAATATGCTTGAAATTTTCTAGTTTTGATGTCATCTTCCTTCGCTCGATTTTGATGTGATACTTGATTTGTGGTTTGTCGTCTTTCATCACATCATGATTATTCAAGCATTTTTCAAGTTGATAGCTCAAGTCGATTTTGGTGATCTTTTCATTTGTCATGTCGGATGCCTCGACTTGGAGAGGTATACTACCATCTTCTTTCTTCTCAGTTTCATCGATAATAGAAGCTATTGGAGGATCCTTCAATTCCAACTCATTAGATTTGTCAATATATGTTAATCTAAGTGGAATGAAAATTGGAAAGATATTGGGTGGAGGTGCTACAATCTTTGGTTCTTCAATTTTCTCTTGTTGTTCATTTATTTCAAATTGTGTGTCATCATCACGGTCGGTCTCAAAACAAATCGCAATTTCTTTCAAAGAACTAAAACTTTCTAATTTCTCATTACTTTGCAACGTCATTGTATCATTTTGTTCAACTTGTGATCTATATGAGGAACAAGTTTCTTGAAAAATTGTAGTCTCAAATATCTTTTCTTGTTGTGTGGCAATAACTTTGAACTTAGATGATAGAGAATTCAATTTTTCAAGAAGTTCCTCATTTTGTTTCCTTTGGTTATCAATGAAATCTTTATACATTAGTTTATCATTCGACATTTGTGAAAGTAATTGAGGATTAGAAGTTTTGGCCATGAAATTCGATCTAGATTCATCTTGAGACATTGAACATGAATTATAACAAGAAAAACAAGAGTTATTTGTCAAACCAGAATTGTATGCATTATGTACGGGTTTTGCATCATGATGTCCTTCCCCACATGCTTTCCTTATAGTGTTGTTTACCACATTGAGTTGATACTTGATTCGATCCATAGAAGAGATAGACTTCTCCATGTTGCGTGGTGTATGGTCCATGTAGTGGGCATATGGGTCTTGGTGCTTGCTCCATGCTCCTCCGCTTGCTTTTCTTATGGTGTTGTTGACAACATTGAGTTGATGGTACATTTGTTGCACGCATGCATCCTTTCGATTTTCACTCCATCCTCCATCGCATGCTTTCCTTATGTGGTTGTTGACAACATCGAGTTTGTGATACAAGCGTCGCCTCCAATTGTCCTCTCTTTCATGTTCACGGTCCTGAAAAGAATAAAACATGGTGATACAAATGATTTTTTTCTTTTTAAAAAATAATAATAATAATAATAAATAAATAAAAGATACAATATCTAGTCTCTCGCTACTAAAATAAATTCTAATATCAACACCGTCCCCGGCAACGGCGCCAATTTGATGAAGGCTTATAACCTAGGAATCAAATAAATTTATAGACCTAGAGCTAACCTCACTAGTCTTTTGGAGTACAGCTTTAGGGTCGAACCCAAGGGACGGATTAATGAGTACCGGACTTTGCTTCCTCACGAAAGCTAGACAATTATATTTTTATGGAGTTTTTGGTTGATTAAATCTAAAGGTGCAAGTAAATAAATATTTTTGGGTGTTTTAACAATATAAAAGTCGTCTTAGGTTCAGGTTTCACATCGGTTTGGACTCTAGAACACAGAACTTATCACTTTCGTGCATCAAACGGTGTTTTTCAAGCATATACCGCTCTGTTCGGTCCGAATAAGAATCTGTTCAATCCGAACAGGAGTCTGTTCAATCCGAACAGGACTCTGTTCGATCCGAACAGATGGTATAAGTGTGTGATTTTGAACTTTTATGATATTTTATGCTTTGTGCTAGGGTTTGTTGGTCAAACCTAGATATTCTAAACCTCAGCTGTCGCTTGTTGGACTAGAAACTGGTTTAATCACAACCTAACCTAATTAACTCGATTGGTTCACAACTTTTGGTATAGAATTCAATCAACTTAAACTTGTTTGTTGGAGTTCATAAGGATATCTAGAGGTCTTTTGGACTTGTCTAAAAGTTACACTTTTGGTGTCAACTAATCTCCCCTTTCGGATCTACGATTTATCCCAAATACTTTATCTAAATTATCTTGATTAACCTAACTTTAGAACTTAACTAAATGTGGCCATTCATCTAGAAGTTAATTAGACTTAACCAAGCAATTTAAACAAGCAATTAACATAATTCTCAACGAAACAAATCAACAGAACATATCATAACATAACGAGTCAAATCACAACATCCAAACCTAAGTTACTACCTTACCCCTAAGACTACATAAATCTAACCTAACATGAAAGCAAAATAAGATACAAGCTCCATCAAATCAAAATATCAAGAGAATGGAAGAAATAAACCAAATATCGCTTCTAACTCAAGATAACGAACGTCCAGAGCCGTGGTTGGGTTGATTCTGTCGCCGTCGCGCCTAGAATTGCTCCAAAGATGATGCCATGGTCGTGCTATGATGAAAGAGGTGGAATCCCACGCCTTTTGGCGTGAGAACGGTGGTGGAAAGGTGCCAAAACGTGGTGGGATATGGAATTTCGTGGTTGGTGGCTTGCCCCTTTCCTTCAGGTCTAGAGGTGTATATATGGATGTCCCAGGTCGCAAGGATGGAAGGCTAGGGCACCAGGGCGCAAGAAATTGTCATTTTCATCAGTTTCTATGTAAAAAATAATGCCTTGTGTGATATGGCGGCACCCTGGTCAAATCGAACAGATCCTTGTTCGAACCGAACAGGAGAGAGAAAGAACAGCTGCACAAGTCTGCTGTTGTGATGCCCAGTCGGATCGAACAGGCTCCTGGTCGGGTCGACCAGGAGAGAGAAATGACGCATGGCTGCCATAGGTGCTTGTCGGATCGAACAGATGATTGTTCGGGTCGACCAGGAGAGAGAAATGAGCCTCCAATGCTAGGAATGAGTCGTCTAGCGTGCGTGCTACGTCGGGAATCCATCTATATGCTCCAAAATCATCAGAAATCATCAAAGTCCTGTAAAATGAGAGAAGAAACGACGGTAGAGCCAATTCCATGGAAATCATAGCAATCTATTGAATAATTCAATGGTTTGAGTGTTATTTGAGTGCCAAGTACGGTCCAAATGCCTACAAATAATGACGATATCAGCTATGTTATGGGACTCAAATATTGTTTACCAAATGAGGGACTGTATATATATAAGGGCGTTTGGATTAAGTGGGAATTTGAAAAATTTTCTATTTTTAAATATAAATTTATTATAAACAATCCAAACTCTTAATAAAATTATACATTTTCCAATACTTTATGCCTAGAAATAGAAAATTCCTCCAATTCCTAAGCGATCCAAACGGCCCCATAATCTATTTTTAATATATGTCACGCACGTTATTATGTTAATTACATATTACTAAAATTATGCTAATGATGGACTAGCGTTTTCATTCGGCTTGAACCTTAAATAATTTACAAGTTGACATCTTAAAAAAAAATATTGCCTAATTGGAACTATAATAGACTGACATGAAATCTTAATTGTACTTTCTCATTTTTAATGTAAATTGTTTGTTAACATTATTAAACATATATTTGTATAATATATAATTAATAGCAGAAGTAGTTGAGTCTTCAAATACCCAGGGAGTGGGGTGGAAGTTGGGTACCGGACATATTTTTATTTCACACGAGTTATTGCAACTCAACTGTTACACTTGGCCCACATGAATAAATGCTATGGATAAGGGTTTAAGAGGTGGGAGGAGGAGAGAGAGAGAGAGGATGGTTAGGAGGGTAGGCAATCCGGATTCGCGGTTGCGCTACACCGCGTGTCGCGCACTACGAGCCGTCTGATTTTGATCGGACGGTTCACTTTTTACGGGCCTACCAATTTAGGTTACATGCACAGGGCTCCCTTGTCCATTGGATCTTAATCAAACGGCCAGCATACCGCGCGACAGAGCGGATCTCAATTTGGAGGGTAGGTACACAAATCTTAATTAATTTGTAATGATAAGGATGTCTGAATATACCACAGTGAGTTCTCAGTACTTCTCTGAAATTGTTTATAGTGCAATTCTTAAAGAATCTTTGTATAACATATTTAAAAGAGTGTACTTCTGTTCATCACCAAAAAAAACGGATGGACGGCGAGAAATTGGGAGAGAAGAGAAGGAACGGAACCACGGAACAGATTTATTATATTTTTTCCGATTATTATTATTGAGTGATGAATTTGAGGTGAATGGAGGAAAATAAAGAAAAATAGTATATCATTTTTTCAAAAAAGTGTTTTTACCAATTTAAGATGAAACTAATTTATAATTTTTGTTCCTGTTTTTTCGCATTTTTCCACTCAAATTCAAATTCAGCACGAGCAGATCCACGAGCAGATCCTAATAAAGACTAAAAAGAGGTGAAAGTGTGAAACACTAAAAGGTAAAATAATGTCCTGAACATATCATGTCAGGGGAAAAAGAAAAAAAAAAGCTAAAACAAAATTGCCTGACATCGAACCATAAAATGCACAACATAAATAATATCTGCAAGCCACCAAGTATTTCATGTTTTGTCAATAAACTAAAAAAAATATATAATGTTAAAATTGAGAAAAAGAAATATCAATAATCTTGATTTTGAATATATAGCATAATTTATGCTGCATAAAATAACTCACGGCCAACGGGTTTTTTTTTTTGGATAACCCAGCGGATATGCATGCTTAATAGTTCTTGTTTAATTATGATTAAAAATAAAAAATCACTGAGATGCCCGTTTTCGTGTTGCTTTTATGATTGGTACAGCTCTTGCAAGTTGCAAATCAAGCAATTGAACACCAAATGAGGTCCAGTCCCGCGCGGGACCGTCCAGCGCACAAATCACAGCCGTGTGATTTAATCTCAATGACAAAGGGAGCCCCGTGCATGTAACCAGATTGATAGGCCCGAACCGTCCAGATCAGATCGGACGGTTTTAAGAATGCGCTGGACGGTCCCGCGCGGAAGCGGATACGGATTCATTGAACACAGCCTAGTTTCCCCTGTTCGTTGGAGTCTTCGAAATGATGATTGGTGACATCACTATTTTTAATTATTTTATAACACAAGACTATATTTATTTTTTTAAATATGTATTATTTAGTAGTTTATGGGTTCAAGTCCTATACCATTTGTTATTTGTTGATATAATATATATTATTATAGTTACAAAATAAATTGTCTGACTATGGGGGTTAATAGTATAGTTATTATCACATTTTGAGGATTTTTAAATACAATATTTTCTTACATAAATACCGTTGTATATTAAAAATTCATTACAACATGTTTGATTTAAATATAAAAAATGGAGGAGACATCTCTCTATCTAGATTTTTCTTTACATGTTTCTAAACTCTTATGTTACTATATCTTCCATACTAATTAGGAGTTCATCAATATAATTTCCAGCTCACTGAATATAGATGTTCGGTATTGCTTGCGAACACGTGTTTAATAATTAGATATAATTTGGTCAAAGATTCAAAGTAATCGAGAATATTGATGCCAAGTTTTTAAAATCATTTTTATTTTTATTTGTTGATGTAAGGATGTTGCAATGTAGATGTGCGAACTAACTCATTATGGCACATCTAGTTGGCAACATTCCAACCTCTTAATTTTGTAGAAAACGAGCTCAAACAAAAATTTAAATTTGGAACATGAATATTTGACCCGTCAAAATAAAAATTAACGATTCAAGCTTCTCATTTGGAAGAACCAGCTCTTGATCTAGTGACGAAGAATAATGCACTTCGAGTGAAAGGTCGCAGGTTCGAAACCCAATTGAAGGGAGTCTTTCATAGACATTTAATTTAAAAAATAAGTTGAATGACTTGACCACCAATTTATCTTAAAAAAAAAAGCTTCTCATTTGAAACCAACATGATTTATTTTTCAATTATGCTTACGACCTTTCTTAATTAATTTAAACTCAAAGTATGCTTAAAATAGACAATAAATCTGCGCTTGAAAATGGCACATCGCTACATTGAAAATTTTCATATTGGAAATCTATGGTTACGCGCTATCTGTTAGCAAACACGATAGCACATAGATAAAAAGGAGCTGACTAATAGGTACGGTCTAGGCAACTGAAAAATATCAGGTGCCAAAATAACGCGTCTAATGTGGGGAAAATAAAGAAATCCAAATCCTGTGCGTGCAGCGCATCACAGGCCGTCCGATCAAATCTCAATAGATGAGGGAACTCCGTGCATGTAACAGATTGTAAGGCCCGAAAAAATATAACCCGTCCAGATTTAATCGGACGGTCCGTATGGCGCGCTGCACGCTGTGTCGCGCGTCACAGGATTCGGATTGAAAATAAAGAGGCGTGCCGGCGTGTTTGGTTTGGCTCGAATAAGGGCTTATAAGTGTTTATTTGTACGAACCAAACGACCAATTAATAAGCGTCTTTTCGAATTAGAACTTATTCGATCATTTATTTTTGTTCCATCATTTTCTTATAACAAGAGGAAAGAATAAAAATTTGTTGGAATAAAACGTATTTATTTATTACTTATTCCATGTATGAAAGTGAAAATCTAGGTTTAATCATCAATAGAATGTTGACCTAGATTCCAGAATGCCAACAACCTACTTACATACAGCAAACTTTTTGGCTTTTTTTTTTTTGAAACTTAAAAATTTATTTCAGCCGATTAGTACAAAATGATAAATAAGTAATAACTGAATTGGGATTATTATAAGAATTTTTTTGACGATAAAAAATAAGGGTTAATCCCTTTCCTTTTGTATAAAATTGAATCCGAGGAGTATAAACTATTAGCAAGATGCTAAAAATAAGAGAGAAAGAAAACGTAGCAAGTACAAACAGAAAGATAAAAACGGAGAATTTAGATCCTGGCAAGATCTGAGAGGACCAAAGGGCAAAATCCCAAAGTTCCAACTTCCAAAGGAAAAGATACGGAATGAAAGAAAAAGAGTCACCATCAAGGGATCCTCTACCTATTAGTATCTCGTGGTTATCAATTTCTTGTTGGTTAGGTTAGGTATGCAACTACATAGTACATATATAGGCCGAACGTTTTACTTGATAAATAAATGTGAACTTTTACAAAAACATATTTTAAAAAATGATACAAAAATTTAATATTTAGAACTGCAGGTTTTATTTGAGCTCAAATTTTCTCATGACGACAAAAACAAATTATTTGTTAATTGATGCCCACGTTTAATTATATGGTACTTAAAAGAGTTAGACTTTGAAAGTCTTTCCCGAGAAGTAAGCCGAAGTTTCAAATCCCAACTAAAGTAATGGATAATATTTCAAATCATGAATCTTAATTTTATCGTTTTCTCCTCCCCCACCCCCCCCCCCATGATTGACAGTGAGCATGGACCGAACTTAAAATCTCGGTCTTTCTAAATTTTAAATATATTAACTAATATCGTATATATTTCATTTAAATATTATTTTAGAATTTTATGTAATTAAATTACTTCTTGGCAATAATTGTCATTGTACTATTCTTACTAATATAATATCAAATTATATAATAAAACTAGAGAAAGTTTAATATGCACTATAGTACATAGAGCGTTCCGTGCACCGCGGACTTTTTCGGAGATATTTTTGTAAATTGACAAATCTAATTTAACCAATCTAATCTATATATTGAAATCTCATAGCAAACTAAATTTTACAATTTTTGAGATTTTATTACTATTTGTTTCAAATTTTTTAAAATATGCCATTTTTGGAATGTTAAAAATAGTACAACATTCCAAAAAAAGCATGTTTTTAAAAATTCTGAAAAAATAATAATAAAATCTAAAAATTGTAAAATTTGATTTGCTATGAGATTTCAATATGTAGATTAGATTGGTTAAATTAGATTTGTCAATTTATAAAAATATTTCCGAAAAAATCCGAGGTGCAAGAAACGCTCTATGCACTATAGTGTATATTAAACTTTCTCATAAAACTAAACATTATATTCCGTATTCCATATATATAATGTACTCCGTACATTACATGTATGTTTAAACTACTGCTGTGCATACGCCCTCTGTTAGTATCAGTCACTCTTTCAAAATTATTAATATTTCTAGGTACAAGGCGGTCGCCGCTGCTGGTTGCCTAGTTTTATGCAAAAGACAAAAGACAAAACTTTCCCTGTTATCCACTTTATAAGATTATAACATTTTTTCTTTTTTGGAAAAGAGAAGAAGTTTTTATTTTCCGAAAATTATAGAATAAAAATTACAGCATGTATTCATTCAATATAGTATATACAAGAAACATAAAAAACTGAAATTAAAAACTAAAGGACTGAATAGAGACATTTATATCTCAATCTCGGCCTCTCGGGTATAGTTTTGTTATCACAAAACACAAATATTATATACGAGAAACATAAAAAGTAAACTGAAGATATGTTACTTTTCGATTCTGACTATTATCCTTCACCTAAAAGAGCACAAGACGACCCTAAAAAAAAATAATAATAAATAAAAGAGCACAAGACGATTGCACCTTGATTGCTCTTCCTGTCCGCTACACAGAAGACAAAGCAATTAATCTCCACTCTCCAGAAAGATCCATTATATTGTGCTAATACACAAAATAATATGTTTGGCTTATACCCCCCCCCCCCCCCCCCCCCCCCAAAAAAAAAAATTCCTGTTCTCCCAACAATTTTTTTTGTGTCAGTGGGTCCCTAAAGCGCCTCTCCTCCAAAAACAAACACCAAATGAGCTTATTACCCTTTTTTTTTTGTTGAAAGACGAAGACGAAAAGATAAATAACAACAAATAAAAAAACCAATCTAACCGCCTATTTGTTTAGGCCCATTAGAGTTGGAGATAGATACATCCTAGTCGACACATATCATGCGCATACATATGTACAAAGTCCCATGATGCGATCCATCCTTTTACTTCACAAAAGAAGATGAGAAAGAGACTCCTTGCTTATCTCTAGTCTCTTGCACATCCATCGTCCCGGATTTTGTTCTCTTGCTCTTGTGCAAGTAGCTTTTTATTTCTTTTTTTTTTCGAGAAAAAGACACTACTGATTCTTATATAACTTGAGAATTTTCTGCTTTTTTTTGTTTCATAAATTAACCATCTCCATAATATTGCCAATTTTCCATCTGGTCTCCGAATCTAAAGCATCAATAAAATACTGTTACACTAGTGAATTATATAATCCTTTATGAATCCTTGAAATTTTTTTTTTTTTTCATTTTAAAAACTGGAGCTGAAGAGAGTAACCGTAAATATTTAATTCTTTTAAGGTCCCACTGTACTTGACTCGCCATACGATTGGCTAGGTAAAAATCATTGACATAGGACCATTGCACTATGGCCTAACCAACTAGCCTAGAAAGCCCACTTAATATCCATTTAGTTAGGTAAGGCACTGAAAGTGAAACAGAGATAAAAAAAAAATGCAAATAAATACTGAATTATATCAATAAAATAGAGGGAGGATGGCAGAAAGTGAAGGTGCTAGGAAATAAAAAGGAAAGAAAGGTAACCAACTGGATGATCCTTTGGTATTAGACTGATGACATGGCACCAAGTCATAAAACATTAAAAACAATCAGCAGGGTGAATAATTGATTAATTGATGGATGATGACGAGTAGTAGGCTGCAGATTTGGATAAAGCCGTTGGAATTAATTATTTACTATGTTTGAGTTAGAAGACAAAATATTGCAATACTTGACTGGCTATTATTTCCCCAAGCTTACTAAATTAGTAATTTATTATTTGTCTCATCTCATAAGTTGGTCAATTTTGATTTTTCTCCACAAGTGATTGAACTCTCAATTAATTTCTAGTCTAGCAATTTCATCATGTTTCCATGAAAAATAATTCCATTGCTTATATATGTCTTCAACATGAGGCTACTGCCTAAAAAAAAGATGAGGGGAAAAAAGCTTCTGTGTCGACAAAAGAACTTGTTCACGTTGCCACCATATTGTGTGTGTGTGGGTTTTTTTTTTTTTTTTTTGGTTCTTTCTAATAACTGACTGATAAAATAGATTTAAAAATAGTGAGTATCAGAAGAACATTTGAAGTTCAACAGCTGGTTTGATATTTTTTTAATGTTCTATATATTTCTCAAGCAAGTGACTATATAACTCATACATCTACAATTTATGATGAAAATCATTTTCTTAGTATTGCAAAAAATAAAGAAAGATCTATTTTGTTAAATTCATTTGATAATGCAAAACGACATAGCCATAAATCTGTTTGGGATGTGGTAATGAGTAATGACTACATCACTACATAAGTACATATATATTTTCTTTATTGGAAACATTTTCAAACTCTGCGGGATGCAAGAAAACCTTTGATGTAAAAAATATCTTGGGTTTGTTCTTCTTGACTTTGTTAAAGAAAACCCACTGTATCAAAACCAAACTGCTTAAATAAAGTAGTGTAAAAAGGAAAAACAAATAAGATTGTGATTTTTCAGTCCCAAAATATATTTCTCTTTTGTTTTGCTTTTACCGGGTCATGCTGCTAACGGCAAGTGGGACCCAAGATGCAACAAGTCCAAGCTCTATCCACAACTTTTGTTGTCTTTTTATTTCCAACTTGAAAACAGCATTTGATCGGATAAGCAACACATAATAATGCCTCCATACATCACTTCGTGAGTGCACAATTTTGGATTTTCATTGGTTAACTCTCTGCTAGATAGTAACATATATTCAACAAATTCATAACTACCATTAATTAATTGTCCATGGTTCCCACCTAATTTTCATTGTTCATGCTCCTGGCTTCCCCAATAGAGAGAAATTCAGTTAATTCGAAAAGGAACCAACCAATTGGTGCTTGAATCCTGATTGGTTGTTGACCAATTTTGGTAGGTGAAATGTCGTGTCATGCTCTATGAATTGGCACTGTTACGTTTTTATTTGAGATCTAATCGAAATAGACAGTAGAATTAAATCTGGCATAAAAAAAATTCATTCTGGGGCCGTTTGGATCCCATGGGATTTTGGAGAATTTCATCTTCCTACCATAAATTTATTATAAACAATCCAAACTCTTCACAAAATTACACACTTCCCAATAAATTTATTCCTAGGAATTGCAACTTCCCAAAATTCTCCAAATTCCTAAGCGATCCAAACGGCCCCTCTGATATTTCACCGAATGATGTTGCACCTGTTCTCATCCTACTATTCCAATTTCTTTGTCCACTAACTTTATTATTATACACGGTTGATGGAAAGAGGCATGAGACTTGTTGGATCAACTAACAAGTCCTAGATATTTTCCAAAACTAGAAACCAAAGAGCAAAAAAGATTAAAAACATAAATCTAAAAGTAGGAACATGAACATGAACAGTTTCTGTGCACATGAGTCAGGGGCAGTGGTTTCCTACTTGGATGCACTTTTGAATCTTTTATATGTGTGCTGATTAGGCTCCATTTTTCTTGGCATGATATCACTGTCACTAGTCATTTCTTTTATTTTAGGCCCACAATATTTTGATATTATTAATATACTGTGTATCAGGATCAGGTTTTTCAACAATCAAGTTTTCACAGCTCAGATATGGACCTGCCGCCGGATTAGGCCAAACTACTTGTTAATACTTCCAAAAGAAGGATGAGCTTTTAGCTTATGCTACATCAGCTATTTGACTGAATTTTCGTTGATTCATGATTTGATTTTGGTTTTTGTTAGATTATGCAAGTCATGCTAACAGTTGACCCCAGCTGTTGGAGTGCTAGTGGACCTAATTTAAGCCGTGTATCAACTGTTCAATTAGCAAGCCTCTGAGAATCATATTATGAAATTATATGTACAGATACACTTCTGTAAATTAAAGATTTAAAGATGAACCATTGGTTTGAAAACACATAAAATTTTTCAAACATGGTAATATTCCATAACAATCTCTGCTTGTTTTTCCTGCTAATGAAATTAAAAGAAATATTATTATTGGTTTATGTATCATATTATGGCTTACGACTGCTGTGTTAACATCACGGATGTAAATTACTCTGAATTTTGGATATCAACAATATTGATGACATATGATAAATGCTGCTCATTAGTCATGTTATAATGTGTTAATGACAAGAGACTTAAAAAAGTTATTTGGCACTGAAAACATATCCAATTCAAACTATAAGAGGCGATAGTGTCAATTCGCTACGGTATTTTATTGTCCATATAAATATATATAAGAACAAATTCTTGCATTATGGTTTATGGAGATATTTTAGGGGTGTGTTTGGATGAGCATGGAATAAGGAATAAGAATAAAAAATTTCGGTATGCGTGCTTATTCTTATTTTTGTACAATCCAAACAACACAAGAATAAGGAATTTGGGCCCTTATTCCTATACTAACAAAACCATGATATAAGAATAAGGAATTTGGATAAGCACGCATACCGAAATTTCTTATTCTTATTCCTTATTCCATGCTCATCCAAACACACCCTAGTTGAATAAGAGATTTAACGAGAACTAGCCCAATTAAGAAGCCCAAATACTGATTGGATTTTAGACCCCATTGGTACTACTCTTACAAGGCCAAGGTTTTCACTTGTAAATTTGCATAAATAATTAACGTTTCGGTCTTATAAGCCCAACGATTTGGGTGGTTCCAAGATCTCTCAAGTCCATTACACGTTATTCTTCCTCAAATTAAGACATATTCGAAGTTAAAAATATCTCAATTTTCTATCTTTCTAACGACTTTTATCTTTTCCTTTTAACATAAAATGAAGAGAAATACTGTAGCTACGACATACCTAAAATTTATACGTCACACTTGACGTTAATTTCCTTTTAACGTGATGCATTACCTCCAATATCGGGTAGCATTAGCAACATTAAAATCGGAGATTTAGTTGATTTTTTTTTTTTTTATGAAAACTGAGCAGGATATGCTTTGGAAGTATACTGCGAAAACTTATTGTTGTTAAAGTATTTATTCCATCCAATGGCTCTGTTTGGATTGCTTAGAAATAAGAGGAACAGTCTATTCCTAGACGAAAAGTATTGAGAAGTGTGTAACTTTGACTCCGTTTGGATAAGATGTGGGAAGAAGGAAAGAATGAAAGAAGCGGAAAGAAGTATTGAGAAGTGTGTAACTTTGGCTCCGTTTGGATGCGTTGAGAATAAGGTAGGAAGAAGGAAGAAGGGAATAAATTTATTGGGAAGGGGTAAATTTATTGGGAAGTGTGTAACTTTTGTGAAGAGTTTGGATGGTTAGAAATAAATTTATTGGTAAAAAGTGGTTATTCCTTATTCCTTATTCCGGGAAGAAGTCATCCAAACGGAGCCTTTGTGAAGAGTTTGGATTGTTTATAATAAATTTATTCCCTTATTCCTTCTTTCCTTCTTCCCAAATGGAATCCAAACATAGCCTTTGTGAAAAGTTTGGATTGTTTATAATAAATTTACGTCTAGGAAAAGCTAATCCTTCTATTTCCATACGATCCAAACGGGACCAATAAGCAACTTAAAGGACTGCATCTCAATTTTCGGATTTAATTTTCAGAGGGCTCGATATCTAATTAGAAGAAACATCCATAAAGGAGAAAAGGCTTAAAAAAAAACGGGCCTCAGGCAAATTTCGTTCAAGAGTGTTTTCATGGAAGATGCGGTTTGGTCGGGTAATTCATTGAGATGTAAGATGTTTAAACCATCCCTGCTCAACTTTATATTCTTGACTATTGTAAATTTGTAATGTTCAACATTAGATTTCTATGGTGACCTTATGCCTTGGGTATCTTTCTGTTTGTTATGACATTATTAGAAGCTGGTCTACAATTGTTTTAAACCAGTCTTCTCCATTGGGATTTCCCAAAACCAACAAAACGATTTGAAATGACATAAAGTAATAGCTCCTTGGCCCAAAATCAATAGAAATGACCAGATTGAAGAGAGATTAACGGGTTACCTTCAATGCTGAAAAAAACACTCTAATATATCCTTACTTCCTTAGCAAAGGTATTTCTTTCTTTCTTTTTTTTTTTTTAAGGGCCCTTAGCAAAGCTATTTCGACTAGCAGCTTATAATTTCTTTCTAGAAAATAAATTAGGAGGATCTAATTAATATAAGATTATGAAACAAAAACCTGAAACAACATTGAGAAAGTAAAAGTGCACTATATGAAAAAGAAGTCATTACACGACAATTAAGGATTATCTTTCACCAGATGATATAATTCAAAAACCACTATTCCCAAAGAACACAGTCAAAATAAAAATCGAAGGCACACTAGTACAGGATAATCATGCTAGAAACTAAATAATAAAGAGTGAGGTGTTTAGGATGAGGCAGAGGTAGAGGCACCACCGCCTTTCTTGGCAGCCTCGGCAGCTGCTTTCTCTGCCTCAATCTCAGCAACATACTCGTCAATTTCAGCCTCTTCCAGCTGGCGCAATCCATCCTTGTGTGTCATCACTGCTATCTCTATATTCTTCCCTCCACTCTCCACAACCTATAAGAGACCAAGGGTGAGCTAGGAAACACAAAAAGAAGTTGCAAACTGTTTCTAAAATGGAATGTCCATAAAGTTTGTGATATGGTAGACAGTAAATGTCATGCTCTTATTCCCAACAAATCCAATCTTATTATGTACAATTATTTTATATTTGGGTATCATTGCAAAAGAATCTGAAGTCATATAAATTTGGGTCTTCTCCTGGTTTATACCAGCCAAACTTCTGATACCAACTCCACCACAATTTGGAGTAGATGAAATTCAGAAAATGGAATAGACAGAAATTTGAATTCAATGGATAGGTGGGTGAAAAACTCAAGCCTACGAATTTTCTTATCCGTTTATTTCAAGGATAATTGAACATATAAGCTAGCTTGCGACCTAAGCTTTTGCTTTTCCATAATAGTAAAATCATAATTCAATATGTGAAGGAGTTTAAAAGATGTGCGCAATAATATATCAAGCCCATAAATACTGGAATTCACCTGGATATTAACAGTATACAGTAAATAACCAACAACAACCTAACACCAGAATTTCTTTTTTTTTTTGGTTTCAAAAAATTGTGAAGAGAATACTTCAGATATGCACAAGGGGCAAGGTCAAACACTAATCCTACGCTACACTTAGATTAACTAAAAATGAAGCTAAGTAAAATCTACCATCCGAGCAAATTTAGTTCAGCAAGATATAAAGGTTTGATATGTGGCCCATAAACAATTTAAGGACAATTGATTTACTAATGCCACCAGACTAATGTTGCTTATGGCCAGCCCGTTTAAGCTTATGTGGCATGCAGGATACTAATATATAATGCTTTAGCAGTCAAATTACAAGTATCAGTTATTAATTTTTTTAACTACAGCCTTTATTAGAGTGGCATGACAAAAATCTTAGGTAGCAAACATATTAACAATTAAACAAATTTCCTCAGATTTGACATACAAGAATGAGGTCTCTGTAGCATATTCTTTTCATAGAAATTTAGATAACTGCCACTGCAATGAAATTGATTTCATTGAAAACCTTAGATTAGATATAATAAATAAATAAGACAGAATTACCTCAAGCAAAGCTCGGATGGCGAGCTTAATAGTTTCCTTTCCAGAAGTTTCCTTGTAATTTTTCTCTAGAAACTCCCTCATGGAATTTGAGTTCCTTCCGGTAGCATTGGCCTTCCATGCTGAGAAGGTTCCAGAAGGATCTGTTTGGTACAAAGCGGGTTTTTCAGAATACGGGTCAAAACCCACAATTAGAGTCGAGAGACCAAATGGGCGGACACCACCACTTTGTGTGTACTTCTGCTGAAGTCCCGCTATGTAGCGGGTAATATACTCAACTGTAACTGGGTCCTCAACTGTCAATCGGTGGCTCTGGCATTCGATACGTGCCCGGTTTATTAAAACCCGAGCATCAGCTTTGAGACCCGCACAGGCGAGAGCAATATGGGTGTCTAGGCTTACAATTTTCCGAACCGTCCTGTGTAAAAGAAGTAGATATTGAGAAAACCAAAACAACAGAATCACATCCATACCATTTTGTCACATTCTAAACCAAATCTGTCATGAACCCACCACTGCGTTTTCAAAACTCAGTAAAAAATCAATCAATTAACACACAATTTGAACATATGATAAAATTTTAGCTCAGAGAAACACAGAAGCTAACAGTATGGATCAGAACCGTCCGTAATTGATCCTAGCAAGCACAAAAGATGGAATGAATCAAAGCGTATCGGGGTACCTTGAATCTTGGAGCTTAGGCGTAGATTTCTTCTCGACGCCGAGGACGACAGTGTCCGAACCGCGCACGCCGACGGCGGCGTTGCCCTTGCGCACGGCCTCGAGAGCGTACTCGACCTGAAAGAGATGGCCGTCGGGCGAGAAGACGGTGATCGCGCGATCGTAACGAGCCATTGGTATAGAATGTCTCTCTTTTTGTAAGTTGTGATGTGATCTGTTTGTTTCTCTTTCGGAGCAAGAGAGAGTTGTGAAGTGAGAATGAATAAACAAGGGTTTTGCTTGGAGAGAAAGGAAGGAGAAGAGAAGAGAAGAGGGAGATTTGGGCTGAGCTAAACTCTTTTATTGGGCTAAAGGGCCTTTTACTTGGGTACGATTCTTTTTAGGAAAAATGTCACAACGGTCCATGATACAAGCCTGCCTAATTAAATAGAATTAAATTAATCCCACTACTTGCCTTTTTTCCCTCTTCGTTAGTCTTTTTCGTCTCTTTCATGTCCTCAATGCACAATGCTTAACAGTTAACACTACCCCTTTTTTTCCCTCAAAACTTGCCTTTCCACTTCCCTCATTTTCCGATCAAAAGTAACGCTATTCAATTCTTCTCCATTGAACCCTAACCCTAGCCGCTTCACGGAGGTTCTCAGTCTTTGAACCGATCAAGCTTATATCAACGCCGTACGAACCTAACCTTAGCAAAAGGAAAAGAGGCGCTCCAGTTTTAAAGTCTTTGAAATTGAAGGGTTTAAAGTCGCAATTTCAATTAGCGAGATGGCGGGTGCTGATAGGATAAGTGGGTTACATGACTCAATACTAACTCATATCCTGTCTTTCCTACCGACAAAGGATGCGGTGTGCACGCGGGGGCTATCCAAGCGATGGAGGAATGTCTGGGCCTCTGTGACTGTCCTCAGTTTCGACTCTGTCGACTTCTGGCCGGATGATATCTCCTCTTTTAGTTTTAGAAGTGAAATGTTAGAACGTCAAGACAAGTTTGTGAAGTTTATTGATACGGTCTTAGCTGCACGACAAGTTCAGCAGGTAGATAGGTTCAGGCTGGCCTGGAAATACCAGGTTAGGAACTATCCCCCCCATGGCCATCCTGTGAGAAGATGGATCCCCATTGTTGTACAGCAATTGCCTCGGGTGCTCTCTATATTATTGCAACCTAGACTTGACAGGGTAGATATTATACCTGAGCCGATCTTTACTTGCTCGTCTCTGGAGGAGATTAAGTTGCAAGTCAAAAATAGAGCTGATCACTCTATCTGGCATGACAGACTAAACCCCATGGTAGTCACTCTACCTCACCTTAGAAAATTAAATCTAGGGCATTTTAGGATCGAAGCTGAATTTATGGACAAGCTTTTTCTGGGATGCCCTATACTGGAAGAGGTGGAACTTTATTCATGCTGGTTGGACATATCTCAGATCTCTTGTGGCAACCTTAGAAGTTTGGTTATAAATGGTTGCTATCACTCAAGAGCAATCGAGGTTTCAATTCCAAGTCTCCAAAATTTGAAGGTCACTGTCATGTGTTCTCAGCCAGCAAGATTTGTTTTCAAAAACATGTCATCGCTAGTTAAGGCAAGCATTTGTCTTTTAGACCTTAATGATGTAGATTTTGTCATTTTCGATTTTGGGGCTGAGATTCTTGCTGGCCTTTCGGGCGTAACTACCCTTGATATTGTTCTATGTGGGTGGCGTGCTGAGGTAGTCTCTTTACAAATTACATCAAGTACTGTTGTTGAGCTAACAGATTCTCTATGGCCTTTATTGATTTGTTTATTTTTTTTGTGCGTTTATTGATTTGTTTATTTGTTTTGTGCATTTATTCTGGTTCACTTATTTTATATGAAGGACATGCTTAAGCACATTCTGTGGACTTGTCCACACTTTGAGAATCTCAAGTTCATGAATTTCGAGAGTTTTGATGGTTGTACGCCTTGTACGACTGATTGCATTGATATGGTGGATCGTCTCGTACAACATTCATCAGCTTTGAAGGGGGTGACTGTTTATGGTTGCCAGGTACTTATCGTTTTCTAGGGAATATTAGCAAAATCTCGCTGTCACAATTTTATGCTATTGTTTTTACATATCTTCTTTTGTTTGCTCTTTTGATTTTTTTTTTTTTTGTTTTTGAAAATAATTTGGATGGTGAAATGTGGAGACTTAGAAGTTTGCATGATCAGATACATGTCAAGCCTTAGTTGAGTTGAATATACTACATATTTGTTCAAATTCTGAATGCATCTTTTGTAATAAGTAAACATTTAGTTAGTCGTGGGTTAAATTTGTCATGTTTGCCAATAAAATTCTTAATACATCCTAATGTGTGAATGATCAGCCACATCCTACATCAATATTTTATTTGTAGGGCGATGATGATGATGAAATTGATCTCTTGGAGGAGTTGAGAAAGTTACTGGGTGAATATGGCATTCTGGTTGAGAGGCATCAAGGAAGTATATATGGTTCTCTCAATGAATTGAAAGAGTTGGCGCATGAGCACATGCACCTTCTTCAGTCAATTCTATGGGAACCATTAGATGAGGATGGGGAGGGGGAGGAAGGAGAGGCATGGTGGGAAGGCGGAGCAATCTCAGAAGAAGAGGAAGAGGAGGGGGAAGATGAGGCAGAAGAGATGGAGGATGGAGATGAAAATATAGATGAGGAAGAAGAGGATGATGAATGGAAGTAATAACAACTTAATGATAATATCTTTGTTTTTCATATTGTTTAATGTTTATTTAGGTCTTTTATGCAAATTTGTTCTTTTTTATGTGACTGCTGCAAATTTTAAATTGACAGAGGGTTTATGTTTGCATGTAGAAACCTTAAATTCTGTCTTCTGTCAACGTATATTTTGCTGTCGCACTGTGTGTTTTTACGTTTTACTTATTATTGATATCAAGTCTTCGATTGAACTAAAAAAATGGTCTTGTGGAGTTTGGCGTGAAATGAGATTTTTAATGTATTACTTGGTTTGTAACCTTCAGTTTCTGAACAATTTTAGACTTTTCAATGGTTAAGTTGACTTGCTTTTGTATACATGTGTTTCTAATTGATGGTCGTAATTAAATAATAGTGCATTATCGAAAGCTATTTATCATATTTTAATAATTGCTCCCTAGCTCGTAACTCAGACTCTCAAACGTGGTAAGCGGAACGGAACAGGTATTTCGTTTGCGCGAAACAGTACGATTTTATTGTTTCTTTAACCGTTCCGTTTAATGAAATGCAAAACGACATGTACAAAATATGCAATTCGGTAAACAAAATGTTATTTCGTTCTAGCATCCGTTCTGTTTGCCATTTCATTTATTTAACGAAATCATTTTGTGTTTCGTTAATGTGGTCTTGTGACTCAATGGTAAGAGTATTAGGCTGGCCTCCAAAAGATCAATGGTTCAAACTTCGCGTGCACCTTTAATTTAAAAAAAGTTGGATGGCCTTTAATTTCAAACTCCAAGAGGTCATGTTTCCTTTTGACAGGCCTTCCGTAACTGGACTTGTTAAACGTCATAAACATCCACGGAACGGACACGTTCCGTTCCATTCAACGAAACAAAAATTTCTTCTGTTTCGTCAAACGAAACGATTTTATGTTTCGATTAATGTTCCGTCCTTTATTTCCCTTTGATTTCAGCACATTTTCGTGTTCCGTTTCAGTAACATTCACAAATTTCAGTTATGTTTCTGAAAACAGAATCCATTTCCTCTTTCGTTTAACGTTCCGTTTGGACGGAACGAAAACTAAAATGTTGAAACGTACAAAATTGACAAGTCGAACCGTAACCTCTTCCAGAAATCGAAAACAATTAATTTGCATACTTTATGCATCTTCTCTCTCGGGAAATGTCTAACCCAACCCAACAGACAGGGCTATCAACGGAGGATTTGTCCACTTGTTTCCGTGACCGCTAATGGTATATTTTTTATTTCATTTTCGAAACGGAACGGTTTTATCATTCGTTTGTGTGGTATATAGTTGAATTTTAACCATTCTGTTTTATTCCGTCCAAACGGAACGGCTAACGAAATTGCTGGTATGTACCGTTTTTGAAACGAATAACGGAAACGGATATTTCCGTATCCGTTGCAGAAGTTCTACCAACCGGTGTGTTAAATTTCATTTATGCACCTCCTTTACTCGCTTAAATTAATTCTGTAGAATGCCCCCCCCAAAAAAAAAAAAAAAAAAAATCCAAAACCTTTCTGTTGCAACAGAATATTTCTGAACAATGATCAAAATTATCTGTTATTATATTTTAGGGAATTTGGCGAACGCTTCCTTGAGGTACCAACGTAGTCATTTTTTGGGGGCATTTGCCTGTTGACTGTTTCTAAATCCAACGATAAGCTGGAAATTATAGACCATAAAAATACGTAAGCTTACATGCATCTGCAAGCAAATTTTCCAAATATTTAAATCTTTATTTTTATTTATTAAATATTAAATATAGAAAAGATAGGAGCAGCTGAAAATTAAATTGCGAGACAGAAGGATGGCACTGATGGCACATTTGACTATTGGGCTCGGATCCGAAGGTTAGGAATCTTTCGAGAAAACATACTCCAAAAAATAAATGAATGAGGGGAAGAGAATACATACGATACTTGTAAGACTGTAATTAATAAATGGGAAAAACACAACGGTTCAGGCACCTGCCCGGTCAAATTAAATTCAATTGAATTAAGCTCGTTACTTTTTCGTCTCTTCCCGGTCTTCAACGCTTATAATTAATATTACAACTTAATGCATTTTTTTTTCTCACTTTCTTAATTATATGTGAATTAATAAGAAGTTATATTGAAAAGAGAGTAAATATTTCACTTGATGAAGTGACATTTCGGTCAAATTATAATATCACAGTGCTGCTTTTGTCTCGATGGCATCTTCTTCCCTCGGTCCTTTTTTTTTTTGTGAAAAACATGTCCTACATTGAGATATTACACGCTAGTCAACTTCGACATGATGGGAACTACCTTTCGGTCTTCTAATATTAAACTCTTCAGATATTAATGTTGCCATTAGTTATTTTTGGAAATAGTTCAATCATAGTTGCATCCATAATTTTTGTGTTATTATTTCTAGAAAGTACATCAAATTTAGTTGTTACAATGTACAAATTGTGTTTTTTTCTATGAAGTGTGGACAATGTACAAATTGTGTTTTTTTTTAGAGTCGCACTTTATATAAACATAATCAACGCGTGTTTGGATCTAAGAATACAGTTAGAATTGATTATTGGTAGTAAAATTATTAATTCTAAACAATCAAGAATAATTTTTTTTTTGTATTTAGAGCATTATTTATTTCTAAACGATCCAATATACGAAATAAAATTATATTTCTAGTGTGTTTGGATCATCTTTTTTATCCGAATTAAAATTAGTCTTAACAATTTCTTAATCCACATCAAGAAGATGATCCAAACACACTTGAAATAAAAAATTATTTTAGATATTAGATCACTTAAAAATAACACGCTAAATCTCTTAAAAAAATTTATCCTTAAACGTTTAAGAATAAATTTTTTTACTCTGAATAATTAATCCTATTTTTGATAAGATATAGATTTTAGGAGTAAAGTAAAAAAAAAACATTTTTTTTCTCGCTTTTGATACGCTGTAGATTCATGAACTTTACAGGTGTTATTGATGTATTAGTTATTATTAAAACCGCCGACGTATAAATAATAATCGACCATAAAACGACAAGATAGCTTTGTATAAAAACAAAATAAGTTATTCTTTTCTCTTTTACAACAAACCTTTTTTTTTTAACAATGATCAAAATTATTTATTAATAAATTATAGGGAATTAGAACAAGGTACATCGTCATTTTTTTGGGGGAATTTACCTGCTTTTAAATCGAACTATAAGCTGGAAAATTATAGACCACAAAACTACTAAGCTTGCATGCATCTTCATATAAATTTTATAAATAAATATTTGAATCTTAATGTTTTATTTATTAATTAATTTATTAAATATTGACAAATATGAGCAACCGGTATCGCGAGAAATAAGGTTGGGAATCTTTCGAGTAAATAAGCAAGAATACAAATATCTGATTATAAATGGCAAAATCAGATATAACCCCTCAATTTTTTTTCCCATTCGGATATAAACTCTAAATCTTCAAAATCGGACACACCCCTATTAGCTCTATACCGAATTTAGAGGGAGAGTCGGACTGTGGGAGAGATTTGAGGGGTTATAAATATCCCCCATTTTTCGCCTTAAAAAATTATCGAAAAAAGAAAAAAATAACGGTTCATGAACCGGGAGCTTATTCTCTACCAACTTTTTGAGGTTGGTAGAAGACCAACGTTTGATCCGAGTCGTTAGATCTAATCTTGACGGTTAAAATTTTTCGGACCTATCAATCTAGGTTACATGCATGGAATTTCCTTAACCATTGAGATTAGATCTAACGGTTTAGATCAAACGTTGGCCCTCTACCGACCATAAATGGTTGGCAGAGGATGTGATTCCTCATGAACCTGCCCGGCCTAATTAAATTCAATCAAATTAAGCACTGCCTTTTTTGTCTCTTGGTTTTCGCCAGTGCATCCCTCTTATAAAGGCCTTCCACTTCTCTCAGTTTTCGATCGAAAGCAACGCTACTCAATTGTTCGCCACTGAACTCCAACCCTAGCCGCTCCACGGAGCTTCTCAGTCTTTGATCAAAGCCGTACGAACCTAATCCGAGCTAGAGGAAAGAGGCGCTCAAGTTTTTGCAACGATCCTGCGAATTTCAGGTGTCTAAGGTATAGAATTGCAGATCTCTCTTTTTTTTTTTATATCTATATTATTGCTTTGTACTTGAATGCAAGAATATCACACATGGCACATCAATGGATTGACAGATTGATTATTTTGAAATTGAAGGGACCAAGACTTATAATTGGATTAGGGAGATGGCGGGTGCTGATAGGATAAGCGAGTTACATGACTCAATACTTACTCGTATCCTGTCTTACCTGACTACAAAGGAGGCGGTGCGGACGCGAAGTCTATCCAAGCGATGGAGGAACGTGTGGGCCTCTGTTCCCGTCCTCGATTTCGACTCTGCCGACTTCTGGTCGCATGATATCCCCTCTGGTAGAAGTGAACAAATAGAATGTCAAGACAATTTTGTGAAGATTATTGATGCTGTTTTAGCTTTGCGACAAGTTCAACAGGTAGATAGGTTCAGGCTGGTCTGGAAGTACCAGGTTAGGAACTATCCCCGCCATGGCCATCCTTTGAGAAGATGGATCCCCTATGTTGTACAGCAATTGCCTCGGGTGCTATCTTTATACCTGGAACCTTTATATGACAGGTTAGAGATACCTGATCTGATCTTTACTTGCTCATCTCTAGAGGAGATGAAGTTGCAATTTGACTGTTGCTGGCTTGGATCACCACATCCGCCCTTGGTCACCTTGCCTCATCTTCGAAAATTGTACCTAGGGCGCTTTTTTATCTCAACCAATTTTATGGACAAACTTTTACTGGGATGCCCTAGTCTTGAAGAATTGGAACTTCATGCATGCTGCTTGTTTATATCTCAGATCTCTTGTGGTAACCTTAAGAGTTTGGTTCTTAATGGCTGCTATCCCACTACGGAGATTGAGGTTTCGATTCCGAGTCTCCAATATTTGAAAGTCACCGTCATGTCTTCTCAGAAAGCAGGATATATTTTCAAAAACATGTCTTCTCTAGTTAAGGCAAGCATTTGTCTTTTTGCCATTCATCAGTTGGGGATGCACATTCTCAATAGCGAGGCCAAGATACTTACAGGCCTTTTGGGCATTACTACCCTTGATGTTGTTCTCTATGGGTTGCGCGCTAAGGTAGGCTCTTTACAAATTACCCCAAGCACTTTTTATACCTTCTGTACAGCTTTTCTTGATCCGTTTATTTGTTTTATGTATTTATCCTTGTTCACGTATTTTATATGAAGGACATGCTTGAGCACATTCTGAAGACTTGTCCATACTTTGGGAATCTCAAGTTCATGCATTTCGAGAGTTTTGACGGCTCTATGGCTGGTTGCATTGATATGTTAAATCGTCTCATTCAGCATTCACCAGCTTTGAAGGAGTTGACCTTTTATCGTTGCCAGGTACTTTTTGTTTGCAAAATTTTTAGTAAAATCTTGGTGTTGCTTCTGTAATTAGAAAACAATTAGTCATGATGGGGTTAAATTAGTCATATCGTTGCCAGCTCTTCTACTTCTCTATCTTCTTTTATGCTTGTCAAACAAAAAAAAAAAAGAAGAAAAAAATAAAAAAGTTGATCAGCCACATCTATTGTACTCTTATCATGTAATACTATTTTTGAGAAAAAGAATCAAGTGATTTCACCAAGTCTTTGTGGTAATTAACAGCATTGATGATGTTTAGATTTATATTACCTTTGCTTCCTTGGATGCAACTTCTGTGGATGATCAGGCAGAAGTTGATATCAAATGTACATTCTCTTTATCAAATGTACAGAGGAAGTTAATCAATGCATATATTATAATAATCATATCATGGTCACGTCTGCATCCTAGTGTCGTTTTGGTTTGGTTAAATGAGCTTCTTATTAATTAGTCCAAATCAGTATTACCAAGAAGCAATTGATTGAGGGGCCTAATTAGTGAAGTACGTCTGGATATTTGTTTATTTAATTTGATCTCAAAATTTTCTTTTAGGTAGTATTGGTTACTGAATTTCTTAAACTTATTTAAGAGTCTTTATGTCATTGTAGTTAAATTTTAAATGGATGGAATTTGGGCTATCAAGATGTTTCGCTTTGCCCATTTTTCACTTCTATGCATGTTCTTCTTCTGTTATTATTTATTTATCATTACAATATTACATCATTATCTTCTGTGCGTAGGACGTTGCTGATGATGAAACTGATCTCATAAGGGAATTGAGGAAGTTGCTGCTTGAATATGGTATTGTTGAGTTGGTTGAGAGGCATCAAGGAAGTACTTATGGTTCTCTCAGTGAATTGGAAAAGTTGTCGAATGAGCACACAGCACTTGTTGAGTTGATTTATTGGCCAACATGAGCACGAGCTGGGGTTGGTGGAGGGGGAGGGGAAGGTGGAGGAGGAGGGGGGGGGGGGGGTGGAGGGAGGTGTATGGTGGGAAGATGGAGAGGGGGATGATGGTGAAGCAAGCTCAGCAGAAGAGGAAGAGGAGGGAGATGAGGCTATAGTCAGTATGTGGGAGGAGCCATGGAATAAGATGAAGATATGGATGAGGAAGAAGAGAACGATGAATGAAATTAAGGAAGAGGAAATCAATGATAATATCTTGTTTTTCATATTATTTAATGTTTATTTAGGTGTTTTTATGGAACTATGTTCTTTTTTATGTGACTGCTGCGAATTTTAAACTGACGTAATTTATGTATGCATGTAAACGTGGTGGGTATTAAACCTTAATAAATTCTCTCATGTTCTCCTGTCAACGTGTTGATGATTTCCCTCAGCAAATGCATTGGTATCGAATAGCTTAGCCACTTTGGTGGGTATATTATATTTTTGCTGTTGGATTGTGTTTTTATGTTTTACTAATTGTTGACCTCGATTGAACTATAAAATGATCTTGTGGTGTTTGGCGTCAAATGAGATTTTTAATTATTACTTGGTTTGGAACATTCAGTTGCTGAACAAATTCAGATTTTTCAATGGTTCAAGGTGACTTGCTTTAGTATACTTCTTAATTTTTTTGTTTGATACTGCGGAAGGGTGATAGTTGAAGTGTTAAACATTTGCATTCTGTATAGAAGCATCATTAGAGTTAAGACTCTACAATTAGACAATTTGACGGCGAAGTTGCAAGACACGTCATGATCTGTAGCTGCTCGTAAGTAAATAGCAGACTGGTATATCAAAAGGCAGCCGGCCCCAAAATTGATCCAACTGAGCTATAACGCATGATCATAAAGTAGAAGTCTCCACGTCTCCAAGCTTGCACAACTGCACAAGCATACTGTAGTCTGTAGAAGGATTTTATTTTATTTTATATTTCTAAAAAGGATGGAAGGAAAATAAACATGAATAATGTAATAAAAGGTTGGGAACGAAAGTATCAAGCCAATCTGATGCAGTACCGTAAGCGACAGAAATTATTTATTTATTATTTTTTGGGAATTGGACACGACTATCTTTGAGTGGTACCGACATGAATTATATTTTGGGCATTTTACCTGTTTCTAGACCCAACTATAGACTGGAAATTATAGGTCATAAATCAACTATTCATGCATGCAACTTCTTTATAAATAATAATCAATATTATAATCAAAATTCTTGCTTATTATAATAATATTTTTTTAATTTTGTTTTTCGGTGGCACGTTTAACTATTGGGATCGGGATCCGAAAATTGGAGTTTTACGAGCTAAGTCTGAAGTCCCCATAGATCTCGTCCTGTCGTCCAGGCACCAGGCCTGTATCATTGAAGTTAATAGCAATAGTGGCGGAGCCAGAAATTTTTTCAATGAGGTTCAACAAATTTATAATATTATAATTTTCATTAAAATAAATTCATACAACATTATATATTTTTATCTCTTTTCTAAACACCAAAAGAAAGAAATTTTCATAAATTAAATAACAAAGTTATTGTGGCCCCGTTTGGATCGTATGAGAATATGAGGAATAACTTCTTCCTAGACGTAAATTTATTATAAACAATCCAAACTTTTCACAAAGTTACACACTTCTCAATAATTTTCGCCTAAAAATAGGCTATTTTTCTTATTCCTAACCAGTTCAAACGGAGCCTGTATGCTTTTCCTAAAAGTAATGAGAATAATTGCTAAGATAGATTCACCATGTTGTACAGCAATTGCCTCGGGTGCTATCTATATATCTGCGGCCTAGTCTTGACAGAGTAGATATGATACCTGATCCGATCTTTACTTGCTCCTCTCTAGAGGAGATAAAATTGCAAGTCAAAAATAGAGTTGGTCACTCTATCTGGCTTGACAGACTAAACTCCATGGTGGTCACTCTACCTCACCTTAGAAAATTAAACCTAGGGCATTTTAAGATCCAAGTTGATTTTATGGACAAGCTTTTTCTGGGATGCCCTATTCTGGAAGAGGTGGAACTTTATGCATGATGGTTGGACATATCTCGGATCTCTTGTGGCAACCTTAGAAGTTTGGTTATTACTTATTAATGGTTGCTATCACTCCACAACAATCGAGGTTTCGAGTCCAAGTATCCAATATTTGAAGGTCACTGTCATGTCTTCTCAGCCAGAAGGATTTGTTTTCAAAAACATGTCATCGCTAGTTAGGGCAAGCATTTGTCTTTCAGATGTTAATGAATTAGATGCGGTCATTTTCGATAGTGAGGCCAAGATTCTTGCCGGCCTTTTGGCCATGACTACCCTTGATATTGTTTTCTTTGGGTTTGTTGCTGAGGTAGTCTCTTTACAAATTTCATCAAGTACAGTTTTTGAGCTAACAGATTCTCTTTGGCCATATTGATTTGTTTATTTGTTTTGTACAATTATTTTGGTTCATTTATTTTACATGAAGGTCATGCTTGAGCACATTCTGAAGACTTGTCCATACTTTGAGAATCTCAAGTTCTTGAATTTCGAGAGTTTTGATGGTTGTAGGGCTAGTTGCGTTGATATGGTCAATCGTCTCATGCAACATTCACCAGCTTTGAAGGAGGTGACTGTTTATGGTTGCCAGGTGAATATTATCAAAATCTTGGTGTCACAATTTTATGCTATTTTTATTTTATTTTTGTTTCATATTTTTTTTTGTTTGCTCTTTTGATTTCTTTTGTTTCTGAAAATAATTTGCCTGGTGAAAATGGAAACTTAGGTTGTGCCCCAGAACGCTAAGGTGGGGGTGAGATTAGGCGAGACGAGGTGAGAAAATTAATTCCTGACCTACCCGAGCGAGTTTCCTCGCTCCACAACGAAGGATGAGATGGGATGAGACAAAGTGAGATAAGAGACAAGATCGACGAAGACTTTACTCGCTGTCGCTAATCCCGAATTTGGGGGTGAGCCTCACCGGGCACCCCTAATCTCCTCTCGCCTCGTCTCCCCCTTTGCTTTCGCATTCTGGAGCACAGCCTTAGAAGTTTACATGATTAGATAGGTGTCAAGCCTTACTTGAGTTGAATAAAATACAAATTTGATCAAATTCTGATTGCATATGTTGTAAAATGTAATAAGAAAATAATTAGTTCATCATGGGATTAAATTAGTCATGTTTGCCAATAAAATTCTTAATACCTCATAAAGTATGAATGATTTTTTACAAGACCTCTTCTACTATTATCTTCTTTACATCATTACATAATTATTTGAGCAAGGTTCCGGGGAAATGCTAATGCTAAATTATTTTCTGTGTAGGGCAATGCTAATGGAAAATTTGATCTCATAGAGGAATTGAGAAAGTTACTGGGTGAATATAGCATTGTTCGGTTGGTTGAGAGGCATCAAGGAAGTACTTATGGTTCTATCATTGAATTGGAAGAGTTGTTGGATGATCACATGAAACTTGTTGAGTTGATTGGATGGGCAGCACCGCAGCAGTAAATAAGGAGGATGGGGAGGAGGACGAGGGAGGTGTTTGGTGGTAAGACGAAGAGGGGAGATGAAGTTGAAGCAAGTTCAGCGGAAGATGAAGCAGATTAGTATGTGGGAGGAGCCATGGAAGAAGAGGAAGGATGGAGGATGAAGATGAAGATACAGATGAGGAAGAAGAGGATGATGAATGAAAGAAGAAATGAATGAAAATATGTTGTTTTTTTTTTTCATATTGTTTAATGTTTATTTAGGTGTTTCTACGCAACTAATTACTCTTCGATATGACTGCTGCAAATTAAATTGACATAAGGTTTATGTCCTTAAATTCTGTCTTGTTCTCTTGTCACGTGTGATTATTTACCTCAATGATACATTGGTATCAGAAGGCTTAGCCACCGGTGAGTATTATATTTCTGTGTCGCAGTGTTTTTACGTTTTGCTTGTTAATTTGTTATTTATCTCTATTGAACTGAAAAATGATCTTGTGGAGGTTGGAGTCAAATGAGATTTTTAATGTATTACCTGGTTTGAACTTGGAATTTCTGAACAATTTCAGATTTTTCAATGGTTCAAGTTGACTTGCATTTGTATACACGAGTTACTAAATCTTTTGTTTGCTATACTGCCGAAGGGTGGTAGTTAACATTTGCATTCTTTATACTAGAGAGTAATCATCATTTTTTTTTGAAGATAAATTGGAGGTCTAAGTCATCCAACTTATTTTTAAATTAAATGTCTATGAAAGACCCCCAGCCGGATTTCGAACCTGCGACCTTTCATTTAAGGAGTCAAGGTGCATTGCTCTTTGCCACTAGACTAAGAGCTGGTTCTCTATACTAGCATAATCATTAGAGTTAGACTCTACAATTAGACAATTTGACAGAAAATACTAAGACGCATCATGATCTGTGGCTGCTCATAAGAAATCAGCAGACTGGTATATAAAGAGTATCCGGACCAAAATTGCTTCAGCTGAGCTAACACACATGATCGCAACAAAAGAGAAGTGTCCAAGCTTGCACAAGCATACTATGGAATCCTTTTAATTTTTTTTTTTAAAAATAAGATGGAAGACAAATAAACATGAATAATGTTGAAATAGGCGTAGGTAACAAAGTATCTTGGAAGCAACCCAATCTGATCCACTACTGTACAATGACAAAAATTATTTATTCATTATCTTTTGGAAATCAGACGTGACTTCTTTAAATGGTATCTTTAAAGTCTAGTCTAAGTCTTTTATCTCAAATAAGTTGTGGTAGGCTAGAAATAACATTCCGATTCTGGCTATTTTTTGTATATATGGCTAAGTTTTTACGTTGGCTCGTCAAACCTATCGCAAGCATGCGGGCTTGAGTCCTGAACCTCTTGCATTTTACTTGTTTCTAAACCTAACTATAAGCTGGAAATTATAGACCATAAAAACAACTATGCATGCATATGCAACTTCTGTTTTTCGAATTATCATCATATAAATAAACCTTCTAATTATGTGAATCTTTGTGTTGTATTAATGAAATCTAACAAATTATAAAGGCTATAATTAAGAAGTGGATCTACGGTATGACAGTCTACAGTAGTCATTTTGCACGATCGTAACGAGCCATTGATGGATAATGTCTCTTTTTCCTCCAAGTCGTTTGTGATCTGTTTGTTTCTCTTTCGGAGCAAGACAGAGTTGTGAAATGAGAATAAACAAAGGGTTTTGCTTGGAGAGAAATGGAAATTGATTACTGCCATCTGCAGTTTTGCCATCTCTGTCATCGCTAAATATAAAGTGAACATATACAACAAACAAAGTGAATATATAAACGATCTAAGTGACCACATACAAACAAATAAGTTCAATGAAAATAAGTTGAATATGCATGTAAACTTCTGAACAAGTGATGACAACACTTATTTGTTTGTAAGTGTTGACTTAGATCGTCTATATGTTCACCTTATTTATTGTATATGTTCACTTTGTATTTAGCGATGGCTGGAATAGTATATTTGCCGATGACACTTATAATTCCTAGAGAGAAATTGAGAAAGGAAAGAAAGAGGAGAGAGAGATTCGGGCTGAACTAACTCTTTTGTTGGTCTAACAGGGCTCCCTTTAACTTAGGTATGATTCTTTTTAGAAAAAAAGCCACAACGGTCCATGATGCAGAATCAAGCCTGCCTAATTAAATTAAGCCCATTACCTTTCCGTCTCTTCCCGTCTCCCAAAACCTGCCTGGCTGCCTTCCCACTTCCCTCAATTCTTTTCTTCGCCATTGAACCCTAAACCCTAGCTGCTCCACGGATGTTCTCAATCTCTGAACCGATCAAGCTCTCTCATCAACGCCGTACGAACCTAACCCTAGCAAGATGAAAAGTGGCGCTCAAGTTGTTGCGAAGATCCTGCAAATTTCAGGTGTCTAAGGTACAGACCTACAGATTTCTTTCTTAATTTTACTGTTTGTCTTGCGCTTAATGCTAGGATATCACACATCAGTGGACTGACAAAATGATCATTGTCAAAATTGAAGGGTATCAAGAGTTGCAATTGGAATTAGAGAGATGGCGGGTGCTGATAGGATAAGTGAGTTACATGACTCAATTCTAACCCGTATCCTGTCTTACCTGGCTACAAAGGAGGCGGTGCGGATAGGGATCCTCTCCAAGCGATGGAGGAACCTGTGGGCCTCTGTGCCTGTCCTTGACATCCACTTTGCTCCCTGCGAAAACGGTGAATGTCCTGAGAAGTTTGTGAAGTTCATTGATACTGTCTTAACTTCACGACAAGTTCAACTGGTAGATAGGTTCAGGTTTGTTTGCCTACTATAACCTTCCTTTAAAAAGATGGATTCACCATGTTGCACAGCATGTGGTCTAGTAGCTCAGGTGGTAAGAGCACTTGGCTCTCTTCTAAGAGATCCAGGGTTCAAGCCCGCATGCTTGCGATAGGCTTGGCGAGCCAGCGTAAAAACTCAGCCATATATACAAGAAATGACCAGGGTCGGGGTGTCATTTCTAGCCTATCCCAACTTGTTTGGGATAAAAGGCTTAGACTTTTTTTTTTTTTAGTTTATTTTACAGCAAAGAGATACCTGATCTGATCTTTACTTGCTTATCCCTAGAGGAGATAGAGTTTCAAGTCCCTAATTATGAATGGCATAGAACACTAAACCCAACATTGGTCACACTACCTCATCTTAGAAAATTAAACCTAGGGCACGTTAGGATCAAAGTTGATTTTATGGACAAGCTTTTACTGGGATGCCCTAGTCTTGAAGAGTTGGAACTATATGCCTGCTGGTTGGACATATCTCAGATCTCTTGTGGCAACCTTCACAGTTTGGTTATTAATGGTTGCTGTCACGCTGCTGAAATTGAGGTCTCAATTCCGAGTCTCCAATATTTGAAAGTCACAGTCATGTCTTCTCAGACTGGGGGATATATTTTCAATAACATGTCATCCCTAGTTAAGGCAAGCATTTCTCTTTTCTCCTTTGATGATTTGGAGATGCTTATTCTGAATAGCGAGGCCAAGATTCTTGCGGGCCTTTTAGGTGTGACTACCCTTGATATTGTTCTCTATGGGTTGTATGCTAAGGTAATCTCTTAAAAATTTTTCCAAGTACTGTTTTTGATCTAAAAATCCTCGTTGGCTATTCTTGATTTATTTATTTGTATTATGTATTTATTTTGGTTCACTTATTTTGTATGAAGGACTTGCTTGAGCACATTCTGAAGACTTGTCCTTACTTTGAGAATCTCAAGTTCATGCATTTTGAGAGTTTTAAGGGTTGTTTGGCTGGTTGCATTGATATGGTAGATCGTCTCGTACAGCATGCACCAGGTTTGAAGGAGTTGACCTTTTATCGTTGCCAGGTAATATTAGCAAAATTTTGGTTTCACAATTTTATAATATTTTCTATCACGTATATCCCTTTGTTTGCTCTTTTGATTCTTTGTTTCTGAAAATTCATGTCAAGCTTTCTCATTCCAATATAGTACAAATTTGATTGAGTTCTGAATGGGACTTGTGGTTAATTTGACCATTTTTTTTGTTTGAGTGATATAATTATTATGGCAAATACTCCACAAAATGGATTGAAATCCCATGTAAATTGAGATATGTAATAGGAAACATTTGTTCCATTCCAGAATAAAAAAGATTTATTAAAGTTATTTGATGTTTCATTATCATATAGGGTAAAAACATAGTGTCATATTTAAAAAAAAAATTTAAGATATTATATAATTTCTATCATGCCACAAGTGCACAAGTTTTGAGCCTTATATAAATTTCTAAATTGCAGTCCACTAATTAAGGCTAACAACTACAAGGAATTGCTAAACATATCAGTTAGCTACACTAAAAAGTAAACTGAATATTTCCAATAATACCTGGCCTGCATAACTTCACATCTGAAACTTAATCTAAACTGCACTTAGTCGTGAAAAAACCTTGTAGAAACACTCTAATTTTGAAATAGAGGTAAATAAAAGGCATATTATAATTTCACTCAAGATAAACTGCAGTAATTAGACTATTTGCTGATTGTGGTAGAAACCAGGGCTTTCATCCTATATTGGCTACTTGAGAGTAGTATTATGTCAACAAAACCCTCATTTGAAAGTGCCCTTTAATTTTGGCAATAGAAAATTATTCAAACTCTATATGTTTGTCTTGGCTGATAATTATCTTGAGGAAGGGAGAGAGAGAGAGGGAGGGAGGGAGAGTAATGGATTATTTTATTAAGTCAGAAAAGAAAAAGAGAATTGTTGAATTCATAGAGTGAGAAGGACGACACGAGGAATAATTTTCGAATTCAAGGACATTTATGTCAATGTGTAAATTAGGGTTCTGCGTCGGATGGAATAGAAAAGACATTTTAGTCATTTTATAGCCAGATTATCTAAATTCTGCTGTTAGATTCAAGGGTAAATCTGTCCATAAGTAAATCATCATACATTAGTGCAGGAACCGAGTGTTTCTTGTCCGCCGCAACATTTTTCTTCCCAGTTCCCAAATATTATCATCTTCTACATTCAACAATTTCTCCAATATCAAAACCTTCAATCTGCTATGAATTGGGTTTTGCACAAAAATGGGTGAAACCAATTATGAGGTAAACTTGACTATCTTTTTAGGATTTACCAAATTCCTAATCCATGCTTAAAATTGTGTTATTGTTACTCTTGTTTATTCGTTTATTATTTATATATTATGTTTTATTTTATATGAAGGATATGCAGGAGCAGGTCCTCCGAAGTTGTTCGACCTTTGAGAACCTCAAGAAATGGAATTCTTCGTCTCCTTGACGTTATAAGGTACTATTTTTTTTTTATAAATAGATTACTAATTAGATTCTCTGACTGCTTGTTTGAATTTTAATGCTTTTCATATGTTCATTTTTCTTTAACCTTTTTTTACTATATTTTTCTAACACAAAATATATTAAAATTTATAATACCAAATAGATATATGAACTGTATCTTGTGACTTTTGTAGGTCTGTAATAAATAAATCACATGCTTGTTTATTGATTATTTTTCACTTCTAAGTGTATAATTACAATTTGGATAAAAGTTAAGTGCAACTAATGCCCATTCTATGTTGAGTATTAAATTTAATACCAATTTGATTAGGGGTCAAATAAGTCAAGTATTACTAGGTTTATACAAAATCTAAATTAAGATGGTTCCTTGCTAGCTAAGATTTATGAAAACTGTAATGAGATCTTGTTTTTTCTATTTGTGAAGTTAAAATAGAGTAATTTCTTAATGTCGGTTCTAATAGGATTCACACCCATTCCAAAAAATTATTATTGAATTACTCAGTTTTATTAGAATTAGAAAGAAACTGATAGCTTTCTTTCTCCATTAATCCAGCTTTCACAAATCTTGACAATTCCATTTTCTTTCTTCGACATGAACATTCTATATTTCTCTTGTATTGCCCACTCCAAAAAGGATCTCCCCCAATTAACTACGCTAGGTCATATTGACTCTCATATATCAAATACACTTCAATCTACCTTTTATTTTGATTGAGAACTTTTATGTTCATGCTCCTTTTCTCTTATTCAAAACATTTATGTTTGAGTTCCAATATAATATTTCATTACAATTATTTTAAGCCAATTGTTTTGTTTTTCTATATTTTATGGCTGGCTGAAACAGGCCAAGATCCACTTTTTTTGGTTCTTGACAGATTTAGCCCAAAACTTCATCTCTCTCCCTTCGCCGATGAAAACTCCTTTCACTTCCCATAGTTTCCTTTCTCAAAAAAAAATTGTGTCCAATCTAGGAGTGCAACACCAGAAGGCTTAACCTTGCAAACTAAAATATGTGCTCAATTGATGCCTTAAGATCTAATCCTAGCGACCTAACTATGGTTATCAAGTTTTTGTAATGCAACATTAACGGCCTGTAGGAGTCCCTTGGGTCAGGTACCGCTTGTGTTATAGCTTATGTCTGTTGGCTAATGCATCATACTGGTATCTGGTATTAGATGCTGCTTCATTCAGTTCAGATGCTGGTTCGTTTCTTTAGCATCCCAAGGTACTAACTTGGGTCGATAGTATAGGTTGAAGAGGCCTTATGCAAGTCTAATATTATTTTCCCCTCGATCCTGTATTGAAAATTTTCTTGTCCAATGAAAGTTGTCGGACTGGCAAGTTGCTGCTGGTCTTCTAAAAATTGGTTTAGGTCTCTTTTTATCTAAGCACTTGTATTGCATGATTGTGATGTCCTATAAATTGGAAAAAAAATATTCTATGACCTATAGCTTGTGCCATTCTTATGGTTTCGGTTTTTTCAAATTTTCTTCTAGTATTTTTCAGAATTGACAGTAAAAGATTGGAAGGAAAAGAACAAGAAAGAACCTCTTTCTTATTATTGTTCTGTCTTCCTGTACAAGCAGACCACATGCATCATTAGTTGTATACATATTCTCCATTACAAACTTTAGTGCCACTCTTCATTTCTAGGACGTAAATACGTAATGAGGGTCACAGGTTCATACAAAATTGAAGTGTGGAGACAACAACTAAAAATAAGTGGAAGCCTATAAGATTTCAATATTTATAATTTTATATGTTTAAAAATCAACATAGAAAATCTTCAAAATCATAGGGTGGTCTAACCATACACAAGACCATCTCATTTGATAGGTTTGCCAAAATGATTCTTTCTAGGGATCAGAGCTCAGAAGTGGTTTTGAAGTAGGGATTAGAAGGCACTGATAGGATAAAGTGAGTTAGATGACTCTGTGCTAATTCTAATCCTGCCTTGCCGAGTTAGGAGAGGCACTGTATTGGCATTAAGTCTCTCTAAACACAATCAATATATACCGGCCCATATAACTTCTCTAAATAAATCTCTCTATAGTTCTTCTCCCTGTTTTGAGGTGTTCAATAAGAATTCTTTGTTCTCGGTAGAAGTTCCCATTCCCAAGGAAACAGCCTTTTTCCACTATTATTTGTACTTCTTAATTTGTTCTCTGTGTACATCTCTGCTTTCACTTTTCCTTCCTCTTAGTTCTCTGAATTGGCATGCTTCTGACAATCACTGGGAGTTCTCGCTGCTGCCGTGAAAGATAACCCTATCAAAATAAACAATGTACTGCACTCTTTGAATTTTTTTTTCTCAAACTCTTAATTTGTCTCTTATTAAGTTTTTATTTATTCGTTGTTTTGCATGAAAATTTAGCACACACCTTACAGAAGGCCATTGCACATCAGATGTTTGACAAAATGATTCTTTGTAAGGGATTTAAAATGTTAATCTTACTACTTATAAAAGCATCAATCCAAAAGTCTATCCAATTTTGAGTCCAAAGATGCAAATATTTGTTTACTCAATACAATATGGATCGTCTATTTTTATGATTTGATCAGATCAGTGGCATAGATTTACTAATGAGACGAAAAAGTTTAAACCTTTCGTTTAGACCTATTAACTTTTCGCTGTTGGAGCGAAATTGCACTGGGATTTTACGATAGAAATCGGATCTTCGATTCTCGCCTCCAGCATTTTTTTTCGTTTCATTAAAGCTGCGATCTCTTTCTCCTCTCTTTTAGTCTTTCCTCGCTTTCTCTAAAACCCTAGCCTTCCTCTTCTCTCTCTCCTTTCCTTTTTCTCCTTTCCTTCGATTTCGAAATCTTTCTTTAATTAAATATCCTTTGCAATTCCAATGATAAATCTTTTTTCAATTAGTTTTCATTTATCTATCGAGAAGGTCAATGGCTTAATTAACTTTCCTTAAATCTTTCTTTCGACGGGTTAACAAGTGATATTAATCAGTTCATTAAACCTCTTATAAAATTTAAGTTTCAACTTTCGTTCCTTGGCTTAAGTTATATAAGTTAACTTCTTCGATCTAAAATTTCCCTCAACTCTCGTTTGTTGGGAATAGACTTCACCATTTCTGATTTATAATCTAGATCTCATCTTTCGAATTTTGATCGTCAATTGGTTTTGATATAATTGAAATAAGTAGGTTTGATTGGGTTTAACTTCCTAGCTAACATGCAAGTTTGGTCTTAACCTGATGGGAAAATAGCAAATCTACCTAACTCATCAAACATATCAAATGAATAATTAAAGCACAAGAAATTAAACTCAATCAATAAACTATTAAATTAATTATCAATGCAAACTAAGTATTTGTTTCTCAACTATTGTCCCTAATTAAATTACTCAAGTATCATATGCATAAACACACAAACACATGTATCAATCATCATTACAGTATCAATCAGAAATTAAGAAAGATTACAACAAATCAGAATAAACTCCTAGATTGTCTGCTTTGGCATGTATTGAAGGGCCGTCTGACTCTTGGTCGGCTCGACTGAAGACTAGGGTTGCTCGGTTCCTTATCTGCTAATACGCCAAAACTTCTTTAAAAATTTTCGGAACCTCAAGCCCTCTGACTTCTGTCCTTGTATAAGAAGGGAATGCAACGTTTGTTTAGTGCTTCAAAGTGGATCAGATCGTGGCAGAAGTTATGTAGAAGAAGCTGCTAAATATAACCGTCTTAACATGGAAACTATCGGATGCTTCTCAAGCGGCTCGCTCACTGATGTGATCTGCCCACTCGGAATACTTCCAGTCGTCTCCTAGCCTTCTCCTTCTAATCTGGTCGCCTGGCTGTCTGATCCATCCGTTCGAGTACTTGGTTGGGTCATTCGACTGTTGAAGCCACATCTGATGATTATCCTGTCAAAACATATAAGGCAATAGCAGTACCTAAAAACTAACAATAATGAATGAAACTAAGTTAAAATCACATAAATTCAAATATAATTTAGGTTCAAATTAGATCAAAACCATAGTATGAAAACATCCTATCATCTACCAAAATCATCGGAGAAACAATGTATAATTTAGAAAACCAACTATCATCTATTTAAAATTTTCATAAAAACTAGAGTATCAACACTAATTACTCAGTCCAATGAAGCAACCCCGCTCGAATCAAGACATTCCTCGAACCAGACCCTTCAATTCGGACCGAATTCCCCTGAATTCGGACCAAATTCCTGCACAGCCCAATTCCAGCGACACCAATTCGGTCCGAATTCCCCTGAATTCGGTCCGAATTCCCCTGAATTCGGTCCGAATTCCCCTGAATTCGGTCCGAATTGCCCTGAATTCGGTCCGAATTCCCCTGAATTCGGTCCGAATTGCTATAGATGGAAGGCGTTCTGGCAGCGTTCTGGAGGTGTTTTTCCCATCTGGAAGCCTCCATTTCCGCCTGAAATCAAAGGAGACGTGTCTGACAGCTGCTGGGGAGGATATAGGCGCCTTCCATCTTGGGAGGAGGCCATCTTTCATTCCACTTTTATCCATTCTCTCTCCAGCAGATCCAGATCAAGTTCTTGGGCGATTTCTCTCTTCTGGTGTGACTTGGGCAAGGGGAAAACTCGACATAGTGTTGTGGCTTGCTGCTGCAACGGATTCCTACTATTTATAGATAAAATATTAACATACCTTGGTGGAGGATACACACACTTAATTGCATCTTTTAGTGAGACACCTTTTAAATCGCACCCTTTAAGATATTTCCATGATAGGCACCTTCGTTGGAGTTATGTCCTAGAAGTCAATAATTTGATGACTTAAATATTAGTTTTATGTTATGGATGATATTTTATCATCTGTTCTAGGTTTATTATTGACAGATTATTCAGGTTGAGGATCTGAATTGTAGATCTCTGTGGATCATTCTTTAGAATGACAATAATAAATCTAAACGGTCCATAATCTTGATAATTAAAAAAGGAACATTAATTATCATATAAGATTAGTATGCAAGTTAAGTGATGATTAAGTTCTACTAATCATAGGTAAAGAGTTACCAACTTAATTGCATATGTTTATGTTATGGAACGTAGTACAGGACTTGACCCAACGAAATAAATACATAGATTGTGTTCTGTGTCATTATTTATTTCGTTATGATTTTGGTTCTAAGTTTGAGATGTTTATCTTTTCCATATGAGGATAGATTCAATAAATATTGTCTACCGCTGATTTTCGATAAGGGCTACTATACGGATTTTATTTATGTTCTCTTGAAATGTGCGGGGAAAAACTAATCATCAAGAAAACTGTATGTCCCTCATTAATTCACTTAGTGAGTGACGATATCTGTTTGGGCCCCTTGATGGAGTTGGATCGTATGCGCGCAACTAAGCGATAAACTCTAGATCAAGAAACGTATAATCTGCAAGAATGACACATTCTTATCTTGGATTATACGATGATATCGTGAGACATAAGAATCAAAATAGAGAAACATAATTATTCTCTTATGCAGGATTGAAATATTGTAGCAGTACACTATTTATGCGAATTGGGAATCATAACGTGTTGCTAGATACCGCTTATGATTATTGGAATTAAATAACGATTTAATTTCATGTCCAACATAGCATAAATTCTCAAAGGGTCACACAAATAGAGTTTTGACCAATACAGTGCTTTATTTATTTATTTATTCGCAACAGTAAAAATTGCGATAAATATGACGAATTGATTAATTAATTATGTACCGTTATGGAACGTACTAATTGATTAAGTCAAACGGATCATATAAAAAATAAATAATAGCATAAGCTAATGCTAGAATAATTATTAATTAGTTAATAATTATTTTGGTTCAACTTAATTTAATATAAATAGTTATATTGAATTATTGGGCTAATTTGTATATAGCAAATTTATAGCCCAAACATAGAGCAAATAATAATGGATTTAATTATGTGAATTAAAGTCCAAGTAGGTGTATTGGAGAGGCCCATATGGCCCATTATGTGGCCGGCCAAGAGGAGGTAGGTGGGGTGGCATTTGTGTAAATTCTAGCAACTTATACCTAGGGTTGGTAGGCTATAAAAGAACCCCTTGAGCTGGATTTTCTCTCTTCTTCCTTAGCCGCCACCACCTCTCCCCTTCTCCTCTCTTGGCCGTCGGCCACCACCACTCCACCTATTTTGCTCATGTGTTGAGCCATAAACCATCCACCTAAATCAATTAGTTGAACTAGAAGAGGGTTGCTCCTTTGGATTAGCTATTTTCTCATTAATTTGCTAGCACAGATCGATTCGAGAAATTGGTTAATCTCTAGGTGGACTCGAGGCGTGGATTGAAGGACGTTGGAGTAGCACGCCACCGGTTTCAAAGCCTAGGATCTCCTTCTTGATACGATTCAAGTGTTAGTTAAGTGCACAATTTTGATTTTTATAGCTAATTCCTTTAATTAACCACAAACAAGCATGCACAATCACGGATCTAGCACTTAGCCATTCACACAAAGAGAAAGGTTCAAAGGTATACCTCTCTTGATATCGTAATCAAGAGGCTCGAACCGGCTAGGTTGTAGGTGGTGCGCGCTTCTAGCTTCTCCTTCGTGCCAAGCTCGTCCTCGAGTCCACCACGAAATTAACCAAGACCTACAAGCTTTGCTAGAAGCTACAAGGTCTAGGCTAATCTCAAGCTTTCTCGCATTCTTAATAACTCTTTAATTAAGTGGAGAGAATGGAGCTCAACACATGAGCATTAATGGTGGATAGATGAGGGAGAGAGAGGTGGCGGCCTAGAAGGAGGAAGAGAGAGAGAGGAGCAAGGAGCCTCCACAAGGGTCCTTTTATAATGCTCAAACCCTAGCAAATAGTTCCCTTTATTTACCATTGTGCCACCTACCTACCACACACCTCTATGGCTGGCCACATAATGGGCCTTTTGGGCTTCACACACTCAATTGATTGGTTAATTATTCAATCCATTTAATCCACCATTTGATGCTCTAAATTTAGGCTATTTATTCTATAATAAATATCGGCCCATTAATTCAATTTAATATAACTATTTATATTAAATTGTGTTGTGTTGAATAATTATTAACTAATTAATAATTACCATGGGATTAGCTTATGCATTAAATCATTTCGATATGATCCGTTTGAATTAATTAATTATATCGACATATAATCAATTAATCAACTTATCATATTTTCGCAAAAACACACTGATGCAAATAAATGATTAATGCACTGTTTGGTTATATTTCGATCTGTGTGATCCTTTGAGGATTTATGCTAATTTGGACATGGAATCAAATCTCTATTTAATTCCAATAATCATAAGCGGTATCTAGCAACACGTTATGATTCCCAGTTTGCATAAATAATGTACTGCTACAGTATTTAAATCCTGCATAAGAGAATAAAAGTATTTCTCTATTTTGATTCTTATGTCTCACGATATCATCGTATAATCCAAGATAGGAATGTGTCATTCTTGCAGATTATACGTTTCTTGATCTAGAGATAATTGTATCAGTTGCTAGCAAACAATCTATCTCCATCAAAGGGCCCAAACAGATATCGTCACTCACTAAATGAATTAATGAGGGACATGCGGTTTTCTTGATAATTTAGCTTTTCCCCGCACAATTCAAGAGAACATAAATAACGTCCGTATAGCAGCCCTTATCGGGAATCAGCGGTAAACGATATTTATTGAACCTATCCTCATGTGGAAAAGATAAACATCTCAAACTTAGAATCAAAATCATAACGAAATAAATAATGACACGTAACACAATCCATATATTTATTTCGTTGGGTCATGTCCTGTACTATGTTCAATTAACATAAACATATGCAATTAAATTGGTTACTCTTAACCTATGATTTATAGAACTTAATCATCACTTAACTTGCATACTAATCTTGTTGATAATTAATGTTCCTTGTTAATTATCAAGATTATGGACGCTTTAGATTTATTGTTGTCATTTACTACTAAATGAAAAACAACGATCTATAATTCAGATCCTCAACCTGAATGAACTGTCAACACATAAATCAAGGAACAAATGATATGAAATCATCAATGACATAAAACCATAGAAATAGCCTAATATGATTGGCTTCTAGGACATATCTCTAACATCAAGAAGAGGTGAAACCTTTCTGCTAATCTCTTGTGTGTTGAATGGACTTTTGCATTAGATTCTTTGATGCTTGATGTTTTAATTGCTAAATTAATTGTAATTAGCATATAAATAAAAAATTGGGCATTTCCTAACAACCTTTTCATTTGCACTCTTTGGCGCCATTCACGCATCTTTATTATATGTAAGATTAACTTTCATATTTAAAAAAAATGCTCATTTGGCTCAAACTATGAAAAATAATAGATATTCATTCGCATGTACTACTACTGATTTTGACGAAATACTAATATTGACACTGAGTATATTGAATAACATTATATTTAAAGAAACTGCTATTATAAATAAATAAAAAAGATTAAAATATTATCCGTATCTGATAAAATCTATGTTGCACGGATGCGGGTGCGGGTATCGTATCCGACACGATGCGGGTGCGGGGATACAGCATTTATAAAAAAAACTAGAATACGGCAGTATATATAAAATAATTAAAGATTTTTTTTTTCCATTCAACTACCGGTCTACCACTATGTCTACCCTTGTGTATCTAGCTATCGATGTAGTGCTATTATGTTTTATTTTGTAAATATTACACAATGTAACAAGTATAAATTATATTTATCATAATCATTATTAATCATTATATTGTATTGTATAACATTATATTATTTTTATTTTATAATTCTCAAAATTATTATTAATTATTATATTTTTATTGTATATATATACTATACAATCAATATAAATTATATTTAGCATTATTATTATTAATTAGTAATGTGTAATTATGTAATATTATACTATATAATATCCATAAATTGATTTATGTAATAATATTTTATAATCAGTGACCTTCAAAAAATTTTAGTATAAGTTATCTTTAAAATTTTGAAGTTCCTAATACAAAAGGAAATAAGGAAAAGTCGTACAACTGTACAAGACAAAAGACAAAAATAAAAGAGTAAATTTTTTCGGAGATCACTAAATTTTATATGTAATCCAATTTCAGTCACTGATGTTTAATTTGTCCCTTCAGAACCACTAAAAATTCAAATTATCCGAATGTGATCATTCTGTCATGAGTCCGTCTGATCCTTAACGGCTGGGTAAAATTAGGAGTCGCCCATCAATTGCTTTCTATTTTTTTCTCCCCCAAAACGAGCGCACCTTTTTTCTTTTGGAGCGAGAAAAACAAGTTTGCCATGCTTGGTTTCTCTTTCTCCTGCCACGACACCCCATTACCACCACCGTTTCTCCGCCCTCTCCTCTGTCATGGCCACTCATATAACTTTTCTGTCGTGATCCCCTCCCTTCTGAAGGCGGCCCTTTCTGTCTTGACTCCCTCTTGTGCGCCGAGGCTTATGAATCCATACTTATAGCTCAACATCTGAACTAATAGTCCATAAGAATCAACTTGTTCGCCAAACGATCCCTCATCTGTGTGTTTTTACTGATATTTTCTGTTCTAGCAAGTGGGCTTTCAAATTTTGGATTTTTTCCTTAGTGTTCTTTTTGTTATATAGGCGGCACAAGACTCATTCCACTAACTTTTGTTATTTTGACAATAACCAAGAAAAAAAAAAGTTGGGTAAATTGGAAACAGAGCAAATAGGTGGTAAGGCACTAGCAAAGATGGAAATGGAATCGAATAAATTCACATTTAAGCTTTACTTTAATCTTAAGTTTCATTTTCGTCTATGTTCCTTTATTGAGATTAAAGCTAGTCAATAATCAATTAATCAGTTAATTTGAGAAAACGATCGCTTCTCTCCGGGCAAAACAATTTGCGAACATTTTGGAGCATGAAGGGCCATTAGAAGGGAGGGATCACAACGGAATGGTGGCAAGCGGCCATGACGGGGTATCATGGCAGAGGAAGAGGGATAGGTCGGGTCTGGGAGATGAAAAAGATATGCGCTTGGAGGAGACGATGAAAAATAGAAAAAGAATTGATTGGCGACTCCTAATTTTACCCAGCCGTTAATGATCAGACGGACTCATGACAGAGTGACCAAATTCGGACAATTTGAAAGTTACTCTGGAGGGACAAATTAAACTTCGGTGACTAAAATTGGATTACGTATAAAATTGAGTGACCTCCGAAAAAATTTACTCAAAATAAAATAACATACTTAGAGTCCATTTCAGCCCAATAATATACTGTGACCCACCTGTCGATTTCACCCCTTCCACTTCCCACTTCTCACTTCCCTTTTTTCTTTCTCTGCGCACGAAGGAATGGGAAAAAAAAAACACCAATTTGTATACAAAACGCATCCAGATCCGTATCCAACATGAATAGTCTACGTATCCTAACGAATTTTGACCGAATTTGCTGCTCAAACTTATTAAAATAATAAAATACGCCACGTGAAGTATTGAGTGCGAATCGTACTCGAATCCGCATCGGATACGGAATTCGGGTGTTTTTGGAGGTATCGGATAATATAAGACTCCGTAATCGAAAATATATCCGTAACCATTTAATATCTATCCGTATTAAAAAAAAATATGAATGCGGATACGAAAGACCAACATCCGCTCCAATCCGTTTTCATCCCTTGGTCTGACCGAGTCTTTTCGTCTTCGTTTCGACCAGTCCCAGACTCCCAGTCTCCCAGACTTCCAGTGCATCCCTCTCTTCTCTACTCTAAAGTCTAAACTGCCTTCCACAGACCACAGTCCCACTTCCCTCTGACTCTGAGTTTCTGATCAAACGATTTACTCCCAAATACTACTTCGAAAGTCGAAACCCCACTCTGATATGATGTTGCTTCGTTCGCCACAGACCCTAACCCTAGCTGTTTCACGGAGGTTTACAAGTCTTTGAACCGATCTAGCTTTTATCAACGCCGCCCGTACCTAATCCTAGCAACCCAAACAGAGGCGCTCAAGTTTTTGCTACGATCCTTCTAATTTCAGGCGTCTGAGGTACAAATATCTTTTTTATTTATACTATTATTATATTGCTTCAACCGAATGCAATAACATCGCACATTAGTTGATTGACAACATTATTATTTTTAAATTGAAGGGACCAAAGTTGCAATTGAATTAGGGAGATGGTTGGTTCTGATAGGATAAGTGAGTTACCTGACTCAATACTAACTCACATTCTGTCTTACCTACCTACAAAGGAGGCCGTGCGCACGTGGAGGCTATCCAAGCGTTGGAAGAACGTGTGGGCCTTTGTGTTTGTCCTCGATTTCGACTCTGCGGACTTCCCACCAGATCATGTCTCATTTGATAAAGCTTATGCAAGTGATGTAAGTGACAACTCAGAATCTGACTTAAGTGACTTAGAATACGACGTGAAGTTTGTGAATTTTATTGATGCTGTCTTGGCCTCACGACAAGTGAAACTGGTTGATAGGTTCAGGCTGGTATGGGAGTACAAGGATATTTCATATTACCTTGATTCCCTTTCCCCAACCCTAAGAAGATGGATTCACCTTGTTGCACAACAATGCCCTCGGGTGCTATCCATACTTTTGCAACGTCAATTTGCCATGGTAGAGATACCTGACCAAACTTTTACTTGCTCATCTTTAGAGGAGATGAAGTTGGAAGTCCACAGTAGCTGGCCTGGAGCACTAAACCCGGCATTGGTCAGTCTACCTCATCTTAGAAAATTAAACCTAGGGCACTTTCACATTGAAGCTGCTTTTATGGACAAGCTTTTATTAGGATGCCCTAGTCTTGAAGAATTGGAACTTTATGCATGCTGGTTGTCATTATCTCAAATCTCTTGTGGCAACCTTAAGAGTTTGGTTATTAATGGTTGCTTTCACTCCACAGAGATTGAGGTTTTGATTCCGAGTCTCCAATATTTGAAAGTCACCGTCGTCTCTCGTCAGAAAGCAGGATATGTTTTCAAAAACATGTCATCACTAGTTAAAGCAAGCATTTGTCTCTTAGCTATTGATTATTATAAGAAGAACATTTTCAAAAGCGAGGCCAATATTCTTGCAGGCCTTTTGGGCGTGACGACCCTGGATATTGTTCTCTATGGATTGGGTGCTAAGGTAGTTTCTTTTTTTTTTTTTTTTTTACAGATTACACCAAGCGCTGTATTTGAGTTAACAAATTTTCATTGGTTATTGTCATTTGTTTATTTGTTTTATGTATTTATGTTGGTTCACTTATTTTATATGAAGGACATGCTAAAGCACATTTTCAAGACCTGCCCATATTTTGAGAATCTCAAGTTCATGCATTTCGAGATTTTCAACAGCTGTATTGCTGGTTGCATTGATTTGGTGGATTGTCTTGTACAGCACACACCAGCTTTGGAGGAATTGACCTTTTACCGTTGCCAGGTACTTTTTGTTTTCTGAGGAATTGACCTTTTACTTCAACAGTTGTATTGCTGGTTGCATTGATTTGGTGGATTGTCTTGTACAGCACACACCAGCTTTGGAGGAATTGACATTTTACCGTTGCCAGGTACTTTTTGTTTTCTAAGGAATGTTAGCAAAATTTTGGCATCACAATTTAAGCTTTTTTGTTTCAAATATATTCTTTTGTTTGCTCTTTTTATTTATTTTTTTTTGAAAATAATTTGTCTGGTGAAATATGGAAACTTAAAATTTTGCATGAGGAATGTGTCAAGCCTTGCTCGAGTCCGATATAATACAAATTTGGTTGAATTCTGAATACATCTGTTGTAATTAGGAATCAATTTGTTTATCATGGGGTTAAATTAGTCATGTTTGTCAATAATATCCTGATAGCCTCCCAAAGTGTGAATGTTTTTTGCAAAAAGCTTTTCTACTTCTCTATCTTCGATTCTCTTTGTTAAAATAATAATAATAATAATAATAATAATAATAATAATAATAATAATAATAATAATAATAAAATTGGTTGATCAGCTACATACTCTTATCACATAAGATTAGTTTGAGAACAAGAATAGAGTGATTTGGCCAAACCTGTGTGGTCAATTACCCCGCATTGATGGCTTTTACTTTTAGATTTATAGTACCTTTACTTGGATGCTATGTTACCCCGGTACTTCATTTTCAGAAGAGTACCGGTACCGGGTACGAATCAGGTACGGATACGCCTCCGGTACGATGCCGGTACGTACCGGGTACGCTACGTGGCGTACCATAATATTTTAATATATTTGACTAACGGGTACGGTCAACGGTACGACCCGGTACGCGTACCAGCCACTCTCGTGGTGACACGTGTCATGTCTTCTCTCGTCATGCAGCTCATCGCACGCGCGAACACACGTTGCATTCAAGTCTGTACGGTCCCTTTTAAGTCAGTGCTTATATACCATTCATCTAGAGGTTAAATACCCCATGTGGGACTAAAGATGTTAGCTCAAAACGGGATTTATATGTCCAAAGAAAATTTTTTGTAGAAACCAGGAATCGAACCCAAGTGTGTCGCATACAAGCCAGCGCAACAAACCACCAGGCCAACTTGCTTTTGTTGTTATGTTGTATTATACGTTTATTTATTTAAACTTTAAGGTTTAGCTAATCAAAATTTTTTTAAATATAATATACATATATCGCCGTACCCGTACCAGAGATTTTTAAAAATTTTCGTACCGTCGTACCCGAATCGTACCGGGTACGGTACTCGTACCCGTACCTATGCAACATAGCTTGGATGCAACCTCCATGGAAGATCAAATAGAATTATGCCATCATAAGTACACTCTCTTTTTGATAAAAACCTTAGATACAGAGGAAGTGAATCGATGTATATGTATATTTTAATAAATGCAGTTTAGGTATGGTTAAATGAGCTTATTAATTAGTCCAAATTGAGTATTACTTTCATGATCAGATCAGTATTATCAGGAAGCAATTGATTTGAGCAATTTTGGTGTCGATTTATCTTAAAAATAGCCTAATTATATAATTGACGAGCGTCAAATTAGTCAAGTATGTCTGGAAAAACTTTTCCTTGCTTATTTAATTTGATCTCAAACTTTAATTTTAGGTAGTTTTTGGTTACTAAGTTATCTTAAATTTATTTAAGTGTTATGTCGTTGTAGTTAAATTTGAAATGGATGGTATTAGGAGGTACCAAGATGTTTCGCTTTGTCTAATTTTCTCTTCTTTGGGTTTTATTCTTCTGTTATTATTAATAATCATTACATCCTTATTATTTTCTCTTCTTTGGGTTTTATTCTTCATTACATCCTTATTATTTTTCTGTTGTAGGATGATGCTGGTAACAAAATTGAACTTGTAGAGGAATTGAGGGATGTACTGGGTCAATATGGCATTGCTCGGTTGGTTGAGAGGCATCAAGGACGTACTTATGGCTCTCTCGGTGAACTGGAAAAGTTGTTGGTTGGGTACATGAATATTTTTGAAACGGTTCGACATGAGGAGGGGATTGATGATTATGATGAGGAGCAGGTGGTGGGAGGAGGTGTATGGTGGGAAGATGAAGATGGGGGTGAAGAGGAAGCAAGCTCGGCAGAAGGGGAAGACCAGGAGGGGGTTGAAGGGGAAGCAAGCTCGGCAGAATGGGAAAGCCAGGAGAGGGATGAAGGGGAACTAAGCTCAGCAGAAGAGGAAGAGGGGGAAGATGAGGCAGATGAGCATGTGGGAGGAGCCATGGAAGAAGGGGAAGAGATGGAGAAAGAACTAGAAGGAGAAGAGGAAGAAGAAGAAGAAGAAGAAGAATGAAAGGAATAACAACTTAATATAGTATCTTGTTATTTCATATTGTTTAATGTTTATTTTTGGTGCTTTTTTGCAACTATGTTCTGTTGAGATGACTGCTGCAAATCTTAAATAGACATATTGTTAACGTTTGCATGCAGAAACCTTAAATTCTGTCCTGTTCTCCTGTCAACGTATACGGGTACCGTAATATTGACAGGCTTAGACTGGAGAGTATTGTATCTTGTTGTCTCATTGTGTTTTTACGTTTACTTATTATTATGGACTCGATTGAACTAAAAAATGATCGTGTAGTTGGGCAAGTCGAATGAGATTTTTAATGGTATTACTTGGTTTGGAACCTACGAGTTCTGAACAATTTCAGATTTTTCAATTGTTTAAGTTGACTTTTGCCATGCGTTACCAATTTTATTGTTTCTTACTGCCGAAGGGTGGTATTGGTATGTTGTTAATATTTGCATTCTGTATACTGGCATCAGTAGAGTTAGACTTACAATTAGACAATTTGAGAACAATGTTACTAAGACATACAATGATGCTCGTAAGTGATTAGCACACCGGAATACTAAGAGTTGGGAGCGTATCCTCTGCCAACCTTTTAAGGTCAGAGAGTGCCAACTTTTGATCTAAGAGTTGTGATCAATAACTGTTGAGATTAGATCTAACGGTCAGGTTCAAAGGTTGACACTCTGCCAACCTTTTAAGGTTGGATAGAGGATGTGATTTCCTAAGAGTTAGCCGGCCTCAAAATTGCATTCAACTGTCCAAGAAAAATAATAATAGTTTATCTTAGTATATTCCTTTTTCACTTCTTATTTATATGTGAATTGATAAGGAATTATCTTTGCACCAGATCTGAAAAGAACCAATGAGAGGAATTCGTACCAAAACGAGAGACCAAGAATTTCCTTTTTTTTTATTTCTTAAAAATATCAGCTTCTGAATTGTATAGCCCCTGTTATTGTACGATATTTTTTTTAAACCCAAGAGAATTAGGATATGCAGATTCTAGCCGTTTAATTTTAAATTCATGACCTTAGACTAAATGTTTCTAGGTTCTTACTGAGCCGGTGGATACACAAGCCCAGAAAGCACATTATTATTTGAAGTATAGTTGCCTCCTGGCCTCATTTCCTTTTTATTGTTTGCGTATTAGGCTATTTAAACATACAAAATTAGCTTTTATTATACAATCAAATTTTTTTTCTGGGCCATAAAACATCACTAAAAAAAATGATAGAAGAAAGAAGAATATAAACGAAGGAAAATAAAACTGACATATTACATATATATCTGCCACAGATGACTAACTTTTTTACTTTTTTGAGAGAAACGACACTACTATAATTATATAATAATGCACAGCAACAAGTTGAGCTGCTTTATATAATAATACTATTGGTTCGTAATGGCTCTTTGTTTCTCTATCATCTGAAAATTACTTCAGTTACTGCTGTTTCTCTTGAAGCACTTCTGATCCCTTAAATGCACACTCCTATAACTTCACCAATGCCTATAAATGAGAATCCTCTTCCATGTCCCCTCATTAATCCTCATAGATATAAGATATCTTATAACCCTGTTCCTGCTTTGCACAAAAGAATCTCATTTTTTTTAAGTGATAAAATAAAATTTCAGCTTACTCAGGATCATGGAGCCTCTTAGCATTGTCACATTCACTGGCACTCTGATTGGCCCCGTAGGATTCCTCATTTACCGTATGAAGTCATGCTGCGGCTTTTTTGCACGTCTTATTGACTGCCTGAAACACCCGCATCCACCTCCTCAGCGACCAGTCGTTGCACCGTGGAAAAGGCAAGGAGACAAGCAGGCTTAAAGTCATGTCTAATTAAATCACAAAGATTGAAGGCAAATGTATTTGATTATAACTTTGGGAAGAATTTCATTTTCTTTTATCGTAAGAATGTTTGGAAATTTATTTTTCTGGAAATTCAAAAAGATTACTAAAAGTTTTTGGGCCTATTTTGGTGGTTTACTTTCCAATGAATCTCAAGATTGGAAATGTTATTTCTCTCTTATTGGGTCAGTTTAACTGCTTATAAGACTACCTTATAACTTGATTTTTTAAATTTATTTGCAGCACTAAATTTTTTTCTGACAACTTATTCTGTATTAACTCGGTGATTTTTTAGCGTAAATTCTTTCCACGTACAGACACAAAATTAAAAGATTTTACCCAAGCATCATGTCAAATTTGAGCCGAAATTTTAAAAAATAATATTAAAATAATATAATCCATTAAAATTAATATCAATATAATCAGTTTAATATAAATAGTATCGTAAGATCGGAATCCTGGATTCCGAACGTTAGATCGGATTCTGGGATTCCGAACAGTGCTGTAACTGCTCAATTTTGTCGTTTTTCATGGTTTTATTGTATTTCTATTATAAAAATTAATTAAATATATGAAATTTTAATATTAAATTAATATATTATGAAATTTTAGTAATATATTTTGAAGATAAAATATTAAATTAATATATTTTATTTTACTTCTATTATAAACATTAATTAAATATATAAAATTTTAATATTAAATTAATATATTATAAAATTTTTGTCGTTTGTTTAGAACCGGATTTTTGATATTTTGAAGAATGTTAATATAATATAATTCTATATTATGAATAATATTTTAATATTTAAAGTTTTGATATTAATTTGATATGGATGGTTTTATTTTTAATATTAAAAATTTTCAATTATGTTAAATGTTGTACATAATAAGTACATAATACTTTATGTAATAATTTATTTATGGCAATAATTATAATATAAACTTATAATTAAATATTAGATTTATTTCATTTAATTCATAATATAAAAATACAGGAATTATAAGTGTCATCATCGGCAAATATACCATCCCATCCATGGTAAGTTTTTTACTCAATTAAAATGAATTGATTTGTATTTTGGTCACTAACAACAAATAAACAGGTCAAGCACATATTGACGCAAGCTCTGCGAGCATGTGCATGGGCGGTGAAGAAAGGATTCAGACGGGCTGGGAAGGAGATGCTGAAGGGCTGCAGGACGTAGTTGGAGCTCGTTGGGGAGCCGCATCGGTTACCTCACCTTTTAGAGTCGAAGGGTCTAGCTACAGACATAGACTCCATACCTGATTCTCCTGAGGAGGATCACGCGCCAGAGCCTGGATTTGAGGAGCAGCAGTTTATGACGGTAATCTAAAATTTGTAATATTATTATTTTTTATTATTCTGTTATTGATAATATTAATATTATTTGTAATATCATTGTATGTAACAGCCATCTGGGTATACTTTACACGACTGGGACACATATTTTGATCAGCCGAGACCCAGCCAGCCTATTGTGCGGAGCAGACGGACAGAGAGTCAGCCATCCACACAGACGCCCATCCACCCATCTACACAGCCACCCATATCCACTGGCGAGTTACCGACACCACCAGGCCCACCTCCTGGTCCATATCCAGACCCACATACCCATTATGAGTACCAGACCCAGTACCCACCATACCAGACACAGTATCCGACACAGTATCCACCTGGACCACCACCATATTCTCAGGGCGAGCCTATCTTGAGCCCGGGTGACGCTTTTTTGTCATCCATTGGAGTACATTTGGACGAGCCGTACACACCTCCAGTTCATCCATCTCCTTTCGGTCAGAGCTATGGTCCATTTGGTCAGACATATGGCGGAGCCTCTTCTTCTAGTGCACCGCCTCGTCATTCCACTCCTCAGATGGCTCCTCGTCCACCACCTGTCGGACTTGCTCGCGGACGAGACCCCCGTCAGCCGCCAGGTCCTCCGTATATTTGGTCCCCTAGTGAGGGGAGGTGGATCCCCCGTACTGGACATATTTAGGATTTATTTGTATTTTATATTTTATTTACTTATGTATGACTTATATATTTATGAGTTCTATATTTATGACTTCTATATTTATTTGTATTTTATAATAACTAAAAACTAATTAGGACCAATCACAACGAGTACGAAACACCTATGTACGATAAACGCTTTGAAAAATATGAAGTTTGGCGCAATCACACCTAAGTACGAAACACGTAACTATAAACCGTTGGATTCGAAAAGTTTGGCGCTAGAAAAATATGAAATACGCTCTGAAAAATTGTATCAAAAATACCGAGCTGTTAATTGGCGGACGAATTTTCCTAAAATTAAATTTCAAAGTTTTTAGGAGTACAATTTGTTCAAAACAAAAATGACAAAGGACCAAGATAGTCACACTTTCAACTGAAAAAACAGCTCTAGATTCGAAAAGTTTGGCGCTAGAAAAATATGAAATACGCTCTGGAAAATTCTAACAAAAATACTGAGCTGTTAATTGGCGGACGAAGTTTCCTAAACTTAAATTTCAAAATTGTTAGGAGTACCATTTGTTCAAAATAAAAATGACAAAGGACCAAGATAGTCACACTTTGAACTGAAAAAACAGCTCTAGATTCGAAAAGTTTGGCGCTAGAAAAATATGAAATACGCTCTGAAAAATTCTAACAAAAATACTGAGCTGTTAATTGGCGGACGAAGTTTCCTAAACTTCAATTTCAAAATTTTTAGATGTACCATTTGTTCAAAACAAAAATGACAAAGGACCAAGATAGTCACACTTTGAACTGAAAAAACAACTCTAGATTCGAAAAGTTTGGCGCTAGAAAAATATGAAATACGCTCTGAAAAATTGTATCAAAAATACTGACAAAGGACCAATAATTTTTGGTCTTTTTCCCTTTTACTGTTATTTATTTTATTAAATTAATAATATTTATTATAAATATTTTAATTATATTAATTAATAAATTAAAATTTAAATATATATATTATATTTTTTGTAATTAAAATTGATTTTAATTTTATCATATTCATTAATTAAAATAATTCAATTAATCAAATTAAATTAACTAAATGAAATGAAATTAAATTAAATTATTCATATTCATTAATCAAATTAAATTAACTAAATGAAATTAAATTAAATTAATTACTTCAAATAACTAAATAAAATTTTATTACATTAAATTAAGTCAAATTATTAAATAATTTTATTTAATTAATTTTAAATGTCATTAAATTCATGCAACTGATAAAGTCTGGAAAAGAACTGCAAAAGGACAGGCGTGCTCTGATAAAAGGTCAAAAGTATACTGATGCCTACTTAAGGACTGCAAAAGGACAGGCGTGCTCTGATAAAAGCTCAAAAGTATACTGATGCCTACCTAAGCACTGCAAAAAGGACAAACGTATTCTGATAAAGTCTGAAAAGTATACTGATGCCTACCTAAGCTATGCAAAATGACAAACGTATTCTGATAAAGTCTGAAAAGATATCACATTATATTTATTAATTTTAAATAATTGCAAGTCTAAACTGATCTATAAAATTATTCTTCCTCAGCAAAAATATGTCACACTCACTCAATCCTTCTTCCTTCAACATTCACTACCATGGAGAAAGGAAATACCTCCGACAGTGAAGTGCGGGAATGGCCATCTACTCGACATGAGTACTTGCCAAATTACAAACATTTTCCTGCCAATCCAAATGAGATCGAAAAAGGAGATTATCATGCAATATGTAATAAATGTTACCGCAAATTCGACTACAATATTCATTCGCAATATGGTGGCGAGTGGCCATTATACACCCACTATCAGTGGCACATTCATGGTGGCCCAGAAAGAGACCGCAGGGAGAGATTGCGACATTACCTTACTAAACCTGAGTCGAGCAACTCTGAACTCTATAAAAAGTACTACACAGAACCTGAACCGATGCCGGAACTCAAACCGTGGAAACCAGATCCTACACCCATGATTGTTTACGAAAGCATATACGATTTTCGTGGAGACCACACAGTGAGCTGTACAAAGTGTGGTCAGGTTTTCAATTTCAAAGATACCATTTTGCGTGACCACTACGATGAACACAAAAAACAAGAAGAGAGGGATGAAATTGTAAAGAGATTCAGAGTGAAAGAACAATGGTTCGAAAGGAGAAGAATGGAAGAAAAGGCCGCCGAAGAGAGCCGGAGGTTGCAACAAGAAAAAATTAGAAAAAAAATTAAGGAGAGCCTAATAAAGATCAAGAAAAGAGATGAACAACGCAAAATTGCAGTAGCTAAAATGGCTGAGATTGAGCAACAAGAAGCCGAGGCAGCTTTCTGGAACGAAGCCGCTCAATTCGCAGACAACCCGGCTGCGAATAATCAACAAGAAAATGATGAGGCTTTTTGGAACGAAGCAGCTCAACTCGCTGAAAACCACGGTGCCAGTAATGAACAACAACCTGATGTCGCTTTCTGGAACGAGACCGCTCAATTCGCCGACAACCATGGTGCCAGTAATCAACAAGAAATGAATGCGGAAGAAGATCAACCCTGGTGGGAGGAAATTCTGCAACATGTAGATGATCAAGATCTCTAAGTTTATTTATTACTTTGTTTTTAAGTACCCTGGTGTGTTCATTTATATTATGGTTTTTTATGTACATTTTTCTTTTTTTATTATTTTAGTGTGCTAAATTATATTATGATTTTCATGTATTTTTCCCTTTCTTTTATTTTAGTGTGCTAATCTATATTATGGTTACAAAATTCAATTCTTCTTCTAATGGTGAACATATACATAAAACAAAATGAACATATAAACGATCTAAGTGAACACATACAAACAAATAAATTCTATAAAAATAAGTTAGTAAGTGTTCACTTAGATCGTCTATATGTTCAGCTTATTTATGGTATATGTTCACTTTGTATTTACCGAATGCTGGGATGGTATATTTGCCGATGATGACACTTATAATTCCTGTATTTTTATATTATGAATTAAATGAAATAAATCTAATATTTAATTATAAGTTTATATTATAATTATTGCCATAAATAAATTATTACATAAAGTATTATGTACTTATTATGTACAACATTTAACATAATTGAAAATTTTTAATATTAAAAATAAAACCATCCATATCAAATTAATATCAAAACTTTAAATATTAAAATATTATTCATAATATAGAATTATATTATATTAACATTCTTCAAAATATCAAAAATCCGGTTCTAAACAAACGACAAAAATTTTATAATATATTAATTTAATATTAAAATTTTATATATTTAATTAATGTTTATAATAGAAGTAAAATAAAATATATTAATTTAATATTTTATCTTCAAAATATATTACTAAAATTTCATAATATATTAATTTAATATTAAAATTTCATATATTTAATTAATTTTTATAATAGAAATACAATAAAACCATGAAAAACGACAAAATTGAGCAGTTACAGCACTGTTCGGAATCCCAGAATCCGATCTAACGTTCGGAATCCAGGATTTCGATCTTACGATACTATTTATATTAAACTGATTATATTGATATTAATTTTAATGGATTATATTATTTTAATATTATTTTTTAAAATTTCGGAAATTTGAGTTTGTTGAAGGTGCAACAGCTCCATTGGGCCTTCACGAAGCCCAGTTGAAATCATGGAAATTACAAGGCCGAAAAATGCAATTTCTAGATTAATCTTGTACCGACTTTGATAATTGTAGAAATTTCTAGTATTGTTTAGTACAATCATGTATTTATATAAAAGCCGGTGTATGTTCTAGAAATTACTTATAACCGACATGTACAAGTATAAATAGGTGTAAGGCTCATTTGTAAATTAGTACCAATGAAATAAAATAGAAGAGTGAGAAAATATAGAGTGTAATTTGTACTCCTTCAAGTTAGTAATAAAAGAGTGTTATAAGAAAACAATCCTCTCAGTTAATCCCATAGCTCCAAATAGATACGAGATAAATACTCAACAGAGTTGGATATGCATTTTAAACTTTGCTGGACTAATGAGCATATCTTCTTATGCGAAATGACTCATCCGAGATGGTATCTCGGGTACTTCACCCGAAGTACCTTAGCTTTGCAAGGATGAACGGGAGCTAAAATAAGGAAGCATGTTACTTGCTCGAGAAGAGGTTGCTGGGTGAACGAGAAAAAAAAGAAGAAACCCAACAACCCTAAAGTTTAATTTTAAGAGAAGACCGGTTACCTCCGAAATCGGAGTGTAACGAAGAAACACTAGAAATTAAATCTGTTTTCCAACTATGCCCTTATTTTATCATTGCAATATTACTCTTCCATTCAAATCAAAGGGTAATATTGTCATTTTACTTATTAAACAGGAGGTTATCATCATTTACTCTCATGTATGTTTTTTGTGACATGGAGCAGGTGAACTTCGTGCACTTCTACTTCCTTTGCTTTGATTTCTATTCCATTCCTTTCCTTAGCTCCGAATTGTTTGTTGTGGAGCAAAGTCTTAGGAATTTTTCATTCACCCGAGATAACTCGGGTGCATGATGCGAGTAATCACTTAAGATCATTCGGATTGTTCAATCCGAACAAGACGCGAGTCATTCTTCCGAAAAACGTTGGGGCACTACATATTTTCCGAGGTACCTTGGGGTTCCGAGTATAACGCAAACTCGACCCGAGAGGATACCTCACCAGGGTCTCTCACCCTAGGGTACTTCACACGAGGGTACCTCACCCTCACCCGAGACATTGCCCGAGGGTACCTCACCCGAGGGTACCTAGGGATATTGCAACTGAGCACAACATGAGCCAGACTTCACCTGAGCCTGACTCAGAATCTGACGAGGACCTACCTTTAGTGTAGGATATTACCATATTTGTAATTTTTATATTTTCTTTCTAGTTCTAAAAATTTTCTTTTTAGAATACTATTTTTGAAATTATACTCACTTTTAGTCCAAGGAGCCGCCTCCTATATAAAGAGGTGCTTGTCATTTTAAAAAAATAGTTGATTAATTAATGAAATTTTTTTTGGGCTCTTTGAGTTCTCTTTGTTATTTAGCATTTCTTTGTAATTTCTAATTCCACTAAACCAGTTATAGTCGGTCTTCTTTGACGAACCGGTGATTTGGGACGAGAGCGTCGTCAAACACGTTGCTGATAACAAGAAGGAAACATTAATAGAATCTTTTGGGGCCGTTTGGATCGCTTAGGAATTTGGAGAATTTTCTATTCTTAAGCATAAATTTATTGGGAATTGTGTAACTTTGTGAAGAATTTGGATTGCTTATAATAAATTTGGGTTTGAAATTTTTCAAATTCCCAACACATCCAAACAGCCCCATTAAGCATTTTAAGCAACGCAGTCGCCAAATTCTAAGTTCTCCTTTAATCACATGCATCTCTCTCAGTTAAAACCTTAATCAATCGTTTGCTAGACAATTTTTCCCTCCTCAAAACATAATGTGCCAACAGGCATCTGACGGTGCAGATCCTTCCATAAATCGTCCTCTCGATCGATCGAGAGAGAGAAGATTCGGATGGATAGGATGTGAACTGTGAAGGAAAGACTGGCGAAACGGATTTAGATAAAGCGGGTTTGGTTGATGGATTCGGGTTTAATTGGTCAAAGTCCTTTAAAAAAAAAATCAGTGCGCTTGAACTCACCGGCCTCAGCGGCTCATCCCCGGCCCAAAATTGTTTGGACTAAGCTGTGAGCCTGTGACACATGACCACTAGCCAGTAGCAACCTAAAAGAATCTCGAAAATTACATTTGATAGAGTGAAAAGTAAAATTATAAGGAAAAAACTTAAGTTAATAAGTCTAGATAAAATGAAAATTACACTTATTGGTCCTTTTTGGTAAGCCTTCTTAAGTTCCTTATATAATAAGATAATATATTTCCTATTTTTATAATTTTTTAAGGTGGTTGGCAAACACATCTCAAGTTAAAAAGAAGTATGATGAGAAGTGAGGTTATCAAACTTGTGGCAGCAAAATGGGTGAAATAAGTTTGTCGTAGGACCCACATGAAGAATAACGTTTAAAAATATTAATTTTTATGGGTGTGTTATATTAATGCTCAGCTACCTATCTCAGCATCTCTCCTTTTTTTTCATTCAATTTGTGTAAAAAAATTATTAATGAGTTAAAGTTTGAGTCAGGTATGAAAAAAAAGGAAAAGGTCGTAAAGGATTGATGGGTTGCAGACTTCATTCAATTTGTTATTGTTATGGGTTGCAGACTTCATTATATTCAATTCATGTATGAAAAAAGGATAAGGTCATAAAGGATTGATGGGTTTCAGACTTCACAAAAAGGGAATTTCAGTCTTTTCCCATTTAGATTTAATTATCTTTTATACTTATTTTCTTATTCGTCAATTTGTATAACCAAACGACAATAATTTCGAATTCCTTAAGATGACATAATTTTTTCTTCTTATATATTTTTTTTCCTTACCAAACTCCAGCATTTTATTATATAAAAGTAAAGTAAGAAATAAATAATAATAAGCATCAATAACATAAAAATGTTAATAATTAATATTATTATGACAATACTAATATTAAATGGTATAGTAATAATTCCTTATAATTATTGTTAACTATAACTAGCAATAAATAAGTAAATAATAAACTGTGTTCATTCTCTGAAACAATTTAATACTTACTTGAATCTTTATAATCCAACTTACTCCACCAATTTTTCCTTAAATATGATGAATTAAATAATCAATAAATGATTCAATCTACACCGACTCTTGCAGTAGATATGAGGCAAGTTTGCAAAACACATACTTAAAATCTTAAACAAGGATTTAAAATTTAAAAAACCAATCCAAATTGCAAACGGTGCAGCGCTGGTGTTAGTGTTTGCAGTAAATATCGTGCAATTAGCCAATTACTCATTTATTTTATTATTATTACTATTTTTTTTTTTTTTAAATAGAGCCCATAGGCAATTACTCATTTATTACTCTCTACAAGGAGCGTATAGTGCTCCTTGACACCTGTAGCATAGCGCTGGACACGTAGCATAGCATGCTGACGCGTGGAGAATTTCGTTTCTTTTTTGACGTGTAAATATGTTGCCTTTGAACTGATAGTTAATTGTGTTATAAGAAGAACCGAATTTGCTGAGGTTTCGGACGAAACAAATTTATCGGTCGAATCGTAATCAACCGATTGAACTAGTTTTCGACAATTATATATAGGGAAAATTTTTTCTGTGCCCTCGAAAAGTGATGAAATTGAGCATTTGTCATAAAAAAGTTCAAACTTCTAATTTTGCCCCTCAAAACTTCAACTTCATTCTCTATTTACCACTTTATCATTTTTAATATTAAAAATAGTAATTAAATAATAAAACCGAAATTTTGAGACGATTATACCCCCATCGATTTGTGACTCAGTCGATTACAAACAAACCCACAGTGATTCGATCGACTAAACCCACTCGTGCACGAGATCTCTCGACCCCTTCTCTCGCGCATGATGAACCCTAGACGCGCTCCATCCACCACCCAGTCGCTCAGTTTCCATCGCCTCGCTGAGCCTAGCCGCTGAACCCAGCTAAAAAATTCTTCTCTTCTTCTCTCGCACATCTCAGTCATCGCTCTCAGTCGCTGAGCCTCTGTCGCCTCACTGATTCCATGATTCCATGTTCCCCATTGCACGACATTTGTCTCCGTCCAGGTTTGTTTTTTTTTCTTTTCAATCCGCTTTTCAATCGAACCCAGTCCCTAAACCTTGTGCTGATAGGTTTTGCTTTGGGCTTGATAGTTTTTTCTTTGAAGGAAGCTTTTGCTTTGGGATTGATAGTACTGGCTGGAGCTTGATATTGTTTTGTGCAAATACGAGTGCTAAATTTTGGTGTATCAGCTCAATTTATAGAGCTTGTGTTCTTATTCTGAAAAATTGTGGGCAATTGCTTCTCTGACTGTCATATTTATAAGTTCTGGTGTGACCATTAATTGCAAATTGTAGCTCAATTTCTGTCAATTCTTTTAGCATGTGTTTGTCAATTTCTGTCAATAAAATAACTGTCATACTGATTTTTCTTTGGGCTTTTGTTTACTCTACAGAACCCGATGAACCTGCCTTTACATAAGAAAAACCAAGTTTAGGCTATACTAATCTGCCTTTAGTTCTCTCTCTGTTAAGTAAGAAGTAATATCTAATGAAATTTCTTTTTGGTAATGCAGACAACTGTATTACCCAATGATCTTACTTGTCCATCCATAGCAAGGCTAAGGGAGCTATGGTCTCTGAGTCCTGGGTGTTAGAGTGGGCTGCCGATTTCTTAAGGAGAAACCCGTCGGCTAGAGCATGCAGTACAAAATAAATTAGTAGAAGACTTTAATGTAAAATTGAATTATGGTAAAACTTGGACACATGTTGTTGCTACATGAAATAGAAGGATTATGTCCAGATTATTTCCTTATTTATTTTATTTTGATTAGAGATGTTGTATTTATTTTGAGATAGAAACATTTATATGCTTGTATCAATTATCAATGCTATATCTATGTACTGCATTTTAGTTGAGTTGAAACTATGTACTGGATAATGCTATTCACATTAGGCATTTTGGATAATTTGTTGTTAGATAATACTCTTTTAACATGGTGGATGAAACAACTACTATGTATACTCTTTACTGGATAATGCTATTCACATTGGGCATTTTGGATAATTTGTTACTAGATAATTATATCGCCACATTTCTATGATGTTTCTACTGCATTTTAGATAGCCAGATAACTAACTATATTCATGATGTAACAAATTAGATATAACACTACTCGTTTAAATGATAGAAACCAATTAATTAAGAAGAACTTTATTTATTAATCACGCTACATTCACATAGGGTATCTCACATACAGTCATAAAATTCCCAAAACAAGAACATACATATGATTAGAAAGACACTGATTGTGAATTCCTATAACTACAATTAAAAGAACAATCACCACAACTAAAAGAGCAATAATGATAATGACATTTGCAGACGATAGATAAGTCAAATATTCCTCTTCTCACTTCCAGCATCTGTACCTACAAATCTTTTAGAAAGAAAAGGAATTATATAATAGCTCAAATTCAATGGATGGAATAACAACCAGTATATGTCAATTTCTAGTTCTATGTAGAGAAGCTATGTATTGAGAACCTTGATTCACTAAGATAACTCAATTCCATAGGTACTAGGTCTCAAGTATTACATGTCAACCACTAATACATATATAATAGTATAATAATTTGATTCACTAAGATAATTATGACACATTTGATACTTAAAACTATTTTTGGGTAGCTGCCGTGTGCTTTGGCCCTGACAGTGCCCTTTGCAATACTACTGCTCTGGAATAAAATGTTCCCAAAAAGTAGTCCAAAAATTCATTTGTAGAACCCGACAAATATTGATGTAAAGAAAAAAAAAGATAGAACAGTTTTTCCAGATACTGATGATAAATATTGATGACAAATACTGACATTGTTCAAGCTAAAATGCCTTAACCATGTTGATGACAAATACGACTGAATTTAAAAAACCTGTGTTTATATTCAAATTTTTTACACAAATTGTCTCCAGAAGAAAGGAAGACCAGTAAGATACCAACTAATTTTACAGAGTTTCACTATTTTTACCTTGTTTACACATTTATAGAACATTTTTCCTGGATTGAATTAAGTTCTGCTCTCAAACTTCTTTAACCACGACACCACAGGATAGGGTGCGACACTCGATGACACTGAATGCGAGAGGGACTCTGGTCTGCTCGAACGACGGTTCATTGCAGAGAGGCGAGCTGACGGAGGTGGTGCGAGAATCTAGGGTTCATCAAGCCGATGACACGACGGAGCCGATGGCACGAGATGTAGGTTTAGGCTCGTGAGAGAGGAGAAAGAGACTTGACGAGATCACTTGACGAGAGCCGAGATCGATCAGTATCTAGGTATATGTTCATCGGAGACAAGTTGAAGAGAAGCGATTTGGTTATCACTTATCTAGGTTCGTGCGAGAGGAGGAAGAGGAATTTGTGCGACTGGGTTTAATCCATAGGGGGCCCTGAATCGATTTGGTTTGTAATCGAATGATCCCAAATTAATGGGGGTATAATCGTCTCAAAATTTCAGTTTTATTATTTAACTAATATTTTTTATATTAAAAATGACAAAGTGGTAAACAAAGAAGAAAGTTGAAGTTTTGGGGGGCAAAAACAGAAATTTGAATTTTTTGGTGGCAAATACTCAATTTCACCACTTTTGGGGGGCATTGAAAAAATTTTCCCTTATATATAAGAAGGCTCCGTTTGGATAGGTGTGGGAAGAAGAAAAGAAGGGAAGAAGTGAAAAGATATATTGGGAAGTGTGTAATTTTGTGAAGAGTTTGGATTGTTTATAATTTTTTTCTTCCCTTATTCCTTCTTCCTACTTCTTCTCAACCATCCAAACGGAGACAAAGAGAGTCCAAATAACTTCCTTTTTCTCCTCCATTATATTTTTATACTATATAACAATTTTTAAATAACAATAAAAATAAATCTACTAGATACAAATAATTTTTAATTTTTCCAAATTTTCACGAATTTTCAAAATTTTTAAATAATATCGACAAATTTTCAATTTTTCTTAAATAACATCTAATGACTCGAAATATCAAAGCCGGAAAAAAAAATGTTCATATCGATGTATTTTTATAGTTTTTTATATGCTTATTGAATCGAAACAAAATGTTACACTTTTGATGAGTAAATAGAAAACTAATATTGAAGATATTTAATAATTTTATTCTAATATTTGAAATTTAGATTTTGAGTTACTAAATTTTTTTAAAAAAATAAATCCATAATATGAAAGCACTAAAAGTAAAAAAATATATATATTCTAAAAGCACTAAAAGCAATAAATTATTGGAGACTCATTATTAGCAGGGTAGTTTATAGTGCGAGGGTAAATGACATTTTTAAGTTCATCGAAGACTTCGTTTAGGATTAGGACATAAGAGAACAAGTTGCCAACTGCACTCCACCATCATATATACATACAAACAGAAATCATCAATTACATGGGAATTTAATGATCCAAAAACAAAATTACATGGGAATTTAAACATTTTACCAAGTGATTGAGGATTGGGCATACGAAGCAGCAATTCCACTAGCCTTTTGGTTTTTCTCTGCTTGAATGCCAAGAATGGGGGGTTTTTGAGTTGGAGCCAGTGCTTTTACAACGGTATTGAAGTTTGTAGATGCAAAAACTACATATTTTTTTTCATGGAATTCCTCTAATTGTCTGTATATATTTTAAATTTGGTTCCAATTTTATAAAGAGTCCCGAAGAATGGAGACAATTTAAAAAATATATAGATTTTTTTAAAAAAAAAAAAATCAAGTGTACAAGTCAGTAGGATCTTAAATGCTCCAGCAAACACGATCCCTTTGATTAATGAACGGTGACTATATATGTTTTTTATATGCTGATGATTATCTTGTGCAATTGGAACATTTACTTTCAACCAAATGGCGAAGTAAAAAAAAAATTGTTTGCTTCTAAAAATATTTTTAACTCTAGTATAGAAAAATGTGATATTCTTAGAATTAATAAATAAATACAATAAATATGCACTATGCATGGATGATGAATGTAATAATAATCCATGAACTATATATATAGGCTTGGTCAATTCTTTATTCAGAAATAATTTCAAAATATGTTGTATCTAATGCAACTTCTGATCCATACTGAAACATAATATTTCTTATATAATTTAAATTAAAATTCATGTATCAATTTGATAATTTTTTTCTCAATTCATTTAAAATAGTGAGTTAAAAAGAAGAACAGCTTCTTAGACTATGTAAAATGCGTGAAGATAACACAAGCTGATAAATAAGAAAAAAAATTTAGAAATGTTGATTATGATAAAAATAAATAGCAAAATATATCAAGCGTCTAGATCTACGAAGCTTTACACGTGCTCATGATTTAGTAGTAGACGAATTCCTTCAAAAAGCTTCCTAGTTAGATAAAAGTGGATCATTAAAATCATCGGCATTACAAACACTTTTTTCTGTCACCACAATTGGAATTCTCAGATTCTCAAATATACCTTTCCAGATCTTTTCTCTTTTGCGGTAGATCCCTACATCTCCCTCTGTTCCTTTGCTTCATCTCTACATGTTGTAGAGAGCCTGTTTTCTCCTCTTCTTCAAACCTCACAGTCGGCTTTGGCACAACTTCACACACTAGTCCTGGACATTTCTTCTTTGCCTCAGCATCTTAACATTAATTCAGAGGATCTTGCTTCTTGGAAGCTAAAAGGTGCAATTGGATCTTTCTCTACATCTTCTATTTATTGCTTCATGAAGGAACTACCCTCACATTCTTCTACTCTACCTCCTCTTTGGAAATTGAACATCCCCCACGGTTCAAAATCTTCCTTTGGCAGATGTTTCAGAATAAAATTGCTACTCAAGATAATCTACAAAAGAGATGATGGCCACTGCCAACTTACCTTTGCCTTTTGGCCTTGGAGTCAGTAGTGCATCTCTTCAATTACTGCTCATTCTACAAATCTTTCATGTGTATCCTCTCTCAGTCTTCAACTTTCTCTAGTTTGCATACTGGCATTTTTATGCTCTCTAGTCACACTTTTTTGCTTGATAGTTCAGCCTCTACAAAACCTCTGAAGAATATTATTGCCATTGTGTTTTTCATTCTTTGGAGGAAAAGGTCTAATAGAATTTTCAAAGAAGTCTACAAAACATCTTTGGAGCTGCTAGATGAAGTCTTGCTAGAATGGGGTGCTTTGAGAAAGCCAACTTGATTACTCTCTTTACTTTAAGCTTTGTTAGGATTTTTTCATTGTTTTCCTTTTTGTTTTGTATTTGCTTTAATTTTTTTATAAGAAATTTAGCCACTGGCTAATGGATTTTGTACCGTTCTTATTTATTTAATAAAAAGGCACGGCTTGACTCTTGTTTTTCCGTCAAAAAAAAAAATCATCGGCATGCAATATCGCAATTCACGACAAAATACACAAACTATATTGCCTATATTTTAGGAACACGACAAACTATTCATTTTTTTTTTCAAAAGACATCACAAAATCTATTTTACAAATTTTCAATCATTTCGTTTGGTAAATGCTAATTTTGAGTCTTCCAAAATCATCAGAAAACTGTATAATTTAGAAAGCCATCTATTTAATATTTTCATAAAAACTAACTTTATCAACACTAATTACTCCTTAGATTAAACTAATACATTTAGCTTAAATGCGTCAAAAAACTAGCATCTTCAATAGTCATTATAGGATTATATCATTCTAATGGATGAGTTTTGCATTTAATCTCATTCTACAATATGTATATTTAAACTTACTATTTAATACAAAATTGATATTTTGATATACTTTAAGGCTACAATGTAATTCTAGTAAGTTCCTTCACATGAATTATTTTATGGCTAATCGTATTGTCAATAGTTTTTACACGTTTTTAACATTTGCCAAAATTATATTTATTATGTTTATAAATATCACTGAATATAAGATTTTATAGAGACGAACTCATTTAAAAAATAAATAATAATAATTTTGTTTGCAATAAATATCTTTTTGGGAGCCAAATTCGGCAAACTGCTCTTCTTAATTTAAAAATCTAACTTTTGAAATGCATATTACCTACAGTCATATTAGAAATTTGAAGATATGTATACCTCCGGAAAAATAATAAAAATTCCACGTTACCTAAGCATAAGGAAGTTGATTTTGAAACAAAAAAAAAATTTACAAAACGAATTAAATTCCGAAACTGATTTTGTCGGTCACTCTATATGTGGCACTAGGAACCAATATTATGCGAAGTCGATCGGTTGCAAGTTTGCAACAAAACGCTGATGAGTGACGACAATCATGGCACGTTGTGGTTTTGTCGGGACTGGGGACTTGACTCTAGCCGTCCAGCAGCGAATATTACGTCTATAAACAAGGCGCCTATAAACAATCCCTTGCATGTTGCATCACATATTCACATCTCTTCCCCAAGTCCTAAACAGGGTAGTTTGATAGCATCTCTTCATCTCAGAACTTCAGAAGGCAACGCCGTCTTCGCACTCTCTCTGTTAACACAATCACTGCATACCAACCCACACAACGTTTCAAATAAATCTCTGTGCACTTCTTCCCGCTGCTGAGACTTGAGACTTGAGGGGTTGCAGGGTGCTCATCAATTCCTCTGTTCTGGATCCGTACCACTTCCCATTCCCAAGTAAAGTAAACAAGGTACTCTACTCTTTGAATTTTATTTATTTATTATCTTTCTTTAAAATTTTCTCAACTCTTTGTCAGTTTTTTTGGAAAAAAAGTGGGAGCGCCCACCACTCTTTCAAACGAAGAGCATCCAGATTGATTGTAATCCAAAAACAGAAGTTACAATCCAACTGTTCAACCAAAATACTCACATTGCCTGATCCCTAAAACTAACAAAAGCATCAAACCTATGTTATATCTCCCTGTCAATATACAGCAACTCCAACTTCAGCTCAAAATTACTTGACACTATTAACACTAGAAAAACCGTTTATTTTGCTGCCCTCACTGACTCTCAAAACTCCAAAGACACAGCACTTGTTAAAGAATAAAAGAAAGCCAAACTGTTAAAAGGTCCTCGAAAGAAATCAAGAGCTGCTACATCCAACAGCTTGTAATTAAATTTTTTCAATCAGAACTCCTTTCTGACGGCTCCTTTGAAAACCCAACCATCTCTGGTCATTCTTCAGCCCTGACACTCACTCCCTGGCTGCTATTGCGCTCAAGTATAGGAGCGCCCAGCACCATTTCTTCTGGTCCCACCTCACGGTTTGTCCACACACCAGTTGCTCCAGAAAAGGCCTACTTTGTCAGTTGTCACCTGTTAACTTTGAACACATTAATCAATTTCAGGTTTATTTATTAATTTGTTTTTTAGCATGAACTTTCTGCATGCATCTTACCCAAGATTATTGCACATCAGATGTTTGACAAAATGATTCTCTGTAGGAAACAAATATTGTAAGTGAAATAGGTATGAGGAGGGGCACTGATAAGATTAGTCAGTTGGACGACTCTGTGCTGACTCAAATCCTATCTCACCGGACAACGAAGGAAGCAGCACAGTCCCAGGCACTATCCAAGCGGTGGCAAAATGTGTGGGTCTCGGTGCCGGTCCTCGACTTCGACTTTGCTGATTATTGGTCAGAAGATATGCTCGACATACAGGAGCACACAATTTTCATATATAGTCGCTTCGAGTGCCATGACAACTTCGTGAGGATCATTGATGATGCCTTAGCATCCCGACAAGGTCAACAGGTAGATAGGTTTAGGCTGGTATGGAAGTACCAGGTTAAGAACTTCGACTACCTTGACCATCCCGTGAGAAGATGGATTCTCCTCATTGTAGAGAAGAGGCCTCGAGTGCTGTCTATTTATGTGCAGCCTAGTGTTTGCGATGTAAACGTGCCTGATCAGGCTTTCATTTGCACGTCTTTAGAGGAGTTAAAATTACATGTAGATAATCGTTATCCTGAAGTCCTAAGGCCAGCAGCGGTCAATCTCCCCAATCTGAGAATACTTAACTTAGGGTATTATGCTATAGAAGCTGATACCATGAATAAGCTTCTACTGGGTTGTCCCAATCTTGCGGAGTTGGAACTGTTCGCTTGCGCATTGTACTTTTCGGAGATATCTTGTGGCAACCTTAAGAGTCTAGTTATTTTCGGTTGTTGTCACTCAGCAGAGATTCAGGTTTCCATCCCGAGTCTCCAATATTTGCGAGTCTCTATAACATCTTATCAGCCTGTCGGGTTTGTTTTAGAAAACATGACATCCTTGGTAAAGGCATGTGTTTTCTTTTTGACTGCTGAGTACATGGATAAGGAATTCTCCAAGAGTGAGTCTAAGATTATGAATGGCCTTTCGGGCGTCATGAATCTTGATATTGTTCTCCATGGAAATGACGCTAAGGTAAATAGTTTAAATTATATCAAGTTCCTATTTTTGAGTTTTTCATGCAAAAAATTTTCTCAAACTATATTTGGTTTTGTATACTTATTTTGGTAATTCTCTCTATATATGAAGGATATGTTGAAGCATGCCCTCGAGAACTTCCCTTCCTTTGTGAATCTCAAGGCGTTGCATTTTGAAAGTTTCGGCTTTGTTTTGTCTGATTGCATCCGTCAGTTAGATCGTCTCGTCCGGCATTCACCACTTTTGGAGGACCTCACCTTTTATCGCAGTGAGGTACATGTTAAGAATTAGTATTTAACTATTTTCCTTTCATGCATATTACTTTTTTATCGAGTCTTTGATTTTTTTTTTCAATCAAAACTTTATTGACGGAATAGAAATAACTGTAAGCTTCAATAAAGCAGGTTATGGTTTTTTCTTTTACTTGACTCTTTGATAATTATCTGAAAATTTTTAAATTTGCTGGGTCAGGTACATGCTAAGCTATATATGTTGCTTAGATTTTATATCGTCAACCAAATCAGATTAAATTTTTGAGACATCTGCTGTAAATTTTTCGTTCTGACCAAATTTAGTAAGTTATGGTTTGATAATAAAGATTGATTAGACCCTCAAAAAAGATAATAAAGATTGATTAGGAGTTAAAGGGTCTCAGATGTTTTTGGTGTCCATTTTCTATCTTGTTCTGTGCCACTTTATTAAGTCTTTTGTTTTTGTTAGTTCAGGGGTTCTTCTTCTGGCATTGCAACTAATTACTATTATTTATTTTATTTTGATATTTTAGGATGAATCTGACAAAAATGAACTTTTAGCGGAGCTGACAGCTGTAGTAACTGATCATGGCAACTGTCGGTTAGCTGAGAGTACCCAGGGACATACTTATGGCTCCCTGAAGGAATTAGACGATCTATTAAATGAAGGAATAAGGTGTGCCGAGAAGAACCAGACGCAAGAAATACCATCAGAGGAGGATGCGGAAGAAGGAGAAGCTGAGTGGGATGATGAAGAAGAAGAGGCAGGGTGGGAAGAAGAAGAGGGAGATGAGAGTGCAACAGACTTGGAAGAAGAAGAAGAGGAGGATGAGGATGAGGATGATTTTGGAGATGTGTAGAAAGAGCGCGAGGAAACGGAGAACAAACAAGAAGCAGATGTTGTTAATTAGTATGTTATGATAATAAAGGTATTTCTGATAAATGTAAAACTTGTTGCATTTGTTTTTGTGAGTTTTTTTTTTTTAAATTTTCCTTTTGTTTGTGAGTTGTTTATTCAGGTAGTTTGATTTGTAACTATTTCGTTGTAATTATAATGGAATGATTGCTATTTTATTTTATTTATAATTCGGTGTTTATTTTGGTGGTTTGATATATAGCATTTATACTTTATAAATAATGACATGCACTTGCTTTTCTATTAATAATTTCATTTGGATATAAGCATCTCTAATTGTTAGCCCTGTATTCAGATGATCTTTGATCATGGAAAATCAGATTTTTTTTTTTTTACTCACATTACATAAAAGACGCTTTAGTTAATGGGATTGGTTTTACTTACAAAAAAATAATTGATATTTTAGACAGTGAAATTTGCATTAGGTTATAGTAACTTGGACCAAAACTCCTTTGAAAAGAAATTTCGTATGAATCAAAGAATCCATTAAACATACAAGATAAATGTTAGTGAGCAAAAGTATTGTTCAAATAAATGTTAATTAACAACAATATTATTATATTATTAAAACATTGTTGAAATAAACAGAACTTTTCATCTTTGTGACTCTATCGACTCCTCCATTCCGTACGTGACTACGTACCAAAACCCCAAATCGTACTCGTACCTGACTACGAAACGGAGACGGAGAGCGGCTGCAATTGAGAGAAGATGCAGAGGCTCACCTCCCTCCGGAGCCAATGGAGTCGAGGCACGCGCTTCTTCAGTCTTCACTTCTCTCCTCTTCTCTCCTCTTCTTCAGTCTTCTCTTCTCTTCGACAATAAGCAGGTTTGATTATCTTCTCGCACAATTTGAATTTGAATTTGAAATCTTTAGGTGCATTCTTAGTTTGCTCAGTATTTGGAGGAACCAAATCATCTACTGTTGTCTACTGCCCCTCTCAATTTTATTAAAATTTAAAGATTTAAAAATTTAAATGTTGAATTCAAACCGTTGATCTTGTTCAATTTTGCGAGCGATGTGTTTTCATATAAATTTTATAAATTTTGGAGTTGATTTGATACTAGATTAAGTGGTCAACAAATAAACGAATCTAGCTAGTTAACTATGACAGATTAATTCTAATATTTCATAAATTTTGTCACTTAATCAAGTATCAAATCAACTTCAAATTTTAAAATACTTATATGAAAATGCATTGCTCCTAAAATTAAACAACATCAACAGTTTGGATTCAACATTTGAATTTTAAAATTTTTTAATTTTAATAAAATTGAGAGGACAGTAGACCTAGAAGATTTGGATCCAGTATTTTGATATGTAGACCCACGCAATCGGGTTGGTTTCAAGTGTAGTGATCATAAGTGTGGTATTCATGCCTTCTAACACCTAGTTCTTGTTTGAGAAATTAGTGTTGTTTGCAACAGCTAGGTTACTAGATTTTTGGAACCAATAGCCGGTGCTTCCTTGTAAAGCAAAAAAGAAAGAAGGAAAAACTCGATAAACAGGAAGCAAAGAGAATTGCTATTGATTTTTGTTTTCTATTTTCTACAATTGCCTTGCAGTTTGAAGAATGTAATCATCAATTTGCACAAGAGCATATAGCTATTAGCTCCTCGTGTGACCAAGATCGATTTGGCCAACTATGTTTCATTGGTGAGATCACTGACGCCAGATGATTCAGATCTGTCGCTTCAAGCAAATCTTTTCTATTTGTAAATAGAATAATTGTGCTTCCATTTTCAGGAAGTCAATTTGTGGAAGCTGATGAGAGATGTGAAATTTCATGGGATCAAGGCTCTTGGTAATAAAATATAGACCTAATTTACTGTATTGTGTTGAAATGTGACTGGCTACTAATTCTAGTTTTCTCTTAGCAAAATAGAGGAGTATGGTGGACTGGGTCTAGGATACACGTACACTGCATAGCAAAGGAGGAAATCTCCTGAGCTTATGGCTCTGTTGGTTCTCTTATTTATTAATCAATTGGTAAATGACTCTTTGAAATTTGTTTAAGTTTCTTCTTTTGGCAACATCTCTGAGTAAATCCTCATGAGCTTATAACAATGTTTTTGTAGATCTGGAATGAGAACCCGGCACGTACAGAAGGAAAAATATCTTCCAAAGGTTCATTTCTTCATATTTAATCAGATTTGTTATCGTTTATTAGATGCTTAATACATATATTTCTTAACTGTAAAGTTCTCATATTTGGTAGTTTTTCCCAATATTGCTGTTTTATTTTGCAATTGCATCCAGCATAATAATCTTGGTAGCATGGTATGATATTTTCCCCTTGACTCTAGTAAGAATTTCCATCAAATGTTAAAAGAAAGCAAAGCAGATTCACATGTTAATTTCTAAATATGCGCTTCTTATTAACTGTTGAGCTAATAGTTGGGGACTTGTGGTTAATTTGACCATTTTTTTGTTTGAGTGATATAATTATTATGGCAAATACTCCACAAAATGGATTGAAATCCCATGTAAATTAAGATATGTAATAGGAAACATTTGTTCCATTCTAGAATAAAAAAGATTTATTAAAGTTATTTTGATGTTTTATTATCATATAGGGTAAAAAAATAGTGTCATATTTAAAAAAAAAATTTATGATATTATATAATTTCTATCATGCCACAAGTGCACAAGTTTTGAGCCTTATATAAATTTCTAAATTGCAGTCCACTAATTAAGGCTAACAACTACAAGGAATTGCTAAACATATCAGTTAGCTACACTAAAAAGTAAACTGAATAATTCCAAAAATACCTGGCCTGCATAACTTCACATCTGAAACTTAATCTAAACTGCACTTAGTCGTGCAAAAACCTTGTAGAAACACTCTAATTTTGAAATAGAGGTAAATAAAAGGCATATATTATAATTTCACTCAAGATAAACTGCAGCAATTAGACTATTTGCTGATTGTGGTAGAAACCAGGGCTTTCATCCTATATTGGCTACTTGAGAGTAGTATTATGTCAACAAAACCCTCATTTGAAAGTGCCCTTTAATTTTGGCAATAGAAAATTATTCAAACTCTATATGTTTGTCTTGGCTGATAATTATCTTGAGGAAGGGAGAGAGAGAGAGGGAGAGAGGGAGAGTAATGGATTATTTTATTAAGTCAGAGAAGAAAAAGAGAATTGTTGAATTCATAGAGTGAGAAGGACGACATGAGTAATAATTTTCAAATTCAAGGACATTTATGTCAATGTGTAAATTAGGGTTCTGCGTCGGATGAAATAGAAAAGACATTTTAGTCATTTTATAGCCAGATGATCTAAATTCTGCCGTTAGATTCAAGGGTAAATCTGTCCATAAGTAAATCATCATACATTAGTGCAGGAACCGAGTGTTTCTTGTCCGCCGCAACATTTTTCTTCCCAGTTCCCAAATATTATCATCTTCTACATTCAACAATTTCTGCAATATCAAAACCTTCAATCTGCTATGAATTGGGTTTTGCACAAAAATGGGTGAAACCAATTATGAGGTAAACTTGACTATCTTTTTAGGATTTACCAAATTCCTAATCCATGCTTAAAATTGTGTTATTGTTACTCTTGTTTATTCGTTTATTATTTATATATTATGTTTTATTTTATATGAAGGATATGCAGGAGCAGGTCCTCCGAAGTTGTTCGACCTTTGAGAACCTCAAGAATCGAATTCGTCTCCTTGACGTTATAAGGTACTATTTTTTTTTATAAATAGATTACTGATTAGATTCTCTGACTGCTTGTTTGAATTCTAAAGCTTTTCATATGTTCATTTTTCTTTAACCTTTTTTACTATATTTTTCTAACACAAAATATATTAAAATTTATAATACCAAATAGATATATGAACTGTATCTTGTGACTTTTGTAGGTCTGTAATAAATAAATCACATGCTTGTTTATTAATTATTTTTCACTTCTAAGTGTATAATTACAATTTGGATAAAAGTTAAGTGCAACTAATGCCCATTCTATGTTGAGTATTAAATTTAATACCAATTTGATTAGGGGTCAAATAAGTCAAGTTTTACTAGGTTTATACAAAATCTAAATTAAGATGGTTCCTTGCTAGCTAAGATTTATGAAAACTGTAATGAGATCTTGTTTTTTCTATTTGTGAAGTTAAATTAGAGTAATTTCTTAATGTCGGTTCTAATAGGATTCACACCCATTCCAAAAAAATTATTATTGAATTACTCAGTTTTATTAGAATTAGAAAGAAATTGATAGCTATCATTCTCCATTAATCCAGATTTCACAAATCTTGACAATATCATTTTCTTTCTTCGACATGAACATTCTATATTTCTCTAGTACTGCCCACTCCAAAAAGGATCTCCCCCAATTAACTACGCTAGGTCATATTGGCTGTCATATATCAAATACATTTCAATCTACCTTTTATTTTGATTGAGAACTTTTATGTTCATGCTCCTTTTCTCTTATTCAAAACATTTATGTTTGAGTTCCAATATAATATTTCATTACAATTATTTTAAGCCAATTGTTTTGTTTTTCTATATTTTATGGCTGGCTGAAACAGGCCAAGTTCCACTTTTTTTGGTTCTTGACAGATTTAGCCCAAAACTTCACATCTCTCCCTTCGCCGATGAAAACTCCTTTCACTTCCCATAGTTTCCTTTCTCAAAAAAAAAAATTGTGTCCAATCTAGGAGTGCAACACCAGAAGGCCTAACCTTGCAAACTAAAATATGTGCTCAATTTTTTTTTAAATAATTGTGCATTTCTTGATGCCTTAAGATCTATAATCCTAGCGACCTAACTATGGTTATCAAGTTTTTGTAATGCAACATTAACGGCCTGTAGGAGTCCCTTGGGTCAGGTACCGCTTGTGTTATAGCTTATGTCTGTTGGCTAATGCATCATGCTGGTATCTGGTATTAGATGCTGCTTATTCAGTTCAGATGCTGGTTCGTTTCTTTAGCATCCCAAGGTACTAACTTGGGTCGATAGTATAGGTTGAAGAGGCCTTATGCAAGTCTAATATTATTTTCACCTCGATCCTGTAATTGAAAATTTTCTTGTCCAATGAAAGTTGTCGGACTGGCAAGTTGCTGCTGGTCTTCTAAAAATTGGTTTAGGTCTCTTTTTATCTAAGCACTTGTATTGCATGATTGTGATGTCCCATAAATTGGAAAAAAAATATTCTATGACCTATAGCTTGTGCCATTCTTATGGTTTCAGTTTTTTTCAAATTTTCTTTTAGTATTTTTCAGAATTGACAGTAAAAGATTGGAAGGAAAAGAACAAGAAAGAACCTCTTTCTTATTATTGTTCTGTCTTCCTGTACAAGCAGACCACATGCATCATTAGTTGTATACATATTCTCCATTACAAACTTTAGTGCCACTCTTCATTTCTAGGACGTAAATACGTAATGAGGGTCACAGGTTCATACGAAATTGAAGAGTGGAGACAACAACTAAAAATAAGTGGAAGCCTATAAGATTTCAATATTTATAATTTTATATGTTTAAAAATCAACATAGAAAATCTTCAAAATCATAGGGTGGTCTAACCATACACGAGACCATCTCATTTGATAGGTTTGCCAAAATGATTCTTTCTAGGGATCAGAGCTCAGAAGTGGTTTTGAAGTAGGGATTAGAAGGCACTGATAGGATAAAGTGAGTTAGACGACTCTGTGCTAATTCTAATCCTGCCTTGCCGAGTTAGGAGAGGCGCCGTCTTGGCATTAAGTCTCTCTAAACACAATCAATATATACCGGCCCATATAACTTCTCTAAATAAATCTCTCTATAGTTCTTCTCCCTGTTTTGAGGTGTTCAATAAGAATTCTTTGTTCTCGGTAGAAGTTCCCATTCCCAAGGAAACAGCCTTTTTCCACTATTATTTGTACTTCTTAATTTGTTCTCTATGTACATCTCTGCTTTCACTTTTCCTTCCTCTTAGTTCTCTGAATTGGCATGCTTCTGACAATCACTGGGAGTTCTTGCTGGTGCCGTGAAAGATAACCCTATCAAAATAAACAATGTACTGCACTCTTTGAATTTTTTTTCTCAAACTCTTAATTTGTCTCTTATTAAGTTTTTATTTATTCGTTGTTTTGCATGAAAATTTTGCACACACCTTACAGAAGGCCATTGCACATCAGATGTTTGACAAAATGATTCTTTGTAAGGGATTTAAAATGTTAATCTTACTACTTATAAAATCATCAATCCAAAGGTCTATCCAATTTTGAATCCAAAGATGCAAACAATTGTTTACTCAATACAATATGGATCGTCTATTTTTATGATTTGATCAGATCAGTGGCATAGATTTACTAATGAGACGAAAAGGTTTAAACCTTTCGTTTAGACTTGCTAACTTTTCGCTGTTGGAGCGAAATTGCACTGGGATTTTACGATAGAAATCGGATCTTCGATTCTCGCCTCCAGCATTTTTTTTCCGTTTCATTAAAGCTGCGATCTCTTTCTCCTCTCTTTCAGTCTTTCCTCGCTTTCTCTAAAACCCTAGCCTTCCTCTTCTCTCTCTCCTTTTCTTTTTCTCCTTTCCTTCGATTTCGAAATCTTTCTTTAATTAAATATCCTTTGCAATTCCAATGATAGAAATCTTTTTTCAATTAGTTTTCATTTATCTATCGAGGAGGTCAATGGCTTAATTAACTTTCCTTAAATCTTTCTTTCGACGGATCAAGTGATATTAATCAGTTCATTAAACCTCTTATAAAATTTAAGTTTCAACTTTCATTCCTTGGCTTAAGTTATATAAGTTAACTTATTCGATCTAAAATTTCCCTCAACTCTCGTTTGTTGGGAATAGACTTCACCATTTTTTATTTATAATCTAGATCTCATCTTTCGAATTTTGATCGTCAATTGGTTTTGATATAATTGAAATAAGTAGGTTTGATTGGGTTTAACTTCCTAGCTAGCATGCAAGTTTGGTCTTAACCTACCTAACTCATCAAACATATCAAATGAATAATTAAAGCACAAGAAATTAAACTCAATCAATAAACCATTAAACTAATTATCCATGCAAACTAAGTATTTGTTTCTCAACTATTGTCCCTAATTAAACTACTCAAGTATCATATGCATAAACACACAAACACATGTATCAATCATCATTACAATATCAATCAGAAATTAAGAAAGATTACAACAAATCAGAATAAACTCCTAGATTGTCTGCTTTGGCATGTATTGAAGGGCCCGTCTGACTCCTGGTCGGGTCGACTAAAGACTAGGGTTGCTCGGTTCCTTATCTGCTAATACGCCAAACTTCTTTAAAAATTTTCGGAACCTCAAGCCGTCTGACTTCTGTCCTTATATAAGAGGGGAATGCAACGTCAGGTGTCAGTTAAGTGCTTCAAAGTGGATCAGATCGTGGCATAAGTTGTGTAGAAGAAGCTGCCAAATATAACCGTCTTAACATGGAAACTATCGGATGCTTCTCAAGCGGCTATGTGATCTGCCCACTCGAAATACTTCCAGTCGTCTCCTAGCCTTCTCCTTCTGATCCGGTCGCCTTGCTGTCTAATCCGTCCGTTCGAGTACTTGGTTGGGTCATTCGATTGTTGCTGCTATGTACAATTTGAAGCCACATCTGATGATTATCCTGTCAAAACATAAAAGGCAATAGCAGTACCTAAAAACTAACAATAATGAATGAAACTAAGTTAAAATCACATAAATTCAAACATAATTTAGTTTCAAATTAGATCAAAACCATAGTATGAAAACATCCTATCATCTCCCAAAATCATCGGAGAAACAGTGTATAATTTAGAAAACCAACTATCATCTATTTAAAATTTTCATAAAACTAGAGTATCAACACTAATTACTCCTGAGAATCTGAGATTAAATTAATAGTTCTAGCTTAAATGTGTCATAAAACTAGCATCTTTAATAGTCATTGTAGGATTCTATCATCCTAATGGATATGTTTGTAACTTTGTATTTAATCTCATACTATATGAATATTTTATTTAAACAGTAGTATTTAATAGAAAGATGATATTTTGATATACTTTAAGATTACAATGCAATTTTAGTAAGTTCCTTCACAGTAATTATTTTATGGCCAATCGTACTGTCAATAGTTTTACACGTTTTTAACATTAGCCAAAATTTTATTTAGGTTTATAAATGTCACTGAATATAAGATTTTATAGAGACGAACTCATTTTAAAAAATTAATTTTGTTTGCAATAAATATCTTTTTGGGAACCAAATTCGGCAAACTACTCTTGTTAATTTTATTAAAATCCAACTTTTCGTAATGCATATTGCCTACAGTCATATTAGAAATTTGAAAATATGTATTCCTCCGGAAAAATAATAATTCCACATTACCTAAACAAAAGGAGGAAGTTTATTTTGAAACAAAAAAAATTTACAAAACGAATTAAATTCCGAAACTGATTTTGTCGGTCACTCGTTTTATGCAGCACTAGGAAACGAATATTATGCAAGTCGGTTGCAATCAGACGCTGAAGAGATGGATGCCTAGATGACAATCATGATAATTTAATGGGAGCACAAAGAGAGCACAAAAAATTTACAAAACGAATTAAATTCCGAAACTGATTTTTGTGCTCTCAAGTTCAAAGAGAGCACAAAAAAGATGAGCTCATCATAGTTCGGGGTTTTGTCGGTACTCGGGACTCGACTCCAGCGCATTACGCTTACGAGTTCCGAATGATAATTTAATGCACAGAGAAAAATAAGAAGAAAAATTCCTTTATAAATAAACCCTCGCATGTCGGATCGCATCTCTTCTCAAGTCCTGAACAGCGTATTCCTTGATAGCATCTCTTCATCTCAGAACTTCAGAAGGCATTGCCGTCTTGGCATTCTCTCTGTTAACACAATCACTGCATACCAAGTTACCAACCCACACAACAAAAAAAAAAAAAGTCTAAGCCTTTTATCCCAAACAAGTTGGGGTAGGCTAGAAATGACACCCCGACCCTGGTCATTTCTTGTATATATGGCTGAGTTTTTTACGCTGGCTCGCCAAGCCTATCGCAAGCATGCGAGCTTGAACCCTGGACCTCTTAGAAGAAAGCCAAGTGCTCTTACCAACCCACACAACGTTACAAATAAATGGCACTTCCCATTCCCAAGTAAAATAAACAAGGTACTCTACTGTTTGAATTTTATTTATTATTATTTTTAAAATTTTCTCAACTCTTTGTCAGTTGTCAATTTGAGGTTTATTTATTAATTTGTTTTTAGCATGAACTTTCTGCAAGCATATTACCCAAGACCATTGCACATCAAGTAAAAAGTCATCAGATGTTGTCAATTTGAGGTTTATTTATTAATTTATTTACTAAGTTATGGTTTGATATTAATTAGGAGTTAAAGAGTCTCAGACGTTTTTGGTTTCCATTTTCTATCTTGTTCTGTACCACTTGATTAAGTCTTTTGTTTTTGTTGGTTCAGGTGTTCTTCTTCTGGCATTAAAACTAATTACTATTATTAATTTTATTTTGATATTTTAGGATGAATCTGACGAAAATGAACTTTTAGCAGAGCTGACAGCGGTAGTAACTGATCATGGCAACTGTCGGTTAGCTGAGAGTACCCAGGGACATACTTATGGCTCCCTGAAGGAATTAGACGATCTATTAAATGAAGGAATGAAGTGTGCCGAGAAGAACCAGATGCAAGACATTTCATCAGATGAAGAAGACGAGGAGGATGTGGAAGGAAGGAAAAGCTGACTAGGACGACGAAGAAGAAGAGGCAGGAGATGATGAAGGAGAAGAAGAAGATGAGAAGGAAAAGCTGACTGGGACGACGAAGAAGAAGAGGCAGGAGATGATGAAGGAGAAGAAGAAGATGAGAATGCAACAAACTCGGAAGAAGAAGATGAGAATGCAACAGACTCGGAAGAAGAAGATGAGAATGCAACAGACTCGGAAGAAGAAGAGGATGAGGATGATTTTGGAGATGTGTTGAAAAAAACGTGAGGAAATGGAGAACAAAATAAAGGCATTTCTGATAAATGTAAAGCTTGTTGCTTTTGTTTTTGTGAGATTTTTTTTTTCCCTTTGTTTGTGAGATGTTTATTCAGGTAGTTTGATTTGTAACTATTTCGTTGTAATTATAATGGTTTGCAGTTGCTATTTTATTTATAATTCGGTGTTTATTTTGGTGGTTTGATATATAGCATTTATTTTATAAATAATGGCATGCACTTGCCTTTCTATTAATAATTTCGTTTGCATGTAAGCATCTCTAATCGGGGGTGATAAGGATCATCCCAAGATCCATCATCCCCATCGTCCTCAGTGGGAACACATTTTAGTTTTTTCTATTTTTAGAATATTTTTTGTCCTCACTATTTTTCTCCCTCCTATTCCAGTGGGAACACAAGTCAATCTCCAATATATTTGGGACAACAATTACTTATATTAACTACAACAGCTACATAAATAATTTCAACAGTTATATATATTAACTTCAACGGTTACATATATAACATATTAACTTCAATAATTACATATATAATTTCAATAGTTACATATATAACTTCAACAGTTATATATATTAACTTCAACAGTTATATATATTAACTTCAACAGTTACATATATAACATATTAACCTAAACTGTTACATATATAATTTCAACAGTACATATATAACTTCAACAGTTATATATATTAACTTCAACAGTTACATATATAACTTCAACAGTTATATATATAAACTATTAAGAAAAATAGTGGGGACCAAAAATAAAAAAAATGAGAGAGAGAGAAATAGTGGGGACCAAAATAGGAAAGGATGAGAAGAAGAGAAACAGTGAGGACCAAAAATAGAAAGGATGGGAGGGAGAACAATTTCGAATAAATTCACCAAAATAGTGGGGACCAAAAATGTGTGTTCACACTGGGGATGATGGAGGATGATGGAATCTAGAAGATGGTCTTAAGCAATTCCGATCTCTAATTGCTAGACAATCATTCCCTCCTCAAAACATAATGTGCCAACAGGCATTTGACGGTGGAGATCCTTCCATGGAGATTCGGATGGGTAGCATGTGAAGGAAAGACTGGCGAAATGGATTTAGATAAAGCGGGTTTGGTTCTATGGATTCGGGTTTAATTGGTCAAAGCCCTCCTTTAATAAGTGTGCTTGAACTGGCCTCAGCCCCGGGCCCCCGGCCCAATTGTTTCGACTAAGCTGTGACACGTGACCACTAGCAACCTAAAAAGAATCTCGAAAACTACATTTGGTAGAAGAACGAAAAGTAAAATTATAAGGAAAAAATAAGTTAATAAGTCTAGAACTCTAGGGGTCGTTTGGATCAAGTGAGAATTTAGAAAATTTTCTATTCCTAAGTATAAATTTATTATAAACAATCTAAACTCTTCACATCAATACTTTCCAATAATAAGATAATAATTATTGGTCCTTTTTGGTAAGCCTTCTTAAAAGTTCCTTATATAATAAGATAATATATTTTTCTATTTTTATTATTTTCTAAGGTGGTTGTCAAACACATCTCCAGTTAAAAAGAAGTATGATGAGAAGTGAGGTTGCTAAACTTGTGGCAGCAAAATGGGTGAAATAAGTTTGGTCGTAGGACCCACATGAGAAATAACGTTTTAAAATATTGATTTTTATGAGTGTGTTATTATTAATGCTCGGCTACCTATCTCTCTTTTTTTTTTCCATTCAATTCAAGTATGAAAAAAGGATAAGGTCATAAAGGATTGATGGGTTTCAGACTTCATTCTATTTGTTATAGTTATGGCATACAATCATCTGTCCTTATATTTTACAAAAGAAAAGCACATCCGGTATGGTACCAGCTGTGAAGAGAATCACAAAAAGGGAATTTCAGTCTTTTCCCATTTAGATTTAATTATCTTTTATACTTCTTTTCTTATTCGTCAATTTGTATAACCAAACGACAATAATTTTGAATTCCGAGAACCAACTCTTAGTCTAGTGGCAAAGAGGAATGCACTTTGACTCCTTAAGTGAAAGGTCGCAGGTTCGAAACCCGACTGGAGAGTCTTTCGTAGACATTTAATTTAAAAATAAGTTAGGTGGCTTAGACCTCCAATTTATCTTCAAACAATAATTTCGAATTCCTTAAGATGACATAATTTTTTCTTCTTATGGCTCCGTTTGGATAGGTGTGGGAAGAAGGGAAGAAGAGAAGAAGTGGGAAGAAGTATTAGGAAGTGTGTAACTTTGTGAAGAGTTTGGATTGTTTATAATTTATTTCTTCCCTTCTTCCTTCTTCCTACCTTCTTCTCAACGCATCCAAACGGTGCCTATATATTTTTTTTCCTTACCAAACTCCAGCATTTGATTATATAAAAGTAAAGTAAGAAATAAATAATAATAAGCATCAATAACATAAAAATGTTAATAATTAATATTATTATGACAATACTAATATTAAATGGTATAGTAATAATTCCTTATAATTATTGTTAACTATAACTAGCAATAAATAAATAATAAACTTGTTCATTCGCTGAAACAATTTAATACTTACTTGAATCTTTATACTCCAACTTACTCCACCATTTTTTTTTCTTACCATATTTTGATGAATTAAATAAGCAATAAATGATTCAATCTTCACTGACTCTTGCAATAGATATGACGCAAGTTTGCAAAACACATACTTAAAATCTTAAACAAGGATTTAATAAAAAAACAAATCCAAATTGCAAACGGTGCAGCGCTGGTGTAGTGTTTGCAGTAAATATCGTGCAATTAGCCAATTACTCATTTATTAGTCTCTACAAGGAGCGTATATTAGTGCCCCTTGACACCTGTAGCATAGCGCTGGACACGTAGCACAGCATGCTGACGCGAGAACCCACCTGGAGAATTTCGTTTCTTTTTTGACATGTAAATATGTTGCCTTTGGACTGATATAATTAATTGTGTTATAAGAAGAACCGAATTTGCTGAAGTTTCGGATGAAACAATTTAGCGGTCGCGAATCGGTAATCAACCGATTGGACTAGTTTTCGACAATTATATATAAAAACGATAGTCCAAATATCTTCCTTTTTCTCCTCCATTATATGTTTATATACTAAATATTAATTTTTTTTAAATAACAATAAAAATAAATCTACTAGATACAAATAATTCTAACTTTTAAAAAAAAAATTCACGAATTTTCAAAATTTTTAAATAATACCCGCAAATTTTCAAAATATTCTTAAATAAATTCTAATGACTTGAATCTTGAAATATCAAAGTCAGAAAAAAAATATGTTCATATCGATGTATTTTTTTATAGATTTTCATGATTTATTGAAACGAAATCAAAATGTTACAATTTTGATGAGTAGATAGAAAACTAATATTGAAGATAATTAATAATTTTATTCTAATATTTGAATTTTTAGATTTTGAGTTACTATTTTTTTTAAAAAAAAATAAATCCATAATGAAAGCACTAAAAGTAAAAACATTTGATCCTTCTTATTTGTGAGATATAAAAGTTTACATATATATAATTTACAGATCTATGGAAACTAATTATTAGCAGGGTTAGTTTATAGTGCGAGGGTAAATGACATTTTTAAGTTCATCGAAGACTTCGTTTAGGATTAGGACATAAGAGAACAAGTTGCCAACTGCACTCCACCATCATATATACATACAAACAGAAATCCATCAATTACATACATGGGAATTTAATGATCCAAAAACAAATTAAATTACATGGGAATTTAAACATTTGACCAAGTGATCGAGGATTGGACATACGAAGCAGCAATTCCACTAGCCTTTTGGTTTTTCTCAGCTTGAATGCCAATTCTTGGGAGGTTTTTGAGTTCGAGCCAGTGCTTTTACAACGGTATTGAAGTTTGAAGATGCAAAACTACATTATTTTTCATAGAATTCCTCTAATTGTCTGTATATATTTTTATTTGGTTCCAATTTTCTAAAGAGTTCCGAAGAATTCATTATTTTCTAAAGTGTAAAAAAAAATGTAAAAAATATTTCGACAAAAACAAACAACAAGATACGACAAGCGTCTAGATTCTAAAAACTTACACGTGTTCATATTTAAGAAGTAATGGAACCTTAGATATATAATAACAGACAGTGGATTAAATGTGAAAGGAGAATAGAAACTACAATAAGCAAAAAAAAAAAAAAAAAACAGATTTCGGCAAAAAAAAAAAAAAAAACTAGATATGATAAGCATCTAGAGACTAAACAAAAACTTAATCGCATTCATTATTTAGTATCAGACCAGTCTCAACAAAAACAGTTGAACATTAAAATCATCAGCATGCTATATCACAATTCACGACAAAATAACAAACTATATTGTCTAAAATAAACATGGCAACTATTTTTTTATTTTCAAAAGTGTTGTCCCTAAATAAAGGCCTAGAGGGGAGTGAATAGGCACAAAAACAAAGTTCTAAACCGATATGGTCAAAATTTGGTTCAATTCAAACTTGGTATAACAAATCAACAATTCACAAGTAATAAATAGAGTAGAGAGAAAAAGAGAAAGAGAAATTGAACACGCGATATGATTACGGAGTTCCGACCCGCTAGAGGAAGCTAGCCTTAGTCGTACGTCTCCGGGAGTTTTGCTACCACCAAAGGGCGCACTCCGTTCAATTCCAATACGAACGTGTCTACAACTTCGAACCGAATCACCTCGTCACAATGAACACTCGAGGTGAATCGGCCTAACTCGAATAAGCAATCACAAATACTCAAAGAATTGAGTCTCTAACCAAATCACTCAACAAATCTAGCAATTTGAACTTGTGGATTGGTTTACACACTCTAATCTCAATGGTTTTGCTATTTTAATGCTCAAATAGAGAAGGGTTTTAGAGTTGGTAGTTTGGAGCTCAGAAAGACAGATTTGGCAAGCTAGCAAAAATTCTATTTCAGTCCCAAGGGGGCTGTTATAAATAGGGGAGCCAAGAGCTTCAAAACAACTCAGAAATACCCAGAGCGTTGCACAACGCAGCAGGTGCGTTATACAACGCTCAACTAGCCGTTATAAACAGGCCAAAAAGCTGAACTAGCCGTTACCAGTGCGTTGCACAACGCAACAGCGCGGCATGCAACGCACAGATAACCGTTATAATAAGACAAAACGGATGTGATATCCGTTTGAGTTGTCAGAGCGTTGCACAACGCAAAGGACCCGTTATGCAACGCATGAGCAGAGACAAAACTCAATGGTTGGAAAGGTGTCAGACGCGTTGTGTAACGTCACGACGCGTTACACAACGCAAGAAGAACTACACAGGAGTCAAAGGAACTCAGACGCGTTATATGACGCCTTGGTCCGTTATACAACGCCTCATTAAATGCATTAAATGCTTGAAATTTTGGCTAAAAATAGCGACCAAAAACGCCCGAGATTTTGCGAAAAGCGTTGTGCGACCCAGCAGAGCGTTGTGTGACGCTCTGTTCAAAAGGTCAAAGACAAAACGTCGCACAACGTTGGAGATGCGTTGTATGACTTTCCAAGTGCGTTACACAACGTTCTGGAGCGTTATGTAACGCGCTGTCTGTTGTAATCCAAAGCAGAAAGGAAGTTCAGCATTATACTGGTGCGTTGTCTAACGTGCCAGAAGCGTTGTACAACGCACTGTACTGAGAAACTAGCATTTTAACAGCAAACTTATTGAGATTAGATTTAGAAATAAAAAGAACCTAATCTAGTGACTCTAACTAGTCCGATGCAATCTTTTGAAGCTCCAGGACATGTGACATACTTGCCTTAATCCATTCTTCAAATAATTGATAGGCGGGTTTCACATCGAAATATTCAACCCTTTTAGGCCTTAATTTCAATTAAATGCTTGTGTTTTAGTTAGATTTAATGCAATTTAGGTTAGAAATATGGTACTGCTATTTGCCCTTGTCTAATTTCAGGTTCAGCGATGATTTGGAGCAAAATTGGGCCCAAGGCAGAGTTCAAGCGGAGCAAATCAGGGTCCAAGCGACTGGAGCAAAGGAGCAGGGTCAAACCAGACAAGTCCCCTGTTCTGGCGACCCGCCAGGATTTCAGACGACCCGCCAGGAATTCAGGCGACCCGCCAGGATTCCTGTCGACCCCGCCTGACATAAACCGACCTGCCCAATTTGGAGAGATATTTCTGGCAGAGCACTTTCTCTATTCTTGGACGAGCCAGACATGATCTCCACCTATGGGAACCGCCTTTGAGAGCTATTTAAACATAGGAAGAGCTCCAGAAAAGGGGGGAGGACAGTTTTACAAGCCAAATAGAGAGAATTCAAGAGAAGATAGCAGAAGTTTCTCCCAGCTGTCTCCTGTCGACCCGCCAGGATCTCTGGCGACCCGCCAGAAAACAGGCTGAGAGTTGTTTGCTGTTGTTTCTTGTTGTAAACTTTCTCTATTTTCTGTCTTTGATGTTTAGTTTGCTGAAACCTTTTATCTTTAAGTTTAGTATGACTTTTAGTGAGTAGTTTAGTTTAGGGGCAATTGTAGGGAACCATGACTTGGTAGATTAATGAAGTTTGATTTAGTTTTCTAATTTTTTCTAAGTTACTTTGCTTTACTTGAGTTTATTTGTTGAAATTGTGAATTGAATTGAATTGATTTGAAGGTTTGCTCACTTGGTTAGGCCTGACCTCGTAGATTAAGCAAAAAGAACCCTAATCTCAAAACAATTTCTATTCCCATACCATAGGATAGTTAGTATACCCAAAAGGTGAAACCGGAACTTAGCCGAGAGGTTTATTCCCTCCTAAGATCGAGAGATCTAGGAAATCCTACCGAATAGTTAAAGCAAACCCTAAGACTTAAGCCAAGAAACGAGAGTTGAAACTTAGGTTTTTAGGGAGGTTTAGAGGTTAAAACTTAGTAATACCAAATCAAGAACGAGAGTTAGTATTTGGACCAGAGTTTAAGCCAAAACCTGAACTTAGAGAACTTAGAAACCGATTAAACTGAGTTGTCGTACTTTTCTGGCGACCCGCCAGGAATTCAGGCGACCCGCCAGGTATCTGTCGACCCGCCAGGAATCCTGTCGACCCGCCAGGATAGTGCCTGGAAGTGGAACCCGATCAATTGACCCTAGTTTAAGTCCTTAATTCGAGTTTAGATCTTTACCTTAATCTTTAGAGTAATTTAGACATTAATTAGAATTTAGAATTAATTCTTTTAGTTTAAATTTAATCCTTTTAATCAATTAATCAACTTTTTGACTTGTTTACCCCTAGATCAATCTAACTAAATTACTTAAAGTCTATAGTTTAGAATAACCGTCCCTGTGGATTCGATCCTCAAGCTATATTGCATTAGATTAGATTGAGGTTTAATTTGACCCAGGTTTTACCTCCGATCAATAATCTATCTATGAAACACTTAAATGGAAAAATTAGTAAAGGTTTTGTGTTGTTTTGCAAATCGTCAAATCGAGAGAAAAAGTTTAACCAACAAAAAGACATCACAAAATCTATTTCACAAATTTTCAGTCATTTCATTTCGTAAATTCTCTAATTTTGAATCTTCCAAAGTCATCAGAAAACAATGTATAATTTAGAAAGTCAACTATCATCTATTTAATATTTTCAGAAAAAAACTAACGTATCAACACTAATTACTCCTGAGATTGAACTAATAGTTTAATCTTAAATGTGTAAAAAAACTAGCATCTTCAATAGTCATTATAGGATTATATCATTCTAATGGATGAGTTTGTATTTAATCTTATTCTACAATACGAACATTTAAACTGTACTATTTAATACAAAAAAATGATATTTTGATATACTTTAAGGCTACAATGTAATTTTAGTGAGTTCCTTCACATGAATTATTTTCTGGCCAATCGTACTGTCAATAGTTTACACGTTTTTACAATTTTCCAAAATTATTTTTATGTTTATAAATGTCACTTAAAATAAGATTTTATAGAGGCGAATTCATTTTAAAAAATTAATTTTGTTTGCAATGAATATCTTTTTGGGAACCAAATTCGGCAAGCTGCTTTGTTAATTTTAAAATCTAACTTTTTGAAATATTAGAAATTTGAAGATATGTATCCCTCCGGGAAAATAATAAAAATTCCACATTACCTAAACATAAGGAGGAAGTCGATTTTGAAATAAAAAAAAAAAGAGAAAATTGGTTGTATACCCCTCTAATCTTCCCTAATTTGGAAATATATCCCTCTATTCTTTTAAATTAGATGTATGCCCTTCTAATCTTGTCACTTTAGTATATTTACCCTTATTGATTAGTTTAATGATAACTCAAGTATAAAAAATTAAAATTAAAAATTTATGACGAAATCACCCTTTCCTAGCACAATATATCCCAACAACCCCTCTCCTTCTATGTCGCATGCGAGCAACTCTGCCCTTCTCTCTTGAGCTCTATCGTGCAGATTGAGTTTAATTTGATTTCTTTCTGTGCAAACTTAGCGAATACACCTATTCAAGGCAAGAAAATCAATATCAGGGGTAAAATTTTTCATGCCAAGAAGGTAATCAGCTAATCACTCATGGCTACATTGCAATCTTCTTTGAATTTATCAGAATGTTATGGTATAGTTAGTGTTACAAAATTAAAAATTTTAATTTAGATTTTGAAGAAACTGGAAATGTGCCCCTTAATTAGATACATCTGAACTCTTTCACTACTTATTGGCTGCTGCTTTTGAAAGCCATGATGAATCGAGCTTTGTCATTTTTGTAATTTGCAACATTTTTCAGACTTTTCGGCATTTTGAAAAATGAAGGGCAAAGTGGTTGCTCTAAACCTTCCAATCACATATTAAACAGCTGGTTATTGTATACAAACTACCCTTTCGTCATAAAAACTCTATTGCATTCATATAAAGTTAAAACAAATAAACAACACCTAATGGATCTCAGGTGCTCTCTTTCCTGGCCGAGAGAGGGGAAGTAGCAAGGACGACCTTCAACAGAGAGATCTGCACGAGAGAGATCGAGAATAGAAGGGAAGAGGTCGCACAGTCAGGGTACACTGTACTACAAAAAGGAAAAGGGTAATTTTGTTATCAACTTTTAATTTTGATTTTTTTTATTTGAATTATCGGCGGAATAATCAATAAGGTAAATACACCAGAGTAGCAAGATTAGAAGGGTATACACTATACACCCAATTGAGGGATATATTTCTAATTAGAGAAGATTAGAGGGTATACGCCCAATTTTTCCTAAAAAAAATTACAAAACGAATTAAATGCCGAAACTGATATTGTCGGTCACTCATTATATGCCATTGCCTTTTTTCCTGGAACATAATTCCATTGCCTTCTTTCCTCTTCCGTCTCTTTCTTTTCCCTCTTCTTAGAATCCTGAAGCAAAGCCTTAGTCCCCTGCATATCGTCTCTTCAACTCAGAAGCACCACCGCGGCGTCTTGTCATTCTCTCTAAACACGATCACTACATACCGTCCCACATTACGTTCCAAATAAATCTCTGTGTACTTTGCTGTTGATACTTGAGGGGTGCTCAACTGCTCATCAACTCTCTGTTGTTCTCGATCAGTACAACTTCCCATTCCCAAAAATAAACAAGGTAACGTACTGTACTCTTTGAATTTCTTTTGTTTTTTTTTTTTTAACCTCAACTCTTTGTCAGTTGTCACTTGTTAACTTTTTATTGCTCCTCAGACGTTTAAGGAACACATTAATCAATTTGAGGTTTATTTATTAATTTGTTTTTAGCATGAACTTTCTGCATGCATCTTACCCAAGATTATTGCACATCAGATGTTTGACAGAATGATTCTATGTAGGGAACAAATATTGTAAGCGAAATAGGTATGAGGAGGGGCACTGATAGGATTAGTCAGTTGGACGACTCCGTGCTGACTCAAATCCTATCTCACCGGACAACGAAGGAAGCAGCACAGTTCCAGGCACTATCCAAGCGGTGGCAAAATGTATGGGTCTCGGTGCCTGTCCTCGACTTCGACTTTGCTGATTATTGGTCAGAAGATATGCTTGACGTACAGGAGCACACGACTTTCATATATAGTCGCTTGGAGTGCCATGAAAAATTCGTGAGGATCATTGATGATGCCTTAGCATCCCGAAAAGGTCAACAGGTAGATACGTTTAGGCTGGTCTGGAAGTACCAGGTTAAGGACTTCGACCACCTTGGCCATCCCGTGAGAAGATGGATTCTTCTCATTCTAGAGAAGAGGCCTCGAGTGTTGTCTATTTATGTGCAGCCTAGTGTTTGTGAGGTAGACGTACCTAATCAGGCTTTTACTTGCCCGTCTTTAGAGGAGTTAAAATTACATGTAGATAATTGCTATCCTGAAGTCCTTAGGCCACCAGCGGTCAATCTCCCAAATCTGAGAGTGCTTAACCTAGGGTATTATGCTATAGAAGCTGATACCATGAATAAGCTTCTACTGGGTTGTCCCAATCTTGCGGAGTTGGAACTGTTCGCTTGCGGATTGTACTTTTCGGAGATATCTTGTGGCAACCTTAAGAGTTTGGTTATTTTCGGTTGTTGTCACTCAGCAGAGATTCGGGTTTCCATCCCGAGTCTCCAATATTTGAGAGTCTCCATAACATCTAATCAGCCTGTCGGGTTTGTTTTAGAAAACATGACATCCTTAGTAAAGACATGCGTTTTCTTTTTGACTGCTGAGTACATGGATAAGGAGTTCTCCAAGAGTGAGTCCAAGATTATGAATGGCCTTTCGGGCATCACGAATCTTGATATTGTTCTCCATGGAGAAGACACTAAGGTAAAAAGTTTAAAACTTTAAATTATATCAAGTTCTTATTTTTGAGTTTTTCATGCAAAAATATTCTCAAACTATATTTAGTTTTGTCTATTTATTTTGGTTCTCTTACTATATATGAAGGATATGTTGAAGCATGCCCTGGAGAACTTCCCTTCCTTTGTGAATCTCAAGGCATTGCATTTTGAAAGTTTCAGCTTTGCTTTGTCTGATTGCATCCGTCAGTTGGATCGTCTCGTCCGGCATTCACCACTTTTGGAGGATCTCACCTTTTATCGTTGCGAGGTACACGTAAAGAATTAGTATTTAAAAATTTGCCTAGAGATTTATATGCAAAATTAACAATTTTCCATTCATGCATATTATTTCTTATCGAGTCTTTGATTTTTCTTTTTTTATCTCAATCAAAACTTTATTGACAGAATAGAAATGACTGTAAGCTTCAATAAAGCAGGTTATGGTTTTTTCTTTTACTTGAGTCATTGATAATTATCTGGAAATATGTAACTTAGCTGGGTCAGGTACATGCTAAGCTATGTTAATTAGATTTTATAATGCCAACCAAATCAGATTCAATTTTCAAGACATTTGCTGTAAATTTTTCATTCTGACCAAATTTACTAACTTATGGTTCGATATTAATTAGGGTTAAAGAGTCTCAGATGTTTTTGGTTTCCATTTTCTATCTTGTTCTGTACCACTTGATTAAGTCTTTTGTTTTTGTTGGTTCAGGTGTTCTTCTTCTGGCATTACAACTAATTACTATTATTAATTTTATTATGATATTTTAGGATGAATCTGACGAAAATGAACTTTTAGCGGAGCTGACAGCGGTAGTAACTGATCATGGCAACTGTCGGTTATCTGAGAATACCGAGGGACATACTTATGGCTCCCTGAAGGAATTAGAGGATCTATTAAATGACGGAATGAACTGTGCCGAGAAGAACCGGATGCAAGAGATTTCATCAGAGGATGAAGACGAGGAGGATGTGGAAGGAGGAGAAGCTGACTGGGACGATGAAGAAGAAGATGCAGGAGATGATGAAGGAGAAGAAGAAGATGAGAATGCAACAGACTCGGAAGAAGTAGAGGAGGATGAGGATGAGGATGATTTTGGAGATGTGTAGAAAGAACGTGAGGAAATGGAAAACAAACAAGGAGCAGATGTTGTTAGTTAGTGTGTTATGATAATAAAGGCATTTCTGATAAATGTAAAGCTTGTTGCTTTTGTTTTTGCGAGTTTTTTTTTTTCACTTTGTTTGTGAGATGTTTATTCAGGTAGTTTGATTTGTAACTGTTTTGTTGTAATTATAATGGCATGCAGTTGCTATTTTATTTATAACTAGGGGGCTAATCGAGCTTCGCTCGATATTTGACTTACATTTAACATATAAAATATATTAAAATTTGTTAAGATTAATGTATTAAAATTTTATTTCTTTGATGAGAATAATATTGTACATATAGACTTTTTTGCTAATTTTGTACTAATTGTCTACTATAAGATATGGTGCTATTATATTGTTTAGTTTTTTAATATTTATACATGGCCATTGGCTTCTTCACACACAAACCGCTTGCCTTGAAGATGCTTTTAATAAAAGCTGCAACCGTTGTAAATTCAACCCAAACAAAGGAAAGACGGTAAATAAATTTAACACTATTCTATCAGTGTACAAATCAAGGCTAAGGTACAGTATTACTGTATATTGTTGCACAATATGACCGATTTCAGGCAAAAATAGCATAGATTCTGTATTTCTCTCTGTTATGAATAACTACAATATTTCAAAAATTCATAAGATGTTACAATTAGTAGAGGGTCCTTTATTCGTAGCACTGAAGATTGACTTGTTGGGCTTATTTAAATTTGGCTGCTACAATCAGCATATACAAATTGACAATGAAAATTTCAAGTTAAATGGTTATCGACAATATGATATTAAGACTCGAAGCCTTTCATAGACTATATTATAACCAACATTAGCTAAGAATTCAGGCATAAGAATACCTAGCTTTTCCTATGTTCCTTAATAAAGTTCAACATCTCCTTGTTTTTTTCTCAAAAAGCTTTATTTTCAAGTTTTTACAAATAGCTATTACCAACATCTTTATCACGCATCAACATCAGTCAATGTATCTCCGGCCCATCTTCCCACCTTCACTGATACAGGTACCCTTTTAGTGCCATTACAGGTACACCCTCCCAAAATTGCTAGTAAATCAGATGAAATTGCTGCACGATATAAACATCCAAGTAAGAAAAAACTAACTTTGATGAACCAAACAACACATTTATGTTGCCATTTTATCATGGCCATATAGTATGAATCCTATGACCAACACATAAGAAGAAAAAAAAAGCAATATAAATATTTGGCAATATATTTAGGCAATAATTATGCTTAGGGAAATTGAATTTAGTTTAATCAGATGCTTGTTCAAGTGCAATTTAGAATAGTACTTGATGTAGATATAAAGAAGAAAATTTTTAAAAAAATCGATGACAACAAAAACTAATTTATAGAGGAAATAGAGAACCTGGAAATTTCTGAGGCGAACAAAAAAAAATTGAAGCTTGACTTCTTTTTTTTTCTTAATAATTTAATACCAGGGCCCTTAAGATGTTGAGAAAAATTAAAATATCAAGGGGAAAATTGCAAATGTAACAAATAAGAGACTTAGAAATTAGAAGGTTATTACTGTATAATATATAGGAGCTCCGTTGTATAAATATACCTTTGTAGTTTGTACCATAATTCTTCTTAATCCCAATAATCAATAACATAGAAATAAGAAATACTCAAAATATAATCTTTCCTTCCATATTTCAATTCATAACATAAGAATCTGTCGGCTCTCAACATTTGTTCGATATATGGCCTCCAGCATTCTCGTATCACTTTACCTTCTTTAAAACTGTTATCACAAAAAAAAAAAAGCAACAACTATATAAGAATGAAAATGCAAGGCTACTTTTCAGAGGAATTAAATCAAACACCCATTTCTTATCAGTTCTTATCGCTAGATGGAAAGTAATTTTAGAGAAGCACTTTGCATCTATAGCACAATGTACAATCTTTTATCCCTATGTTGGTGAGCTCATACATCTATAACATCAATCGAGTCGATACATGTCATTCTACCAGCTCGTGAATTGCCTTCACCAAGTGCTAAAAGGTCAGCACCAGCTGCCTCCCCTGTCTCTACCTATTCCCATTACTTTTCTTTCTTAGTTCCCTTTGATGTTGAACATCATTGACTTTGACATAGAACTATTAAAAATTCATACCTTATTAGAAAAATGCACAATTTTTCATCCTTATGTTAGTTACCCCATGCATCTCTAGCGTCAATCGAGGTAATACGTGTCATTCTACCAGCTTGTGAACTGCCTTCACCAAGTGCCAAAAGGTCAGCACCAGCATCCTCCCGTTTCTCTCCTTCTAACAGATCTTCTGACATGTCAGCAGTGGCTTCCCACCGACCCTTATCAATCTCCATCTGTCGTTTTGGAAGCTGTAACAGCTCCTCCCCTACTATCTGCGTGATTTCTCATATTATTTAGTTCATGAACCACAACATAGAGTAGGAGATAGTCTACTAAACTGGATGCCTACTGTGTTTGCATCAGAGCAAATTTGATGGTTACATTTTTTTTCCCTCTTCTGCATGATAAATGCAATTCAATTTGGTGGTTGGGAGGGATGGCCATTAATCTTGGCGCGTTCACTAACAGAAACCATTCACAATAATATTAGATTAGGAAAATGTTGATCCTACTTGTTACCACTATCGAACTGGTCAAAAAACATGGTAAAAAGGCCAAAAAGAAAAACATCATGCAACTTTAAGTGCTTAATTGGTAAAAACAAAAAAACAAAATAATATAGCAATCACCTCTTTCCTCTTTCGAGCGAGATTCCAAAACCTCAAGCACATATATATTCTCAAGCCTTGTGTTCTTTTCTTGTGGGCTTCACATTGTAGCAGCCTATAACCATGACCAATATCAGAATATTAGATAAATTTCCTACGAAATGTACAAAAAAATTGTGATGTTTTATGTCTTTATTTAAAGTTCATAGAATATTTCCAAACTTGATTATACAGTAATAAGTTATTAGATAAATAAATAAAATATTGTTACTATGATATGATATTTTCATTGTTTATCTTTGTCACCTGGCCAATTTGTTACTAATTACACATTATACTGGTAATTACATTGTAATGGTAAAAATATCACCAAAATATCATCACGTTGGCTTTAAATAAGAAATGAATAACCTTTCTATGTTGTACCGGTAAAAATTGTAAATCACAATAATATTCGTTAAAAAATTGGTTCTTACAACAAATAGAAATGCTTTCAAAACTGCAGCTTAAAATTTTAAAATGTAATTCATGTGAATCTAATCCCAATATGACTTTTGACTTATAACCTCGAACTCATAATCAAAACCTCAGATGAGTTAAATTATATGAATCTAATCCCAATATAATTTTTGCCATATAACCTCGACCTCATAATCAACACCTCAGATGAATTTTAATTAACTTGAACATGTTTCACACAAACATAACTTTCTGCAATCTACCAATTCTTTGCATGACTAATTTGACAGACCCAGCAGCTTATCAAGAATTTGAAATGGTTACATGTCATATCTCAAAGGTATTTTGACCTTGATTGTGCCAAAAAAAAGGAAAAAGGAAAAAAAAAATTATAATCATTTTTCTAAGCATACTAAATCATACATGGTCAAAATTTTTTCCAATGTATGCAAATGCACTGCTAGTGAATGTCACTCTTGTATAAAAAAAAGCCATAAAAAAAGTTAAACTAAATATTTCCTCTTGGCACTTAAACCATCAATATCCAGTGTTGAGCATGACCTACTTCTGTCCTCTACAAATATGCTATATTCCATTTAGAGAATTAAGTAGAAGCTTACTTGTGCCGACTGCCGAGGCTTAACAGAGAAATCGTATTCTAAATAGGGTCCAAGTAAAGTCTACTTCTCAATGAATAGTCTTAAGATCTACACTCACATATCCATTGCAAGAGAGGCGCTAACTTCATTGCAAGAGAGGCGCTAACTTCTACATCCACATCATCATCCATAGGTACACTTTTGGCATAAAGCTGTAAATCAAATCAAAATAAAGTTAATTCATATACTGGACATATTACCAAAGACATGACCAATTCTATACTAAACAGTATATACAAATGGCATAAAAGCTAGAATGATTGGTTAGCCTTGCTGACAATCATAGTTTTAATTTATACAATTGATAAAAGAAAATAATGGGTCACTTTGAGAAAAACTTGTGTTGGATTATGAGACATTCATAGTTTTGTCCATTGACTCTGTGCACAATCTTGCCAAATTTTTCAAATATATTGTCTTGTTTTATTGTTTTATAACAGTGGGTTCAATCATGATTTTCTCTTGCTCTTGCTCCTATTACTACAGTGAATAGAAATTGAAAAGTTGGAAGAAAATTAATATAGCCGACTCAGCCTTCATCTTGATTCTCTCTTCCTTGATTACAATTTCAAGAGTTTCTTTAGATAGAAGATTTGATCAGAAAGAAAGAGAAAAGTTAGTAACATTTCCAGAGGAAGTAACCATGAAACACAAATTGCCACCATCCAGTTGATTTTCATGTATTATCTTGCAATCAATCACCACTTGCAGCAGATTCAACCTCTATAATTTCAGGAATGCCTGTGAATGGTACAACAGCAGCTGTTGATGGAACTGCAATTCCTGCAACAAATGGAAGGGGAAATGTTGTAGTTGAAACTGCTGAAAGTGACAATGCAGATGTTGAAGACGGGGAAGTGGCCAGCACTTTTGCCGAAGAAGAAGACGAGGATTTGCTGAGTCCCTGATGTGTTTTCTTTGTTCGGTTGTAATAGGATTTAATTTCTGGCACTTGTTACTTGTATTGTGTTTTGCTTTTCTTTCAGTCGGCTCTCAGTATGTGTTACTGGGTCCAACTTGGTTTTGTCTCTATAAACTTCTACTGTTGTTAATATCATCTCTAGGATTCCCCTCTGGGGAATCTGTTGCTTTCAAAAAAAAAAAAATTTCAGGAATGATAAATAGGAAAAATTGAATAGAAAGTTGTGTGGTTAGAGACCTTAATTTGGGAATTGGGAGAGACCAGATAGAAGAGACTCCTCTAGGTCATGAACAGTGTTGCTGAAATAATTGTAATGTGCTACCTTAAATAACGATTCATTGAACATACCTTAAAGAAATTCAGTAGATTCATTGAACCAAGGGATCAAAAAAGGATTAAAAACTTAATTATTCATTGAACCAGTAGATTACGTGGTAGTTATTCTTCCCTTTAAATCAATTTCCCTGCTCTAAGGGTGCGTTTGGATCGTTGGAAGAAAGAAGAAGAAGAAGAAAAAAAAAAATTATAAACAATCCAAACTCTTCATAAAGTTACACACTTTTCAATATTTTTTCTCACTTCTTCTCTTCTTCCCACACCTATCCAAACGGAGCCTAAGAAATTCGGGAGGAAGAGCAGAAAAGAAGTCGGAGTTGAAAGAAGGGATTCGAAGTTGGGTCTAAATAATAATATACGGACAGTTTTGAGGTAAAAGGAGAGAAATATTTTTAGCGTGCTAGATCTTTGAAATTGTTTCCTCTTATTTCCATTTCTACACCTTCTTTGAACCTTAGATCGCCAAAAAAAAAAAAAAGGTTGGGCTAGACCTTTACGGTGGCATCTGTCAGTTATACTCGGCGATAAGAGAAAATGATTTAAATGAAATTGAGAACCGACCATGTTTGGATATACGCGAACAAAGCCACTTTGGCGATTATCAAACCTGAACCGAATAGGAACAAGGCCATATCCGGGAGTGTAAATTCAAATCTTATGGCGCGCGACACAGTGTGCAGCACACCACAGGCCGTCCGATCAAATCTCAATGAATGAGGGAGCCCCGTGCATGTAACAGATTGTAAGGCCCGAAAAAATATAACCCGTCCAGATTTGATCAGACGGTCCGTGTGGCGCGCGACACAGCGTGCAGGATTCGGATTGCCGGGAGTGTATTCTAGATTCCAGAATTTTGGGAAATAGGAACAAGCTACGCGAATAACGGAAACAAATTTGGAAAAGAATATTTTATTATTATCTAGATTCGTGAATCCTAGTTCGCTGCAAGAACCAAACACACCTTAAAATAACAAGTATTAATTATTTGAAGCATATCAACAACTATTATTTTCTTTTTCGTAACTGAAGCATCATTGAACATAATATTTCTTAATCTTTCTTACATGAAGTATAATATTTTGGACCTAGAGGAGACCATAAACTTAATTATATAAATTTATCTAAATAAATTAACATATGAGGAGAACAAAATTCTAATTATTAGAGGGGCCTGACCCTTGTCAGTCCCCTCTATCTTTGCCACTGGTTCAGAGAAGGAACGGAGGGAAAGGAGACAGAAATCTCCAATGATCCTATCTAATTTTTTAAAGTTGGCACACTCATTGCCAAATAAATGTCCATTGGTGCAGCAAGTCAATTTTATAAGCGATAGCAGTCAGTACACAAATAGCTACAGAGTTCACATTTCAAAAATCGAACAAAAATGAACGCACAAAGGAAACATGCTTGCCGTGTCGGACTAAATTTTAACAAATCAACTCTGACTCCCACGCATCTTTATTTATAATAATTATAATTATAATTTTATAATATAATTATAACTATAATTATAAATACTGATTCGGTGTTTATTTTGGTGGTTTGATATATAGCATTTACTTTATAAATAATGGCATGCACTTGCCTTTCTATTAATAATTTCGGTTGGATATAAGCAACTCTAATTGTTAGCCCCGTATTCAGATGACCTTTGATCATGGAAAATCAGATTTTTTTTTTTTTCTTTTTCTGTGCGTTAGTTATACACTTGAACACCAATATTACTTTGTTCTCGCATTACATAAAAGACTCACTTTAGTTGATGGATGGATAGGTTTCACTTACAAGAAAATAATCGAGAATTTAGATAGTGAAATCTGGATTAGGTTATATTAACTTGGACCGAAACTTTTGAAAAGAAATTTCGTATGAATCAAAGAATCGAATAAACATAAAAGATAAATGTTTGTGACCAAAAATATTGTTCAAATTAATGTTAATTAACAACAATACTATATTAAATTAATTAAAACATTGTTGCAATAAACCTTAACGAATAAACAAACAAAACTTTTCATCTTTGTGAGTTGTGACTCTATCGACTCCTCCGGAAATTGCTCAGGGCACTCACAATTACTCATCCGCTCCCAATTTTTTTAAAAAATGACTAAAATATTTATCCTCCAACACTAAAGTATGAGAAAAACAAGATGGAAGAGAAGGATATTTTGGTCATTTGAAAAGAAAATTTGGATTAGGTTATAGTAAGTTGGACCTAAACTCCATTGAAAAAAAAATTTTGTATTGAATAATCGAATAAACATATATGTGGCGTTTGGTAAATGAATAACTTATGAGAGATAAATTAAGGTGGAAGAACTTATGTCAAGTTATGTCATGATTGTTTGGTTATGTGAATTGAAGGAATATGAATATAATAATATAAAAAATTAGATGTCAGTTTTATTAATATATTATAATTACTATCACTAGTTTGCAAATATTAATCATAGTATTATTATTAATAATAATTATTATTATTATAAAATTTATTTTTATTCATAATATATCAATGATAATTATAATTATAATTTTTATTATTCATGCTTAGCGATTGTCATAATGCTAATGACGATAATAAGGTCGAGGATGATAATAATAATAATAATATCAATAATAATTTCATTAATGATAATGAAAATTATATGATAAATACAATATAATAATAATAATAATAGTATTATTATTATGAGGATTGTTAAAATGCTATGCATAGTACGGATAATCTTCGTGCTATGGATTCGTTCTTGCAATTCATGTTTCAAACAACCGATCCAAATCGTTTATTATCTTCTACATATTGAAATCTTATTAGAAACCAAAATTTATATATTTTTATTTTTTTACTATTTTTCTCTGATTTTTGAAAATCACTGTTATTGAAGGGTCCAGAATTTATTAGATTAAGTATTTTCAAAAATCTGAGAAAATTAGTAAAAAAATTAAAAAAAAAAATGTAAAATTTGGTTTCTAGTGAGATTTCAATATGAAGAAGATAATGAACGGTTTGGATCGGTTGTTTGAAACATGAAATGTAAGAACGAATCCATAGCACGAAAGTCATCCATACTATGCATAGCATTTTTGCTATCCTCTTATTATTATCATTAAGATATGAGAAAATTTAATATGCACTATAGTGCATAGGGCATTCCATGCACCGTGGACTTTTTCAGGAATATTTTTGTAAATTGATAAATCTAATTTAACCAATTTATTCTACATATTGAAATCTCATTCCAAACCAAAATTTACAATTTTTTAGATTTTATTACTATTTTTTTCGAATTTTTTAAAACATGCTATTTTTGGAATGTTGTACTATTTACAATTTTCCAAAAATGGCATGTCTTAAAAACTCCGAAAAATATAGTAATAAAATCTCAAAAATTGTAAAATTTAATTTTCTATGAGATTTCAATACGTATATTAGATTGGTTAAATCAGATTTGTCAATTTACAAAAATATCTCCGAAAAAGTCCGCGGTGCACGGAATGCCCTATGCACTATGGTGCATATTAAACTTTCTCTTAAGATATTATTAAATATTTATTATACTAATTATAATTGAAATTATAAAATAGTAATATTTCCTATATTAAAATTAATATATCATTTATTTGTTTATTATTGTAACTAAAAATTATTATAATATTACAATAATATATTAAATATAATTACTAATAAAATTAATGATATATTATTTGAAATTCGAGACTAATTCATAATGGGTGTGTTTGGATAGGCCGAGAATAGGAAATAGGAATAAGAAATTTCGGTTTGCGTACTTATTCTTATTCTTGTGCAATCCAAACAACACAAAAATAAGGAATTTGAGCCCTTATTCCTATACTAACAAAACCATGGTATAAAAATAAGGAATATGGATAAGCACGCAAACCGAAATTCCTTATTCTTATTCCCTATTCACGGCTTATTCCGTTGCATCCAAAACACACCCAATGAGACTTACTGCGGAAGAAGTTATTCCATTAATTTTGATGGTATAAGTTGTTTATTGAGCTATTCCTCCTAAAAAAACTTTAAAGAAGCTTATTCGCTTATTCCTTTATTAAAACAATATTATTATTATATTATATTAAAACATTGTTGAAATAAACCTTACCAAATAAATAAAACTTTTCATCTTTTGTGACTCTATCGACTCCTCCATTCCGTACGTGAGTACGTACCAAAACCCCAAATCTTACCGAAACGGAGAGGGAGAGCGGCTGCAATTGAGAGAGTATGCAGAGGCTCACCTCCCTCCGGAGCCAATGGAGTCGACGCACGCGCTTCTTCAGTCCTCACTTCTCTCCTCTTCTCTTCGACAATAAGCAGGTTCGATTATCTTCTCGCACAATTTGAATTTGAAATCTTTAGGTGCATTCTTAATTTGGTCAGTCTTTGGATATGTAGACCCACGCGATCGATCGGGTTGGTTTCAAGTGTAGTGATCATAAGAATGCTGGGGTATTCATGTCTTCTAAGGCCAAATTCTTGTTTGAGATATATTAGTGTTGCCAAATGCAAAGCTAGGCTACTAGATTTTTGGAACCCATAGCCGGTGCTTCCTTATAAAGCAAAACAGAAAGAAGGAAGAAATCGATAAACAGGAAGCAAAGAGAATTACTATTAATTTTTGTGTTGTATTTTCTACAATTGCATTGCAGTTTGAAGGCCGTAATCATCAATCCCTCATGTGGCCAAAATTGATTTGGCCAACCATGTTTCATTGGTGAGACCACTGATGCCAGATGATTCAGATCTGTCGCTTCGAGCAAAGCTTTTCTATTTGTAAATAGAATAACCGTGCTTCCAATTTTCAGGAAATCAATCTGTGGAAGCTGATGAGAGAGATGAAATTTCATGGGATCATGCCTCTTGGTAATAAAGTATAGACCTAATTTACTGTATTGTGTTCAAATGTGACTGGCTACTAATTCTAGTTTTCTCTTAGCAAAATAGAGGAGTATGGTGGACTGGGTCTAGGATACACGTACACTGCATAGCAATGGAGGAAATATCCTGGGCTTATGGCTCTGTTGGTTCTCTTATTTATTAATCAATTGGTAAATGACACTTTGAAATTTGTTTAAGTTTCTTGTTTTGGAAACATCTCTGAGTAAAATTCTCATGAGCTTATAACAATGTTTTTGTAGATCTGGAATGCGAACCCAGCACAGAAGGAAAAATATCTTCCAAAGGTTCATTTCTTCATATTTAATCAGATTTGTTATCGTTTATTAGATGCTTAATACATATATTTCTTAACTGTTAAAGTTCTCATATTTAGTAGTTTTTCCCAATATTGCTGTTTTATTTTGCAATTGCATCCAGCATAATGATCTTGGTAGCATGGTATGATATTTTCCCCTTGACTCTAGTAAGAATTTTCAAATGTTAAAAGCAAGCAAAGCAGATTCACATGTTAATTTCTAAATATGCGCTTCTCATTAATTGTTGAGCTAATAGTTGGAGACTTGGGGTTAATTTAACCATTTTTTTGTTTGAGTGATATAATTATTATGGCAAATACACCTCAAAATGGTTTGATATCCCATGTAAATTGAGATATGTAATAGGAAACATTTGTTCCATTCCAGAATAAAAAGATTTAATAAAATTTATTTTGATGTTTTATTATCATATAGGGTAAAAAATTAGTGTCATGTTTTTAAAAAAATTTTAAGATCTTATATAATTTCTATCATGCCACAAGTGCAAAAGTTTTGGGCCTTATATAAATTTCTAAATTGCAGTCCACTAATTAAGGCTAACAACTACAAGGAATTGCTAAACATATCAGTTAGCTACACTAAAAAGTAAACTGAATATTTCCAATAATACCTGGCCTGCATAACTTCACATCTGAGACTTAATCTAAACTGCACTTAGTCGTGCAATAACCTTGTAGAAACACTCTAATTTTGAAATAGAGGTAAATAAAAGGCATATATTATAATTTCACTCAAGATAAACTGCAGCAATTAGACTATTTGCTGATTGTGGTAGAAACCCGGGCTTTCATCCTATATTGGCTACTTGAGAGTAGTATTTTGTCAACAAAACCCTCATTTGAAAGTGCCCTTTAATTTTGGCAATAGAAAATTATTCAAACTCTATATGTTTGTCTTGGCTGATAATTATCTTGAGGAAGGGAGAGAGAGAGAGAGAGGGAGGGAGGGAGAGTAATGGATTATTTTCTTAAGTCAGAGAAGAAAAAGAGAATTGTTGAATTCATAGAGTGAGAAGGACGACACGAGGAATAATTTTTTAAATCAAGGACATTTATGTCAATGTGTAAATTAGGGTTCTGCGTCGGATGAAATAGAAAAGACATTTTTGGTCATTTTATAGCCAGATGATCTAAATTCTGCCATTAGATTCAAGGGTAAATCTGTCCATAAGTAAATCATCATACATTAGTGCAGGAACCGAGTGTTTCTTCTCCGCCGCAACATTTTTCTTCCCAGTTCCCAAATATTATCATCTTCTACATCCAACAATTTCTCCAATATCAAAATCTTCAATCTGCTATGAATTGGGTTTTGCACAAAAATGGGTGAAACCAATTATGAGGTAAACTTGACTATCTTTTTAGGATTTACCAAATTCCTAATCCATGCTTAAAATGGTGTTATTGTTACTCTTGTTTATTCGTTTATTATTTATATATTATGTTTTATTTTATATGAAGGATATGCAGGAGCAGGTCCTCCGAAGTTGTTCGACCTTTGAGAACCTCAAGAATCGAATTCGTCTCCTTGACGTTATAAGGTACTATTTTTTTTATAAATAGATTACTGATTAGATTGCATGTGGTCTAGTAGCTCAGGTGGTAAGAGCACTTGGCTCTCTTCTAAGAGGTCCAGGGTTCAAGCCCGCATGCTTGCGATAGGCTTGGCGAGCCAGCGTAAAAAACTCAGCCATATATACAAGAAATGACTAGGGTCGGGGTGTCATTTCTAGCCTACCCTAACTTGTTTGGGATAAAAGGCTTAGACTTTTTAGATTACTGATTAGATTCTCTGACTGCTTGTTTGAATTCTAAAGCTTTTCATATGTTCATTTTTCTTTAACCTTTTTTACAATATTTTTCTAACACAGAATATATTAAAATTTATAATACCAAATAGGTATATGAACTGTACCTTGTGACTTTTGTAGGTCTGTAATAAATAAATCACATGCTTGTTTATTGATTATTTTTCACTTCAAAGTGTATAATTACAATTTGGATAAAAGTTAAGTGCAACTAATGCCCATTCTATGTTGAGTATTAAATTTAATACCAATTTGATTAGGGGTCAAATAAGTCAAGTTTTACTAGGTTTATACAAAATCTAAATTAAGATAGTTCCTTGCTAGCTAAGATTTATGAAAACTGTAATGAAATCTTGTTTTTCTATTTGTGAAGTTAAATTAGAGTAATTTCTTAATGTCGGTTCTAATAGGATTCACACCCATTCCAAAAAATTATTATTAAATTACTCAGTTTTATTAGAATTAGAAAGGAATTCATAGCTATCTTTCTCCATTAATCCAGCTTTCACAAATCTTGACAATATCATTTTCTTTCTTCGACATGAACATTCTATATTTCTCTAGTACTGCCCACTCCAAAAAGGGTCTCCCCCAATTAACTACGCTAGGTCATATTGACTCTGATATATTAAATATACTTCAATCTACTTTTTATTTTGATTGAGAACTTTTGATGTTCATGCTCCTTTTCTCTTATTCATTACAATTATTTAAAGCCAATTGTTTTGTTTTTCTATAATTTATGGCTGGCTGAAACAGGCCAAGATCCACTTTTTTGGTTCTTGACAGATCTCAGCCCAAAACTTCACATCTCTCCCTTCGCCGATGAAAACTTCTTTCACTTCCCATAGTTTCCTTTCTCAAAAAAAAAATTGTGTCCAATCTAGGACTGCAACACCAGAAGGCCTAACCTTGCAAACTAAAGTATGTGCTCAATTTTTTTTCGAAATAATTGTGCATTTCTTGATGCCTTAAGATCTAATCCTAGCGACCTAACTATGGTTATCAAGTTTTTGTAATGCAACATTAACGGCCTGTAGGAGTCCCTTGGGTCAGGTGCCGCTTGTGTTATAGCTTATGTCTGTTGGCTAATGCATCATACTGGTATCTGGTATTAGATGCTGCTTCATTCAGTTCAGATGCTGGTTCGTTTCTTTAGCATCCCAAGGTACTAACTTGGGTCGATAGTATAGGTTGAAGAGGCCTTATGCAAGTCTAATATTATTTTCCCCTCGATCCTGTATTGAAAATTATCTTGTCCAATGAAAGTTGTCGGACTGGCAAGTTGCTGCTGTTCTTCTAAAAAATGGTTTAGGTCTCTTTTTATCTAAGAACTTGTATTTCATGACTGTGATGTCCCAAAAATTGGAAAAAAAATATTCTATGACCTATAGCTTGTGCCATTCTTATGGTTTCAGTTTTTTCGAATTTTCTTTAGTATTTTTCAGAATTGACAGTAAAAGATTGGAAGGCAAAGAACAAGAAAGAACCTCTTTCTTATTATTGTTCTGTCTTCCTGTACAAGCAGACCACATGCATCATTAGTTGTATACATATTCTCCATTAGAAACTTTAGTGCCACTCTTCATTTCTAGGACGAAAATACGTAATCATGAGGGTCACAGGTTCATACGAAATTGAAGAGTGGAGACAACAACTAAAAATAAGTGGAAGCCTGTAAGATTTCAATATTTATAATTTTATATGTTTAAAAATCAACATAGAAAATCTTCAAAATCATAGGGTGGTCTAACCATACACAAGACCATCTCATTTGATAGGTTTGCCAAAATGATTATTTCTAGGGATCAGAGCTCAGAAGTGGTTTTGAAGTAGGGATTAGAAGAGCACTAGGAAACGAATCCTGGAGCACTATAGATGCCATTGCCTTCTTTCCTGGAGCATAATTCCATTGCCTTCTTTCCTCTTCCGTCCCTTTCTTTTCCCTCTTCTTAGAATCCTAAAGTAAAGCCTTGGTCCTAAACAGCGTATTCTAGCTTCCCCTGCATGTCGTCTCTTCAACTCAGAAGCACCACTGCGGCGTCTTGTCATTCTCTCTAAACACAATCACTACATACCGTCCCACACTACGTTCCAAATAAATCTCTGTGTACTTTGCTGTTTATACTTGAGGGGTGCTCAACTGCTCATCAATTCTCTGTTGTTCTCGATCAGTACAACTTCCCATTCCCAAAAATAAACAAGGTAACGTACTGTACTCTTTGAATTTCTTTTGTTTTTTTCCCTCAACTCTTTGTCAGTTGTCACTTGTTAACTTTTTATTGCTCCTCAGACGTTTAAGGAACACATTAATCAATTTGAGGTTTATTTATTAATTTGTTTTTAGCATGAACTTTCTGCATGCATCTTACCCAAGATTATTGCACATCAGATGTTTGACAGAATGATTCTATGTAGGGAACAAATATTGTAAGTGAAATAGGTATGAGGAGGGGCACTGATAGGATTAGTCAGTTGGACAACTCCGTGCTGACTCAAATCCTATCTCACCGGACAACGAAGGAAGCAGCACAGTCCCAGGCACTATCCAAGCGGTGGCAAAATGTATGGGTCTCGGTGCCTGTCCTCGACTTCGACTTTGCTGATTATTGGTCAGAAGATATGCTTGACATACAGGAGCACACGACTTTCATATATAGTTGCTTGGAGTGCCATGAAAACTTCGTGAGGATCACTGATGATGCCTTAGCATCCCGAAATTACCCTTTCCTAGCACAATATATCCCAACAACCCCTCTCCTTCTATGTCGCATGGGAGCAACTCTGCCCTTCTTTCTTGAGCTCTATCGTGCAGATTGAGTTTAATTTGATTTCTTTCTGTGCAAACTTAGCGAATACACCTATTCAAGGCAAGAAAATCAATATCAGGGGTAAAAATTTTCATGCCAAGAAGGTAATCAGCTAATCACTCATGGCTACATTGCAATCTTCTTTGAATTTATCAGAATGTTATGGTATAGTTAGTGTTACAAAATTAAAAATTTTAATTTAGATTTTGAATAAACTGGAAATGTGCCCCTTAGATACATCTGAACTCTTTCACTACTTATTTGCTGCTGCTTTTGAAAGCCATGATGAATTGAGCTTTATCATTTTTGTAATTTGCAACATTTTTCAGACTTTTCGGCATTTTGAAAAATGAAGGGCAAAGTGGTTGCTCTAAACCTTCCAACCTTCACATATTAAACAGCTGGTTATTGTATACAAACTACCCTTTCGTCATAAAAACTCTATTGCATTCATATAAAGTTAAAACAAATAAACAACACCTAATGGATCTCAGGTGCTCTCTTTCCTGGCCGAGAGAGGGGAAGTAGCAAGGACGACCTTCAACAGAGAGATCTGCACGAGAGAGATCGAGAATAGAAGGGAAGAGGTCGCACAGTCAGGGTACACTGTACTACAAAAAGGAAAAGGGTAATTTTGTTATCAACTTTTAATTTTGATTTTTTTTATTTGAATTATCGGCGGAATAATCAATAAGGTAAATACACCAGAGTAGCAAGATTAGAAGGGTATACACTATACACCCAATTGAGGGATATATTTCTAATTAGAGAAGATTAGAGGGTATACGCCCAATTTTTCCTTAAAAAAATTACAAAACGAATTAAATGCCGAAACTGATTTTGTCGGTCACTCATTATATGCCATTGCCTTTTTTCCTGGAACATAATTCCATTGCCTTCTTTCCTCTTCCGTTTCTTTCTTTTCCCTCTTCTTAGAATCCTGAAGCAAAGCCTTAGTCCCCTGCATATCGTCTCTTCAACTCAGAAGCACCACCGCGGCGTCTTGTCATTATCTCTAAACACAATCACTACATACCGTCCCACATTACGTTCCAAATAAATCTGTGTACTTTGCTGTTGATACTTGAGGGGTGCTCAACTGCTCATCAATTCTCTGTTGTTCACGATCAGTACAACTTCCCATTCCCAAAAATAAACAAGGTAACGTACACTCTTTGAATTTTTTTTTTTTTTTTAACCTCAACTCTTTGTCAGTTGTCACTTGTTAACTTTTTATTGCTCAGGCGTTTAAGGAACACATTAATCAATTTGAGATTTATTTATTAATTTGTTTTTAGCATGAACTTTCTGCATGCATCTTACCCAAGATTATTGCACATCAGATGTTTGACAGAATGATTCTATGTAGGGAACAAATATTGTAAGCGAAATAGGTATGAGGAGGGGCACTGATAGGATTAGTCAGTTGGACGACTCCGTGCTGACTCAAATCCTATCTCACCGGACAACGAAGGAAGCAGCACAGTCCCAGGCACTATCCAAGCGGTGGCAAAATGTATGGGTCTCTGTGCCTGTCCTCGACTTCGACTTTGCTGATTATTGGTCAGAAGATATGCTTGACATGCAGGAGCACACAACTTTCATATATAGTCTCTTGGAGTGCCATGAAAACTTCGTGAGGATTATTGAGACTTGGGAAGAAGAAGAGGATGAAGATGTGGATGTTGTTCAACTTTTGAGAACCTCAACTCTTTATCTTTCTTTTGTCTTTTTATTTCTTTTGTTTGTTAAATTTTTATTTAGGTGTTGTGTATGAGTAGTTGTTGGACCCTAAATTAGTGGATTTTTTCAGTGAAGATATATATAGCATTACTGCACTGGTTCCAGTTGGTGAAACCGGTGCAGTTTGTAGGTTCTGCACGTTTTGTTTTCATCTTGTACTGTTTCTTGAATTTTTCCTGTTAAATGAAAGTGGTATGATATGATGGTCTTACTTGTTTAAAAAATTTAATAAGGTGGTCTGATACAACTATGACTTTATTTGTTTTGGTCAATGATTTAGGATAAGAGGTCCTGGTGTGATCAATGGCCATCTTTTGTGAGAACTATTGCATCGTTTGTTTTGTAGAATTGTTGGTTTATATATACGTTAATTAATTTCCAGATTTCTTGTTTTGCATAAATGTTGGGACATAAAGCTCTGCAACTAGATGGTATAATTTGCAAATTATTAAATTGAGTTTTGAGTTTTCTTATTTTAATTATTAAAGAGTACTATTAATTCTATCGTAAACTCACTTTAATTCTGAAAAGATATATTTAAGCTAATTTCCGATACCTAGTTCGGTCTTTAGGCTACCATTCATCTCAATCAAATGAAGGCCTTGAAAAATACCATTTTAGATCTGAGGCATTTATGAACTGATTTTGAAATTTGAACCATTCATCTCCGGTGAAGATAAGTTCAACGTGGAAAGTCCAAGTGCACGAACCTCGGAACCTGAGTTAGCGAACTGGACCTAAATTATGTAGTAAATATTTTTTTGGATAAATTTTAAGACATTTTGGTGCGCTTGAACTTCGATCTTTTGTATAACAGAAAGAAAGCGATCTTGAAAACATGACATCGCTAATGATGAAAACTGTGATTTTTGTTCTTTATGGAATAGACACTCACAGAAAGAATATGGTGTAATCAAAAGATTATTCCTCTACAATTATTTGAATTTAATCATTTTTTTTATTGACCACTCTATAATAAAAGACCTGTCAACTCATTATTGGCTGTCCAACCAAAACTATGATTTATCGAAAATGGATGTCAGTCAATGTACATTATTTTCGATTTTGGCAGTCCAATAGCAATTGAAAAATGAAAAAACTTGTAAGTTCTAGCATGAATATGCTATCACGCAAATAAACGCAGGGTGAAATGCCAGAGAAAGGGTGGCATGAGGTTCACTGTCACTGGTAACTCCTATTTCCATCAAGTGTTGATAACCAACGTTGGCTCAGATGTGAAATTACGGCTGTTAAAATAAAAGGACCGGATGGCTCTCGATGGTCAGTGTGATGCTGATTTGCCGGGCAAACCGCTCTCCTTCGAGGTCACCATCAGAGGACAGAGGTGGAGGAACTGTCACACTCACATCTTATGGTGTGGCACCATCTAGTTGGCAGTTCCGCCAAACATTTGAAGGAAAACAATTTGTGTGATAACAATCTATGTTAATCTTAGTATGAACCTTTGTGAAATATTCAAGTGCTCTGTATATTCTGTATGTTCTGTATACAGGAAGAGGTGATATTCTCAATTGTTTTGTAGAGATATAGATGGATAGACTCTACTTATTGCATGGTCATGTGGAATATTTTTTTAAATTGTAAAGTATCCTCAAATGAAACAAGATGTCTCCGTTTTAGAAGGTTCCTTTTTTTTTTCTTCTTAGCAAGTCTGGATTTACCTAGTAATATATAGTCACTTATTTTTGCTTTCTTTTGACGTTTCCTAATTTTGAGGTTTTGGTCGGGGTTTGGACTGAGACATTGAGATATAAACCCGGCCCAAAACTTTGGGTCGAAACCGATCTGTAAAATATTGACGGGCTGGCTATCTGAGCCATCGGGCCTTGTCTTGCCTTATTCTTATTCTGTCTTAGTGTCTTTCATCATCTGGGGCCTGGGGCCGAAATTTTAAAAAATAATATTAAAATAATATAATTCAATAAAATTAATATCAATTTAATCAGTTTAATATAAATAGTATCGTAAGATCGGAATCATGGATTCCGAACGTTAGATCGGATTCTTGGATTCCGATCTAACGTTAGATCGGATTCTGGGATTCCGATCTAACGTTAGATCGGAATCTGGGATTCCGAACAGTGCTGTAACTGCTCAATTTTGTCTTTTTCATGGTTTTATTGTAATTCTATTATAAAAATTAATTAAATATATTAATATATTATGAAATTAATATATTTTATGAAATTAATATATTTTAATATTAAATTAATATATTATGAAATTAATATATTTTATTTTACTTCTATTATAAACATTAATTAAATATATAAAATTTTAATATTAAATTAATATATTATAAAATTTTTGTCGTTTGTTTAGAACCGGATTTTTGATATTTTGAAGAATGTTAGTATAATATAATTCTATATTATGAATAATATTTTAATATTTAAAGTTTTGATATTAATTTGATATGGATGGTTTTATTTTTAATATTAAAAAATTTTCAATTTTGTTAAATGTTGTACATAATAAGTACATAATACTTTATGTAATAATTTATTTATGGCAATAATTATAATATAAACTTATAATTAAATATTAGATTTATTTCATTTAATTCATAATATAAAAATACAGGAATTATAAGTGTCATCATCGGCAAATATACCATCCTAGCCATCGGTAAATACAAAGTGAACATATACCGTAAATAAGCTGAACATATAGACGATCTAAGTGAACACTTACTAACTTATTTTTATAGAACTTATTTGTTTGTATGTGTTCACTTAGATCGTTTATATGTTCACTTTGTTTTATGTATATGTTCACCATTAGAAGAAGAATTGAATTTTGTAAACATAATATAGATTAGCACAGTAAAATAAAAGAAAGGGAAAAATACATGAAAATCATAATATAATTTAGCACACTAAAATAATATAAAAGGAAAAATGTACATAAAAAACCATAATATAAATGAACACACCAGGGTACTTAAAAACAAAGTAATAAATAAACTTAGAGATCTTGATCATCTACATGTTGCAGAATTTTCTCCCACCAGGGTTGATCTTCTTCCGCATTCATTTCTTGTTGATTACTGGCACCATGGTTGTCGGCGAATTGAGCGGTCTCGTTCCAGAAAGCGGCATCAGGTTGTTGTTGATTATTCGCATCAGGTTGTTCATTACTGGCACCGTGGTTTTCAGCGAGTTAAGCTGCTTCGTTCCAAAAAGCCTCATCATTTTCTTGTTGATTATTCGCAGCCGGGTTGTCTGCGAATTGAGCGGCTTCGTTCCAGAAAGCTGCCTCGGCTTCTTGTTGCTCAATCTCAGCCATTCTAGCTACTGCAATTTTGCGTTGTTCATCTCTCTTCTTGATCTTGATTAGGCTCTCCTTAATTTTTTTTCCAATTTTTTCTTGTTGCAACCTCCGGCTCTCTTCGGCGGCCTTTTCTTCCATTCTTCTCCTTTCGAACCATTGTTCTTTCACTCTGAATCTGTTTACAATTTCATCCCTCTCTTCTTGTTTTTTGTGTTCATCGTAGTGGTCACGCAAAATGGTATCTTTGAAATTGAAAACCTGACCACACTTTGTACAACTCACTGTGTGGTCTCCACGAAAATCGTATATGCTTTCATAAACAATCATGGGTGTAGGATCTGGTTTCCACGGTTTGAGTTCCGGCATGGGTTCAGGTTCTGTGTAGTACTTTTTATAGAGTTCAGAGTTGCTCGACTCAGGTTTAGTAAGGTAATGTCGCAATCTCTCCATGCGGTCTCTTTCTGGGCCACCATGAATGTGCCACTGATAGTGGGTGTATAATGGCCACTCGCCACCATATTGCGAATGGATATTGTAGTCGAATTTGCGGTAACATTTATTACATATCGCCTGATAATCTCCTTTGTCGATCTCATTTGGATTGGCAGGGGAATGTGTGTAATTTGGCAAGTACTCATGTCGAGTAGATGGCCATTCCCGCACTTCACTGTTGGAGGTATTTCCTTTCTCCATGGTAGTGAATGTTGAAGAAAGAAAGATTGAGTGGGTGTGACATATTTTTGCTGAGGAAGAATAATTTTATAGATCAGTTTAGACTTGCAATTATTTAAAATTAATAAATATAATGTGATATCTTTTCAGACTTTATCAGAATACGTTTGTCATTTTGCATAGCTTAGGTAGGCATCAGTATACTTTTCAGACTTTATCAGAATACGTTTGTCCTTGTTGCAGTGCTTAGGTAGGCATCAGTATACTTTTGAGCTTTTATCAGAGCACGCCTGTCCTTTTGCAGTCCTTAGGTAGGCATCAGTATACTTTTGACCTTTTATCAGAGCACGCCTGTCCTTTTGCAGTTCTTTTCCAGACTTTATCAGTTGCATGAATTTAATGACATTAAAAATTAATTAAATAAAATTATTTAGTTGTTTGAAGTAATTAATTTAATTTAATTTCATTTAGTTAATTTAATTTGATTGAGCTATTATTTTTTTAACTATTTTAATTTCATTTACAAATCAATATAAATTATTAATTTAATTTTACAATTTTAATTAAAATATAATTATTAATTTACTTAAATTGAAAACAGTAAAAAAAAAAGAAAAAGTATTGTATTCAGTTCAAAGTGTGACTATCTTGATCCTTTGTTATTTTTATTTTGAACAAATGGTACGCCTAAAAATTTTGAAATTTAAGTTTAGGAAAATTCGTCCGCCAATTAACAGCTCAGTATTTTTGTTAGAATTTTTCAGAGCGTATTTCATATTTTTGTAGCGCCAAACTTTTCGAATCTAGAGCTGTTTTTTTAGTTCAAAGTGTGACTATCTTGGTCCTTTGTTATTTTTGTTTTGAACAAATGGTACGTCTAAAAATTTTGAAATTTAAGTTTAGGAAAATTCGTCCGCCAATTAACAGCTCAGTATTTTTGTTAGAATTTTTCAGAGCGTATTTCATATTTTTGTAGCGCCAAACTTTTCGAATGTAGAGCTGTTGAAAGTGTGACTATCTCGTACTTAGGTGTGATAGCGCCAAACTTCATATTTTTCAAAGCGTTTGTCGTACTTAGGTGTTTCGTACTCGTTGTGATTGGTCCTAATTAGTTTTAAGTTATTATAAAATACAAATAAATATAGAAGTCATAAATATAGAACTCATAAATATATAAGTCATACATAAGTAAATAAAATATAAAATACAAATAAATCCTAAATATGTCCAGTACGGTGGATCCACCTCCCCTCACTAGGGGACCAAATATACGGAGGGCCTGGCGGCTGACGGGGGTCTCGTCCGCGAGAAAGTCCGACAGGTGGTGGACGAGGAGCCATCTGAGGAGTGGAATGACGAGGCGGTGCACTAGAAGAAGAGGCTCCGCCATATGTCTGACCAAATGGACCATAGCTCTGACCGAAAGGAGATGGATGAACTGGAGGTGTGTACGGCTCGTCCAAATGTACTCCAATGGATGACAAAAAAGCGTCACCCGGGCTCAAGATAGGCTCGCCCTGAGAATATGGTGGTGGTCCAGGTGGATACTGTGTCGGATACTGTGTCTGGTATGGTGGGTACTGGGTCTGGTACTCATAATGGGTAGGTGAGTCTGGATATGGACCAGGAGGTGGGCCTGGTGGTGTCGGTAACTCGCCAGTGGATATGGGTGGCTGTGTAAATGGGTGGATGGGCGGCTGTGTGGATGGCTGACTCTCCGTCCGTCTGCTCCGCACAATAGGCTGGCTGGGTCTCGGCTGATCAAAATATGTGTCCCAGTCGTGTAAAGTATACCCAGATGGTTGTTACATACAATGATATTACAAATAATATTAATATTATCAATAACAGAATAATAAAAAATAATAATATTACAAATTTTAGGTTACCGTCATAAACTGCTGCTCCTCAAATCCAGGCTCTGGCGCGTGATCCTCCTCAGGCGAATCAGGTATGGAGTCTATGTCTGTAGCTAGACCCTTCGACTCTAAAAGGTGAGGTAACCGATGCGGCTCCCCAACGAGCTCCAACTGCGTCCTGCAGCCCTTCAGCATCTCCTTCCCAGCCCGTCTGAATCCTTTCTTCACCGCCCATGCACATGCTCGCAGAGCTTGCGTCAATATGTGCTTGACCTGTTTATTTGTTGTTAGTGACCAAAATACAAATCAATTCATTTTAATTGAGTAAAAAACTTACCATAGACACCCGCTCGGGCGCATCCTCTAGATAGGTCATCCGGCTAGCTGGAATCTGCTGTGCTACTCCCGGAATGGGGACAAGATGAGCACCTCCATGTATCCGCATCCATCTATCGTACGCGGGCAAAATATCGTCACTCCATGGCCGCGCCTCTGCCACCTCGACCTGCGTCGTGTCGGCCCACATCGCAACCTCTACTGAGAAAAGGTCCTGCAAATCCCTCTGCCGAAATGTGTTGTGCCGATACTGTAACAAAGCCTCCATCCTCCTCCAAGCCTGTTTTTTTAGGTCATATGTAATGCACGTATTATAAATATTTCAATTTAAATCACGAAGGTGAAAAGAATAACGTACCGTAGGAAGAGGAGGCGGAACAGTCTGGAACAGCATGAACTGATGCATCACCCGATCGGCATAGTGCCACGCCACGACCCAGAAATGGATGCATGGAACGCGGAGCCGGTAGTACCTCTGCTCGTAGCGGGCATAAGGAGGCATGACCACCTGTCTGAGCTCATCCTCATATGGCCGCCACACCACGTGTGCATGCTCCATCTTCATTAGTACGTCTCTAGCGTACTCAATACCGCTGCGAACGGGACCTTTCACCTTTTTCGACCTCAGCCGTGTCGTCCATTGCCTGCCAAATCATTACAATTATCATGATTTCAATTGTTAAACTAAGTAATTATTTTTAAATTACGTAATTTAATTTGTTTACAATTATGAGTAATTTAATTTTAATTTGTTTATAATTATGACTAATTTTAATTGTTTAACTAACTAATTTCAAATAACGAATTTGGATTAATTTTAACTAATTAATTATTACCTATCAAATTTGTTTACCAAAATTTTGATTATAATTTTTAAACAAACAAATTGATGTTATTTTACAATATTTCATTTATTTTATTTAAAAAAAATATTATACCTCCCATACGGCGGACATCTCTCAACTGACGGCTTCCCCCAACCTTGAAAACTTTTCGTAACGGACGGGCGACAAAGCAATAACCGGGTGTACGACCACAACTGAAGCAGTAGCCACGGAGCAGGAACCTTCTGAGCGCCATTTGCCAGGACTGCCAAGTCCAGGCCGCGGTATAACATAGCAAGTGTGGCCGCACCCCAGTTATATCTAACTGAATCCGATGCATGAACATCCTGCAAATAAGAAAAAATATTTTTCGTTAGTTGCAAAGTAAGTTATCCAAGTTAGTACTAATGTAAGAGATGTTCTTAATATTTAAAATTACTAACCCGAAGTAACTCCAGATAAAAACAAGGAACAGAATCTCCTGTGGTATCTGGAAACATCTCGCAACCCATCAACTCCAACACCAGGGCCCGAGTGTATCTATCGATCCTATCTGCGTCCTCTGACCCAGGTCCCTGTGCCCACATATCACGCAGTTTCCCAAACTGTACTGCGTGAAGTTTCCTGCATTACATAAACATTACACACACACACACATATATATATATATATATTGCAGCATATCTCAAAATTTAAATTAAATTTTAAAACGTTTGTTACCTCCCAGCACGTCGATCAGTCGCCCTCTCTCTGAAGCAATCTAGAACATCCTCCATAGGAGTGTCCCGTGGTAATGCAAAGTCGGCTAGCTTCTGCACATCGTCGTAATCAGTACGACCGGTCACTGGTCGTCCAGTCGTAGGCAAGCCAAAAATGAAGGCGACATCCTGCAAATTTTATTTACATTTTTTATTAAACAACAAAAAAATAAATAAATAAATAGCTACCAACAGAACTTGGAAAAAATAATACCTCAAGAGTAACGGTCATCTCGCCTACGCGGGGAAAGTGGAACGTGTGGGTCTCGGGCCTCCAGAACATGGCTAGACCCTGTATCATGGAACGATCCAATGGCATGTGACCTAACTCAACGAAATGAATAAGGCCCAATGTCACAAGACGTTGGTCCACCTCCTCGGTTCGTATCATTTTTGCCTTATGCATTTCGGGCGTCCACGCCTAAATAAGTAAAAAAACATATTATTTACTATATATACTATTAACCATATACAAAAATTAACTACATAAATTAAAAAAATTTATTATTTCCTTAAACCCTAAACCCTATACCCTAAATAATTTAAAAAATAAATTATTTCCTATATATACTATTAAAATATATATATATATATAAAAGAATTAACTATATAAATAAAAAAAAAACTTACTCGTACGCCTCGAAGCTCAGACTGACTGAGATGCAGAAGCTGATCAGCAGGAAGAGGAACGGGGGGGGGGGCAGCAGGGGGGGCGGATGAAGAAGCGCCAGGATCTCCTCCTGATGTAGATGCGCCAGGATCTCCTCCTGATGTAGATGCGCCAGGATCTCCTCGACGCCTCGTGGATCGACGTGGATCCTCTGGTATTCTTCTTCGCGGTGGCATTTCGACTGTTACTGCAATTAAAATTTAATAAAGTATAAAATCTATAAAAATTTCGGCAGCATCTCCCCTGTACCGGGAGAGTTTTCCAAAAAATCAGAACCCAATTAGAACCCAATTTCAACCCAATTTGAACCCAACCCAACCCAATTTTATTCCAATTTGAACCCAACCCAACCCAATTTGAATAAATCATTCAAATTTTACAATCATTGCATTTCACAAACCATTTCACAAGTATCAATGAATCAATAATTCAAACATTGCATTTCAAACATTGCATTTCACAATTTTACAATCCATCAATCAATCTACAAGCAATTCACAAACATTTCTATTCAAACAATAATAAAATAAACATATAAAAAAGCTAACCTGGAGTAGAAAGGAATTGACTCTCTTCTAAACAATTTTTTACCTACATTTTTAATTAATACCATCAATTATTATCATTTTTCTAATTTTTCCCATATTTAATTATCAAAATCTTAATTATTAAAAGCAAAAAAAAACAAAATAATAAATTAATTACACATAAATTTTCATATGAATTTTTCTTATTTTTCGGTATTTTTAAAATAATTTTACAATTTATTATCTATTTTTCTAATTAATTAAGTACTGAATAAACAAATAAAAAGACAAAAAATATATCCAATATAATTAATAAATTACATACAAATTTTTTCTGATTTTTTTCTGATTTTTTCAGATTTTTTGAATATTTTTCCAATATTTTCCTATTTTTTTTTTAATTAACTAAATTAAAAACTAATAAACTAAATAAATAAATAATTAAATTAAAAAAAAACTTACTGTTCTCGTCGAAGAAGCGCGTCCGAGAGCGAGAGCGAAGGCAGCGAAATTAGATCGGAAACCCCTTATATATATAAAGGTTAGATCGGAATCCCAGAATCCGATCTAACGTTAGATCGGAATCCCAGAATCCGATCTAACGTTAGATCGGAATTCAGGAATCCGATCTAACGTTCGGAATCCAGGATTCCGATCTTACGATACTATTTATATTAAATTGATTAAATTGATATTAATTTTATTGGATTATATTATTTTAATATTATTTTTTAAAATTTCGGGGCCTGGGGATAGGTAAGTGATCTTTTCCAATTTCCATCCATCTGATTTCCATCCATACCATCCAATTCAATATATGGGCCCAGCGACCTAACACAATTACACAACACAATCTATATTTGTACGCGTGCCCTTCTCTGCACGCTCATATCACGTGAACACTTTTTTTATTTATTTTTTGAATTTTCGTAGGGTTTCTCTGTCCATTAAAACCACCCATTTCAAATCTTTCTAAAACGTCTCTTCGATTATTTGGTTATTCCTTATTTAAAAAGAATTTGACAGTGTTTAAATTTTTATTTTCAAAATCGAAAGGAATAAAAGGAGAGAGCAGTAACGAGAACCAGTCCGGCCATCTCTACATCATCATCATTGACACTCTCCTTTCCGTCCTCGGCTCCCTCTACCTCCCCTGCCTCCGCATCCCCTCTGTCCTCTTTTCTTTCCTCTCGTCGCTATTAGTCGCCTCTCCGTTGCTTTGTGAGTCTCTCTCTATGGACTATAGACGGAGAATGAAGATGAGGCTCGTTAGGTGGAACAAAATTCGAATCGCTACGGTTTTGTCTCTCGACCTCTGTATTTATGGTGATTGCACTTTCTATTCTCTCTTCTCTTCGTAGATCTCATTCTTCTCTCTCGAATTTCATCAAAAACATGTTTGAATCACGTTTTTTTTTTCAAATCTAGAATTTCTAATCATATTTTCTTTCTAAGAAAGGAGAGGATTAAGTATTCATGTGTTTTTTGCATTTTATATTCAAAGATTTTATTGTTAACATAAGATATCATATTGTAATATCTAGGGATACATATGTTGGGATAAGGGACTATATTGTTGACACGAGATATGGAAAGAAGAAATCATATTGTTATATTGAGGGGATACTAATGTTGGAATAAGGGATCATATTGTTGACACGAGATATGAAAATAAGGATGGAATTATGTAGTTGACTTGTTTTATAGTTATTAGAGTTATGTTACCAATGATGTTCAGATACAAAAAATAAGTGTTCAATTTTGTTGGTAAAGTGTTCATCGTGCATAATAAAGATTGATCTGTACTTGAATTAGATTAGGTTTAGTTAAAACTAATGAGAAGTTAGTTTTGTGTTATAAATGTTCCATTAATTTCTGTAATGGAGTAGTTAGTTATCATATGTGTTTAGTTAGTTTCTTGAATGCACAAGTTAGTGTTTACACATATTCTATTCTACACATGTTTTGTTAGTAATGCAACGGTTATATGTTGTTAACATGTTGTATTTGTTAATGCTTATTCTCAATTTTAACAGGTTTGTGCTCTGTTGATGTTATGGTTGGAGTCGTCGGGTTGTCCTCCTCAAAAGTTTCTTTTAATTTGATGAAAACTGAATTGTAGTTGTATTTTTGTGTTTTTAGTTCTTTTTTGTAGTTATCTAATTGATAAATTGTGCTTGTCTGCAGTTGTTAAAATTGATGGATTATGAAAAATTGGTAGTTTTGTTGTTACAATTGTTTTCTTCTTTTGCACATGTGATTGGATTATAGTCAAAATTTTTATGATATTTTATCGTTTTATAGTTATTGAAACGTCAAATTCGGAATGTATTTAATTGAATTCATAACTACAAATAACTCATCCCTTGAATGATTTAATTGAACAAAAAAAACTTTTTAATATGCTTCCTTGAAGTTTTTTAACTGAACACTTAAATAGAATTAACACATCCCTTGAGTTGTTTAACCGAACACAAGACTTATTTGTTTTATTTTCATAAGGCATCTAACTGAACACTTAAATAGATTTAAATGATCCCTTGAGTTGTTTAACTGAATATGAAAACCTCTTATTTTGATGACATCAGGGCGCGATTTTTTAAAAAAATCTTGATGAAGTCAGCGAGCAATTTTGATGACGTCAGGTGGGGCAAATCCATAATGACATCAGCGAAAATTGGTGTATGCTGGATTTTTGTACCCACACCATCAAAATGGTCCAATTGGATGGTTTTTTAATGGATGGTGTATATCACACCTATTTATAGGGGTGAAAATGGAGCGGATAATCCCCTCTCCGAACCTTATCCATATCCGCTATTTTGCAGATTCGGATAATACTATCCGTATCCGAACGGATACGGATACGGATGCGGATTCGAATTTTTTTTTAAACGGATATGGATACAGATATGGTCAGCAATATTAGTGTGGATACGGATATTTATCTGTATCCGTATTTCTATGCAAAACGGATATCTGTTTTGTATATGGTAATGACACATTTTTTTATGGAAATAGCATCATAATTGTCATATAGGTATAAGCTATTTCAATTATATAGCATTAGAATTGATAATTATTTTTTTACTGTAATATGATGTCAAATTTTGTACAGGCTTGATTAAAATTTACTTTTGGTGATATCTCAATATGTGTAAATAAGTATTGATTTTTTTTGTCGGTGCCTTTATTTTCTTGAGTTAATTCTATACTAGTCGAAAAAAATAAACATCACACTCTTCTTATCGAATATTATTTTTTGTTTAGTAAAATAAATTGAGAAAAATATTATCCGTGTCTGATAAAATATATCCGTATTCGTATCCATATCCGACAATATCCGAACCGTATTCGTATCCGTTTAACATCCGCACCGTATCCGTATTCGAACAAATTCATATCCGTATTCGTATCCGAAAAAAAATATAAATACGAATATGATATGACCACTATCCGCTCCGTATCCGCCCAGTTTTCATCCCTACCTATTTAGGACAAAAAGAGATCAAGTTGCCAACTGGACTCCACCATATACATAGTTAGGTAGGGATACCAGTGCAGGTTTGTGCGTGTTAAAAGTTAAAAAAACGTTTTACTTTTGGTTGTATCTATGATACTTTAGCTTTTTCATAATGAAAAAGTAGTGGGTTTCATACCCGCTTATTTTTTAAAAAAAAATAAATAAATACATACAAACAGAAGTCCATCAATTAAAATTGTATATTAATTGTATATGGTGTGAGATAGAGAGATAGGAGAAAGCGTCTAGGGTTTAGGGGATATTAGATGGGGGATCGACACCTACTTCACAAGGGATATCGCAATTGACCACAAAATGACTAACTATTGTCTATGTTTTAATGAATAAGAATAAGACAAATTATTATTTTCAATCATTTCCTTTTGTAAATGCTCAAAATTTTGAGTCTACTAAAATCATCAAATCAAAACATACATTAATCTCCAGTGAGGATCTGGGTTCAAAATCCGGATCCAATACTGTTCAAGAACAGTTCTTCAAACAGTGTTTCCGGTCTGATTTTCTGTTGCAGCTGCTCAATATATGGTCTTATATTCAAGAATAAATAAGTGACGATGGACACAGAAAATCTGATGTTCAAACTCGATTGTTGACTCGATTGTGCTGTGCCTTTTTCCGCGTGGCCCATGTGAGTGCAACTCGATAGCCATATAAAAATATTATATGGATGGAAACTTGGAAAACCGTTATTGATGTTGGGGACAACATCACACATCTACACGGCCAGACTTCTTTTTTATTATTATCTTTTTAAAGTTACAGGTCCAGTCAACTGAAGATTAGTTTAGCTTAAATAGACCGCGAGTATTTAGTATTATGAGCATGACTGCATGGTTGCTCACTTTTGCTTTTATATCAATTTCTATAATAGAGTCATTTCCAATATTTACAACTAAAACGACTATCTAATGATAATATTGTAACGTTTTATCTCATTTTCAATGTTTTCTTTGTCTATTTGTTGAACTTCTTTACACCATTTAGTCTTTTACTGATTTGGGGAGAACAAGAGAGAGCATGAAAAAAAACACAAACATTTATGTTTCTATCTTCTGTTTTATTTTTTATGTTTTTTTCATACTTTATATGTCTGCACAATGGTTAATAGATACAATAAACTGAACTACAAATAAAGCCTACTATAATAGTAAAATTTAAGGAAAAAATGGAAGTAAAAATAGATCGCGCAACGCGCGAGATCCCCACTAGTATAATTTAGAAAGCCAATTATCATATATTCAACATTTTCATAAAAACTAGCTAGCGTATCAGCACTAATTACTCTGAGATTGAATTAATTGTTTTAATGTGTTATGAAAGTAGAATCTTCAATAGTCATGATAGGATTATATGCATCTTCAATATTCATCCTAAATGCATGTGTTTGTATTTAGTTTTCTTCGATTATATGAAATTTGAACCCTACTGTGTTGAAACAAAATGATTCGTTTCACATAAATTATTTATGGCCATGTCGTACCGTCAATAATTTTACATGTTTTTAACATTTTCAAAAAAATATTTATGTTTTATAAATGAATGTCACTTAATATAAGATTTCATACAGATGCAATAAAATATTATTTTTGGAACCAAATTCGGCAAACTGTTCTTGTCAATTTTAAAATCTATTTATTATTATTTTTTTTTGAAATGCAGGTTACTTACTAGTCAGCCATCTCTTCTATTCGCATTTAAAATCTAATAACTTTTGAAATGCATATCACCTGCAGTTATAATAGAAATTCGAAGATACATATACCTCCGGGAAAAAAAATACTCATTACCTGATTTTAAAACAATAAAAAAATTACAAAACGAATTAAATTCCGAAACTGATTTTGTCAGTCACTCGTAAATTAGCACTCGGAAACGAATATTATTCGGGTCGGTTGCAACAAAACGCTGAAGAGACGGATGCCTAGATGACCATCATGACACGGTGTCATAAGTTCAAAAAGAGAGAAGAGAGAGCACAAAAAAGATGAGCTCATCATGTTAGTTCGGGGTTTGGTCGGGACTTGAGTCCCATCTTAACTCACAGCGCATTTCGCTCACCGGACACCGGCTCACGAATAATTAATGCACAGAAAAAAATTATTTTCTTTTCTTTTCTTTCTTTTTCTCTCTTTTTTTTTAAAATATTTTTATTATCAATAAAACCTGTAGGTGCGGTGCTTTGCCACCCGTCCTTAAAAAAAAAAAAGTAAATAAGAAAAAAAAATTTAGTTCCTTCCTTCCTCCCTCATAATAAACCCTCGTGTGTAGGAGTATCGCGTCTCTTCCCAAATAGTCCTAAACTATTCGATAGCTTCCCTAGGCTCTGATCCCCTCGATAGCTCCCCGCTGTTGAGACTTGAGGGTGCTTCTCTGTTCTCGATCCGTACAACTTCCCATTCACTAGGAAAATAAACAAGGTACTCCACTCTTTGATTTTTTTCTTTTTTTTAGTTGAGAAACTCTTTTCTGTTGTCACTTGTCTCCTCAGACGTTTAAGGAATAAATTAATCAATATCAGGTTTATTTAGGCCCTTCAAAATCCTACTTTTTTAACATGGGATTTCATTGCATTTCATTTCGTTGGAAAATTCATGTCAAAATGAACGGGTTTGGTGTAATTTGGTTGGAATTCCCATATAATTTGTTTTTAGCATTAAATTTTTGCACACACCTTATACAAAGACCATTGCACATCAGATGTTTGACAGAATGATTCATTGTAGGGAAGAAAAGCTGTAATGGAAATGCGGATGAGGAGGTGCACTGATAGGATAAGTGAGTTGGATAACTCTGTGCTAACTCAAATCCTATCCTACCAGACAACGAAGGAAGCAGCACGGTCCCAGGCACTGTCCAAGCGGTGGAAGAATGTGTGGGTCTCAGTGCCTGTCCTCGACTTCGACTTCGCTGATTATTGGTCAGAAGACATGCTCGATATACAGGAGCACGCAACATTCATAGATAGTAGCTACGAGTGCCACGAAAACTTCGTGAGGATCGTTGATGATGCCTTAGCATCCCGACAAGGCCAACAAGTAGATAGGTTTAGGCTGGTCTGGAAGTACCAGGTTAAGAACTTCGACCACCTTGGCCATCCCGTGAGAAGATGGATTCTTCTCATTCTAGAGAAGAGGCCTCGAGTGCTGTCTATTTATGTGCAGCCTAGTGTTTGCCAGGTAAACGTGCCTGATCAGGCTTTTACCTGCCCATCTCTAGAGGAGTTAAAACTACATGTAGATAATCGATATCCTGAAGTCCTAAGGCCAGCCGCGGTCAATCTCCCGAATCTGAAAGTACTTAACCTAGGGTATTATACCATAGAAGCTGATTGCATGAATAAGCTTCTACTAGGTTGTCCTAAACTTGCGGAGTTGGAACTGTTTGCTTGCGCATTGAACTTCTCTGAGATATCTTGTGGCAACCTTAAGAGTCTGATTATTTTTGGTTGCTGTCACTCAGCAGAGATTCGGGTTTCCATCCCGAGTCTCCAATATTTGCAAGTCTCCGTAACATCTTATCAGCCTGTAGGGTTTGTTTTAGAAAACATGACTTCCTTAACAAAGGCATGCGTTTTCTTTTTGACTGCTGAGTACATGGATAAGGAGTTCTCGCATACTGATTCCAAGATTATGAATGGCCTTTCGGGAGTCACAAATCTTGATATTGTTCTCCATGGAAAAGACGCTAAGGTAAATAGTTTTAAAATTATACCAAGTTCTTATTTTTTCTGTTTTTATGCAAAAATGTTCTCAAACTATATTTTGTTTTGTATATTTATATTGGTCCTCTATTTCTCTTACTATATATGAAGGATATGTTGAAGCATGCCCTGGAGAACTTCCCTTCCTTTGTGAATCTCAAGGCATTGCATTTTGAAAGTTTCGGCTTTGCTTTGTCTGATTGCATCCGTCAGTTAGATCGTCTCGTCCGGCATTCACCACTTTTGGAGGATCTCACCTTTTATCGTTGCAAGGTACTTGTTAAGAATTACTATTTAAAAATTTGCCTAGAGATTTATATGCAACATTTACTATTTTCCTTTCATGCATATTATTTTTTATTGAGTCTTTGATTTTGTTTTTTAGATCTCATACAAAACTTTATTGACAGAAAAAAAGAATGACTGTAAGCTTCAATAGGGCAGGTTATGGTTTTTTTTATTGCACTCTTTGATAATTATCTGGAAATTTGTAAATTTGCTGGGTCAAGTACATGCTAAGCAATGTTAATTAGATTTTATAATGTCAACCAAATCATATTCAATTTTTAAGGCATCTGCTGTATATGATCGTTCTGACCAAATTTAGTAAGTTATGGTTTGATAATAAAGATTGATTTGGAGGTAAAGAGTCTTATGTTTTTAGTGTCCATTTTTCTATTTTGTTCTGTGCCACATTATTAAGTCTTTTATTTTTGTTGGTCCAGGTATTCTTCTTCTTCAGTCAGTACTGTTAATTACTATTATTAATTTTATTATAATATTTTAGGATGAATCTGATGAAGATGAACTTTTAGAGGAACTGACAGCTGTAGTAACTGATCATGGCAACTGTCGGTTATCTGAGAGTACCCAGGGACATACTTATGGCTCCCTGAAGGAATTAGACGATCTATTACTTAAAGGAATGAAGCGTGCCGAGAAGAAGCGGATGCAAGAAATATCATCAGAGGAGGAAGAGGAGGAGGAGGAGGATGTGGAAGAAGGCGAAGCTGAGTGGGATGACGGAGAAGAAGCGGCAGAAGATGACGAAGGAGAAGCAGGGTGGGAAGAAGAAGAAGAGGGAGATGAAAATGCAACAGACTTGGAAGAAGAAGAGGAGATGTGTAGAACGTGAAGAAATGGAGTATAAACAAGAAGCAGATGTTGTTAACTAGTGTGTTATGATAATGAAGGCATTCCTAATAAATGTAAAGTTTTTTTGCTTTTTTTTTTGTGAGATCTTTTTTCCTTGGCATGCACTTGCTTGTTTATTTATAATTTCGGTTGGCATGTAGCTTCTCTGATTGTTAGTCCCTTATTCAGAATGACCTGTGTCCTGTGATCATGGAAATCAGATTTGTTCTCCGTGTGATTGGGTTTCAAGTGTAGTGATCCTAAGAATGCTTTTGTATTCGTGTCTTCTAACTCTTAAGTTAATTCTTGTTTGGAAAATTAGTGTTGCCAAATGCAACAGCTAGATTACTAGGACAAATAACCAGTGTTTTCTTATATTGCAAAACAAAAAGGAGGAATAACTCAGAGAAACAGGAAGCAAAGAGAATTGCTATTGATTTTAGTGTTCTCTTTTCTGCAATTGCCTTGCAGTTACAAGAAAGTCATCAATTGCACAAGAGCATATAGCTCCTCATGTGGCGAGGATCGATTTGGCCAACTATGTTTCATAGGTGAGACCACTGACGCCAGATGATTCAAATCTGTTGCTTTGAGCAAAGCTTTTCTACATGTAAATAGAATAACTGTGCTTCCAATTTTCAGGAAGTCAATCTTCATGGGATCATGGCTCCTGGTAATAAAAAATATAGGCCTACTTTACTGTAGTGTCTCCAAATGTTACTGGCTACAAATTCTAATTTTCTCTGAACAAAATAGAGGAGTATGGTGGGCTGGGTCTAGGATACATGCTATGGAGGAAATCTCCTGAGCTTCTGGCTCTGTTGGTTCTCTTATGGGGCCCACTCCAACCTCTGGATAATCAATCTGGTAAAGGGCTCTTTGGATTTGTTTAAGTTTATTCATTGTTTTGGCAACATCTCTGCATAAATTGTCACTAAAATATAACAATATTTTTGTAGGTCCGCTAGCAAACCCTGCACAGAAGGAAAAATATCTTCCAAAGGTCCATTTCTTCATATTTAATATGATTTCTTATGTTTATTAAATGCTTAATACAAATATTTCGTAAAGCAAAAATTTCTCATATTTAGTAGTTTTTCCCAACATTGCTGTGTTATTTTTCAATTGCATCCAGCATAATGATCTTGGTAGGCATGGTATGACATTTTTCCCCTAGACTCTAGTAAGAATTTTCAAATGTTAAAAGAAGCAAAGCAGATTCACATGCCATTTTCTAAATATGCACTTGTTATTAATTGTTGAGCTAATAGTTAGGGACTAGGGGGTAATTTAGCCATTTTTTTGTTTGAGTGACATAGTTATTATGGCAAATACACCACATAATGGATTGATATCCGGCGTAAATGGATATATGTATTAGGAAATATTTGTTCCATTCCGGAATAAAAAAGATCTAATTAAGTTTTTTTGATGTTCATGCTGTACAAGAATTCCATATTATCATATAGATTATAGGGTAATAAATTGGTGTCATGTGTTAAGAAAATGTTTAAGACTATATTATTTTCTATCATGCCACAAGTACACTAGTTTTAGACCTTATATAAATTTCTAAATTGCAGTCCACTAATTAAGACTGACAACTGCAAGGACATGCTAAACATATCATTAGATATACTAAAAAATAAACTGAATATTTCCAATATTACCCTGCATAACTTCACATCTGAAACTTACTCTATACTGCACTTAATCGTGCAATAACCTTCTAGAAACATTCTATCTGAAATAGAGACAAATGAAAGGCATATATATAATTTCACTCAAGAAACACTCTATCTGAAATAGAGATAAATGAAAGGATATATAATTTCACTCAGGATAAACTGCAACAATTAGACTATTTCCTGATTGTGGTAGAAGCCAGCGATTTTATCCTATATTGACTACTTGAGAGTAGTACTTCTCTCAGCAATAACCTCATTTGAAAGTAAGAGAGAGAGAGGAGAAGAAAGAGAGAATTGTTGGATTCATAGAGACAGTGAGAAGAGAGAGAGTGAGAGAGAGGAGAAAAAGAGAATTGTTGGATTCATAGATACAGTGAGGGGAAAGAGAGAGAGAGAGGAACAGTGGATTGGTTTATTTAGTTGGAGAAGAAAGAGAGATTTGTTGGATTCATAGAGAGAGTGAGAAAAATGATGCGAGAAATAATTTTTCGAAATCAAGGACACTAATGTCAATGTCTAAATCAGGGCATTCCTTTTACATCAGATCAAAGTGAAAAGACAAGTTATGGCCAGATGATCTAATTTCATTCGTTGGATTCAAGGGTAAATTCGTCAACAATTAAATCATTATGAGGGAACCGAGCCTTTTCTTGTCCGCCGTAATTTTTCCTTCCCAAATGTCTTCCTCTTCTATATTCAACAATTTCCCCAAAAATCAAAATCTTCAATAAATTTTGCTTTTCCTTCTGATCTACGTCTCCAAGTTCAGATCAACAAGGTTGAACTTGCTTGGTATTTTAACCAATCTGTTGTGAATCGATATTTGCACAAAATGGCCGAAACTAGTTATGAGGTGAAACTTCAATATCTCTTAGGATTTACCAATTTTTTAAATCATGCTTATAATTGTGTTGTTGTTGCTCTTGTTTATTCGTTTATTATTTATAGATTATTTTTTATTTTATATGAAGGATATGCAGGAGCATGTCATCCAATGTTGTTCGACCTTTGAGAATCTCAAGACTGCAATTAGTTGTCTCCTTGATGTTGTAAGTTATTAGTTTTTTTTTCCCAAAAGAGGATACAAATTAAAATCCTGTCTTGGTTTGCATTTTAATGTTATTCATATGTTCATTTCTTTTAACCTTTTTTACTATATTTTTCTTATGCAAAATACTTCAAAAATTGTAAGACTAAATAAATATATGCACCATACCTAGTAGCTTTCCTTTATCTAGAATAAATACAACCATATGTTTGTTTATTGATTGTTTTTCACTGTTAAGTGTATAATTACAATTTTTGTAATGGTTAAGTCCAAGTAATGTCCGTTCTATGTTCGGTATTATATTTGGTACCAATTTGATTAGGTGACAATAAGTCATGTTTTACTATTAGGGTGGTTCCTTGCTGCTTAAGATTTATCACTGTAAATGAGACCTTGTTTTATGCCACTCTCTTAATATTCTTTTGTTTTTTTTTTGGTCTGGGAGTTCTTCTTCACTTATTATTATTAATTACTAATTACACTTATTATTATTAATTACTAATTACTATTACTAATTTTGTTTATGATATTTTAGGATGAATCTGATGAAGATGGACTTTTGGAGGAGTTGACGGTAACTGATCGTGGCAACTGTTGGTTAGCTGAGAGTAGCCAGGGACATACTTATGGCTCCCTGAAGGAATTAGACGATCTATTACTTGAAGGAATGAAGCGTGCCGAGAAGAAGCAGATGCAAGAAATATCATCAAAGGAGGACGGCGAGGAGAATGCAGAAGGAGAAGCTGAGTGGGATGACGAAGAAGAAGAAGAGGCAAAAGATGATGAAGGAGAAACAGGGTGGGAAGAAGAGGGAGATGAGAATGGAACTGACTCGGAAGAAGAAGAGGATGATGAGGATGATTTTGGGGATGTGTAGAAAGAACGTGAAGAAATTGAGTATTAAACAAGAAGCAGATGTTGTTAACTAATGTGTTATTTATTTTAAAAAAAAATGGTAACGAAGGAATTCCTACTAAAAGTAAAGTTTATTGCTTTTTTTTTTGTGAGATTTTCTTTTTCTTTTGTTTGTGAGGTGTGAGATACGTAGGAAGGTATGTAGACGAGTCATGGAGAAGCAACATGAAGGAGAGGATATTAATTAGTTATTTTTTATAATATTTAATTGAAGACATTGCTGATAAATGTAAAGCTTTTTGGGTTTTATTTTTTTGTGAGATTTTTATTCTTTTGTCTGTGAGACGTTTATTTAGGTGGATTGATTAACTATAACTATGTAATTAATGGCATGGGCTTGCTTATTTTGATTTATAATTTTGTTTGGAATGGCTTATTCAACTTCTATAATGGTAGTCCATTGTTCAGAATGGTCTTTGATAATGGTAGTCCATTGTTCAGAATGGTCTTTGCTTATGTAAAAAAAAATTGAAATTTTAATAATATCATAAAACACTTCAAAATTTTTCACAAAAAAAAAAAACGGGATATTGAAATTTGGATGACCTTGTATTAGGTGCATCGGAATCAAGCATTCTCGCTTAGACTAAATTAACTTTAACCAAAACATACAACCTTTTCTATGAATAAAAATAATCGAAGAAAAATATTAGTTAAAATAATGTTGTTGGAACAAATATATTAAAATATTGTTGGAAACAAACTTTCCTATGACCAAACGTTTCAGAAGGAAACTATTAGTTAACAAAAATATTTGTTGAAATAAATATAAATTAATGAAAATTATTAAAATATTGTTGGAAATAGTAAACTTTCCAATTCTTTGAAATTGGATATAACCCCCAAATCTTTCTCATCTGGATATAACTCCTACAATCTTTGAAATTGGAAGTAATCTCCTAAAATCATGTCACTCTTGGAGTCTTGGATATAAACCCTTTTGATTGACTTATTAAATCATATTTTAAAATTTAAATAAAAATTTCAGTTTTATTATATAACATATGACCGAATTACCGTTCACCTTTCATATTCTTGTTTGTTCCTCTTTTTTCTCTTTCGATTAAACTTTGCTCCAAAAATCAAATACAAGCTTAATGTCTGAAATACAAATGGATGCTTGCATTTACAAAGGTAGAAGTAAATAGAAATTATACTTGAGCCAGTTTTAAAAGTGCTCGGAGTTCCCGTAATAGGCCTCAGTAGTGCATCTTTTTTTGTCCAAAATAAACTAACGAAACAAATTGACGGTGGCGCATCAATTGGAGATTTTGCCGGTGATTTTCTTTCAGTGGCACAGGCAATCGAAACTTGTCATTGGATGCAAGCATCAAAGAAGGCCTGAGGCAATCCGAACTTGTCATTGGATGCAAGCATCAAAGAAGGCCTGAGGTAGTGTGCGCAACCCATCTGAATGCAATTTCTTTATTAAACATTAATTCCTCGTTATGATGGTATAGGCTATAGGCACCTTTCCTTAATAACAATTTATTCGGTCAACAACTTGAGAAGCACAACTTGAAAACAATTGAAAAAGCAAACATTAAATATAAAATTACACGGAATTATTTTCCGTCATCCTTCTTATTCCGTCATCCACTAAGGACGTTTTCCTCTTATTACGCGTTCATAACTTCCCTTCCATTTTCATAAGTACGGGATGAGAGGATGAGAACTAGGGAGGATGAGCGCTGGAGGACGCATTAATAACTTCTCCCTTTGTTGTTGAACGCGTGAATAACTTCTCCCTCTGGTGCTGAATCCCTCCTCCGACTAGAACTATTATGCATATTAACTAGAACATTTACTATATTAGGCTCCGTTTGGATAGGTGTGGGAAGAAGGGAAGAAGGGAAGAAGTGGGAAGTAGTATTGGGAAGTGTGTAACTTTGTGAAGAGTTTGGATTGTTTATAATTTTTGTCTTCTTCTTCCTTCTTCTTCTTCTTTCTTCCAACGATCCAAACGCACCCTTTTAGCTAGAACCTTTATGCATATTAACTAGAACTTTTACTTTATTAGCTAGAACCTTTATACATATTAACTAGAACTTTTATTATATTAAATAAAACTGTTATGCATATTAACTAGAACTGTTATGCACATTAACTAGAACTATTATACATATTGGCCTCGTTTGGATGAAGTTGGAAGAGTGCTCTTCCGGGAAGAGGAACTCATCCAAACGAGGTGGAAGAGGACCGGGAAAGAGGGGCTCTTCTTGGAAGAGCCTCTTCCACCAATTTGGTGAAATTAGGATTAGGAAGAGGGAAGAGTGATTAAAAAATATTTTTCATGTCTCAAATAATTAGATAATTAGATATTATAATATAATAATAATAATAATAATAATAATAATAAATTAATAAGATAATTAGATACTTTATTTAATTCATGTCTCAAATAATTAGATATTTATTATTATATAATATAATAATAATAATAATAACAATATTATTAAATTAATATCAAAATATTATTATTAACTATTTTATTATGATAATATTATAATATTATATTATTAATTATTCTAATTATTAAATAATAATAATTACTATTATTATCATAAGTGAATATTATGTCTCAAAATAAGTGAATATTGATATTTATTAATATATTATAATATTAATAATATTATAATAATAATATTAAATTAATATCAAAATATTATTATTATTTAATTTATTATAATAATATTGTAAAACTAAACATTACAATACTATGTAGTGTTATTTTATAATATTATAATATTAATATTTGGCTTAATCATTTACTTAAATTGATATAAAAATATTAAAATTATTAATGAATAAACTACAACAATAAAAAAAAGACAAATGAATAAATTATAAATAGATAAAAAAAAAGATAAATAATTATTTTAATTCAACTCTTTCATTTCTTATTTTCGTAACTCACCATCCAAACAATATTTCATCTTTCCGGAATAACACTCTTCCCACTCTTCCTAATTTATCTTCCTAAAATCCCTCTTCCTTCCCTCTTCCTAACTCATCCTAACGAGGCCATTAACTAGAACTGTTATGCATATTAACTAGAATTATTATACATATTAACTAAAACTATTATGCATATTAACTAGAACGGTTAATATAATAACTAAAAAATTTGTTCTTATAACTAGAACCATTACGAATGGAGGGGATGGGATCGGAGGTAAACGGGAGGATGAGGAGCGAAACAAAGACCTCTCTTTTCTCTGTAATCTATATCTATGTCGCTTCATCCCCTCTGTGTCGCTCCCTCTCTCTTCGTTCATTCCTCCCTCTCCATCTTTGTGTCGCTCATCCCTCACTCTCCTCATTCGTTCATCCAAAAAAGAAAAGCACGTCATCCCCTCATCCAAAATAGGAAAACGTGTGGGAAGATAATGGAGATGATCCTTATCAGTCTCGTAAAATTACGTCACTATTATTTATAAATAAAAATCCTTGTAAAATTACGTCACTATTATTTATAAATAAAAATCCTTGGGAGTCGAGGGTTGTCATTAAAAACAGCCGGACACGGGAACAACCTGGGATAAACTTTTTTCGGATTTCTGAAACGTAACACTATAGTTGTCTGTGTGGCGAGTATTGTTGCTCCACGAAACATACCCGATTCATTATTATAAGTTTATTTTAGTGCATTTTTTTTCGTTGCTGCCTAGCCTCGGTCTCTTCCTATTCTCCTCCGAATCTCTTCTGCCTCTTTCGTTTCTCCTCCCAATCCAAATCCTGTCATTATCTTGCTGCAAGATCCGCTTTCACCTCTCTCTCTCCTTCGTCGGCTTCCCCACGATCCACGTCGACAACTTCGCCGGCTTTCGCTCTCTCTACAGAATCAAAATCAAATATCTCAATCCAATCGTCGATGTCGGAGTTCCTTCAACGCATCTATGGTCATCTGCTATGCTCCGCCAGACCAAGCGATTTGGTCAAGAGAAGAGAAGGCAACAGAAAATGACTACATTAAGGGTTTTTTCGAATTTCTTTTCCTTTCATTTGTTTGTTGATTTCGATTGTTCCTCTCTCCGGCCGTCTCTTCGTTTTTCCTCAATCAACATTGCTTTGATCTTCTAATCGAGTCTAGTTTTTTTTTTCTTTCCACCGCCTCATAGGTCTCCCTCTCCCTCCCCCTCCTCTTTAATTTGTTGTTTTCTTTTTAGGGTCTCTCTTCTATTTGCTTTGCTCCCAGGCAGATAAAGTAATTGCTCCCTTTTAATTTTTCTTTCAGCTGTTATTCTCTATGCATCTAAAGCTGTTCATGGAATGCACATGAAACTAAAATGATAGGGAGACAAAAGAGTTTTCCAATCACGCTACTGGTAAGGATTTTTAAGGTATGGAGCTTTTGGTGTACCTACTTTGTTGTTAACTCTACATTTTAGGTACATAATTTCAACATTCTTTTTTTTATCAATTCGAACAAACTTTGTTATTTTTTGTATCTTTTTCCTCAAAAAAAAAAAGGGAGAACCGAATGTTGAAATAAAGAGATGATCGAGCTCCTATCATAAATTTTACTAATAGCTTTTTAGAACAACTTTAAGCTGAGTTATATTACTACTATTTATCATATGCAAATAAATCAGGAACATATTTTTATATGAATGAGAATGGTGTTTGTTATATTTTGCAAAATTAAGGGACTGATATGTAATGTTTACATATGAACATGTGGAATGATGATTTCAAGATTTTTTTCCAGCCCCCCTTATTTGAGTACAATCTCACCCCTTATCTGAGTACAATCTCATCCCTTATTTGAGAAATGCATTTTGAGCAGATAATATTCCAGTTGATTTTATAAGCCAAATGCTTTGTTAAAAACTGAAATTTATTCTTTAAAATACTATTTAAATTAATGAAAAGGGATATAATATCCAAGAATAACATTATTTCAGGAGTTATTTCCAATTTCGAAGATTGTAGGGGTTATATTCAGATGAGCAAGATTTGAGGTTGGGTTATACCCACGCATTCCGTACTTACCAGTTACCAGTTAACGCACCAGTCCACGAGGCTTCGCCAAATCAAAACCCAAATGGCAGAATCTCACCAGACTAACTGCAATTGAGAAAAGATGTAGAGGTTCACTTCCCAATGGAATTGAGGCGCGCGCTTCTTAGCTTCTCTTCTCTTCGCCGATACGCAGAAGCAGGTTCCATTCTCATTTTGGACTATTTGATTTTAAATATTTATGTGCATCGTCAATTTGGTCAGTGTTAGGATGTGTATACATAATACAAGTGAGAACGCATCTCAAGTGTAGAGATTAGAAGAATGTTGTCGTATTCATTCTAATTTTTGTCTGAAAAATTAGCGTTGCCAAATGCAAAGGTAGATTACTAGATTTTTTTTTTTTTTTTGAACAAATAGCCTGTGTTTTCTTATAAAGCAAAACAAGAAGGAAGAACTCAAAGAAACAGGAATCAAACAGAATTAGCCGTGTATTTCTAAAATTTCTTTTGAATTGCATTGCATATACTAAAAATTAAACTGAATATTTCCAATAATACTGTCCACAACTTCACATCTCAAACATTACTTTAAACTAAAAAAAAAACACTTTTTTTTCAATCAATTCTTAATACCACGACTACCCCATGATTTATACAGTAGTTTGAAATAGAGATGTCTAAAAGGCATATATTATAATTTCACTCAAGATAAATTGTGACAATTATTTTGGTACAAACTAGTGCTTCAACCTAGATTGACTTCTTAAGTTTTTGAGAAATATTATCTTTATTATTGAAGCACGTAAGAGACATAAATTAAGAGAAGTACTTATGTCAACAATACCCTCATTTGAAAGTGTCCTTTGCTTTTAGCTGTATAAATTTATTCAAACTCTATAATGGTTGTCTACAATAAACTTGTTTAAGTAGGAGAGAGAACAATGAATTACTTTAGTCAGAGAAGAGAGAATTGGGATTTGTTTCTATCCATAGAAAGGGTAGAAGGATGACGCAAGGAATAATTGTAAAAGCAAGGACACTTATGTCAATGTGTAAATTAGGGTTCTACGTCGGATGAAATAGAAAAGACATTTTTAGTCATTTTATTGCCAGATGATCTAAGTCCTGCCGTTAGATTCAAGGGTATATTTGTCCATAAGTAAATCATTATACATTAGTGCAGGAACCGAGCATTTCTTCTGCGCCGCAATTCTTTTTCTTCCCAGTTTCCAAATATCATCATCTTCTACATTCAACAATTTCTCCAATATCAAAATCTTCAAAAAAATTAGTTTTTTTTTTTTATTCTAATCGACATTATCCACCCTCAGATTGAACTTTCTTGGCGTTTTAATCAATCTGCTATGAGTTGGGTTTTGCACAAAAATGGCTGAAACCAATTATGAGGTAAAACTTGACTATCTTTTAGGATTTACCAAATTCTTAATCTATTCTTATAATTGTATTGTTACTCTTGTTTATTCATTTATTATTTATATATTTTGTTTTATTTTATTTGAAGGATATGCAGGAGCATGTCCTCCAAAGTTGTTCGACCTTTGAGAACCTCAAGACCGCAATCTGTCTCCTTGGTATTATAAGGTAACTTTTTTTTTCAAAAAAGACTATACAAATTAAAATTTCTGACTGCTTGTTTGAATTTTAATGTTATTCATATGTTCAATTTTTAATCTTTTTTTACTACATTTTTCTAACACAAAATAGATATATGCACTGCACCTAGTAGCTTTGGTATGTCTGGAATATATACAATCATATGCTTTTTTTATTGATTATTTTCACTTCTAAGTGTATAATTACAATTTGGATAATGGTTAAGTACACAAATGTCCATTCTATGTTGACTATTATATTTGGTACCAATTTGATTAGGGTCTGCTCTAGATTAATTGCAACAAAGTGAAGGGAAATGATGGGAGGAGAAAGGAGAGGAAAGAAAGAGATAAACATAAACATAACTTGCTCCAGAATTCAAAGATGGTTAATTTTTTTACCGCACTTTTAACAAGCATAATGATTATAATATCCTTTCTTTTGTGGTGGGGTCTGTTCTTAGTGGAAAAAACTTTAGAGGACAACAATAAAAAAAGAATAGTTCTCTCCGTTCCCTTTGATTAATCTCCAAATTTGGAGGAGAAAATTTGTTTCCACAGATTTGCAATTTTCTCTTTGGTTCCCATCATTTCACCTTGGAAAAGAACAATTGTTCCCATCATTTCTCTTTGGTTCCCATCATTAGAATTACAAAATCTAAATTAAGATGGTTCCTTGCTAGCTGAGATTTATTAAAACTGTCAATGAGATCTTGTTTTTGTAATTATGAAGTTAAAATAGAGTGAGTTCTTTTCTCAGTTCTAATAAGATTCACACCCATCCCAAGAAACTATTATTGAATAACTCTGTTTTGTTAGAATTAGAAAGGAATTGGTAGCTATCATTCTCCAATCTCCACTGATCCAGCTTTCACAGATCTTGACAATATCATTTTCTTTCTTTGACATGGAAGTCCTATATTCTCAAGTACTGCCTACTCTAAAAATGATCTCCCCCAATCAACTATGCTAGGTCAAATTGACTTCTCATATATCAAATGTGCTTCAATCAACTTGTTTATTTTGATTGAGAACTCTTTATGTTCATGCATCTTTTCTCTTATTCAAAGCAATTACGTTTGAATTCCAATAAAATACTAGTATAATTCTTTTGTACCAATTGTATTGTTTTCTATGATTTATGGCTGGCTAAAACAGGCCAAGATCCACTTTTTTGGTTCATGACAAATAGCAGCCCAAAACTTCACCTCCCCCTTCGCCATGAAACCTCCTTTCATTTCCCATAGGTCCTTTTCCTCCCAAAAAAAAAATTATTTCCAATCTTGTAGTGCAACACCAGAAAGCCCTAACCCTTGCAAACTAAAAGAGGTCCTCAATTTTTGGAAACAATTGTTCATTTCTCGACGCCTTAAGACCCAATCTTAGTAACCTAAATATGGTGCCTAAGTCTTTGCAATGCAACATCAACTGCCTGTCAGAGTCCCTGGGTTCAGTTGCTGGGTGTGTATAGCTTCTGTCAGTTGGCTAATGCATCATACTGGTATCTGCTATTAGATGCAGTTAGTTCACTGGTTCATTTCGTTAGTATCCCACAGTACTAACTTTGGTTGATACTATAGGTTGAAGTCGAAGAGGCCTTATGCCAGTTTAATATATTTTTTTTTCCAATGAAAGTTTTCTGACTGGCAACTTCCGCACTGGTGTTCTAAAAAATGGTTTAGGTCTCTTCCTATCTAAGAGCTTGTATTTCATGATTGTGATGTTCCAAAAAATGGAAAAAGCATTCTATGACCTATAGGTTTTGCTATTGTTATGGTTTTCAGGCTTTTTCAAATTTTCTTTTAATATCTTTGAGAATTGGCAATACAATAGTAAAGGCAAGAACAAGAAAGATATAACTTTTTTTAAAATTATTGTTCTGTCTTCCTGTACAAGCAGCCGACATGCATCATTAGTTGTAAAAACATTCCCATTACAAACTTTAGTGCTTCTCTCCAGAGTGTTGAAGGAGGGGCTGTTTGTTGTTCTTATTCCTTATTTTCTGTAAAACAGATAAACTTTTATATGTATGGAATTGGAGAAATATCCCACTTGTGTGCAATAAAAGTGGGAAATTTTCATCGGTAAACAGCGTATTCGCTTCTCCGCAATAGCATCGATCTCTTCATCTCAGAAGGCACCATCACGCCATCTTGGTATTAAGTCTCTCTAGATACAATCATCATATACCAATCCACATGATGTTCAAATTAAATCTCTGTGTTGTACTTCTTCCCGCAGTTGAGACTTGATCATCAATTCTATGTTCTCGATCCGCAGAACTTCCCATTCCCAAGAAAAATAAACAAGTTACTCTAGTCTTTGAATTTTTTTTTTTTTATTTTCTCAACTCTTTTGTCTGTTGTCCCTTGTTAAGTTTTTATTGCTCCTCAGACGTTTAAGGAACATATTAATCAATTCCAGGTTTATATAGGCCCGGATCAAAATCTCACTTTTTTAACATGGGATTTTATTTCATTTCATTTCGTTGGGAAATTTGTGATCAAAAGGATTTGGTGTCATTTGGTTGGAATTCCCATATAATTTGTTTTTAGCATGAAGTTTTTGCACGCACCTTACACAAGACCATTGCACATCAGATGTTTGACAGAATGATTTATTGTAGGGAACAAAAGCTGTAATTGAAATGCAGGTGAGGAGGTGCACTGATGGGATAATTCCTTCATAAATAAACCCTCGTATCGCGTCTCTTCCTCCTAGAAAGCGTATTTGATAGCTTCCCCTCGATAGCATCTCTTCATCTCAGAAGGCACCACCTCTGTGTACTTCTTCCCGCTGTTGAGACTTGAGGGGTGCTCATCAATTCTCTGTTGTTCTCGATCCGTAGAGCTTCCATTCCCAAGGAAAATAAGCAAGGTACTCTACTCTTTGAATTTTTTTTTTTAATTTTCTCAACTCTTTGTCTGTTGTCACTTGTTTAGTTTTTATTGCTCCTCAGTCGTTTAAGGAACGCATCAATCAATTTCAGGTTTATTTAGGCCCTGATCAAAATCCCACTTTTTTAACATGGGATTTCATTTGGTGCCTTAAACGAACGAATTTGGTGCCATTTGATTGGAATTTCCATATAATTTGTTTTTAGCATGAACTTTTTGCATGAACATTACACACAAGACCATTGCACATCAGATGTTTGACAGAATGATTCATTGTAGGGAACAAAAGCTGTAATTGAAGTGCGGAAAATGCAGATGAGGAGGTGCACTGATAGGATAAGTGAGTTGGACAACTCCGTGCTAACTCAAATCCTATCCTACCAGACAACGAAGGAAGCAGCACGGTCCTAGGCACTGTCCAAGTGGTGGAAGAATGTGTGGGTCTCGGTGCCTGTCCTCGACTTCGACTTTGCTGATTATTGGTCGGAAGACATGCTCGATATACGGGAGCACACAACTTTCATAGATGGTCGCTACGAGTGCCACGGAAACTTCGTGAGGATCGTTGATGATGCCTTAGCATCCCGACAAGGCCAACAAGTAGATAGGTTTAGGCTGGTCTGGAAGTACCAGGTTAAGAACTTCGACCACCTTGGCCTTCCCGTGAGAAGATGGATTCTTCTCATTCTAGAGAAGAGGCCTCGAGTGCTGTCTATTTATGTGCAGCCCAGTGTTTGTGAGGTAAACGTACCTGATCAGGCTTTTACTTGCCCGTCTTTAGAGGAGTTAAAATTACATGTAGATAATCGTTATCCTGAAGTTCTAAGGCCAGCAGCGGTCAATCTCCCAAATCTTAGAGTACTTAACCTAGGGTATTATGCTATAGAAGCTGATACCATGAATAAGCTTCTACTGGGTTGTCCCAATCTTGCGGAGTTGGAACTGTTCGCTTGCGCATTGTACTTTTCGGAGATATCTTGTGGCAACCTTAAGAGTCTGGTTATTTTCGGTTGTTGTCACTCAGGAGAGATTCGGGTTTCCATCCCGAGTCTCCAATATTTGCAGGGATGAAGTCATGAAGATGAAGATGTTGTTCAACTTTTGAAAACCTCAAGATATTATTTTTTGTTTTTTTTTATTTTTTTGTTTGTGAGATGTTTATTTAGGTGTTGTGTATGAGTAGTTGTTGGACTTTAAATTAGTGGATGTTCTATTGAAGATATAATAGCTACTAGTACCAGTTGGCAGTAACGGTTTAGTTTGTAGGAGTTTTGGTTCATATTTTTGTTTTCATCTTGTACTGTTTCTTAAATTTTTGCTTCTGGTAAATGAAAGTGGTAAGATACGCTGATTTTATTTGTTTATTTTTTAAAAAATAATAAGGTGGTATGATATCAATATACCTTTATTTGTTTTGGCAGATAAATTGGGATAAGAGGCTTTGGTGTGATCAATGACCATGTGAGAACTGTTGCCTCGTTTTTTTTTTAAAAAAAAAGTATTGTTGGTTTTTATATATATTAATTATTTTCAGACTTCTTGTTTTGCATAAATGTTGACACATACAAGCTCTGCAACTAGAGAACACAATTTGTAAATTACTATATTGTGTTTTGAGTTTTCTAATTTTATTATTAATTATGAAAGAGTTCTATTTATTTTGTACTGAACTCACTTGGAAGTCTGAATAGATAGGTCCAAGCTATAACCAAGTTCAGTCTTTAGGCTACCGTACTCGGTAGTCGGAATCGGTACTCATATGAAGCATTTATGTATTGATTTTCCATTATCTTATTGACTTCTTCTTAACGATTATAATGGTTAGGTCATACCATAATGTACTTCTTAGTCTCACTTCAGTTTTGCTCCGATTTCAGTTTCGTGGTATAAGTTAAACAACTGGAATAAGAAAGTAAAGAAACTACACAATGATTTGTATGCATTCCAAATACTTGCTGTTTTTTTTCTACTGAATGTGACCTTTATTGCATCTACCAATGAGACGAAATTCAAGGGAAAAAAATACAAAAAGGAAAATTATAATAGCAGAATGTAGGTTCCAAATTCCGACAGAGACGATGCATTTGCTAGTTAAATTTTTGACCTGCCAAGCACCATTTTTAGTAATGAAACCAATATAATGATCATATTAAAATTATTGGATAGTAAATATTTTTTTCATTTATAAATAAGACTGAAAACATAATTTTTTTTTTTCGTAATGAAAAACACAAATACAGTTCTGCAAATATCCGGCCGAAAGTCCGAAACAAATATGCCCACATTTAGAAATGAATCCAAGCCCAATTACATAAGGCCCAGAATCTTCGGATGTCTCCCTTCGCCGACGCAACCGCCTCTCTCTTATTAAATAAAGCAATTCCCTTGCCTTCGCTTCCGAAAATTGTTTCCAATCCTCAGCCTCAGCAGTTAGCACCGTCTACTGACCCCTAACCCTAATAATCTATCTAAAGAGGTCCTCTAGTCTTTGCAGAAAATGAATTACAATCCGAACTACAATCTAAACATGAACAACATGAGACCCTCCTCGCAGCAGCAGATGATGATGGGAAGCGGAAGCGGCGGCGGCGGAGGGGGCAATCCGTACAACCCTCAGGCTCAGGCAGCGGCGAGTCGGGCAGGGAAGGTGGGTGGCGATCTGGTTTTGAAGGCGTCGTGCGAGGTCTGCGGGAACGCTTCAGAGCTCTACGGCAGCGGCTGTAAGCACATGACGCTTTGCCTTTCCTGCGGCAAGCGCATGGCTGCGGATCGCCACCACTGCAACCTCTGTGCTGCCCCCATCACCAACCTCATCCGTGAGTACAACGTCAGAGCCGCCAATGCCTCCACTACCGACAAGACTTATTCCATCGGTCGCTTTGTGTCTGGGATCCCCCCTTTCTCGCGCAAGAGGAGCGCCGAGGTCAAGTGGTCCCTCCACAAGGATGGTGTCCAGCAATTCCAAGGTCGGCAGCTTACGGAAGCCCAGAAGGAGAAGCTGAAGAATAAGCCCTGGATCTTGGAAGACGAGACCGGGCAGCATCAGTTTCAGGGCCAGTTGGAGGGTTCTCATTCCCGCACTGCCACTTACTATCTCCTCATGTTGCAGGGCCGAGAATTCCAGGCTTATCCTGCTGGTTCCTGGTTCAACTTCAGCAAAGTAGCACAGTATAAGCAGCTTACTATCGAAGAAGCAGAGGCCAAAATGAGCAAGCGTCGCAGCAACGCCACTGGCTATGAGCGCTGGATGATGAAGGCTGCTGCCAATGGTGCTGCCGCCTTTGGTTTGCCCGTTGAAAAGAAGCCTGGGGAGGGTGCCGCTGACACAAAGGATCCTGCAGAGGCCGCATCCCGGGGGAAGAAGGGGAAGAAGGGAGATGGACAAGATGATGAGAAGGGAGACGAGGATGAAGATGAGGAGGCTGCCAGGCGTGATCGGCTAAGCCTTACGAAGAAAGGTATTGATGATGATGAGGATGGCGGCGGCAAAAGGGATATAGATTTAGATGATGATGACATCCTTATCGAAAAAGGTATAGATATATTAGTTAGGTGTTGCTTATTAGTTTTACCAGTGCCCCTGAAATTGTTATTTTTTTTCAAGTATTTTAGGGCTCTAGGATTAGTAGGACTATGGTGTTACTGTTCTGAGGTTTTGGAGAAGTTATAGGTTTGTAGATGGTTCTGTGCTACCGATAGTCGTACACAAGCTTACACATATGTTTGCAAACTGGCTTGTTTTGTCTTACCCTATCTTGTCTTTAGTTACTGATCATAATTTCTGCTGGAGTTAAGGAGACATTATGTTGAAAACTACAATTACAGAGACCATATTGTGAACATAGCTGAATAGCAAGAAAATGACGAAGCACGTGTTTACAGGGACTATCAGCAGTAACACATGCTATTATATTCAGGTGGTACAAATACCTGGTAAATTAATATATTAATTTCCTTTGACAGGTGATGATTGGGAGCATGAAGAAATATTCACCGACGATGATGAGGCGGTGGGGAATGACCCTGAGGAGAGAGAGGATCTCTTAGCCCCTGATATTCCAGCCCCACCTGAAATTAAACAGGTACTATCTGTACCGACACAGGAGAGAAGCTCTGTGTGTTTAATTTTTTGTATATATACAAAAATAAAAGTCTTAAAACATAACAGGATGATGAGGAAGAGGAGGGAGAAGAAAACGGTGGCCTGAGCAAATCTGGAAAGGAGCTGAAGAAGCTTCTTGGAAAAGCCGCAGGCCTCGAGTCTGACGCTGAGGATGACGATGATGATGATGAGGTTTCTAATTTTCACTTTCTTTATTCTCCATAAGAGATTTTGCATTATCCCCGTTTTGGAATTGCTTGTGTTGCCATACTTATGTCATTTACCAAGTAAAATGTATCTTCTTGTTAAAAAAATTTACTTATGGATGTTTACTTTTGTAATAGAAATTGCAAAATGGCCAATGCCATTTGTGTTTAGTATGCCTATGCCCCTAGAAATGAAGTGTTTTTGTAGGGGATTTTTGTGATCCTGTCAACCTTGGTTCTTAAATATATTCCCATTTTTTATTATTTCAGCAGGAAGATGAGGCATCGCCTGTGCTTGCACCGAAGAAAAAGGAAGCAGTAAAAGATGAACCTGATGTTGACAAGAGCTCAAACAAACCCGAAGATACCAAACCTGGGAAAGGAGATAAGGGTACACCCGCATCATCCAAATCCAACAAGGGAAAGAGGAAATCTACAAATGAAGAATCGAAACCTGGTAGCAATGTCTCTTCTAAGAAACCAAAGTCTGAGCCTGTAAGTCTCATTTTTGTTTTTATTTTTCTCTCAAAGATGCTCTCCATGTACTGAGTATTTTATGCCAAAAGAACTTCAGCAGTGTTTCTGCTCAGTGTAACAGCTAGCCAGTTTTGTGTCAGTTTTAATGTGAAGAAATTGTAACACTAGCCATGTGACGGTGTTTTTCAAATTCTTAATAGTACCAACTTACCTAGCTGTTTTTACTGGTTATAGGTTTAGGTCAAGTTGTTACTTCATAATTGACATCAATTAAATGAATGCAGGTACTGCCATCACTTCTTTACTATTAGCTTTACTCCAGCAAGTTACTCTTAGATTCTTGGTAGCAAGCTTGTCCATATGGAAAAGAATAGCCCTTTTCTGGACCAGCTTTGATGGATTTTTGGTTCCTAGTAGAGGTTTTGTGCAAATAAATCTAAGTGCTAGTTTGGACGGGTTAATCTGTTGACTGTTGATTTAGCATCCAAAATATTTCTTTTCTGCTTCATTTGGCCAAAATCTCTTTTCTGATTCTTTTTCTTTTTTTAATTATGTGGAAGGTGGTTGTCAAGGAAGAAATTCCCACACCTTCAAAATCAGGAATGGTTCAAAAGGGATCCTCTGGAGCTAATAAGGGTGGGACATCTCCTTCGGTGACATCAACTTCCCCAGTTACAGAAGAAGAGATTCGTACGGTTCTTCTCTCCAGTGCAACAATCACCACACAGGAGTTAGTTGGCCAATTCAAGTCACGTCTCAGGAATTCAGATGTATATGCTCTCTCTCTCTCTCTCTCTCCCTCCCTCCCTCCCTCCCTCCCTCCATTTTATTAAAAGAGACGTTGCTTGAAAGTTGAAAGTATGAACAAGCATAACCAAATTGCCTTACATTTAATTTTATTTAACAAAGGGGCATTTCTGTACCTGTTTATATTAACAGTACAATGGAAAGGCATGTTGTTATGATCGCCAACATCAAATTTCCTAATGATTAACCCCACAAAGACGACCCTCAATTCTTTTACTCAGCCAAGATCTGTAATAGATTTTAGTGCAGGTTTCTTGACATGCCATCGCATAATCATTTGCTTATTGAGTTGACATTTTTTTTTTATCTAAGTATTTTTTTTTTTTTCCTTTGGTATTTTGTAGGATAAGAAGGCTTTTACGGATATCCTAAAGAGGATATCTAAAATAACAAAGAATTCCTCGGGAACTGCATACGTTGTTCTTAAATGAAAAAAAAAAAAGAGTAATGATGCTATGTAGTAATGGTTGGGTCGCAATAATAATTTTGTTTTGAAATCCGTTTCATTACCATTTCTTAAAATGCTTGTAAAGGAGAAGAAAGAACGTGTTTTTGGTAAGGTTGGAGGAGGATAATGTATTAGTAAATTTACAAGCTTTTGTACCGTCAATCATATTTCGCAACTTGGTGGGAACATCTACATGGAAAGAAGGTTAGGATCAAAGAATGGTGCACATACTTAGAAACTCTAAGTTGATGCTGTTTAGGGTTGTCAACGGTACCCTTTTAACCGTTTACTTTATCCGTATCGTATTTGATAAGACGAGTATGGGTAAGGGTATGGGTAAGAAAAATTTTTCGTTAATTTATTGGGTAAGGATAAGGGTAATGCTATTTCGTAACCATTATTTATCCATACCGTTATATATATAATATATAATTGATAATTATTAATGGAAAAAGATATGATTATAATATCCAATTAATATGTTAATAACTAATAAGTCAATTCAATTGGTAGATTTGACTGATACAATATACTACATTAATAATTTATAATTCATGATGATGAGTAAGTAAACTTTTATTATTAATTAGTTATATATATTTTTCGTGAGAAGATATTATATAATTTTATTATATTTAAAGTATTATTCAATTTTGTACTTTATTATATTTATTTGATATTATTTATTCATCCATATTGTACATTTTTTTATTGAATTATTATTATCATTATTATTCGTTTTCTACCGTTATCTTATCTTATCGTTAATTCATAACGGGTAAGGGTAGGGTACGGGTACGGGTAGGATATGGATAAAGAAAATTTTAACGGATGCGGGTAACGAAAATGTCTCTACCGTATCCTATCCTACCCATTGACAACCCTAATGCTGTTAGAGCCTACGGGAAGTTCATTTTTAAAAAAAAAAGTTTGGGGCCGTTTGGATTGCTTAGGAATTTGGGAAAGTTGTAATTTTTAGGAATAAATTTATTGGAAAGTGTGTAAATTTGTGAAGAGTTTGGATTGTTTATAATAAATTTATGGTAGGAAGATGAAATTCCCCAAATTTTTTGGAGAATCCAAACAGCCACTTTATTCTGTTGGATACCGTGCACCGTTCTGGTTTTTTTTTTTTTCATTTTACAATGTCCTTCCATAAGTTCTGTCCTAATTGAAGCATACTCAACGGAGTAGGACTGAAATAATCTGTATCATAAAAGAATAAATATTTTGAAAGAAGACAATTATTTTGCTCTGTTATGATCTTGTAATTTTGATTTTAATATGATATTCACACAACCTTTTTTGCATTAAAAACGGCATAAATTATGTAAGAAAAATAAATGAGACGAGGAATCATACATATTTTTTTTATTTCTCATATAAATAGAGGTAATCTTAGTAATTAATTTTTGTTTACATGAGTTCAATTACAAAAGAAATGATTTACGGCTGTCTAAAGCAAAAGCAGGCCAAGATCCACTGTAACGGTTCTTGATTAATCCCATCGAGTATCTCCATTCTCCCTCCCTCGTTTCACGGTGGCACCTGCCTTCTCTTCGTCACTTACAGGGCTCGTTTGGTAGTGCCAAGTTTAGCTTGATTTTTTGGTCAACGAGCTAATTTACATGTCTTGCATCACCAAACAACTTTGAGTTCAACGGAATTAACACTACCTTCCTAACTTAGCCATATATTTAAGCTTTTCTCAAATAAAAAAAAATTACATCTTATCTGAAGAGAAAAAAAAATTAAAATTTCATATTTCAAATTTCAAAATTCAAAATTTCAAATTTTAAATTTCAAAATTTTAAATTTCAAAATTTCAAATTTCAAATTTTCAAAGTTTCAAATTTTAAATTTTAATTTTCACCTTTTAAAATTTTTTTTAATTTCAAATTTTGAAAATATCAAGATTTAAAATTTTCGAATTCTAAAATGTCTAGATTAAAATGAATGTTATAATTGAATGCATTCACTTTGATCACTAACTTTAACCTATCATGCCAAACAACAAATTACTAACTTTAAGTTAGTACTAACTTTTATTAACTTTAACCTCAAACACTAATCTCAAAATGCTAACTTTAATCCTTGATCTCACTAAACTTTGATGTTGCCAAACGACTCCATAATGTCCAAAAGAAGAGAAGGAATGATTAATTAATAGCTGGCTTATATCATACTATGTGTTGTGCAATTGTGTTGTACGTATCAGTATCCCCGGAGTGGTTAAGTCGTGTACCAGTGTTCCCTTTGCTCTTTGTTGAACAGTCAATATGCTGATTCCTTTCATCATTTATTAAGGAAGTTAGCCTATGGTTAGAAATTTAGAATAGTTGAAACTTGAAACTGTTAGTGTTATCCTGTCTAAGCAAGATGAATAGATGAAAAAGTTAGTTCCGTTTGGCTCTAAATTCCTAGGACAAAAACAAAGAAATAAAAAATGTACATAACGTTTTTTCGACGTCTATGCATATATATAGTCATGTTTTCCTCATAATGCTTACGATGTCTCAATCTTGAAAACATTACGAGGATAACGAAACATAAGTTTTTCATAAAGTCCTTAATTGAAAAAAAAACACAGAATTTATAAGAAATAATATATAGGAAATTGATTACTGCCATCTGCAGTTTTGTCATCCCTGCCATCGCTAAATATAAAGTGAACATATACAGCAAACAAAGTGAACATATAGACGATCTAAGTGAACACATACAAACAAATAAGTTCAATGAAAATAAGTTGAATATGCATGTAAACTTCTGAATAAGTGATGATAACACTTATTTGTTTGTAAGTGTTCACTTAGATCGTCTATATGTTCATCTTATTTGCTGTATATGTTCACTTTGTATTTAGCGATGACTGGGATGGTATATTTGCCGATGGCACTTATAATTCCTGATAATATATATGTAGTCTATATATATGACTTTATAATCTAAATTAATTTGTTACTGCAATTTATTAAAATAATTTTTGAACATTATGTTAATATTTCTATGCTGGACAGCCATAATAAAATTCTCCAACTAACAGTAGTTATAAATTTCCTTAAAGAAAAAAAAGTTTTGATTTGATGGCTCCTAACTCAATAATTTCCACTCTTCGTTCTCAAAAAGCGCTTGTGGAATAATTAGAATCAACAGACTTTAACCAGAATAAAAATCTTCATCAAATTTATAAGTTATCTTGAATTTATTACCTAGTATTTCTCCCGTTAATTTCTCACAGCAATTAGTCTAAAATCTAAAATTTGATTTAAGTTTTAGGACGGCGCTTTCTCTATTGTTCACAGCGCTAGCAAGTAATTTTGAACGGCCTATATTGCATATAAACGGATACCGTGATATGCTATTTTCAAAATCTAAGAACGCCATAAGTTTTGATATGTATATGTTTTTCTTATTTTGAAAAATAATATCAACAAAAAATATGAACTTGGGGGTTATTAAATTTTGACAAATAGGCTTAATTTATGAATAATCAAAGATCAAAACTTACTGTTTAAAAACAAATAATGAGTAAAACTTTTTGGCCACTCTGCTCTATATTTTTCTGTCCTTCTTTTTGCGAGTTATCAGTTATGTCACAGCTCAAAATTGCTCAATAATAATACAGCTGTGTGTGCGAATCGATGAGGTTGACTTATTGACTTCGACGCCTGGCCGCCTCAGAAATAAATAATGTTACTCTTTCTTGAGCTAGAAGACAAAACTTTTTTGTTCCTTTTTGCTTTCTTTTCTTTTACTTTTTTTTTTGAGGAATAAAAGGAAATTTAAAACAATTTCCAAGTAAAAACTAAAAGGCGAAGCAAGTATTATCAATTTTCCTAGGCATTCTGTTGGCAGCTTCTGTCAACCATTTAAAAATAAAAAAAAATATTCCTAGGCATCTTAATGATAACAGCAACTACAGTGACAAGTCTTTGTCAAGCCTGCCATAACATTTTTACATTTATTAAATACGAATAGTGCATGTTCAAAAAAAATCAATATAGGAGGAAGGGTTGTAGAAATAATTGCATAATGGCGTTACTCTTTCGTGAATTAAGCTTTATGGCAATCCATTATCCATTTTCTAGTCATAAAAATGGCAATTGTTCTTGTTTAGCAATTTTTCTTACACCCTGATCGGAATGGTTTACATATCGAATTTGATTTGGTTTCATTGGATTGGAGTTCATTGGAGATCATTTCTAAATGACATTATGTGATCGGAAATTCAGAACCAACATGAGAAGAATTGACGGGAATTAACATTTTGTGATCAAAACCATATAAATGTAAAAAGAAAATGAATTGAACTCTAAAAATTGACTATTTTACCCTCATACACACCTTTCTTTCTAGAGCTTCAAAACAAAAACCAACGCCAGTACACCACATCCTTCTACTGTTATCTCACTTCTTCAAAAGCCTTCTCTCTTGTCCGATTTGATAGCTTGAGTGCTCATCCTCTATACGTTTGCTCCAAAAATTTCCTCTGCTTATCTTTGGCTCCGTTTGGATAGGTGTGGGAAGAAGAAAAGAAGGGAAGAAGTATTGGGAAGTGTGTAACTTTGTGAAGAGTTTGGATTGATTATAATTTTTTTTTCTTCCCTTCTTCCTTCTTCCTACTTCTCAACGCATCCAAACGGAGGCTAAAATACATTAAAAAACAGATAAAAATTTTAGTTAAATAATTGAACCATGAATTTGTACCAGTATCAAAATTACTAAAAAAAAATCACTACGAAACAAATTTGTTAGATCAAGACATGCTCAAGATAGCAATTTTAGTTAAGGTTGTCTTTATTTCACTAACATACTCCAACTGCATAGAATATGATTCATATGTTAGTTATTCAAATAAATTAGATTATACATGGTAATTATGCACATAAAGTACAAATAATGAATTATGAGCATAGTTTGATCATTTCTGGATTCATTCTGAGTCATTTGATCACAATAATCTTCCTTTAAAGTCTTTAT